>CM041639.1:41733593-41828894 GCA_023333625.1 Bothriochloa decipiens | reverse complement strand
AAAACAGGCGAGGCCGGCCGCGCTCTTTTGCAGGCGGCCCCCTCGCCGTCAAAAAACGCCCACACAGTGGGCGTTTTTTGGCCGCCAGGGGGCCGCCCGCAAACGCCGGCACCGGCGCCGGCCGGCCGTTTGCCACGTCACAAAAAACGCCCAGACAGTGGGCGTTTTTTAAAAAACGCCCACTGTAGACGACTAGTTCTGTCATATTTTGAAACGGACAACTAAATTTGTAAATTTTTTTTAAAAAAATTAAAAATAAAAAAAGTTCCTGACTTTTTGAGGCTAGACCCAATCCGAAGCCCATCGATCTTACCACAAGGTAGAGTACTAGAGGCTAGCAGCCTACTAGCACTAGGCCACTAGCAGAGAGTCGCCTGCAGTGCACGCGCCGGCCACCTGTGTGACCTGTCCCGTGCTCGGCATATATCCCCGCAGCGCTGCGCCGGTCCGCCTCCGGAATCGACAACGGACCACCGGTTCCTCGCCTCGCTCCGCCCACCCGTCACCGTCACGGTCCCGCAACCGAATCCCTCCGCCCGCCCAGCGATGCCGGTCGGCCAGCCGCACGCGCACGAGGCCGGCGCCGGTGCCGCCGCCGCCGCCGCCGCGAACCACTCCAACCACCACCCGCCGGCCCACTCGCCGCCGCCGCTCCCGGCCGAGGTGGTGCCGGCGTACCCTCCCCCAGAATCAGAGGACGACGAGACCTGGGTGTGGACGCAGATCAAGGCGGAGGCGCGGCGCGACGCGGACGCGGAGCCGGCGCTGGCCTCCTTCCTCTACGCCACGGTCCTCTCCCACCCGTCCCTCCCGCGCTCCCTCGCCTTCCACCTCGCCAACAAGCTCTGCTCCTCCACGCTGCTCTCCACGCTCCTCTACGACCTCTTCCTCGCCACGCTCACCGCGCACCCGTCCCTCCGCGCCGCCGTCGTCGCCGACCTCCTCGCGGCGCTCTCCCGCGACCCGGCCTGCGTGGGATTCTCCCACTGCCTCCTCAACTACAAGGGCTTCCTCGCCATCCAGGCCCACCGCGTCGCGCACGTGCTCTGGGCGCAGCAGCGCCGGCCCCTCGCGCTAGCGCTCCAGTCCCGCGTGGCTGATGTCTTCGCTGTCGACATCCACCCGGCCGCCTCCGTCGGGAAGGGGATCCTCCTCGACCATGCCACCGGCGTCGTCATCGGTGAGACGGCCGTCGTCGGCGACAACGTCTCCATCCTCCACCACGTCACCTTGGGTGGGACTGGGAAGGCGGTGGGCGACCGGCACCCCAAGATTGGAGATGGCGTGCTGATTGGAGCAGGGGCCACCATTCTTGGGAACGCCAAAATTGGCGCCGGGGCTAAGATTGGGGCCGGATCCGTGGTGCTGATAGATGTGCCGGCGAGGAGCACGGCGGTTGGGAACCCTGCCAGGCTGATTGGTGGGAAGAAGGCCGAGGGTGAGAACGACGAGGACATGCCAGGGGAGTCCATGGATCACACGTCCTTCATACGTCAATGGTCGGACTACACCATTTGAGAGCAATTTTTCAAGGTCGATTACTCTTCTTCTGTATCGCTAGTAATGGTGATGTACCCAATAGTGATATGCTCTTCTTTGTTGTGTGCTATGGTTTGTCTGCAATGAACTGTATTGTAGAAGGCTAGTGTTTATGATGAATCATCTTGTCAGCAAGTGTGCCGTGCTTGGATACTTGTGACAGATGAATGAACAAATCTGTATATCCATAATGGAGTTGGTTGGAATTTGTCACATTCCTAATGAATCAAACTCCAAGGACAGAGTTAAGTGTGTAAAGCGATATCTTATCTGATGCAGCCTTCCCTTTGTTATTCGATATTATGCTATTTGTTCCCTGATATAGTGAGGTTTTGTGAATTGAATAATCGAATTTGGTGCATTGTAACATCTGAGACTAAATCTTAGAATAACCTCTCGTTGAATCTGTTTTGCATGTCCACTCTGTAACTAAGTATGCTTTACTACCACAAACATTGTCATGAAACATTTTTTGAAACAGAACCGGCAGGAGAGCTGCCTATTTTGTATTAAAAAGGAGGTATTGTCATCAAACATAGTCCTGGAGTATTTTTGGTAGTCACTCTTTATCCGAGAAAAAATCATTTGCCGAGAGGTGATGCTTGTCTGTACAGCACTTTTGTTTGGTTGGAACACTCACTAAATTGCTGCTGCTCTGTTGAGAAAAAAGTTCTAATGTTAGTATATTATATAAGCAACTTTTTTCTGCCAGTAATGGCGGATGTGGATGTAGTTTGTTCTCATCAATTTTCACATGTTTTCTTATCCATTCATTTCTGGATGGACATCTGGTATAATTTTGCCATCGTCTATCCAGAGGGAGTATTTATTGACTAGTTCACATTTTGGTAAACCTTTTCCTTTAGATTTTTTTTGTTTAAATTTAGTTATTTGCTTTGCCGATTAGTGTCCAAGTATCAAACAGTGTGGAAGGCAGTGGTTCAAATCACATGACATCACATGTGATCGTTTGAATCTCAAAACTAGGGACTTCTGTATCTGAAAAGTAACTCTCAGATCTGATTATTTTTTATGTAACAAATTCTGTTCTTTTGGCTTTTGGGTAAACACTTAAAAACCTTGGTATCTGTTGTTAAACAGAATTATATGGAACAGGGTACAAATAGTAATAAGTATTATTCTTGGTTAGGTGTTTATTTGTTCAGTTTTTTGCATCGTTTAGTATAAGTAGTGCTTATTTCTTACACAAGGAGATTGAGTAAGGAAAATGAGAGGGAATCCGATTCTAAACTCTAAAGACAATTTACTCTGAACGCCCCTCGCTCTCCTGGACTCTAGTCATCTAAGCAGTACTCCATCTCTGATTCAAAATACATGGTGTTTAGCACATCAACATAGTCTACATGGACATGGTGAATTGACCAACAACTTTTATCATATTTTAAACATGTGTATAACTACCAATCTTTGGTTGGCTAACAGAATTCAACACAGGTAGTTGCATTTTCTGCCTATCCGATTTGTGTCTGCAGTTCTGCACAATGAGCCTGAGGGCTGCAGACTGTGTCAGGCTGTATTATTGTGAAGGCAGTGAAGTTGACAACCAAATTAGACCATATTCTTCTATCTGTTATTAATAATTTCTGGAACCACAGATCATCCCTCAAACCGCTGAATAATCAGTTACAGTTCGAACCTGATCATAACCTTCTGCTAGTAATTCATTGAACTAAAAGTCATCCCTCAAATCTTACAATGTTCATTAATGGATATAATCTCCAATAAATATTTGATACAAAGCTAGTTCCTCCCCCTATCCTAAGGGTTACTGGATTAGCTTAGTTAATTTCCTTGGAGATCCTCTCGTAAACCGTAATTTGCTATAAGTTCAGCCTTACTGCATCTTTCTTGTTGTCAAGTGTATGTCCTTTTTTTCTGCTATGGTGAAACAGGAACTTGGTTGTCCCATGGTAACTCTCCCTGTACCTGTAAAGATTTCTGAGCAGTGCGCACTTACCACTCAGTAAAACAGGAACTTGGTTGCCCATAGTAACTGTCTGTGCTTGTGATTTCTGAGTGGTGTGTAACGACCACTCAGTTGTCTTGGGTACAACAGTCAATAGTCATGGCTTGTTGATGTTGATATCTCACCTTGTTTTCTCAAATCAGGTGTGTTCCAATGAACCTAGTTGCTTAAAAATAAGCATAAAATTAACTGGTTCTAGAACATCCTGGTGTCTGTACCACTCTAGTTGTGCCAACTTGACGCATCACAGACGTTACACATTATTCTGACATATATGAAAAGTACCACAGATTTGCTTAGATTTACAGTGGAACTGAAGCATTATGTTTTCTACCATTTGAGATCAATGTTAACAGTCAGACCTATTTTTATGTATTCCAGTTGAATAACTACAGAGTCTAGTTTTGCTCACATTTGATTTCAAGTCTCAATTGAGGTTTTATTTTGCCAGCCCAAACTTCTTGTATATCTGTGCTACACAGCTACTGTCTGTTGTCTGCTGAGATTTGCAGCAGGTCAGCACGCTAGATCCTAAAGGTGGAAAATCCTCGTCACAGCAAGCTGCAGAGCAGACTCTCCAGGTGTGGTTCCCACTTCTAAGTAGCAGATTGGAAGGAAAATAGTGCTATTATAATGTTATAAGAATTTTATTTATTACGCAGTATTGTCTTAGTTTGACAAAATGTTGCTCAACTTGATTGGGCTACTTTTCATCATGTGGAAATAGGCTGACTACTTTGCCAGCCCACCAACAGACAGGGTCACAGGGCCCAGAGGCATCATCAACTTTTGGATCCTGGTTGGCAGGGCATGCAGAAGTCGCAGACGGCGGAGCTCAATCAGCACCGAGGTGCGTTCCTCACTCCCTCTGTTCTAGAACATTAGTGAAAGATTTGCTGAAATGCCACCGGTATCTGCATTCTGAAACAACTTTATAATATCAGTTTTATTCAAGTATTTCTGTGCTCAGGTAGTGATTCAGCATGGATACATATCCTTGATGACAGACGGCGCGTTAGTAGCGGTATGATTTTAGAGTTTTAGACACCAAGAAAGGTGTATATGGTTGTCAGGAAGAAGGCCTTTGGCATTGTGTCGTGCATACCTCTTGGAGATACATGAATACATGATCTGGTTCTTTGTTCCGCATACTCTTGCTTTGATTTGCATCCAATCAAATAGCGTCTCCAATCTGCACGTTGTGGATCAGTACAATCCCTGTCTCCCTGGATAGTACACGGGAAGGCATGAATGATGAGGTGTTCCTTTTATGGTATTAGGCCAGAAGACTGCAATATGATTGGCATCAAATCTCTTGCCTATGGCTGGGCTTCAGGCTTCAGCTATGAAACCACACAACTTCCTCACTGGACCGAACCGCCAGGGTGTAGTTCCTGCACCGGGATGTAGTTGTGGTATTACGTACTAAGGTTGTGGTTACATCCAAAACTAGAAAAAAACACGCGGCAACGGCCGCATGGGGTGGAACCAGCTGTGTAGAAGCTGAGTCTTTTTTCTCGAACACGCAGGAGAGCTGCGTATCATTATATTAATAGAAGAAAAGAAATAGTCTTACAGAGAAGGTAAATCCAAACGCACACCCCCACTGGACCAAAGAAGGTAAATCACCAGAAAAGAATTACAAGGACGACCAAGAAAAAAACCCCACTGCAGAATCCTAAGTTGCAGTTTGGGCAGAAATTAGGGAAATCCTCTTAGCTCCTACCACACTCCACCAACCAGCCTCCTCCTTGGCCAGGTACAGGACCGAGTTAACATTTGGGACTGCTCCATTAAAAACACAGTCATTTCTGTGCCGCCAAATGCTCCAGGCTCCTAGGATGACCAGAGAATTCAGACCCCTTCTTAGGTCACCATGAACAGCACCATCAACCTTTCTCCACCAATTATCAAAATTCTGATCAGCAGGTGTTGGAGCAAGGGTTGCAGCACCAAAATAAGAGAGGAAGGAGAAACAAAATATTCTTGAAAAAACACAGCCCACAAGAAGGTGATGAAGATCTTCCTCAAGCTGGTCACACAGGACGCACATTTCTGGGTGAGGGAGGCTCCTCTTGCTAACCTGTCTGCAGTCCAGCACCTGTTATGGGCCACTAACCACATAAAAAATCTGCATTTTGGGGGTGTCCAAGTTTTTCAAATTCTCTCAAAGGGTTCAAAAGAGATGGCTCCATAAAACAGGGCAGTGTAGGCGCTCTTTGCTGTGTACTGGCCTGAAGAGGAAAGCCTCCAAAAATGTTTGTCAGGGATGCTCTCATTCAGCTCCACCCTAGATAAGAGATCCCAGAGATGGAAATACTGAGATAGAGCGGCCGCACCAACTTCTCCCTGTAAGTCCTCTATCCACCTGTTCTCAGGAAGGGCCTCACTAACAGTACGTTTACTCACTCGCCTTTTAGGGACCAGAGCAAAAACAAGAGGAGCAATCTCCTGGATTCCTTGACCATCCAGCCATCTGTCCTTCTAAAACAGGGTATTAGCTCCACTTCCCACTTCTGTATGAACTGCGACCGAGATGAGCCCAACGACCTCCTTACTGACCTGGACCGGCAGATTTGCCCAAGGATTGTTTGGTACACTCCGCTGCAGCGGAGTGTGGAAGCTGAGTCTAGTGTTGATCTTTTACTTAGGATAAGTAGCAGAACCGTACAATGTCTTTTTAATACTTTGAATAGAGTATACTGCAATGGATGTTTATCATTTGTCATATAAACAATTTTCATATAAACTCCAGAATCTCCAAGTTTCATATAGTTTACTAGAATGATAAGCTAATGTTATTTTTGAACTACAGTTACAGGGTTAGGTTCCTACATATTCTTCAATATTTTACCTAGTCTCAATTCACCCACGATAGCCCCTGATACTTTGTGTTGCCCTTAGCCATCTCTGGATATTTGCTCCAAGAAAATAACCAGCATGTATTCTTTTTTTTTTTGCGATTAAGCATGTATTCATAATTGACCATTACACATTCAATAGATTACATGGTTTTTAATAAACAGAATTGTACAATACATGTAGGATATCAATTTGAAACACAATTTACAGAAACGTATGGACCAGCTGTATATACATAGTAAAAGGCATAGAATATCAATTTATTCTATCTGATTATTTATGTACGAACTTAAAGGCTTATGGAGGTTTTAACTACTCAGTGGGATAGGAAGGCTCCATGGCTAGGCCACACATGCCCCTCTTGTCTGAAATATCCTTCTCCATTCTTAGGTAACCATTCTCACCCCAAGTGGTGCCCCATGAGTTTTTCATCAGCCAGTACTTGGTGCCATCACCAGTCGTTCCATAACCAATGGCTGCAATGCCATGGTCCAAGTCAGTACCACATGAGCCAGTCATCACACCACCAGAGTAGAACTGGAATGTCGTGTCTCCGCCGTCCACGGCCACCGATACGGGCTGGTTCGCCACAGCCTTCATCAGGGCAGCCTCATTGTTTGCCGGCACATCCTCATAGCCCTTGATGGTTGCAGCGCTATTTGATGCACTCTTGCACTTTCCATCTGCAGCTGTGTAAGGATAGCTGGATTCTGTGGTTAGGTCACCGTTCTTGATGATAAACTTAAATGCATCGTCCATCAAACCACCCTCACAACCCTGATCCTCACCATGGACATCGCAATCCACCAACTCTTGTTCCGAGAGGGAGGTGAGCTTGCCAGTGCTGATTTTCACGATGCCTTCTGTCGCAGCCACGGCTGAGAACGCCCAACAGCAACCTGCAATTGATTGTTATGTTTCAACTTATGTTATAACACATAACACTCTAATTTAGGAGTACTTCATAGTAACGGTGTTGCCACAAGTCTCCTGCTAAAAGTACTTACCACATTGACCTTGATCCTTGATGGGAGTGACGGCACCCTTGGTCCTCCAGTCGATGGTCACTGGGAGTGCATCGACGCTAACATTCTCATACCTAAATCCTGTAGGGATCTTCACGGGGCTAGGTTTGAAGCCCTTGTTGGTCTTGATAGCCCTAAACTCATCGTTGGTAAGGTCGGCAAACTGGTTGACGCCAAGCCAGAACTTGCGGTTCCCACCAACGTTGAACGACTCAATGAACTTAACATTAGCCTTGAACACCTCGAACCGCTGAGCCTTCTCGGTGGCATCCTTGTAGACGCGGTTGTACTGCACCATCCATTGCTCATGCCTCGCCACCATGGCTGAGTCATCGTTCAAGTCACGAGCTGCGAGGGAAGCACCGCAGAAAAAGGCAAAGCCGAGGACTGCCAAAATCGATAACTTGGTCATGGTCGATCACTTGATCGATCAGGCCTGTGAATTGGTTGCTGCTGCTGTGGACTATGCCTACTGATTTGGTGATTGGAGCTGGGTGGTACGGGTATGTATATATAGCTACGGACGTGTATCATTGTTGCATAAGTTGTAAGTATGAAGCGATACGGTGCGGTGCTTGTACGCTGTGTTGTGTCGAAAGGAACAGGTACGTGGCCGTGAAGTATTGCCAGATGGTATAAGTTATTGTACTTGTGCTTGAGACGTGCATGCATTTGCCGCTCTGCTATGGATTTGCTGTCTTGAAGAATTTTGTGTAGAGATTATAAGCGCCAAGTCTCATTAGAGGCATTATATTCAACAACATATAGTCATATATAGTATCAGATAAAAAATGAAGAAAAATGTATTAACAGCACAAAGTTAATGTAATAGTCCTCTCATCGTCTAGTATTTAATAATATTTGTAAGTTCATTTTGAACTAACCAAGGTAACAATATGGAATGACATCATCCGCAAAATAAAATAGGATCTCAAATCCAATACTGGATAGATTCGTTCATACCTACCTTAAACCAGTCAATTTTATAAACACATACGTTCATATTGGATAGATTCGTTCATACGTTCATATTGGATAGATTGGGTTTACACAAAAGTGTACAATGCTACCAGTAATATGAAATGTTGGAAACAACTAAAGATGCCATAAAAGCTTAAGTGTCATATAATCCCAAGGAATAAAAAGGTATCATATACTGCAAAGTGTTAGCATTTCCAAACCTAAGAATATATTGGCAATGCTAACATTTAAAGACTCGGGTATGTTACAGTAAATTTTGAAATATGAAGTTCAGTTCGGACCAGCTCATTGCCTTCCTAGAGTCAAGACCATGGGACAAAACAATTTCTTGTTTAGGGCATTGTGAAGCTTCTGCTTATGACATGATTAAAATTCCATATATGCCGATAAAGATCAATTGGACTCAGTTCCAGAAGTGATCACAACCATTTTGAAACGATCAAAAACAGGTCTTGTTGCGAGTGAAGCATCATGGCAACTTAGTCGCAAAGCAGATGAGCTCAAAAACAGGTTTGCTAGCGAAGCATCATGGCAACTTAGCCGCAGAGCAGATGAGCCCATTAGTAGCACCTTAAAGAGCAGTCTAGGTACCTGAATAACAGGATCGCGAATATCAGGCATTCTCTCATCATAAGGCTTTATTATAATAGAAAAGCCCCGTGTATAAGTTCCAATCAGTATGGCAAGTCACATATGATCTGCATGTGCATAAACTCATCTGTATCAGTTATCTCTAATGTCATCATTAAAGAGTGTAGCCGGTCATAAAAAAATCTCAGTCTTTTTGGTCAATTCCAGCATGGGAATGGATCGAAGCAAGGAAACAGGCATTTCAATCTCAACGTTTTCTGTTTCAAGCCAGCCATCAAGGAATTTCACAAGCCTCAGTAAAACAACAATAAAATGTTCGGCCTGTTCTTATGTTTCCAGGAAAAGTTTCCTTCAGGATGTCATCAGGCAAAGCTGGATTCACAAGCCAAGCATCTGATACTTCATCACAAATCATCATGAGATCGAAAATTCTTGCAGCAGCATTTGACATGCTAACAGGTAACCAGCCTCTGGAATCTTAATACCTTACAATGTAAAGATAAACTGAAAAGGGGGTTTCAAGGGGAAAAACTGCAAATATAACCACAAAACAGAAACAACGCTGGTAACTCATGACTGGTTCTCGAGTAAAATGGCAAATAGCCTAACAAAATTCTGACAGACAACTCTGATATACAAAGTCGACTCGCAGCGGGGAATAAACAACACACGACACCATTATGTCTGATTAGCAGTGACACAGTAATCTGCAACGGAGAACATGACTTTGACAACACAGATGATATGCGTTTTCAGGTACCAGATGTGTTTTCACTTCCCACCAAGCGAAGGGAATTGGGATTGGTCTTGAATTGCAGGAGCAGCTGGTGGGGCACGATAACCCCCACCATATCCCCCTCTGAACCCTCCGCGGTCTCCGCGGCCCCTGCCACGCCCACGCCCACCATAGTACCTTTCTCCTTCAGCAGGTTTCAAGAACTCATTGATGCTCACCGACTGGGAGAGAAAAAAGAAAGAAGTGAATCATTCCCTTAATAGCAGTAGATACAGTAAAACAGTGTGAAACCGGTGATCTGATTAAATGCACAAGCAGGACAAATCACTATAGCACAGTTACAGACACAGGACAAAGGAATGGCAAATGGATCCAACAGAGTAAATTTTAGTGTGTTCATGGAGTTTAAAAAGGACAAAAGGTCACAACATAATTAACTGGGTATTGTCAAATTCACCAATGTGTAACTCAAACATCTTTAGCATTTTTCAGCAGCATGATAAAAGGAAATCAGAACAAATAGAGAGATGCAAGACCTTCTTAGCACGTTCATCACGTTCAGCATTTTCTTTCTTCTTCAGAGCATCCTTATCAGAACCCTACCAAGAAAATAATAATCAAAGCTCAGACATCTCTGTTACATTGTATGAGCAGAAAACTAAAGGCATAACAACAAATTTACCAGCTTTACGAAAATTTCATCATTTTCTTTCTTGTTTGCAAGCGGCTGCATAGCCTGCAGGTCCCTATCAACTTCGACCTTCCTCTCTTCAGCCTTAAGGGCAAGAAGTGCCTTCCGCTTTTCCTCCCTTATTTTCTCAAACTCCTCAAGAGTCATCTCCTACATCCAAAAAAATGGTCAGATGATCATCAACATGGAAACACATTTATCAGTACAATAATGAATAAGGAAAGTTCCTTATGGGAAACAGGTGTCCATTTAGAATAAAAGATGCAGGTAAGACTATTAAAACCGTTACAAATCTGAAGTCAAATAACTGCACTAGATTACGTTACTGCAGCTGCTGCTAATCACTTGTTATAGTAACTCATAGAACTATTGAGTCTACCTTACTGATAACAGCCCTATGAATATGACAAGCAAACTATAAAATAAGTGTTCCCTAAGATGAATCACCCATGTGAGGAAAGGGAATCTCAAAGTTTCCAGAAAACTTGTCGTTACATGAATGTGGCAGGTTGCTCTTGCATTATTAAATAACCAGAGAAAATCCACATGTTAATTTCAAATTAATTCAGTATCAAACAAAAAAGCAAGTCAACGACAAAACCAAAGCATTTAGATCATAAGACAGAAGTATACCTTATCCTCTTCCTTCTCTTCTTCCTCATTAGCTGTGGCATCTTTGTTCTCCTTGTTCTCCTCTGCCTGTGGAGCATCTTCCAGTGCACCCTGCTTCTCAGGAACAGGGGCCTTCTCTTCCAGCTTCAGGCCTTCCTCAGTTTCCCTAGCCATCCAAACAGCACGACTTGTTAGTTCTATCTTCACAAATGCGCAGTTCAACAGCTAATACAACAAAAACAAAGCTATCTTACCGGGCGATAATTTCATCAGTGGTAGTTCCCCAGTTCCCACGGCCTGAACCCTCACGCTTCATTTCAAACCCACGGCCAGTACCGCTATGGCGTTCATAGGGCCTCCGAGGTGGCCTCTCAGAATCATCACCAAATTCACCATCACGGTATCCACCCCGCCGGCCTCCGCCGCCGCCACGGTAGGGTGGACGAGAGCCCCACTCTCTGTCCTGGGCGCCTTCTTCGCCTCCAGCTCTGGCACCTCCTCCAGCACCATATCCTCCCTGGAACCCATTAGCATCTTCGCTGCCATAATCACGGTTCTGACCATAGCCTCGTCCTCCTCTGCCACGACCACGTTCGCCGCGCCCATATCCCCCACGGGAGGGGGCACTGCCACTGCGGGACTCCTTCACTGAAACATTTAGATCATATATAAACATTCTATATATGAAAAAACCTATTTTTTGGTGACGGAAATGGCTAAATCGGTCCAACTGATTCAAACATCACTAGGAGTATTTCTTAAGATGACATCCGAATTGATGTATCTTCTATGCTAATCAGCAGGATATCCTAAAATTGTTCAGAAAAAAAAAAACACTATTCCAAAGTCCACGCATCAGGATGAGGATAAAACCTATACTAAACCCAAGATCCAACAACCACGCAACCGAACCCTAACTCACCGGCCTGGGCGGGGGGAGCAGGCTTGGTAGGCAGCTTGGCGGGGGCTGGCTGCGCGCCCTTTCCGGCGGTCGCCGCCGCCGCTTGCTTCTTCGCCTCGGCCTTCTGCTTAGCCGCCGCGGCGGCGGCCAGCAGCTGCGTGGGGTCGTCGTTGTCGTCGGCGCCCAGGAGATCGAAGGGATTGACGGTCGCCATGGAGACGGCAGCGGCGGCGAAGGTCACACTGCACTCGCGTACTTGTAGGTGGGGACTGGGGAACTGACCCTTCTGGCTACAACACCCGCCTGCAGCACCGCATCGCCATGGCTCGCCCGAGGTCAAGGAGCTGGAGGCGGCTAAGGTTCTGGCAGCGGCGGCGGCGGACCGGAGGCAGTTGGTGGAGACGAAGAGAGAGGGGGGAGAAATGTGTGAGGACGTACAAACCCTAGCCGCACTTCTAGTCCCCCAGAGTCCTACTGCGCGAGCCCATATCCTTTCGCCTCGCCATCGATAGGCGCACAAAATGACTTTACTACCCTCGAGCTAATGGGGATTCGGGATGGGCACTTTCGGGATTCTGGGTTTCGTGGGTCACCGTGGGCGAGGGGCGGCTGCTGCCTGCGGCCGTGAGATTGCAAGCGAACGGCTGATATTGCTCGCCGCGTGCCGGAACGGGGTTTCGCCTGTCGGTGTACAACGATTCTCTGCGGCCGTGCTCCGTGGATGACGGTATT
Source organism: Bothriochloa decipiens (assembly GCA_023333625.1). NCBI lineage: Eukaryota > Viridiplantae > Streptophyta > Magnoliopsida > Poales > Poaceae > Bothriochloa > Bothriochloa decipiens. The sequence continues at coordinate 41,816,237 of CM041639.1, read as the reverse complement.
ATGGTGCGTCGGGTGTTTTTAGAAGGCTTCCTCCTACTTGATGCACGATGAATGAGAGTCTACTTCACCGTAGAACATAGGTTCTTCCGCATGGAATTCCAAGTCTCGCACGAGGAGTCGACGAGAGAAAGACAATTATGTCCTGGTCAAAAGGTACGAAGAGTCTAAAAGCATGATTTAACAAATCGACTACTTTATTTGAGATAGTCCATAACCCAATCAGCATGTCCCTCGACTACTTTATTACTGTGCATAATAGATTAGATTAAGTGTCTAAATCTGTCCCGCCCCTCGACTTATTCAAAGTTGACTACTTACCCCTCGGCAATGAAACTACTAGGTAACGAAATGTTCTGAATAACCTTCGTAACATTTTAGAGGTGAGTAGCAAACATGTATATGAATTGCAATGTGATGTATAATTTGTTGGACAATGCTCATGGCAATAATAATTGGTTATTTTTGTTGAATTTATGTGGAATTGGCCTAATTTTAATTAAATGAATTTCAAGGCTCATATTAAATGTCAATGCAATAAAAAATTATCATGTATTAAAAATTGACTTAACATAAATAGGCACTATAATGTGCACCTACTGCAAATGGAATGTGAGCTATACGCCTACAAATGTGCCACGAAGCGAATGAGCTCGGGATAAGTGGTTTTTGCAGTTTTCAACTCTTGGAGAAAAAGGTTGAGAGTAAGGGCTAGCATAGAGAGAATAGAGTGGAAGATAAAAGAGGAATTTTTCACTCTTTAATTTTACTTACATGGGACATATTGAGGATTGTGACACAAAATGATTCCAAGATAATGGCTTGGCTAGTAGAATTATTGTGAATGAAGAAATTCGATGCAACAATTAGAGGAGATTTGAGGTGAGGAAAACACTTAGTTATAACTCTATGCATGATGAGGTGTGTACTATTGCCTAGTCATCACCGCAAGTAGTGCTAAACCACTAAATGAGGTTTATATCAATGATTTCGATACTAAAGGTGTCGAATCCTCTGACTTCATGGTCAACGGGTTAAGCTAACCTTGCTTATAGATGAAAAGTGTAGTAGATTTATTCCATAATAATAGCTTGTACTTTTTCTGAAGCAAATACATTGTATTACAACAACATGGTCACATGTTACGTGAAAACAGAAACATATGCATAACTCTAAATGATCAAACTTTGAGCCCACGTATATACGTATTACACTTTGATTCCTAGCGGTCAAGCATCGAATTTACTAAGAGACTACTTGGCGTCCAATTCTATGTGCTTGTTTTGTTAACTTTGATTATATATACATCAACAGTTATTTAACTTTATCGTGCCAGAAACGAAATCAGCATATTCTTATTAGTTACTCCGATGGTCGAGACAGCTATGTCGACCCAACTTTTCACAATTTGGCCTTTTTTGAACTAAATTTATATTTGGCTCCTCGGAGTAGTAATTGCATCTTTGGACCCAGGGGGTCGGCGCCATAAGCCGTGGCGCCGAGTTATGACGTCTCGGCACCACAGATCTTGGCGCCGAGGTACCCGCAGTGGGGCTGACGTGGCAGGTACCTCGGCGCCACACGGCGCCTAGCTATTTTTTTTTAAAAAAGTAAAACCCCCTCCTGAACTGAACCCTATCCCCCGACCTCGTAATTTCTTCAGTCGTCCACGAGCCCCTTCCGCCGCCGCCGCCCTTCATCCGCCGCCGGGCCCCTTCCGCCGGCTCCTCCTTCGCCGGAGCCTCCTCCGTCGGGGATCCTCCTGCGCCCCTCGTCCGCGCGTCCTCCGCACCTGGTGGCCCTGTCCCCAACTGCTCCGCCGCCGGGGATCCTCTGCACCGGGCCTCGTTCGCCGTCCCCGCCAGGAGCTGGCCGCCCTCGTCGCGCCTTCTTCTCCAGCTCTGACCGACGGCGAGGGCGGCCCCCAGCGCTCCCCGGTTCGGCCGCCGGCCCATTGGCCGGCGGTCACTGCTGCTGCTCGTGGCGCCACCCCTCCCCCAACTGCTGCTGCATGTGGCGCCAGCCCCTCCCCATCTCCTTTTGGCCCTGAAGAGTAAGAGAAGTATTCTGCTCCATATTACAGTAGAGTAAATTAGGCATTGTCTTTATGAAGTACTATAGTGTACATCTGATATATATGTATGTATATATATAGCTAATTATAAGATAGTTTAGTTAGTCACTTTAGTTAGTTTGTCAATTTAGTTAAATAGGAATGCCATTGTACCGAATGGTGTTATAAAGTTTAGTTACTTCATTTTTTATTTGGGTAGTCACATAGTTACAATTTTTCTTATGCGTATAAATTTGTTGTTGTGCATACTAGATGGACAACGTAGTCAATCTTTATCATGGAGGAAGTGTGGAGGAAGATGTGTTTCGGAATGTCACTTTTGTTGAAATGCAAATGTCTCCTCTCATATTCGATGATCGACCCTTGTTTTCTGAGTTGATTGGTTAGTGCTCGTGATGAGCTTCACTGCAGTTCAAATGAGGCTGAAATTTCAGTTCATGGGGTGCTTCACTATGGTAAATCAAGTCATATTTTTAGGCGGTTGGTCCCAATTGCATCGGAGGCCCAATGGTCATCCACCCTCTCGTGGGTTGCCGCCAACACCGATGAACCCTCCAACCTCTCAGCCTCCATTACCCAACTTTGATGTGAATGTGGAAACCGAGGTTGTGGTGCCCGATGCTCAATCTACCCCAAATGAGGTTGGTGTATGTCCTGGTGGTGTTGATGTTGTTGCTGCCCCTCAGGAGATCCCTCTGACCCAGAACCATCCTAGTAAGTGATTTTGCTACACTTTGGCCATCCTTACTCTTTCGTCATTAGGTTCCTTTGTCTCAGTGCCATCCATTCTGTGCTTTAACTGCAGGAGATAATCTTGATAATGATGGTTGTCCTCCCGTTCCTCCACCAACAAGCGTCCACCCAGGTTTTATGGCCTCCAATAGTGTTGATGTTCAAATTGAGGATGGTGAGGAGCCTTATGGCACAGCAAGGGCCGTTGATTCTGATGATGACTGTAACAACCCTAGAAATCCGGTCACCGAAAATACGGATTTTCAAAAATTTTTCTAAAGATTACCAGTGTATGGTGGATGTCATGTAGAAAACCTGCCAATAGATGCACAAGTAGCACCCAACGTTAGCCCGAGCATTGCATTTAATTCGCCAGAGCTTGATTCGCATTTTTCCCGATTTTATGTAATGACAGATAAAATCAAATAACCTATCATCGCATGTGTGAACATGTGTCGACTAACTCCGAAAATGGATCCATCATGACCTAGAGACCCTAGTGGACCCACCATGGTGTATACATCATGGTCACTAACCTCACTAACCTAGGGTTGTGGCTAAATTAGTTGCTTTGCAAGAAAAAGAAATAGAAGAGGAATTAGAAAAGAGGAAGAAAAAGAAAAAGAATAAGTAGCCCAAGCGGCCCACGGCAACCAGCCCAGCCCAACCCGCGCTTCAGGCCGGCCCGCTGCTGCCTCGCCCACCGCCGCGGCCGCTCGGCCTGCCAGGCCTAGCTCGCTCGCGCCCGCGCTCGGCCTGCCTCGCCCGAGCGCGCGTCGCCCGCCTGCGCGCTGCCGTGGCCCAGCATGGCCGACGCGGCCCAGCAAGGCCGCGCGTTGCCGCCCGCCCGCGCGCCGCCTGCCTGCCTCGTCCGCGCCCGCCGCTGTGCCGCTGACACCTGGACCCCGCCGGTCAGCTTCTCCTTCGTGGAGCGAAGCCCCGGGTAGGAGGTGCTGTTGTAGCATGGACTATTGTAGTCCCTAAGAGAAGATAATCCTGTCTGATCCCCCTAGGACCTGATATCTCTTGAGGACCGAAACCTTGAGACTTACGTGCTCACCACTCGCTCTTGTATGGGCGGGAGACGGATGTCTGACTAGCTAGGACGGTGCCACCACTACTAGGTTGTTAGTAGATAGTGTCGGGAGGTATGGGCGTGGAGACCCACACCCTCCTTAGACAGCATAATAACTACGGGGGCCCGGTACTATGTCTCACAGTCTCAGTGTGCCGGTGGTACCTATCCGGGATGTCCCAGTACTGAGTGGTAGGGTGGCATCACACCGGTTAGAAAGCAGCCGGAATCAGCTTAGGCGGGGCACCACCGATGATAGCGATCTTGTGGTTACGGGAGTACATGCTCTGCAGAGTTTTATGAATCTATATATATAGTCCGCGAGCCACTGGTATGGCTTTTTCCTAAGACCCACGCTTCTCGAGAGTAGTGAGATGAGTCCTTCTATTCTCCCCCTGGTGTTACCCTTCCGGCCGTGAGCCGCTGAGACAGGTTCCGAGAGGGAGTTGGACCTGTCGACTGAGTGTGAGAGGGTGAGGTGTGTGTGATGGTGATGAATTAGGATGGATATGTGGATGAGATGGGTTCAAACTTGATGAATTACTTTATATAATTCTGGTCACTACTTGCATAGAAAACTATAGCCATATATTAGGTTGATTTGATTACAACCTTTGCATCCCACCAAATACCTCATAGCAAAAGCAAAGCATAGGGTGGGAGATGTGGCCAGTACAAACCGTACTGAAAATTATTTGGCAGGTGAGCCCGACTATGACTATGACGATGAGGAGGAGTAGGCGTCTCGTTCCTACGCTCAGGCTTCTTTTAGAGTTGTACTGTACTTCCGCCTTCTGCAGCCGTTCCAGAGGCTGCTACTACTCTGATGATCCCGCCAGTGTGGCGGCAAACTATTTATGTAATTCCCCCTAATTGTACTCTTTTATTTGAAGTATGGATCCTGTATCGACTGCTGCGAGATAATGAGATGGTTTGATGCTATGAACTATTATATTATCTGCTATTCTGTGTATTTTCCCTTCGTGGAAAATTGAGGATGTTTCAGTTGGTACCAGAGCCATGCTTGACCCTAGGATGAGACCCATAGGATTGGATGATAGAATTAGGAGAATCTTGAAATCTCTCGGTTATACACCGACCACTGCATATGCTTTCATGCATGGCTTACCTTTCTCTGCAACTTTTCTAATTCTATCCTCGTGTCAACCTGCAGATGGACCCCAATTTGCCGCTTGGTCCGTTGCCGCCGATGGATGTCGTTGAGTTCAGACTCGACGGGACAGAGCATGGAGGCTATGCTCACGTGCTTCGCGAGGTTCTCACCAAGCTGGGTGTTCCGTGGAGAACGTCGAGTACCTTTGCCGTGGCAAGCCCGACCCTGGAGGAGGCATCGAGGGCTATAAGGCAGTCCACATCAACGTGCCTGCAAGCATGAACCTTCCCGAAGTTACTACCTTCACTGACTTCGCCTTCGACAACGACACCGGCATGTGTGTTCAGACCATTTCGCGCCAGGCACTTCGCACTGTGCTGCGCAACGGAGCTGACTATCTGAAGGAAAGTCGCTTTCGTCTGCTTCCTCGTGCCCTCGGCGTTCAGCAGGGTACTTGGGGGGAGGTCATCTACATCGAACAGAATACCAGAGTTGACCGCAACCCCTGCCACCGCGCCTCTATGATGTACATGCAGTGCCAGGAAATGTACATTGCTGAGTTGGAGCGGAAGGGATGCCGTGATCGTCGCTACCTGATGGAAGTTGACGAGAGGATCCGCAAGTCAGAGGATAAGGAGGCAGCATGGAAGCAAAAGATTGCGGACCTAGAGCGTGAGATAGCATGCAAAGAGCACACTCACCAGGATTAGATCACTAGTCTGATGAACGAGATGGATAAGCTTCAAATCCATAACAGTCGTCTCAACAAGAATATATGGGAGCTTGAGACCACCATAGCTGAGAAGAACGAAGACATTGCAAAGAGATTCCAGGAAAAGAGTCAAGATGCTGCCTACAAGGACAAACTCCGTGAGCAGTGCAAGGCTCAACGTGAGAAGCTGCTGCAGGAGAACACTCTTGCAAGCTACAACCAGGGACACCTGATCAACTATGTTCACAAGACAGCATACCTCATGGATAAGCTCAAACGCACTATGGAAGCTTGGAAGAGGTTAGATCGCAAGAGAGTCAGAGAGTATGAGGAGTTGCAGGACGAGCTTCCCTTACGTGCCTGTAAGAGGGTCAGGGTTGAGACATTCGGGCTGGGGCAATCTCGCCTCAACTTGAGTGGATGTCCCACCACTGGACTTAGTGGACAGGCAGTGTCCACCCCTCAGCTCGAGGAGGCCCATCGTTACGTCTCTCACCTTTAGATGACTGACAAGCAGATCCAGGCTTCTGGCATCGGTATACCTCCCGCAGCTTACAGTTTGGACCAGCCTCTAGAGATGGTTTAGTGTAGTATCAGATCGAGAGATGATGGGACTATATGGCCAAGTGACCAGACTCACCATAATGTTGAGTAGTTGTCCACCCCTTTTGCTAGAACTACCTGCATGTAGTACGTTTCTCACGAGTCTCCTAGCGTAGCTGCTAGAGACATCACCATGTACCCAACTGATGTAATGAGTGATTCGGTTTTTATCGCGTCTTTTGGATCTTCATGCTTCTTTGTATGAGTGTTGGATAGATTAAAAAAGTTTTAAGTACTTCAATTATTACATCTTTAATACCAAAGTTATATTACGCGCGCACATGCCCTAATCTGAGGTTTATGTTAAGCACGATGTCCACTCGTCGTGCCAGCCGCCTGAGCAACCGCTCCTCTTCACCTGCACCCGTTAGGGGCAGTGGACGCGGTCATGGTCATGGTCGTGGCCGCGTTGGTCACATACCCATTGACCTTGAGGAGCCACCCCGCGCTGCCACCCCACGGCCTGCACACCCACCGCCACCGCCGGTTGTTGAACCGGAACCAGCTGCCGAAGGCGCGGCTGGAGGACAGCCACAGCCTGTTGCTGAGCCCGAGCCCAAGCTTGCCACAGGAGGAGATACAACTACACCACCACCTCCCGTGCCACTCTTGGCGGATGTGATGGCCCAGCAGGCCGAGCTTCTTCGAGTCTTAGCTGAGAACGTGTTGCACCCCCAGCACCGGGAGCCCCGCGATGATTTCTACAAGAAACTGGAGTTCTTTCTCAAGCTAAGGCCCCCGACGTTCGATGGCACCAGCATCGACCCTATCGCTGCTGATGACTGGCTTAAGGAGATTAAGAAGAAGCTGGATTTGATCACTTGCGCTGAAGAAGAGTGTGTTGGCTTGGCAGCTCACCGGCTTGTGGGTGCTGGGCGATCTTGGTGGGACAGCCTCTGCGAAACCCATCGGGACCCCGCCAACATCTCCTGGGATGAGTTTGTGGACGAGTTCTGTGCATTCTTCATCCATGAAGGCGCGTTGGAGAAGAAGGAGAATGAGTTCCGCAGCATCTCCATGGGAGTTGACAAGGTGCATGAGTACACCACCCGCTTCACTAACCTGCTGCGCTATGCACCTATCTCAGTGGTGAACTCTAAGAAGGAGAAGATGTACTACTACCACAAGGGCTTGTCTAGCCGCATCAGGCTCTCCCTCTCAGGCACCAAGAGCCACACCCTGTGTGACTTGATTGACAGGTGCATGGAGATTGAGAAGGACCGTGACGAGGTTTTCGCGGAGAGGAGGCACTTGGCAAGAACAAGAAGCGCCGTACTGAGGGCACCTCCCGCACACCTGCCCTATGGAGGTCGCGTGGTGAGACATCTCAGCCTCCCCACTCTCGCTTCGCCCAGGGAGCTGTTCACGGTTCGAGCCGGGGTGGTGGTACCCACACCAACAACTACCCCCGCCCTGCTCAGGACCGCCAAGCGTATGCTCGTGCCGCACCAGGAGGTAGCACATGGAGGTCCGCCACACCAACCCCCATAGGCGGCGTGACTTACACTTGCTTCGCTTGTGGCCAGCCAGGTCACAAGGCAGCCGAGTGCCCGAATAAGGCTGCACCAGCTACACCAGCGCCCGTCAGGCAAAGCCAGGGCACCCCGCACAAGCAGGTGCCATCCGGAGCACCCCGAGGCCGCCTCACCCACATCTCAGCAGAGGCTGCCCAGAGTGCCCCCGACGTGGTGTACGGTATGTTTTTAGTGCATGGAGTTAAGGCATCTGTGCTGTTTGATTCAGGTGCTACGTGTTCATATATATCCTCCAAGTTTGCACGAGAGCACCATATACCTGTCACTCCACAAAAAGAAGCCTTATACACCAGTTCACCTTTGGGCAACATTTGTTGTACCAAAATATGTAAGGGAGTGAGTATCACCATCGAGGGTCTTACCTTTCTTGCTGATCTTACCTTGCTACCCTTCGAAGGCCTAGACGTCATTCTAGGGATGGATTGGTTAACCCAGAACAAAGGAGTGATATCTTTCTCACCCAGATTTGTGGATATAACCCATCCAAGTGGTCGTCAGATTAGATGTGAACCAAACAAAGGGACAGATGTTTCCATGCTGTGTGCCCTGGAAGAGAAGTCACTTGAGGAAGTGCCCGTAGTTTGTGAGTACCCGGATGCCTTTCCAGAAGAGCTACCAGGAATGCCACCGGACAGGGATGTTGAGTTCGTGATCAACCTGATGCCTGGTACGAGTCCGATTTCCAAGCGACCCTACCGTATGGCAGTTGATGAGCTTAAGGAGCTTAAGAAATAGCTTGAGGAGCTATCCGAGAAAGGGTTCATTAGGCCCAGTGCCTCGCCCTGGGGATCTCCTGTTCTGTTTGTTAAGAAGAAGGATGGAACGCAGAGGATGTGCGTTGATTACCAGAACCTGAATGCCGTAACTATAAAGAATAAGTACCCTCTGCCGAGGATAGATGACCTGCTAGATTAGCTTCGCAATGCCAAGTACTTCTCCAAGATCGACCTCAGATCAGGCTACCATCAGATGAAGATCAGAGAAGAGGACATTCCCAAGACAGCATTTGTCATCAGATATGGGCAGTATGAGTACACCGTCGTGTCCTTCGGTCTTACGAATGCACCGGCTTATTTTATGAACATGATGAATAAAGTGTTCATGCAAGAGCTGGATAAGTTCGTGGTGGTCTTCATTGATGACATTCTTGTCTATTCTACCACCGCCGAAGCGCATGAGCAACATCTGAGGATAGTGTTGGAGAAATTGAGAAAGCATCAGCTCTATGCCAAGTTCAACAAGTGTGAATTCTGGCTTGAGGAGGTCGCTTTCCTAGGTCATGTGCTCAATGCTGATGGAGTAGCTGTTGATCCGTATAAGATTGAGACAGTGACGGGATGGGAGCAACCACAGAATGTGATTGATGTGAGAAGTTTCTTAGGATTGGCTGGTTATTATCGTCGATTCATCGAGAACTTTTCCAAGATAGCTCGCCCCATGACCAACCTCCTGAAGAAGACCAAAGAATTTGAATGGACGCCCTAATGCAAACAAAGTTTCCAGACCCTGAAGGAGAAGCTCACCACAACGCCTGTTCTAGCTTTGCCCGATATCCACCAAGACTTTGTGGTCTATTGCGATGCATCTCGCCATGGGCTCGGTTGTGTTCTAATGTAGAACGAGAAAGTCATTGCCTATGCTTCCCACCAGCTTAAGGAGCACGAATAGCGTTACCCCACCCATGACCTCGAGCTTGCAGCTGTGATCCATGCCTTGAAGATTTGGAGGCACTATCTGATTGGGAACAAGTGTGAAATCTACACCGATCACAAGAGCTTGAAGTACTTTTTCACCCAGGAGAATCTGAACATGAGACAGCGTCGTTGGCTAGAGTTGATTAATGACTACAACATGGAGACTCTCTATCACCCTAGGAAGGCCAATGTGGTCGCTGACGCTCTTAGCCGCAAAAGCCATTGTCATGCCTTGTTCACCAACACCTTGCCCAAGGAGTTGTAAGAGGGCATTGATGGGTTATAGATGGAGGTGATACCTCATGGCCTATTGAATGAGCTTCGCGTGCACTACACCCTCATGGATAGGATCCGTGAAGCCCAACGCCATTGCCCAGAAATTTGGGAGATGCACGAGCTCCTGACACAAGGCAAGTGCCTAGAGTTTACTGAGGATGAGCTAGGCACTTATTGGTACAAGGATAGAATTTGTGTGCCTGCCGACCCAGCTATTCGCAACGAAATCCTATCAGAAGGTCATGACTCCAAGTATTGTATCCACCCAGGCAGTACTAAAATGTATGCTGATTTGAGGAGGAAATTCTGGTGGAAGAACATGAAATCAGACATTGCAGAGCATGTTGCTAGATGTGACATTTGCAAACGCATCAAAGCTAAGCACAAGAGGCCTGCAGGACTGTTAAAGCCACTTGATATACCTGAATGGAAGTGGGATAGCATTTCTATGGACTTCATTGTGGGTTTTCCTCGAACCCCGAAGGGCCATGATGCTATATGGGTGATAGTCGATCGCTTGACTAAGGTAGCTCACTTCCTAGCCATCAAGACTGATGCCCAAGTCGGCCAGCTAGCAGATCTATATGTTGAGAACATTCTCAAGCTGCATGGAGCCCCTAAGAGCATAATATCCGATCATAGGCCGCAGTATATGTCCAAGTTCTAGAAGTCCCTGAACAAGTCGATAGGGAGCAAGCTAGATTACAGTACCACATACCACCCTCAGACAGATGGACAGACAGAAAGAGTGAACCAGATCCTTGAAGATATGCTTCAAGCTTGTGTTCTGAAATATAGGACTGATTGGGAGAAGAGCTTGCCCTTTGCAGAGTTCTCCTACAACAACAGTTACCTGGCTAGCCTCAAGATGTCACCGTTCGAGGCTATGTACAGAAGGCCATGCAGAACACCCTTGATGTGGTCCAAAACGGGTGAAAGATCGTTCTTTGGCCCAGCCACCATTAAGGAGGCCGAGGAAGGAGTCGCCCAGGTGTGAGAGAATCTAAGAATTGCCCAGAGCCGTCAAAAGAGCTATGCCGACAAGAGGCACAGGGACCTCGAGTTTGAAGTCAGAGAGTATGTCTATCTCAAGGTCTCCCCGCTTCGAGGAACCGTCAGATTCCATGTGAAGGGAAAGCTAGCACCAAGGTATGTGGGACCGTACAGAATCAGTGAGAGGATTGGCAAGCTTGCCTACAGAATAGAGTTGCCCTCGCAACTAGCAGGAGTACACCCAGTGTTCCATGTGTCACAACTACGCAAGTGTTTGCAACCGCCAGAGCATCCAATACCCACAGAGGCACTTGATATTCAGGACACCTTGGAGTACAGAGAGCACCCCATCCGCATCATGGGTAGAACCACCAAGGAAACTAGAAACACCAGCACACCATACTTAAAGATTTAGTGGAGCAACCACACGGAACGAGAAGCTACTTGGGAGAAAGAGTCAGAAATGAGGAAGCTCTACCCCTACCTGTTTGAAGGGTAAGTTGCACTCTTGAATCTTGAGGACGAGATTCTCATAAGGGGGTAGGACTGTAACAACCCTAGAAATCCGATCACCGAAAATACGGATTTTTAAAATTTTTTATAAAGATTACCAGTGTATGATGGATGTCATGTAGGAAACCCGCCAATAGATGCACAAGTAGCACCCAACGTTAGCCCGAGCATTGCATTTAATTCGCCAGAGCTTGATTCGCATTTTTCCCGATTTTATGTAATGACCGATAAAATCAAATAACCTGTCATTGCATGTGTGAACATATGTCAACTAACTCCGAAAATGGATCCATCATGACCTAGAGACCCTAATGGACCCACCATGGTGTATACATCATGCTCACTAACCTCACTAACCTAGGGTTGTGGCTAAATTAGTTGCTTTGCAAGAAAAAGAAATAGAAAAGGAATTAGAAAAGAGGAAGAAAAAGAAAAAGAATAAGCAGCCCAGGCGGCCCACGGCAACCAGCCTAGCCCAACCCGTGCTTCAGGCCGGCCCGCTGCTGTCTCGCCCACCGCCGTGGCCGCTCGGCTTGCCAGGCCCAGCTCGCCCGCGCCCGCACTTGGCCTGCCTCGCCCGTGCGCGCGTCGCCCGCCTGCGCGCTGCCGTGGCCCAGCATGGCCGACGCGGCCTAGCAAGGCCGCGCATTGCCCCTGCCCGCGCGCCGCCTGCTTGCCTCGCCCGCGCCCGCCGCTGTGCCGCTGACACCTGGACCCCGCCTATCAGCTTCTCCTTTTCCCTCTTATGGCCGCCCGCGCGTCGCGTCCGCCATGCCAAAAATGTCAACGGCGCCCTCCGCCTTTCGCCGCTCACCCGTGACCTGCCACCGCGCCATGGATGCCGTCCATCCTCACCTGCCCGCGCCGCGCCTTTCCCCGAACCCTAATCCTAACTTCGAAACGCCCGCGACCGCCCGATGCGCCTCACCGCATCGCCGCCGTCCGCCACCTCCATGGCCAGCCTGCTGCTTATAAAAGAGGAGCGCCTTGGCCTCTAGGGTTTCCCCATCACTGTGCCACCTTTGTAGAGACCCTCTGCCCTGACCTTCCAAGAGAAAGAGAAAGAGGGAGGAGTAGTGAGGGAGCGCCGCCGCACGGAGCTAGAGCACCGCCGCCGCCGCTGCTGTCCGCGCACCGAGGAGGACCCCGGAGTGCCGCACGACCGTCTCAACACCCCAGCTCTGCTTCCCCGCACCAAGCCGACACCAAACCCTCATCACCTGCCTCTGCCGTTGCTACGCAGGTGAGCTCCCCCGTTCTCGCCCGCGCTCCTCTCCATGGCTGCCACCAGTACGCCGCCGTCGTTCCCATGCTCCTGCCCGCCTTAGGCGTCTTTAACCACACCATTGAGCCCGCCTTGGCCTGGGACACACTCCTGACACGCTAGATGGAGCCGGCATGAACCATAGTGAGGCCAGCACCTTTGGCGACCTCGGTTTCCCCAGACTCCGGCCGCCGGAGCACCGCCGTGGCTTTACGGCCGCACGCGCCCTGCCGAGCCCTCTTTCTTACCTTCGGTAGATGTTGCACGAGCCCAATCGAGCCTGGGACAAGAAGATGAGGAGCAAGATGGTGCCCTGCCAGAGTATCACCGTCGCCATCGCCGTCCACCGCCGCCGTCCGATGGCTGCCATGCTGGAAGCCCTTCCCCCAAATTGAACCTGCAGCCACGTTCGCTATGGCTCCATGAAGCTGGGGCAGAGTCAAAGCAGCGTCCTACACGCCGTGGCACCCTGCAGCCATGGCCTCGCCGCCGAAGCACATGCGTCGGCAAGGCCAAGCCCCGTGGGATGGCGCTGACCCCATCGCTGCACCAGTCTAGCCTTCGTGCCCGCTTAGCCACGGCTCAGCCTGGCCAACCCCGCTCGCAGCCGCTACCCGCCTGCACGCCGCCGGCGAGCCCAACCGCACCGGCCGCGCGCGCGGGAGACGGAGGAAAGGGGAAAGGTTTCCCCGTCCGTGTGGACCAAGTCCACCACGTAGACCCAGCCAGCCAACCGCGCAGTGCCACCTAGCCACCCAGTCTCCGGTGCACCGTGAACCGAGTCCGTGAGCCAGAGCACCGTGGACCGAGCCCGCTGGACTCTGACCCGCCACGTGGCCCAGCTAATGAGATGACACGTGTCTAGGCTGGGCCGGCCCAACCCAGCCCAGATCCAGCCCTGCCCAGCCCACGAGGCCTGGTCGAAGCCCGGTCGGCGTTGACCGTTGACCGGTCAACATTGACCATTAACCTGGCCCTACCTGTCAGTGACCAGACCCGTGGGCCCCACCTGTCAGCCGCTGACCGAGCTGATGTCAGCATGACGTCATCCAAGCCATTTGACCTCGCGTCTGTGCTGACGTCACTGCGACAGCACCTGTGCCCGCACGCCACGTGGCCCAATCAGGAGCCGTCACGTGTTGCGTCCAGGTTAATCTGCCCTTTTTCTTTTTCAAAAAATAGAATAAACTTCAAAAATTCATAACTTCTTCATACGATCTCCGAAAAATATGAACCAAGTGTCCAAATTTTCATAAAAATGAGCTCTACATCATAGGCTTGTGTATGAGTGCATTTGGAGTTATTGAATTTTATTGCTTCTTTGTGTTGACTCTATAGGAGCCGCTAACGCGGCTATTATGTCTCGTTTCAGTGGAGGATCAGCTTGAGGAGGATGACTACGAGTACCAGGAGGAGCTCGATGACAACTTCGCAGGTGCCACACCCCACCGAACCTCGTAGATCCTATTACGCATGGCATAATATCTAGCTTGCTAGTGCTTTAATTATGAATATCACCTGATGATAGGTTGCATGGTAGAACTGCTTGATGAGACTTTACCTTGTTGCAACCTTACTCCTGCACGCCTGCTGATAGGCTAGACACTTACTTATTTACTTATAATACTTTACTTCTACTACGCTTATATCTGTGTGATGTGATGCGTTTTGGAGAGTATGGTTGAATGGCTAAGGCAAGTGGTGCCACTTTTACTCGGGGAGAGTGCTGCGTGCGTCTTGGGTGTGTGGTGAGGGTTGAGTCGATTGGACAGGATTCTACGATGAGCCATGTGGGCAAGTCTTGCCGGGGAATGTGTTCTGGGCATTCCAGTGTGAGGTGCTTGTGGCGGGCACATTGTGAGGTATAAGAAGATCCCGGGGGTGAGAACCTTCGTGGAGCGAAGCCCCGGGTAGGAGGTGCTGTTGTAGCATGGACTGTTGAAGTCCCTAAGGGAAGATAATCCTGTCTGATCCCCCTAGGACCTGATATCTCTTGAGGACCAGAACCTTGAGACTTACGTGCCCATCACTCACTCTTGTATGGGCGGGAGACGGATGTCTGACTAGCTAGGACGGTGCCACCACTACTAGGTTGTTAGTAGATAGTGTCGGGAGGTACGGGCGTGGAGACCCACACCCTCCTTAGACAGCATAGTAACTACGGGGGCCCGGTATTATGTCTCACAGTCTCAGTGTGCCGGTGGTACCTATCCGGGATGTCCCAGTACTGAGTGGTAGGGTGGCATCGCACCGATTAGAAAGCAGCCGAAATCAGCTTAGGCGGGGCACCGCCGATGATAGTGATCTTGTGGTTATGGGAGTACATGCTCTGTAGAGTTTTATGAATCTATATATATAGTCCGCGAGCCACTGGTATGGCTTTTTCCTAAGACCCACGCTTCTCGAGAGTAGTGAGATGAGTCCTTCTATTCTCCCCCTGGTGTTACCCTTCCGGCTGTGAGCCGCTGAGATAGGTTCCGAGAGGGAGTTGGACCTGTCGACTGAGTGTGAGAGGGTGAGGTGTATGTGATGGTGATGAATTGGGATGGATATGTTTTTGAGATGGGTTAAAACTTGATGAATTACTTTATATAATTTTGGTCACTACTTGCATAGGAAACCATAGCCATATATTAGGTTGATTTGATTACAACCTTTGCATCCGACCAAATACCTCATAGCAAAAGCAAAGCATATGGTGGGAGATGTGGCCAGTACAAGCCGTACTGAAAATTATTTGGCAGGTGAGCCCGACTACGACTATGACGATGAGGAGGAGTAGGCGTCTCATTCCTATGCTCAGGCTTCTTTTGGAGTTGTACTGTACTTTCGCCTTCCGCAGCCGTTCCAGAGGCTGCTGCTACTCTGATGATCCCGCCAGTGTGGCGGCAAACTATTTATGTAATTCCCCCTAATTGTACTCTTTTATTCGAAGTATGGATCCTGTATCGACTGTTGCGAGATAATGAGATGGTTTGATGCTTCGAACTATTATATTATCCGCCATTCTGTGCATTTTCCCTTTGTGGAAAATTGAGGATGTTTCAATGACCGCCCTGTAGCAACATTTAGCGTAGAAGAAATGGAGATCCTCAGACGATATTGTCCTGGTCGTGATCCTCTGGTTCATGAATTCAGCTCCCTTGGTGATTGTCAACATGGTTATAGTGAAGGAAGAGATGACAAGTTCCAAGATGCTCTGAGGACGGTGTAAGTGTGGAAATTAAGAAGGGCATGGTCTTTAAGGATTTGCCAACCTTAAGAAGTTGGCTACAGGAGTATGCTGTGCAGCGTAAGAGCCCATTCAAGGTGAGGCACTCTTATGTTGCAGCATCTCAGCATCACAACTTTGCCTATCAGACGCAGATACCACATGAGTTTAGTGTTGACAGCCTTGTATAGACTTGGGCTCCACGTTTCGAGCCTTTCCTAGAGGTGGAACAGTGGCCACCTTACACTGGGCTGAAGTACATTGTGGATCCAGCTACAAGATGGAACAAACGTGGCACCAGGAAGAGGACTAGGTTCAAGATGACCATGGACCAGGTTTCTGGTAGGATGAGGCGAGGGAGAGCAACTCCGTTTCTTAATGACCCTGAACAAAATCAGTGTGGAAAATGTGGTAGACTTGGGCATAACTCTCATAGATGCCATTGGCCCCCTAGTCAGGTGAAATTAATTTATGTTTGACCAACATGTTTACTAGCACACACAGTCTATTTATTCATGGTTTTGAAACTAATATTTCATTTCTCCATATTTTTTGTAGGATGGTGCAGTACCACCTGCTGGAGCAGTACTACGAGAAGGACCACCGAGGACGACTCACCGCGGAAGGGGGGGTAAGGACCTTACATTTTTTTGTTTCTTTCTTTGCTTATGTACCTGTGTTCGCTAACTTCTAAATGAATTTCAATTATTTGCAAGAACTGGCCCCTCTTCGTCTTCGAACCCACGATAAGTTCGAGGACATGCGGTACGACAACAGGTACACTCCTCTACTTGAGAGAGCTGGACTTGATGTCGTATCGTTCTAGGTTCGCCGTGGGTTGCCTCCCCTCAATCCCGTGGCGATCTCAGCTTTAGTGTACAGGTAACATAAGTATAAACTGATTCACTTTCATGTTTTTTGGTTCACGATGGCATATAACCGTACTCCTTTTTTGTTTTGTAGATGGAGGCCGGAAACTCACAGCTTCCACCTACCTTGCGATGAGATGACCGTTACGCTTCAAGACAGTCAGAAGTTCCTTGGTCTTCGTATAAGTGGCCGCCCAGTTATTGGCCGCTGCAGTGCTGAAGGTTTGAGAGCTAACATGGAGCACTTCCTTGGAAGAGAACTTCCTCCAGAGACACCTCAAACCCGCACCTCTGGAGTAAAAATCCAATGGTTAAGGGACAATTTTGGCAATTGTCCTGAACATGCAGACGATCAGACAGTCACCTACTATTGCCGTGCATGGATCATGCACCTTTTTGGTTGTGTACTCTTTCCTAATGGGACTGGAGACACCGCGTCCTGGATGTACCTGCCTTGTCTTACCGATTGGCACACGGCGGGGACTTACAGCTGGGGTTCTGCAGTTCTTGGGTTCTTATACCGCCAGCTTTGTGAGGCGTGCCGCTGGTCCTCGAAGTGTCCGTCATTAGGCGGATGTCTCTACCTCCTTCAGCTTTGGATGTGGACTCGTCTACCGGTCGGAAGGCCACTGCTTAAGGAGAGTCGTCGCCCATGGTTCGACGACGTGACAGGCCTTCGTCGTCGCTCGACGTATGCCTACATTTGGGACCAAGTAAAGGGTCCCTTTGCCCGGAATAGACGTGCCTACATTGACTATGCAAATGAGCTGGACGCCCTCACACCCGGCCTGGTGAGTTGGCTATAGTACACAATCAGTTTTTTACACAATGTAAGCATTATTTGACAAATGAATGTATCGCAGGTTAATTGGGAACCGTACGACGACGAACAGTACGACGACTTTCGGCTAAGCGTGGCGTGCAAAATGGACGAAGACTTGTACTTGATGCAATGCCCGTTGATCTGTTTCTACGCGGTTGAGCGGCACCTTCCTCACCGTGTTGCACGCCAATTTGGGTTGCTGCAGCAGTGGCCTGTCAAGCCAATCTCCACGTCAATAGACTTGCACAACTAAGCGTCTTTCAAGTGTTGTCTACAGCTAAATCATATCTGTATTTTTTATTGCATATTCATGGATGATAACCTACAGGATCGATCGTCAGAAACAAAAGAAGGAGACGGACTTTGAGACCTTGCACCGTGAATACATCGAGGAGTGGGACAATTTCATGAGAACTTGTATGATGATGACCAGCCGCACACAAATGAGAACTTCAGAGCATACATAAATTGGTACCGGGGTGCAACAAGGACCAAGCTGAAAGTGCAATGGACCCAAGCAGACTACGCTGATATTCAGTCCTCTGAAGATGATGAAACGTCTTTCGACCTTACGACGAGGGCAGGAACACAAGTAGAATCTGCACCAATCCTAGACAGAGTAGTAATGCCAACTTTGACCCCATCATTTAATTTTTGCTACCTATTGCTGAGAATTTAATACAATACCTACATAAATCTGCTACTCAGAATGTTGGTACTGCAGTTAGCAAAAGATTTTTACTCCTATAGTTATTAATTTTTCAGCACTGCAGGTTACTACTACAATTTTTAATACTGAACAGAAATCTGCTACTATCTGCATTCAAACAATTTGTTGGATGGCTAAGAGTATGGATGCTTTTGTCAGGGAAACACGCTGAAGCAATCTGTGCTTGATATTGAACACTTTCCAAGGACAGGTGTAGACGAACACACACTTGACAACTTTCTTCAGGTAAGTTAATGATTCCTGGTATTTAGCTTCTTAGTCTTAGATGAAAATATTGCTTGTGTGCAATGACCAGCTGAAATAAAAAAAAGGAGTACACTTAATGGACAGCTAAGTAATTCGATCTTTCCCTGAACAGAGGTTATCACGTAGGCTGCGGCGTGCTGCAGCTCGTTGTGGCTGTGGTACAATCACAGAGGTGGGCGTACAAAGGCTACATACACAAAACTTGGAGTCGTGGCATACTGGTACTTCTTCTCACGGAGGTATATCTATAATACATTGTCTATTTAGTTTACTGGAGTCAAATACATTGCCTATGACATGCTACAATGACTTATATGCCCACATCATTTAACCCATGTCTGCAGGTAATGTCTCTTCCCAAGGAACTGTGGAAACCTTCCAGGACGGAGACACAGAAGGCGAGCGTTCCTATGATGAGCTTGGGGACTCTGAGCTTGAGGGTGCTCCATCAACTCAGCCCACACAGGTTGCAGGAACAAGGCGACGCCGTCTGCCTAGCAAGTTTACTCCAGGCACCAATGCTCTTAGACACAAGGGTAAGGGTAAGACTAGGAGGAAGTGACACTGACTTGTAGGTTATCGCTAATTGGGCTAGATGGACTTGATAACTTTGGATGGTTATTTTGGAGATCTGGATTGTATTAACTTTAGTTATGGACTCTATGGACTGTGTGAACTAATATATATTGTATGGACTTTATTTATGGACTGTATGGACTACAACTATGGACTGTCTCCTAATATGTATTAAATGGAGTATATTTCTAGACTACATACATTGTATATCTATATGTTTGTACATGTGCTATTGAGTTCATATTTGTTTGTCATATTTGTCTGTAAGTTAGCTCAAAAATAGGGGAAGCTCTGCTAAAAATTTTTAGGAAAATCAAATTGTACAGTCAGTATCAATATATAAAAATCAAATTGACATGTGTGTTGTCTTGTCCAAGCAATTTGCTCGTACTGCTCGTGTACGAATTCACTGCATATACGAATCTAGGCTTTTCAATGAGTTTTCAACTAGCCTTTTCAGTGATAGAAACAGTACTCCATAGCATCTAGGCTTTTCAATGACTCATCATGTCCCGTGTAGCCTTTGCAGTGTACCTTGAAACATGCATCACGAGAGCATTTAAGACACAATGCAACGGCCACCAAACATCACTCCCTCTATATATACCACACATTGGATGCAATGTAACCCGAAACCAAAGGCGTAGAAATGTCTCGAAACACATCTAGTGGTAGAGGGAAGGGGGTGGCAAAGGAAAATCCCAATCCGTGCAAGGGAGATCCTAATGCTTGGGATGGGTCTCTTGGTCCTGAAGACTTTAGTGAAGCCATCGAGCGTTTCCTTGAGCTGAGTAAGGGAGATTTTAGCAGAGATGAGCCTTTGAAAAACTACGAGAAATGGAGGGAACCTTGGCCAAAATGTATGCATGGTGAGGATTGCTTAGTGTAGATGTGCACTGATGGCGGAATGGATGGAGGTCGGCGTTTCTTCAAATGCCCACAAGCTATTGTAATTTCTGTCTGTTACTTATATTTTGTTAAACATGTTCATTGCTTGGGCTACATCTAACAAAATTTAGTTTTTGTAGAGTTCTGACACTCTCGAAAACTGTGGGTTCACTAGATGGGTCGACCCTCATCCAATTTGGCTGCATGCATAGTACATCTACTATTTGCAGGATCGTATCTTTGATCTGGAGAGAGAAGTTAGCACATGCATAAAGGACTACGAAGACGACGACGACAATGGAGCAAGTTCATAGCAGTCGCAGTGCAAAGATCCATATTGCACCTGCCCTTGTCATCAAAACAAGGGGACAACAACACCATCAACGCTACCGCCACCACCATCAACCTCGGGTGGATACTGTGGAGAAGGGGCCACACAGTTCGCTATGTGGCCGCAGTACTAGGAGAACCTCTGTACCCTTGTTTGGTACATGTTCTCAGTCGCAATAACATTTGTTTCTTGTTTGCCTTAGTTACCTAAGGCATGTTAGGGTTAGTCAAAAGAACTATGTGCCCTTGTTTGGTACATGTTCTCACATGCCATTCATGTGCTTGTTGTTTGCTTTAATTACCTAAGGCATGTTAGGTTTAGTTGAGCACCTTGTACCCTAGTTTGGTACAAGTTGTCACATGCTAGTTTGTGTGTTCTAGTGCACTACATCATTAGCTTATATTTGCAAGATGTGACCTTCGCGATATTCAAATGTATATTATGACCACAACGAATGGATCAATAGCACAATGGAAAGTCATAATAGCACAATGACAAGTCCAATAATAGGCCATAGCTAACAGCACGATGATCCTAAAACAACATGACGACAAAGTAGATAACATAGTACATGCCATAATTGAGTTCAAAATAAAAGTGCAGTGGATGACAAAAAAATTACAAAGTCCAAGCTAGGGTGACATTGTTCATGGAGAACAGGGCTACTGAGTGCAGCGAGGCCAATTTCCCTTCCTCTGCGCATCAGTATATATGGCCATGTGGCCCGTGGGCCGACAGCACGGCCCGTGACACGGCCTTTTGCCTGACACGCGCACGACATGACACGTAGGCCACCATGCCCGTGTGGCACGACACGAGGTCCAGTGTCGTGCCTGGGCCGCCAATCCAGCCCATGCCACGACACGGGCATGGCACGGCCAAAAGGCCAGCACGGTGAGCGGACCGGTGGCTCCAACGGCTATTTCAGCCTAGCCCACAGCTCCCCTGCCCCGCCGTAGTATATAAAGCCGCCTCGGCGCCGTGCCCCCCCAACCCTAACCCTAATTCATTTTCCCCCCACGCGCAGCCGTAGCTCTCTCTGTCTCCCAGTCTCGCTCTCGAACTCGATCCGATCCGATCCGCCGCTGCCGTTCGCCTTGAGCTCACCGGCCCTGCTCCGGTGACCTCAACACCTCGCCGGCCACTTCTTCTCCCTCTCCTACCTCCTTTCTAGCCTTCCCTCCTCTTCCTCCTCCTTTGGTGTACCATGTGAGTCGTTGAGCTATCTATTCTTCCGCCACCACTCGCCGTCGTTCTAACGGTGCTTGTCTCATCGTTCTCTGCTTGGATGCTGGCTCCCTAGCTTCTTCTCCGGCACTGGGCTCCGGTGGCGTAGGTGAGTCTCAAAACCCTAACCCTAGCATATTCTTCATATTCTCTGCAACTTCTTCATCTTCTTAGTTCTAATGCTCTTCTTCTTGTGTTCTTCGTCTTCTTCGTAGGTTGGTGCCTGACGCTGCGTCCTCCTCCTTTGGAGGCGCGATGGCAAGGCCGTCAATGACAAAGCGCCCCTACCTACCATTGAGGGACGATGCTGGAGCTGCGGCTAGGGGCCGGAATCGGCCTTCCCGCCCTCCTGGGGCCGCGGTGACGATGCCAGTGGCTGTGGATGAGTATAACCACCGTGCCGACGGCGAGCACCTCAAGGAGCCCATGGAGGAGATAGAGATCGAGAACGATGACGACATCCACGAAGGCATAGCTGCACTATTCGGCATTGATATGGGTGACGGTGAGCACCCGATCGATGTCGACGTCGGCGATGGTGGGGTGGACGGCTCCGAGGACACTAATGGTGCCTCATCTGGTAAGCGCACTTCTGCTTGTTGGGAGGATTTTGTCCCGATCTTTGATGAGAATGAGGTTAGAACTCATGCCATCTGTAAATGGTGTGGTAAGAAATTTGTTGCTAGAGCTTCGATTGGCACTGGATCCTTGAATAGGCACATGACAACATAAAGCATGATAATGATCGTAGGGTCCAGTCGTGGCTTTCTATGAATGCTGATGGGTTGCATAACTGGGTTTATGATGCTGCTCGTGCTCATAATGAACTGTGCTGGTTGATTGCTAGGCTGGATCTTCCCTTAGGTATTGGTGAAACACAGGCCTTTGAAAATTTCATTAAGCGTGCTCATAATCCTAGATTCCAGAAGGTTTGTAGGCAGACCACTACTAGAGACATGTCTAAATTGTATGATGAGGAACATGCTTTGCTTATGCATTCTTTGCTGCCTACTTGTTCATCTATTTCTTTAACATCTGATATCTGGTCTGGTAATGCTAAGGAGGACTATATCTCTGTTGTTGCTCATTATGTTGGTGCTGATTGGGAGTTGCATAAAAAGGCTATTGGTTTTAGGCTGATTGAGGCATCACATACTGGTGAAAACATTATTGAGAAAATTGCTAGTGTGGTTGAGGAGTTTGGTTTGATTGATAAGGTGTTTGTTGTGAGTCTTGATAATGCTTCTACTAATTCTAAGGCTTTTGATATCTTGCAACCTCTCTTGTTTGGTTACATGGGCTCTTATCCTACACCGACTCATGAGGATCCTCACAAAGTCTAGTTGCTTGTGCATCAGCGCTGTGCATGCCATATTATTAATCTGATTGTTAAGTCTGGTTTAAAGAGGTTCAATCCTTATCTTGATAATTTCAGGACTGCAATCAACTTTTTTAATTCCTCTAATCAAAGAATTGCATTGTTTAAAAACTATTGCATTGCTAAGGGTGTTAGACCTAGAAAGTTTGGATTGGATATGGATGTTAGGTGGAATTCCACCTATTTGATGCTTAAACATTTGCTGCCGTATAAAGATGTGTTTTCTATGTACATTGAGTCAAATTATGGTGAGGCATTGTTGACTCCCCAGCATTGGTATGCTGCTGAACAGATTATGAAATTCCTGGAGCTGTTTTATGATGCAACTTGTGTTTTCTCTAGTGTTTAGTATCCCACTGCTCCACTTATGATGCATCATATTCTTGACTTTGCTGAGCATTTGCATAAAGCTAAAAATGATCCTAGATTTAGAAGTATTGCATCTCCTATGAAACTTAAGTTCCTTAAGTATTGGGGGGACATTCCATTGTTGTATTCGTATGCATTCATTCTGGATCCTAGAGCTAAGATGAAAGGATTCTTTAATCTGCTTGAGTTACTTGCTAAACAGACTGGTACCTCTTATAATGTTTACTATGGTGATGTGAAAGATGAAATGACCAGATTGTTTAGCAAGTATGAGTAGAGATATGGTGCAGCTCGGTCTGAAAGGCCTCCTATGCCTAGTGCTCCTTCAGGTAAAAGGAAGCAGGCATGGGGAAAGATCTATGGTGGTCCTTGTGCTCCATCTAGCTGTTCCTCCTCTTCATCCTCTACATCTGGTGTCAATGAGCTGACAGGATACTTCGACAGTGACCCTGTCACTGATTGGGGGGAGTCCTTTGACATACTATTATGGTGGCATGACCACAAGCTAACCTATCCCATCTTATCGCTAATGGCTCACGATATCATGTCTGTTCCTATATCTACAGTGTCTTTTGAATCTTGTTTCAGCTGTACAACATGGATACTCGAAGACCAGTGATGACGCTTGTTGCCTGAGCATGTGGAGATGCTCACCTGCATCAAGGACTGGGATCAAGCAGCAAGAAAGGAATAGCATGCACCTGAGGACGCCGACCTGGAGGAGTTGTTCGACAACTTGTACCTGGATGAAGGCGAAGGTAGTGGAAGCGGCACCGGCGGTACTGCTGGTGCTGGATAGAAGAAGAAGAGAACCTCTACAAAAGGAGAGGTAGTGATCACTGAATTTTAGCTTGTTTACATTTACATCTTCAATTATTCTATCACTGAAACTTATTTAATTTTGCAGGTACTTGAACTTTTGGTAGTGGCTGTCAGGCATAGTCACCATGATGAAGCTTGAAGCATGAAGAACTAAAGAAGTAAGCTCACTGCTGCTTCTTGTTGCCACTGTTGGGCTTTTGTAATAGGATAGAAAGAACATTTGTTGCTACTTGTTGCCACTGATGTTGGCTATTGTAATATGACTTTAATTGTGAACTAAGACTTGAGCTGGCTGTACTCTTTTCCTTTCTAGGGTTTCTCACAAGGGTGAGTTTTATCTAGAAAGGTTTTTAATGAGGTAGCATTGCACAACAGCTCTTTTGATAATCATTTTCATATAATCTTCTTGTCTTTGTGTTTGTCGCCTGACGGGCCATGGGCTGGCATGGCACGGCGAAAATGGCTGTGGCCCATGGGCGGCACGGCACGGAGAAACGGCCCATGTGCCGTGTCGTGGGCCGAAGGCCTGGCCCATGGCACGGCCAGGTACGGCACTGCCGGCACGGTGGCACGCCACGACACGGCGCAATGTCGTGCCGGCACGGCACGGTGGCCATCTATACGCATCATTCTCCTCTAGCGTTGCCTTCGCTCGGTGTCCATGCTCAAGCTTCCTCTCCCTCTCCTCCATATCTGCAGCAGCTTTCCTCCTTTCCTCCTCTTCCTTGTGCTCCTTCTGTGCAGCCTCCTCTTTGAGCCTCTTCTCATACCTCTCTCGGCGCTCAGCTTCCCACTCCTTCAGATCTTTGAGAAGATTCTTGTTTGTCTCACCGATCTCAGTGTCGATCCACTGCTCAAAATCACAGAGGGGTGGAGGGGTCTGTAATATAATGAATTGTTAGAAAATATACGAGTCACGGAATATGAAAGCTATATTTCTATACGCAATAAAGATTACTTACAAGTAATTTACTTTTGCGCTGCTGCTCTGTAGGTGTCCATTTAAAATTGGGACACATCCAATACCTCTGCTTATATGTTTTCTCTTCTTCAGAAATGTCTACCTTGCATTCATCACCACACCAACACATGGGTCTTGGAACATCGCTAGGGATAGGCAACCAGATGTACGGATCTGGGACGAGCGACCATAGCTACAATGCAAACGATTCTTTCTAATAAGCAACTATAAATAACATTGATGGTGTAGCATAGAGTTTTGAATTAGTTAAACAAAAATAAACACATAATTACACACCATGAGACAAGATTACCTTGGCCTAGGAGCTTTACCACGCCTTGGCATCCTACTACCACACCTTGGCATACTACCGTTACGTACAATCCAAAAAACAAATTAAATCAAACAATAGGCTCTAGGGTACTAAAAAATAGCATGATATATACCAAATCAATGCCTAAAAACAGAGGAGGATAGATAGATTACCTTGCTCGCGAAGATGTGTGGATCAAATCCAAGTTTATATGGACACAATCGATGATAAGGAGGGATTGGACGGGTGTGGGAAGTAAGAAACCGAGAGGGAGAAGGAAGAAATGAACCAATACTCGGACAAGGGAGTTTGGCCGCGCTGTTTGAACCTGACCTCAACGCCAAGATCTGTGGCGCCGAGGTCGGCACCGTGAGCCGTGGCGCCGAGCTCGGCGCCATGATCCATGGCGTCGAGGTACCAGCCACGTCAGCACCTCTGCGGGTACCTCGGCGCCAAAATCTGTGGCGTCGAGACGTTATAACTCAGCGCCACGGCTTATGGCGCCGACCCCCTGGGTCCAAAGATGCAATTACTACTCCAGAGGACCAAATGTAAATTTAGTTAAAAAAAGGGTCAAATTGTGAAAAGTTGGGGCTATATCTAATATATATAAATCTTTTTGTTTACGAAAGCATCAGAGTTGCTCAGGTGTAGTGGTTATCACGCTGAAGGTCTCCAGTTCGATCCTGGGCAGCAATAATTTAATCTCTCTTTTTTTTGTTATTTAATTTTTTTTATTTAATTATTATTAATTACTATATTGTTTTTCTCACTGCCTTTTGAGTGTTGACTTCGTCTCCTTTCTCCCCACAGACAGATTTTTTTTCCTCCATCAAAAGCTTCTTACACATCTCGTTCGACGTTCCAGGCTCTTGATCCTTTGCCTGCCCGCAGCTCGTCGGCTGCCACCCGCTCACCCACCGGCCACCGGCATCGCGAAGTCGGGAACCCACCCACAGACTCGCAGTGCACCAGTCCAATCCACCATTCTGTCTTTCTCAGGTCGACAGGAGGCCAGGCCAGGTGCGCCGCGCGTCCGTGGCGGCGATGGGCTTGGGCGGGAGCCGGGCGCGGCAGAACGCGATGCGCTCGGGGGTGGTGGTGCTGGGCGCCGTGGCCTTCGGCTACCTCTCCTTCCGCGTGGGATTCAAGCCCTACCTTGACCAGGCCCAGGAGGCCATCGAGTCCGCCCGCGACCCCACCGCCGGCGCCGCGGCGAGGGACGCGTTCGACGACCCTGGAGCCGGCGGCCCCGGGGGAGACCTCGCGCCGTCCAAGGACCCGGCCGTCGTGCTCCGCGACTGAGGCGCCGGCAGACGGACCGCGAGCGGCGGATGTTTGGTTGCGCCATTTTGGCAAACACCTTGTACCATGGACACAGTTTCGTCCTGTCACCCTGTGTGAGATCTTTTTTCCTGCTGTTTTGAACTGATTTCTGTTTTGATGCACACATAAAGCTTGCTGTTCGATCCACCATTATGCACTGCGAAGAAATCGATTCAAGGCTTCAAGCAGTGCTAGCGTTGGATGATCCGTCAGTGCTGTCACTTGTAGATTGACTTGTGTAAGTGCCCATTCTAGCTGGTGAACTCTATCAGGAAGATGAGAGTGGGAGTAAGGTGGACACCAAAATTTCCATCGGATTATCGAGAAGGCACTGTTAATCAAAGTCATGAAATTGATCATATAAGACGCCTGTTCGGCCGCCCTTGCTGCATTTTGCTGCTGCAAGTTGCGGCTGCATTTTGCTCTCCATTAGTGAACACAGCTGAAGAATATAATGCTCGTTTCGTGAGTCACTAGAATAAGCTGATTCAACTGCTGCATTCACTAATTGCTACTTCCCTGGTGTGCCTTGGTGTAGATTGTTATTGCATTTTCTAATTTAGCCTCGATCTTTAATGTAATCAGCCAATCAGGGATTAGATTCTGTTTGAGAGCTAGACAGGCTTGGCTATTTGTGTGGTGTGGATACTGCATTACACTGAAAGACGTTCTATTTAAGTAAAGTTATCAGAGATTCGTGAAAAAGATGATTCCAGCTCTTTCACGTTGCGCAATGGCATAACAATGCCTATGCTTTTCTCTCCTAACTATGTTTCTTAGGAGTGATTCGCAAGATGTTGCGCATATCCAAATTTCTCATGGTACTCCTTTGCCCGCCATTCTGCGAGTGTTTTATTGATGATCAAGCGAACGATGATAAAGTCGCATTCTTTTTAAATAATATAGGAATTCTGAGATGGTGTCATTTTAGAAATTTAGCAATCACTCTAAGGTTGGGTTTACAGGCTCGACAACTAGCTAGATTGCTAGTTCTACAGCTAGAGCTGGCGAGCTGCTAAGACGAGACGAGACGAGCCCGACTCAAACTTTTCGGCTCATTCGATCGACTAAAAACTACTCCCTCCGTTTTAAATTATAGTTCGTTTGACTTTTTTTTACTTCATGTTTGACCACTCGTCTTATTCAAAATATTTGAGTAAAACTAGTTAAATTTAGGTCATTCTCGAAAATCTTTTGTTAATAAAGCAAGCCACAACAAAAAAAATAATATTTTAAACAAATTTTTAAATAAGACGAGATGGTCAAACTTGAGATTAAAAAAGTCAAACGAACTATAATTTGAGACAGACTAGTAATTTATACGTGAAGCCCAAAACGCCTCTAGTAGCATCACACACGGCGATGTCTGCACTCCGCCGACAGAGCTCATTCGCTCGCTCGGACTTGCCTCTACTCTAGGGTTTAGAAATCCCCTAAAATCCCCATTTCCAAATTGAATTCGATCTTCAAATCGTCGGTGCATCCGTGCGCCCGCGCCGTCGACCACGGCGATCTCCGGTGCCTGGTAAGCTCCCTCTGTCTCCCCCATTGCTGCATTTTCCCCCTCGCACCCCCTCACATCTCCACCTCTCTCGGTCCCTGATTTTCACAGATTGCTATCGAAATGGAGGGCTGCTCCAAGAAGAGCGCCGGCGCGGTGCCCGGCCTCCCAAACGACCCCCTGGTGGAGATCCTCTCACGCGTCCCTGCCAAGTCCGTCTGCCGGTTCAAGTGCGTTTCCAAGGCCTGGCACGACCTCATCGCCAACCCCGACCACCGTAAGAAGCTCCGCCAACCCATGCAAGGACTGTTCTTCCAGAAGTCCTAGTCCAAGGTCTCCGAGGTTGACGACAATGAATTGGACGATGATGAATCGGATGACGATGAACTGGATCCTATCATTTTCAGTTTCATCGACCCGACAGTGAGTGTTGTGGCTCTGGACATCGACTCTTCCTTCTCCTTTCTGACGAAAATGACTGGGATCCGGTCCTCCTTGTTGGATTCCTGCAACGGGCTTATCCTTTTCGGGCAGCGTCAGAAGTCGTCTTCCGCATTGGAGGGCTATATCGTCTACAACCCGACCACAAGGCAATGGTCAGTCGTGCTCGGTTGCGGCTCTCATGAAGCGTTAAGCCACACCTATTTGGCATTCGATCCGGCCGTATCCTCTCACTTTGACTTGGTCCAGTTCCAGATGCCTGATGTGCACGGGTATGTAGTGTCGTTGCGTGTTTACTCATCTGAAACTAGGACCTGGGGTCAAAACCAAATTGATGAACAAAAGGAGCAAGGGCAATTGGAAGGGTGGCATCATCAGTTTGCACTAGATGCTATCGAACATCAGTGTGCCTTTGTTAATGGCTTCCTACATTTGATAGTTTGGGGCTCAGGTGTACAACACATACTTGCTGTAGATATACAAGGAAATGCAAGAAGGATGATCGTTGTGCCAGGTATGGCTGGTGAGGGGCATGGACATGCCTATGTTTCTTATTTAGGTCAATCCCAAGGGTATCTACATTGCGTGATAGCAGACTCTGATAAAAAGAATCACAAACTATCCACCTGGGTTCTTTAGGATTATCATGCACATGAATGAGTGTTGAAGAACACTGTGAGCTATTTGGATGTCTTTAGAGAAACAGGAGTCATGCCAGACTTTCAAGTGGTTGACATTCATCAAGATTGTAATGTGGTTTTATTTTTTCATGGGGGGGTGGAGTTATGAGCTGATAGCATACAACATCGACCATAAGGAAGTGAGTGTTATTGCCACTTTCAAAGATCTCAAACTTCGATCTGAATTTGCTCGTTACATTCCCTATTTCTCAGAATCATCGGCTCTCACAAACAAGTACTGAAAGTGTGTGCTATTAGTATGAGCTAGCAACTTGGTTAAATTCCAGTAGACTTAGGTGAAATGTTCCGCTTGTGCTTGGATGTATGCCTTCTTAATTAATACTGCAAGCCCGTTGAGACATTAGTGTAACACCTCTGGTGTTATATTAATTAAAACATGCCATGTCATCATATGCATTGCAAAGCATTCATGTTTAAGTCAACCTTAATGTGCATCAACTAAAATAAGTTTACATTTCATAGGTTGATTGTGTTTCTGTAATGTTTTGCCACATGAAATCATAAAATCTAATTTCGAATGTCATCTCAAATACTTAGTTTAAATTCTATGTACTTGAGGTGTAAACCGTGTTTACACTAGTGTCAAGCATAGTGTATAAATCTAAGTCCAACCCTTAAAAATTATTTCCATATTTGATTTTGAATTTGGATCCCAAAGCTTATTCCCGAGTCTTGAAATTCAAATTTAAATTCAAATTGGAAAGCTATAAAATGTTTTTCAAAAGTCAATTTGGTCAACCAAGGGTGTCATTGGGTCATTGACCTAACAATGTCCTTGGATGATGTTTGTGATCACTAATAACCAACCAATTAATTTAGAAACCAAATCGAGTTTGAGTTCGGTTTCAAAAACCCTTTATTTCAAAACCTGGTTTTATCCCCTTTTCTATAATTTAAAATATATATAGAATCTAGAGATACTCTAAAAAGATAGTTTGTAGATATTGACAAGAGCTACAAAGTTAGTATTCAAAGTTTTTCAAGTTTCTAAAATGAATTTTAAATGAATTTGAAAATACAGTTTTTCAACAATTATCCCCTTTTTATTTTAAAGGCATAATTTAAAAATTATGCATAATTTGGGAAAACTTTATACATGAAAGATGTTTGGTTTGAAAAGCTGAGTATTTCATAGTTTTGAAGATTTTCAAGTTTCTTTGAAAAATCAAAAGTAATTTCAAATATTATTTTCTAGGGTTTTATTCCCTTTTTGAATTTGAATTCATATTTAAAAAACTATGCAGAATTTGAAAATATTTGTTAAATGAAAAGTGTAGATCTTGAAAATTTATGCAAACTTTATTTTTAGAGATTTTTAAGTTCTTATATAATTTTTGGAGTAATTTATAATTTTTGATGAATGGCATTTCTATAATTTTTTAGAAACAGTCCCGAGACCTATGAACGGCCGCCATTGCCGGCTTCTCAAGCCGCGCCGCCGTCCATCGCCATCCTGCCATGACCACTAGCTTGCCTCGTGCTCGAAGAATCCTCACCGCGTGTCGCCCTCTCTTTTCCCAAGCTCCGGCTACAAATAGGAGCACCGTGGCCGACTTCTCTTTTTCCTTTGCTCCGCCGCCGCCGTCGAACTCCATCGTCGCCGGTCAAAATTCGCCACCGTCAGCCACTCCCCGCCTTCAATTTCTCTTCCTACAGCTCTATTTCACTTTTGCGCATCTCCCTGGCTAGCTCAAGTAGCTTTGTGCCACCGAAATCGGCCGGCCCGCCGTCTTCTTCCTCGCGACCGGCAAGCAGAGCCGCCGCATGCCGCCACCATCGACCGCCGCCTTGGTTGTTCATTTTCTTCTCTCTTCTTCCCTAGCATGCTCACCTTTATCTCCTCTCTCTCATGCGCTACTCGGTCGGCCTGTTGGTGAACAGGAGTCACCGTGACGCCCACCTTGCCATCGAAGGGCCGCCGCCGCCATCAGCGCCACCATCTGTAGCTCGTCGTCGCTCACCACCGAGCCCGATAGCGTGCGCATCGTCACCTTGGTGAGCTTCTGCACCTGACCATGCTCTCAATTTTACTTCTACCACGCTGTAGCATCCGGCCGCCGTGGTTCGCCGCCGGCATGGTCTTGCCAGTGCCGCCGCGCGCGTAGCCGTCTGAGCTAGGGGCCAGTAGCTGCTTCATCTTCTGGCCCAGCGTGTTTGTTTTGATGTTCTGCACACGCCCGTGCACTCACCGTCACCGGAGATGCTCCGATGAGCTTTGTCGTCGTGCCGCCGCGCCGCCGTGCCGCCATGGCCGCCGGCCAGTGCGCCGCCGTCGCCCCGTCGTCTCATCAGCTACTCCAATCGACGCGCCGTGTCTTGCTGAGGCTGTAGGTCGAAGTCCGATCGCCGAAGACCTCGCCGTTGGCGAGATATCGCCGGTCAACGTCGGGAGCCGATTTTTCTTTTTCCTTTATTTATTTCCAGAAAATCATTTAAATGCTATTTTCTTTGAAAAATCATAGTAATTCATGTACAACTCTAAAAATTCTAAAAATTTTTGTGTATGATCTTTATGATGTCATCTACCTAGAAAAAATATGAAATGTCAAATTTGAATACTTTTGCATGATTTAAAATTAGCCCTTTTTATTGAAAAATACACGTTCAATAATTTTTAATAAATAAAATAATTGGCTTTTATTTCTAAAATTTATTTTTCCATCTATTTAGACTAAGAGCTTTTCAAAATAAAATTTTGAGCTCAATTAGACAAATTTAATTTTATGCCTTTATTTAAATACTTTTAATTAATTAATTAACCCCTTTAATCATGTTTAATCATTATAGGGTTGTTTGACTTTGGGATTGATTGATGACCTCGGGTCATTAACCCTAATGACCTTTGGCACTTTAATTAATTGTTCGCGCTTACCTGGATCATGACATTAGGGTTTAATCGACGTTATTTTATATGCTTAAATAATTTCATTAAAGATGTAGTTAACCCTAACAAACTTGGTGAGTAAGTTTTGTTGGCTTGCAACTTTATCATGAAGGAAAGTTATACTCAAGCCTTTAATTTGATCATGCATCCATCAAGCATCATGTTTTACTTTTCCATCATGTCGTAACGTATTATGCTATCGTGTAGTCTCCGTTAACGAAGAGTTTAACGCTGTCGAACCAGATTCCAAGGAAGAGAAGAACCAGGAGTTGAGTGTTGATCCAGAGTCAGAAATCGTCTTGTCAGTGTTTCGACCCCGGGGGTCAACACCAACGAGTAAATTCATAATTGCGTGCTCCCTTAATCCGGTGGGTGATGCAAGAAGGACACCTCAATTTATCCTGGTTCGGACAAAGAAGGCCCTACGTCCAGCGGGGAGGAGGATAGTTCATGTTATCTTGCACGAAAGCGCTAGTACAGGGGTATATACAAGCGGGTGTGAGAAGTGTGGGCTTGAGCTCGAGCGTTTTGGGCGCTTAACTCTCTACACTGTCTCACAGTGTTGTTCTGTGATCTAAGCCTTAGCGTATGAAGCTCTAGGATCTCTTCTCTCTCGGCCCTCCTGGCTAAAGTCCTGGCTCCCCCTTTTATAGGCGAAGGAGGGGAACAAGAGTACATGTTTTTAGTGCTAACGTGGTCGATGACGTATGACGCTGATGCCGATCATGTCGGTGCCGCTGTAGAGGCGTGCGTCGGTATAGGAAGCCCTGCGGCCGTTGCGTCGGTAGTTGTTGAAGTGTTGACCGAAGTTGTTGAAGTCCCGCTCGAGGGTCGGCATGGCGGTGTCGAGGGGCAACGGTCGTGGCCTTGAGTCGAGACGAGGGGCTCGAGTCGAGGGAGTCGGATAAGGTCAAATCTTAGGATATGCAGGGAATATGCGTCTCGAGGGATGCCGGATGAGGCAGAGTGCTCGGTATGGCGTGGTAGTGAGGTACGATCCGTGGGATTCTGGGGCATGGGCGGTAAAAGTAGGATTTGACTGCCATACCCGCAGCTGTTTTGATAACTGTGGCCATACGGTTAGGCGGGAAGGCGAGAAGCGTCGGACTACCCTCGATAGTGCGAGCCTTGAAGTTCTCAGTGAGCTGGTAATGGGAGAATCCAAGTGAGAGCCTGTTCCTCGTTCGATAGAGGTCGGCAGGAGACCCGGAGGCAGTCTCATTATAGCAAAATGCATAGACCTATGTATACCGATTCTATTCGATAGGTCTCGGCGACTTGATGCCTCCCTTCGAGGGGATTCCATAAAAGTCCTAGCATTTCGCCTTGGATGTGTCCAAAAGGAGTCTCGAGGGTTCGTTCTCAAGTGGGGCCTCATGTTGGCTCCCCCTTGGTCACCCCTGACTTGGGTGCTCGAGGGCGGCTGTCGAACCCTGGTCGAGGGCCAGCCTTCGCTCCCTCTAGACTTGTTGTGGGGCTGGAGCCCGTTTACCTCTTCGGGGGATTTCCAACCCTCTTTCGTCGAGGGGTGTCGGGCACGGCCGAGCTCCTGAGCCTCGTGCGGCTGGGGTGTTGCCGGCCTCGGTGTTCATCTCATGAGTCCTTTCGATCGGACGTGAGGCGAGAAGCATCGGACTATCCTCGATAGGGTGAGCCTCGAAGTTCTCAGTGAGCTGATAATGGGAAAATCCAAGTGAGAGCCCGTTCCTCGTTTGATAGAGGTCGGCAGGAGGCCCAGAGACGGTCTCATTAAAGCAAAATGCATGGACCTATGGATACCAATTCCATTCGATAGGTCTCAGCGGCTCGATGCCTCCCTTCCGGAGGATTCCATAAAAGTCCTAGCATTTCGCCTTGGATGTGTCCAAAAGGGGTCTCAACGGTTTGTTCTCGAGTGGGGCCTCGTGGGCCCCTTGGTCACCCTTGACTCGGGTGCTCGAGGGCGGCTGTCGAACCCTGGTCGAGGGCCAGCCTTCGCTCCCTCGAGGCTCATTGTGGGGCCGGAGCCTCTTTACCTTCTCCTGGAGGAATCCGTCGATAAGTAACATTTGTTTTTATTACCATCGGACGCGTCTTTTGAGGAGGAAGGTTAAACGGTGCGGTGGTGGAGATCGTGGTGGGCCCGGGCAATGGCTAATTGCCTGAGGTGTGACACATATATCCGGCCAAGAATCGAGGGGGAACGGTTAGGTGAACGCATTAACTATGGGGAGTTACCTTTTTCTTCCGCCAGATTCCGCCCGTTCCTCTTCCTGGGTATAAAACCAGAGGGGGCAAGTGCTGTTCGCCCCTACCTTTGCCACATTGCTTTCGCCATCGCTAGTGCTCCCAAGTTCCTGCTTTCCTGCGCACGAGGGTAGGAACTTAGAGCAAGAAATCATGATTGGGAACCTTCCCGGTCGCTCGTCCACTGAGGAGATCTGCATCGTCGCCGGCGCCGCCACATCCACCGATCAGATTAGTGCCGCCGCCGCAGCCGTGGCCCCCATCCTCTAGCCTGTCGACCCCTGGAGCCCATCAACCGTGACGTGGCAGAGGTTGAACCAGCTGGTGACAGAAGGACTTCTTCGCCCCGTCACCGATTCGACTCGGCTAGAGTGGATCGCGCTGCCGAGGAGTCACCTGGAGCCAAGCCTGCCGGAGGGCTACGTGGTGAGCTTCCTCAAGTACTACCGGCACGGGCTTGGAGCGCCCCCGAGCGAGTTCATGCGGGGGCTGACGAACTTCTACGGCGTCGAGCTCCAACATTTCTCCCCCAATGCCATCTCCAACACCGCCATCTTTGCGGCCGTCTGTGAGGGCTACTTGGGGATGGCGCCACACTGGGAGCTGTGGCTCCACCTCTACAAGGTGGAGTGGTTCATCTCTCCAGTGGGACCAGGCGTGTGGCGGGTCGTCAGAGCAGGCTGCCTCAACTTCGTGTTGAAGACCGACAAATCAGAGGTGCCATGCGAATACATCCCCACTAGGCTGATGTCCAACCACTCCCGGTGGGATGAGCAGTGGTTCTACCTCCGCAACGACGGAGGCTACCTCCCGCCATACATCGGACGGCTCATCACCGAGCGGCCATTCAATTGGCCGCACGGTGTGACGGGGGATCCCCAACCTCGACTTCGACCCCTCATCACCGCTATGAAGACCCTTCGAGAGGCGGGCCTAACGGCGGGTGTGGTGGTCTTGGCCTTCCACCGTCGACGGGTGCTCCCCTTGATGGATCACCCACTATGGTTGGACGAGATGCTTCCCGTGGTTGCGCCCGAGGTGCTCAAGAGGTGCCGGATGTCCGTCGAGGGGATGTCCACCACGGAGGTTGTAGCGCGGGTGAAGGGGATGGTGGTGAGTTCGTTCAGGGCAGAGGATGTTAACCGCCTCCCCATGCGACCAGAGGAGGGGTACCTCGACCTGGTGAGTGCCTCGGCCCATGCCTTTTGCGTTTACATTTCGTCCCTTTTTTCCTTACCCTTGTTCTTACAGCTGAGTGTTTTCGTGCAGGGGAAATCGACTACCGAAGATCGAGGCCCCCATTGAGGGAGGATGCTCCCGATCATCAGGTAAGACGCTTCGCCGCCCAGCAGGAAAAGAAGCGCAAGGATGAAGAGAAGAAGAAAAAAGACAAGAAGCTCCGGGAGCGCGAAAAGCGCGAGAAGCGCCGTGCGAAGCAGAGGCGTGACGGGCTCCCGGAGGAGGAGTCTACCTCAGAGGAAGAGGGAGACAAAGATGATGATGACAACGATGATGTCGAAGGGGTGGCGGGGCGTCTCGAGCCCCTTCTGTCTGGTCCCTCCCGTACTGACCATCTTCCGATACAGGAGGATGCGCCGGAGCAGCGCGCCCCTCAGCCGGTGACGTCAGCCTCGAAGCACCGGTGAGGGAAAAGGTCAGCCAACCCCTCAACTCGGGGGTTCACCCTCCTCCCTTCGTACTCACGGCGAAACCCCACCCACTTCGACCCGGGAAACCCGGTCCTGGTCATCGGCGCGGGCGGAGCGGAGCCGAGCCCAGGAGACCCCGTCAGAGCAGGGAGGCATGGCGACCCCACCGACAGCCCCCAGCAGCCTTAGCCCTCAGAAGAGCTCAGCTTCAGGTGGGGCCTCGAGATCTGCTGGCGACTCGAGGGGGACCCAAAAGGCCTCTATCCCCTTTGGGTAAGTGTTATCGATTTAAGTCTCTTCTTTCTGCTTTCCCATTCTGCGGTTCATTAAGTTCTCTACTAACTTGCTTCCCGTCCAGGCCAAAACACCGTATCGAGGAGGCGACCCTTGCGCCGGCTAAGCGGCTCAAGGTGGACGTGGCCGCAAAGACGAGGGCCCCGGTCACAGGTGCGACGTCAAGGCCCCTGGCACCGTGGGAGGCGAAGTGGCTATGCTCAGCCCTCGGGGCTATGTCTCGTGGTAGGCTGACGGGTTCTACACTTGCTGCAGGGTCGAGTGACTCGAGGACCGCGACGGGTGGTGATTTCGAGCTGGGGAAGATGCAGGAGGGAAGGAGTGCCTCCTCGATGTTGACGTCCGTGGTCCCCGAGCTCGGCCCGGCACCAGGGAGCGGAGTCCCGACGTCGGGAGCTCCTGACCTGGGCCAACCTGAGTCTTTTGTTTCCATGCTCATGGCGGGAGTCCCTGAGGGCCACGAGCTGGGAATGGAGGTAGCCCCCATCGACCTCGAGGGTGAGGAGGCCGTTGAGGGTGAGGAGGTCGTCGCCCCTCCCTCCTCGACGGGGGAGCGGAAGCCGTGGCTGGCGGGGCTACACGAGCTAGAGAGCCAGCAGAAGCAGGAGCAAGAGGCCCTACTAGAAGAGGAGCTACCGCAGACGTAGTAGGAGGATAAGAGGGAGCCACAGGAGTGGCATGAGGAGGTGGAGCTGACCGAGGGCCAACCCCCACATCAGTAGGAGCAGCAGACGTCGCAGGGGGAACCGATGTTGCCGGACTTGCCGGCGCAGGAGCTGCCCCAACCATCGGAGGCGGGGAAGGTCTCGAGACTCCCGAAACAGTGGGTGTCCATGATCACCCTCAATGAATTGCTGCAAGAAGCGGCACTGAAAGCCTCGACGCAGCTCGAGGAGGAGACCTCGACACCAAGCCCGCTGGCAGACGTGTCGATGGTGGACCTGCCGGTGCCACAGGACGTGGCATTGGAGGAAGCGACGGCCTCGTCCCGCGGTAGGCATTGGAGGAAGCGACGGCCTCATCCCCTCTATCGCCTCAGGAGGCGCCTGAGCCAGCGTCGAGCCAGCCACCACAGCCGTAAGCCGTGCCGTCGGAGGAGCCAGCGGTTTTCGGTCTGCAGGCGGAGTGGCCGGAGGGGACGGCTGCTGAGTTGGCAGAGTATGGTGGTGCCCCACATGACGTGGTGGAGGAGATCGAGTCCTTGGCGCAAACCAAGGTCGAGGTGGTCCTCCTGCACTGGGGCAAGGAGCGCATCTTGCTCTGGGAGCTCGATGACTCCAGCGCTCCCGGGATCATGATGGATGACCCGGCGGAGGTCAAGTGCTGGGAGGACATGGAGCGGTCCCGGGCGTGGTTGTAGCACTTCCTCAAGCTGGGTGTCGAGCTTGTCAGGGATCTTGACCAGAGTCTCATGGTAAGTCCTTGTTTGGATCACATACGGTTTTTGGCTTTTCCTGTATGGATCGCCTTAACCCTCGATTTCCCATTTCTAGGACTTGCAGAGGCATTCCCACTCCAAGTCATACTTCCTCCATGAGATGCAAAATAGTCGGGAGGAAGTGCCTCGCCAACTCGAGGCCGGCTGATCTGCACAGAGCAGGGTAGCCGAGGTCGAGGAGGAATTGAAGTAGGCCAAGGAGGAGGCCACCAAGGCCAAGGAGAAGGCCGCCTAGGCGAGGGAGGATGCCGGGGTAGCTCGAGGCGAAGCCTCCTAAGCCAAGGAGGAGCTCAAGTAGGCCAAGGAGGAGGCCGACGCAGCCAAGGGTGAGGCAAAGAAGGCCAAGAGCGAGGGCACTCACGCCCAAGAGCACGTCAAGTTGCTCGCGGAGGAGGCTCGAGGCTCCGTGGAGCGTATCCGCTTGCTCAAGGCCAATCTGGCTGAAGTCTCCACGGTGCATGACACCCTATCCACCTTGATCAAGGAGGAGAAGGGTCAAGCTGATAGCCTAGACACCAAGCTCGAGGCGATGAAGGCTACCCTTCAAGAGAAGGAGCAAGCCATCATCTTGGCTGGCGGCACCATCGAGACCCTCTGGTGCGAGAAGACGGAGGTGACCCGAACCTTCAAGGAGGCGCAGCAGGAGCGGGACGAGGTTCGAGCGAAGTGCGACGCTGTGCTAGGGGACCGCAGCGCCCTCGAGTCCCGCTATGCCAGATAGTTCCTTGGTGGGCTTCGGCCTATTCCTTCCCGTATGACTTGCTTAACCCTTGTCCTGTCTTTCAGGCGTGGAGGCCTAGCTGCTTTCCACTCAGGCCGCCACCAAGGCGCTGTAGGAGAGCCTCGAGGTAGAGGGGGTGCTTTTTGGCAGGTTCCGGGTTGCCATCAACAGGCTCTGTACCTCCTGGGAGGTCAAGCCCGTCGAGGTGGCTGAAGAAGATGTCCCGGGGGCCACGTTCGTCGATCGGCTCTACCACCTCAACGCCACCCTTTGGGATTGTGTGCGGGAGGTGCTCCACACCGGCGTGAAGTGCACGCTGGCGGTGGTTTCCTCTGACTTCGTCTTTGACATGGACGTTGTTGCCCAAGGCTTCATCCCTAACATCTCGAAGACCGATGCCGAGGGCTGATCCAGGACACCAAAAGGTCGGGGGAAGCACTGGCAAAGCTGTTCAAGGATGAAGTCCTCCCCCGCGAAGACGAAGGGTACACCGTCGAGGAGGGCGACGGTGGAGACGACGCAGCGGGCCTGTAGGAAAAACTGGGCGAAGGTGCCCGTGTAAATAAGTTAGTTTTTTGTAACTTGTATTCAGTGTGGCCTCGAGGGCCTTTAAAACATTTATGCATCTATCGTAATGCATCTGAATATTTCAAGTTCGAGCCTTCTTTGTTTTCTTTCGCCTAGATTTTGCTTCTTTGACTAAGTGTTTGATGCGTGCTTGTATCCCTTGAGGGGGGAGTGAGTGGAGGTACCGTAGCCCAGAGGCGTAGGAGAGCTCCCGGCTCGATAGCCCTCGACCCTTAGGGAATTCGAGGCATTTTCTTGTTAGTCATGAAGCGCGTCGAAGCGAAGAAAAGAAGAGATGCTCGAGCTTCGATAATCTAACCTTTGCTTTTTGACTAAGCATTCGACGCATGCTTGTATCCCTCGAGGGGGGAGTGAGTGGAGGTACCGTAGCCTTGGGGTGTGGGAGAGCTCCTAGCTCGACAGCCCTCATTGACCTCGAGGGAGTTCGAGGCATTTTCTACTTAGTTACGAAGCAAAGGGAGACGCTCAATTTTTTGAAAAAATCATTCGTATTTTTAGGAACTTAGGGGGTTCCCCCCGTTAGCCCCCGAGGGAGGCTCGACTCTGGTGAGACAGGGTCGAGGCTACCTCTTGCATGTATAATAATAAGTTTGAACTTATAATCAAAAGTACTTCTTATATTTGCCATGCAAAAATGTACGAAACATGCGAGAATGTACAAGGGCATCGGTGCCCTAGGGGTAGAAACGACGTAGCTATTCGATGTTCCATGCGTTGGTGAAGGTTTTGCCCTTGTTGTTCGCTAGCTTGTACGTTCTGGGTTTCAGCATCTCAGCTACGGTGTATGGACCTTCCCATGGTGGAGTAGGCTTGTGACGCCCCTTGTTGGTCTGTCGTCGACGTAGAAAAAGGTCTCCAACTTGGAAGTCCCTCGAGCGCATGTGTTTGTCGTGGTAGCGTCGAAGTTTCTGCTGATACCTCGCGGAGTGAATCAGCACCATGTCTCGAGCCTCCTCGAGCTGGTCAACGGCGTTTGCGAGGGCTTCTTCGTTGGTTTTCTCGTTGTAGCCCTTTAGTCGAGGGGAACCATCCTCGAGATCAGTAGGGAGGATGGCCTCGGACCCATAGACCAAAAAGAATGGTGTGAACCCCATGGCTCGACTAGGTGTTGTCCTTAAGCTCCACAGGACCGAAGGCAGCTCTGCGGCCCATTTCTTTCCATGCTTGTTAAGGCGGTTGAAGATTCTCTGCTTGAGGCCTTGCAAAATCATGCCGTTGGCGCGCTCAACCTAGCCGTGAGTTCGAGGATGAGCAACCGCGGACCAGTTCACACAGATGTGATGGCGATCATAGAAATCCAAGAACTTTTTGCCAGTGAACTATGTGCCATTGTCAGTGATGATGACGTTCGAGACCCCGAAGCGATGGATGATGTCGGTGAAGAACTCGATCGCCCGCTCAGAGCGGATGTTGCCGATAGGCCAGTCCTTGATCCACTTGGTAAACTTATCGACAACAACGAGTAGGTGCGTGTACCCCTTGGTAGTCCTCTTGAGAGGCCCCATAATGTCGAGCCCCCAGACCGCAAATGGCCAGGTGACGGGGATCATCTGTAGGGCATGAGCTGGAAGGTGCGTTTGTTTGGTGTAGAATTGACACCCCTTGCACGAGCGGACAATGTTGATGGCGTCAGAAATGGCGGTCGGCCAGTAGAAACCCTATCGAAAGGCGTTGTCGATGAGGGTCCTCGACGTTGTGTGGTGGCCGCAAGCCCCCGAATGTATGTCCTCGAGGAGCCTCCTGCCTTCTTTGATAGTGATGCAGCGCTGGAGGATGCCTGATGGGCTTCGCCTATAGAGTTCCCTGCCATCACCGTAGATGACATAGGACTTGGCCTGTCACGTGATCCGATGAGCCTCGGTCCGGTCTTCTGGGAGTTCCCCTCGAATGAGGTAGTCGAGGAAAGAGACTCGCCAATCCGGAGGTGTCCCCTTGATCTCCATGACCTCGGCCCCGGTCGAAGGGGCCTCGGTCGAGGCCGCGGTGTCTAGTTTCGACGGTGTGGTGCCAACCCCCGAGCCCAAGTCGACAGAGGGCTCGAAGAGGTCCCTCGAGAATACATCCAGAGGGATAGTACTTCGAGTTGATGCGATCTTGGCGAGCTCATCCGTAGCTTCGTTGTAGCGTTTAGCAATATGATTGAGCTCGAGGCCGTGGAATTTGTCTTCCAGTTTACACACTTCATTGCAGTAGGCTTCCATCTTGGCGTTGTGGCAGCTTGAGACCTTCATCACTTGGTCGATGATGAGTTGTGAGTCACCTCGAACGTCTAGGCGTCGGACCCCAAGTTCGAGGGCAATACGCAACCCGTTGACAAGAGCCTCGTACTCCGCGGTGTTATTGGAGGTGGCAAAGTGGATGCGAATGATGTAGCGCATGTGGACTTCGAGGGGTGAGATGAAGAGCAAGCCTACGCCTGCTCCTGTCTTCATGAGCGACCTGTCGAAGTACATTGTCCACAGCTTGGCTTGAATTTGAACTGGTGGCAACTGGGTGTCGGTCCACTCAGTGATGAAATCCACCAGCACCTGAGATTTGATGGCCTTTCATGGTGCGTAGGTGATGGTCTCGCCCATGAGCTTGTTCGACCACTTAGCAATTCTTCCAGCAGCCTCCTGGTTTTGGATGATCTCTCCCAAGGGGAAAGAAGACACCACGGTAACCGGGTGGCCGAGGAAGTAATGCCGGAGCTTGCAACACGTAAGGACGATGGCATAGAGCAGCTTTTGCACCTGCGAGTAGTGGATCTTGGTTTCCAAAAGCACTTCACTGACGAAGTAGACCGTCCATTGGACGGGCAAGGTGTGCCCTTCCTCTTGCCTCTCAACCACTATGGCCGCGCTTACCACCTAAGTGGTTGCGGCGACGTAGAGGTGGAGGGGCTCGGGCGGTTCAGTCAACGTCGCTGATCGAGGAGGGACAAGGACCAGGGTGGAAGTCAGCATGCTCTTTAGTTTGTCGAGGGCCTCCTCGGCCTCCGCGGTCCATACGAAGCATTCAGATTTTTCAAGAGGCCGTACAGGGGCAAGGCCTTTTCCCCCAATCGTGAGATAAAATGGCTGAGAGCCGCGATGTAGCCCATGACCTTCTGTACACCCTTAAAATCTCGAATCGGACCCATTCGTGCGATGGCTGCGACCTTCTCGGGGTTGGCCTTGATCCCGCGCTGGGAGATGATGTATCCGAGGAGCATGCCCTGAGGCACTCCAAAGACACATTTCTCAGGGTTGAGTTTTATGTTCTTGGCTCGAAGGCATCCGAATGCGATTTCGAGGTCATGGATGAGGTTGTCGACTTTCTTATATTTGACCATGATGTCATCTACATAGGCCTCGACCGCATTGCCTATGTGTTCACCGAAGACATAGAGCACGCATCGCTGATACGTTGCCCCGGCGTTTCGAAGGCCGAAGGGCATGGTCACGTAGTAGTAGATGCCAAAAGGTGTGATAAAGGAAGTCACGAGCTGGTCGGACTCTTTCATCTTGATTTGATGGTAGCCAGAATAAGCATCAAGGAATGAGATGGTTTCACATCCCGCGGTAGAGTCAACAATCTGATCAATGCGTGGTAAAGGAAATGGAACTTTGGGACATGCTTTGTTTAAACTAGTATGGTAAACACACATTCACATTTTTCCATTCTTCTTCTTAACTAACACGGGATTAGCTAACCATTCGGGGTGATGAACTTCCTTGATGAATCCAGCTGCCAAAAGCCTGTGTACCTCCTCGCCGATGATCCTACGCTTCTCCTCGTCGAAGCGGCGCAGGCGTTGCTTCACCGGTCTAGACCCGGCTCGGATCTCCAAGGCGTGCTCGGTGACTTCCTTCGGTATGCCCGGCATGTCCAAAGGACTCCACGCAAACATATCGGCATTCGCACAGAGAAAGTCGACAAGCACTGCTTCCTATTTGCTCTCAAGGGTGGCACCGATCATCAGCACCCTCTCACCGGAGCAGCTCGGGTCGAGG
The DNA here is from genome assembly GCA_023333625.1 of Bothriochloa decipiens. Classification (NCBI taxonomy): domain Eukaryota; kingdom Viridiplantae; phylum Streptophyta; class Magnoliopsida; order Poales; family Poaceae; genus Bothriochloa; species Bothriochloa decipiens. The sequence continues at coordinate 41,773,168 of CM041639.1, read as the reverse complement.
GGGATTTTCTTGGTATCTTGCGCTGGCTTGAAGCTGCCGGAGTGACGCTTAGGTTTGGGCACCTCATCGGTGAGGCGCTCGAGGGTCGAGGCTATCATCGCGTTTTTCTCGACGGCCTCTCTGTACTCGATGCATTCGATGTCACAGTCGTACGCATGCTCGTAGGAGGAGCCGATGGTGATGACGCCTCTGGGCCCTGGCATCTTGAGCTTGAGGTAAGTGTAGTTTGGGATCGCCATGAATTGCGTGTAGCCCGGTCAGTCAATGATGGCGTGATAGGTTTCATGAACCTGACCACCTCGAAGGTGAGGGTTTCTTTCCTGAAGTTGGCGGGGGTGCCAAAGCAGACGGGAAGGTCGATGCAGCCGATGGGAAGAGCCTTCTTCCCTGGTACGACGCCATGGAAGTCCCCGGCGCTGGGTTGGAGTCGGCACCTCTTGACCCCCACGAGGTTGAGGGTTTCGAGGTAGATGATGTTCAGGCTGCTGCCGCTGTCCATGAGGACCTTCGAGAGGTGGGTGTTGACGATGACTGGGTCGACGACGAGCGGATAGGCCCCGGGGTTGGGGACGCGATCCAGATGGTCGCCGCGATCGAACGTGATGGGTGCATCGGACCAGTCGAGGTAGTAGGGTGTCGTGACTCGGACGGTGAAGACTTCTCGACGCTCCCTCTTGCACTGTCGAGGTGTGAGCTAGGTCGAGGGGCCTCCATAGATCATGTAGTAGTCATAGACCTCGGGGAATCTTTCGTCTTCACCGTTGTCTCCCTCATTGCCGCCCTGGTCTTTCTTGTCGTCAGCCTTCTTGACGCCCAGTTGCTCGAACTGCTTTCAAAGCATGCGGTAGTCCTTGAGTTTGTGTTTCACCCCGTCCTTGCGATAAGGGCAGGGCTCCTCAAGCATCCTATCGAAGATGGCCCCTTTGGGGGGACCTCGAGGTTTTTTGTGCTTGGCTGTTGCGACGAGATCATCGTCTGCAACCTCATGCTTGCCTTGCTGATTCTTCTTCTTCTTGTTGTTGTTCTTCTTCGAACCTTTGTTCGGGCCCCCAGCATCGACTGACGGTGCCTTTCTCTTGTCTTTTTCATCATCCAAGAAGGCTCCGACCACCTCCTCACCAGCCGCGTAGTTGGCGACCACATCCATGAGCTCGTCAAGGGTGTTGGGGCAGCTACGCCCTAACTCACGAACTAGGTCCTTGCAGGTCGTACCCGCAACAAACGCTAGAATCACGTCGAGGTCAGAGATGTGGGGGAGTTTGGTTCGAAGCTTGTAGAAACACCGAGCGAAGCCATGTAGAGACTCCCCTGGTTTCTGCTTCCAGTTGCGTAGTTCCCAGGAGTTTCCAGGATGCACGTAGGTGCCCCTGAAGTTCCCCTCGAAGACCGGACCAGGTCGACCCAGTCGCGAATCTGGTCAGGGGGAAGCTCCTCGAGCCACCGACGTGCGGTGTTGGATAGGAATAGAGGAAGGTGATGTATGATCGCACGATCATCATGCGCTCCGCCTGCCTGACAAGCTAGTCGAAAATCAGCTAGCCAGAGCTCGAGTTTGGTTTCGCCGTTGTACTTAATGACGCTTGTGGTGGGTCGAAACTTGTCGGGCAGCCGGGCGTTGCGGATCGTCTGGCTGAAAACTCGAGGACCCGGTGGCTCCGGGGCCCGTCGATCTTCATCGCTATCATAACATCCCCCACGATGGGCGTTGTACCCTCGATTCTCGGTGTCCCTGTGTTTGCACATGCAGTTCTCAATGATATCGAGGCGCGCATCACGCGGGGCACGGTTGTCGATGATACGATCTCGAGTTGGTGTCTTCTTCGCTCAGGGGGCCGCCTCTTGATCGACCGAAACCTCCCTTTCGGGCTGGGAGGGCTCATCCTGTGGTTCAGGAGCTGCCCCTCGACGCCTCGAGGCTGAGCTCTCGGCTTGCTAAACTGCAGCAACTTGGAGGAGACTCTCGATCTCGCGTTGTACCCGTTGACATTGCGAGTTGGATGGCGCGGGCATATTGCAAAGAATCATAGCCACCGTGACAACATTCTGGCTTGCTCGAGGGTAACGGTTGATGGGATGTTCGGGTGCCCCGCCCTCGTTGATCTGCCGGTTGACCTCTCGGGCCCTGGCTCGGGCTCTACCGCCGGGTGGTGGTCGCTCCTGCTCGAGGGTTCGCTCGAGCTGGCGTAGTCATTCCTGGTCGTCGGCGAGTTTAGCCTGCAACTCCCGAATTTGTGCCAGCTGTGCGTCCTGCTCATCAGGACGAGGGCATGCCTCCCGTGGTGCAACTGGTTGTCGAACCTCTGCTCTGGGGAGAGCCCCTCCCACCGCAGCGGCAGCCGCGTCGATCATCGGATTGATAGTGTCCTCACTGGAGGCAACATCACCGTTGATGTGGAGACACTCGCGGGTAGGGTCCCAATGGTCAGAGCCGGAGTCGGGGTCGCCGTAGAAGAAGACGGGGAATTGTCCCCGCGCCTCTTCCTGCAGCTGCTGTCGAAGTGTGCCGACGGTGTACCTCCGGGGGCCGGGTGCTCTTGCGAAGCCCAAGTCCACGGAGGCCGGCATGACCGTCCCCACATCCGTCATTTCTCGAAGGAGGGCACCTGGGTGGTCCCCTATCATGCTCATGTTGGCGCGGGTCAAGGTCAAGAATGCCTTTGCGGCATTGTTGAGGCCGAATGGGAACCATCCACGACACTCGAACAACTCGTGTGGAAATAGGCTCGACGTCATGGGGGTTGCACGCATTGGGGGAGCGCTGCCGGGCTCCCTCAGCGAGTGCATTGCGAAGGTGAAGTTGAGGTTGTCGTGGAGCCCTGCCGGTCCATCCTCTGCTCTCGAACTCAGGTCAGATAATCCCCCAACAAGGGGCTCCTCATCACCGGTCAGGAGTGAGGGGAATGCAGCGGGCACCAATCTTGACTTAGGTTGATGACAATGACGGCGCTGATCGTGCCTCCTTCTGGTTGTGGCAGCATGGTGGCGAGACCAGCGAGTGCCCCTTCCTAAGCGTGGGGGCATACTACGACCTCTGCTTGGGTCACTGATCGAGATTAGGGTCATGTCATAGCCCTGTCCGAGGGACATGAACTCCAGGCTCCCGAACCAGATCACCGTAGCACGAGGAAGTGGTGAAACAGAGTCACCCATCTGGAAAGAATGGTGGGAAATCATTGGTAACACGCAGGACTCCTACCTGGCACGCCAACTGTCAGTGTTTCGACCCCGGGGGTCAACACCAACGAGTAAATTCGTAATTGCGTGCTCCCTTAATCCGGTGGGTGATGCAAGAAGGGCACCGCGATTTATCCTGGTTTAGGCAAAGAAGGCCCTACGTTCAGTGGGGGGGATAGTTCGTGTTATCTTGCACCGAAGCGCTAGTACAGGGGTGTATACAAGCGGGTGTGAGAAGTGTGGGCTTGAGCTCAAGCGTTTCAGGCGCTTAACTCTCTACACTGTCTCATAGTGTTGTTCTGTGATCTAAGCCTTAGCGTATGAAGCTCTAGGATCTCTTCTCTCTTGGCCCTCCTGGCTAAAGTCCTGGCTCCCCCTTTTATAGGAGAAGGAGGGGCAAAGGAGTACATGTTTTTAGTGCTAACGTGGTCGGTGATGTATGACGCTGATGCCGAGCATGTCGGTGCCGCTGTAGAGGCGTGCGTCGGTATGGGAAGCCCTGCGGCTGTCACGTCGGTAGTTGTTGAAGTGTTAACCAAAGTTGTTGAAGTCCGGCTCAAGGGTTGGCGTGATGGTGTCGAGGGGCGACAGTCGAGGCCTTGGGTCAAGACGAGGGGCTCGAGTCGAGGGGGTTGAGGCTCATCAGATAAGGTCGAATCTTGGGATATGCAGGGAATATGCGTCTCGAGGGGGTGTCGGACGGGGCACAGTGCTCGGTATGGCGTGGTAGTGAGGTACGATCCGCGGAATTTTGGGGTATGGGTGGTAAAAGCAGGATTTGACTGCCATACCCACAGCTGTTTTGATAACTGTGGCCATACGGTTAGGTGGAAGTAGGTAAAATGCATTGAATGCGCCTGGATCCGTACTGAGAGTAGGTAGCCGAGGGTTTTACCATGCTCGAGGGCTGCCCATTTGCACGGGCGAAGTTTCATCCTCAAGGCCGGCCCGTTCGCCAGGGTGGAGTTCCGTCCTCGAGGGGTCGCCCGAGTCGCACCCTCAAGAGTACAGTCTCGGTCCATACGGTGATCCGTCGAGCATGTTACGGTTTTGCGTTGTCAATGCCCATTCGTAGGCCGGTCCAGCATGCTTTAGTTTGTGGATTTCCGAGCGGTAATGAGGGATGTTGTTGGAGGGCTTGCGTTGCTGACTTCGGGGATCCGCCCAGTTAAACAGGGGCTTAGGGTACCCCTTTCCCAGGTAACCGACATGTCTACTCCGAGCATCAAGGCAAGCCCCGAATGCATTCAAACCCTTCCTTGAATTTATGAAAGTTTTATCTCTTTAGTTATGAAATATTGCATTAAGTAATAGGAGTTGAGTGAAAACCTACCAATTGCATTACCTGCCTTATTTCCTTATTCCTTGTTACCTGTTTATGGAAAATGCGTAGTATTGCTTAGCCCTGCTTAATAAGTTAGGTTATCAAAAAGTAAAAGAATGAAAAAGATGAAGATGGCTTTATCTATGAAAACATGATGATAGTTAATAAATCGAGTCCGGATGGCTAACTTGCATTGGGAATGGAGTCCCTCTGTAGTGTTTTCGTCTGTTGATGCCCTAGGTCCCATGTCAATGGTGAACTGGTGATATCGAGAAACTAGAAATTCACATGCATGAAGTGATATACAGTGGGACAGAGACCCCACGTATGTCATGGAGTGATATATAGTGGGCCAGAGTCCCCACATATGTCACAATGTGGTATGCTGTGGGTTTAAGTTCCCACGTTTATCGGTACACTGGATCCTAGTGCCCACGTGTATCATGTGGTGATATATGGCTGCAGTTGTTATCCCGGTATATCTGTGATCTAGTATGCATCGGAGTTGAAGTCTCTGGTATCCCAGTGATCTAGGTCCCAGCTGGGTATAAAAATGGATTCGAATCGCCGTTGCTTCTCAGAGAAGAAGACTCGATCGTTGTTCATCGTCGTAGTAACAACTTGAATGATGTTTAAGGTTAAGAATGAAGTTGGTTGGTAATGTCAAGCTAGAGCAAGACAACTTTACTTTTTTTCAAAGCTTTTTGCAAAAATCTTTAACTCTGCAGCCTTACCTTGTCCCTCTAGCCGGCATTTCCTAAGTCTTCACCCCTCTTTTTCATCGGGTCAGTCTTGTTGAGTACTTTTGTACTCAGGGTTTGTTGAACCCTTGTTGCAGGTGAGCCTCATGGGCAGGAGTGCTTTGCATCCTACTGCATGACAGTCGTTGCGGAGAGTGACGACGAGTAGGATGTCTGGCTCTTGGGCAGAGCATGTCTCCATGGTTTTGTAATAAGTTATGTTGCTACTCCACTACTCTTATGGTTATAATTATTAAAAATATATGGTTTTTAAGTTTAAACTAAATGGTTTGTAAACTTATGTTATTGTATTTCTTTCGCTATTTTACTCTGATAATATCTTATTTGTATAAAACTGTTGTAATACTGCAATGTCTCTTTGTAATGATTGATCCTGCTCGGAGAATCATGGATAATTCAGGATTTACCCGACAGACCTTTAAGTCATATGGAGCACATTCATTGTTATTTGGAGTCTGTTTACATAATAATAATGCAAGTGGGCCATATGATTTAGGAAGTTCTGCCATAATTGGATACATGTTTTTTCATGTTTTGGATCTAATTAGTACTGCAAGCCTGTTGAGACATTTATGTAATCGTACCTTTATGGATGTTGGTTATATTAATGAATGTTGCACAAGTTGAACAATTTAGATTTTTGCTGATAAGTTTTATGATTAGCATGTTTTTCTATTGGCTGTGTCAATGAACATTTTTTCTGTTAATTTAGTTTATTTGGTTGTGAATCAAATAAAAATTATCTTCCATATTTTGCTAATGTTGTATGCATGGAATGGTTTCACATTAAAGGCTTGCGGTTATATCAAAAGTTTAGAACCAAAGTGTCTTTTTTGTGGAACAATTCTAAACTAATGTGCTGGAGAGGTAATCTCTTTGGAGGAACTTATGCAGTTTCAAATGTAGTATGTGCAATTAGTTGTCACATGGACATTCCACATCTTATCTTCCTAATATAACATCAGTTGTAGTGTTGCTAGAGCCTAGAGGCATACCAATGAACTCTTATCCACCTGAATCTGCCTGGAAGAATTTTGTACTCTAGATCTGCCTGGAAGAAAGGAACTATTTCTCTCCTAGAGAAGTACAATGTTGGACCTACCTGATGCTGAGAGACAGCTATTCGCCTATTTGGCTAACATTTACCTATAGTCAATTGTTTTGTTTGCATCAATCAATAGTCCAACTTGTGCTTTCATGACAACTTATGTCATGTTCTATTTTTAGGTGGGATTTGTATTTAAATTTGTGTATTGAAGTAATCCTAAAAAATGTTGTATGTCGGGAGCTGTCAGCTCCTCCCTTAAACCTTCAAATTGACTCAAATTGGTTTGCTAGTTTTTTAAAAATAACTAAGCATATTTGTTGAGTTCAGCAAGACCATTGCCGGGAACTACTCTGAAACCTTTGAAGTTGTCTCCAATACAGGTTGAGAAAATAAAATATTCTAGCAGTAAATGAGTATATAGCAATTTGAAATACCACTATTATTATTTTATAGGAATCATATTTAGGGATATATTCTTTTTAGTCGAAGATAATAAGGTCTTATGTTGGCTCCTTAGAGCGGAGAAAGCTTTTAGGTGAGTTTCCTGCTCATGATGTCTCCTCACCTTTAGTGCTATTTTCTCAAGCATAGCAAAATTTGTTGTTGCGAAAAAGCGGCACCAAACCTTCTTTTCACTCCTATCCTATCTAGCATCTATTCCTTTAGTTCAAAGCATAGAATGGTCGGTGGACTGGTTTGCCTGTAATTTGGGGCGCGTTTGCGACCCTGTGCCTGTAGCCTGGCCATCCCAACTGGGCCTGGCTATCGCAGACCTGTCCCAACTGCTACAGGCGAGCTTGTTTGCGGCATTATACAAACTGAGCCTGGCCAGGCGAGCTTGTGTTTGTGAACCATGAGGCAGCCGGGCTGAGAAGGCAACCGTCACCAACTGCCACAATGAGATCATGTTTGGCAGCTGGCTGTGGTCGGCCTGGCCCCAAAGCAGGAAATGAAAATGCACATGGATGAATAGAGAACGGTTTCACAGTTTACAACAATTGTAGTTGATACATAAAATTAGTACTGATTATAACAATTGGCCTTAGACAAATTAAAGTTCATCATTGCATATCATTGCCGGCTAAAACATGCAATCAATTAAGGAAGTATTGAACAACAGCCATACAATCCCAGAAACAGGTTGAACAAAGCAAATGACAAGTAGCCAACTAATGCACCCATACATTGTGCCATCATCGGCCAAAATAGTTTCATTTCTTGCACATGAATAAGAGATAGCATAGGGCAAGTACAAGCATAAGTAAGAAAAAGATGACCATATTTTTCCAACAGCCATGCTTATCAACAAAAATGGGATCAGTGGGTAACAGCATAGGTGCTGCTGATGACATTGCAGATGAACCATTAGTGGGTAACAACAGAGGTTCTGCAGGTACCCTTTCATTGAAATCTCTAAGAGCTTCATCATAGCTACCATACTTTTGATATGTGGCCCCTTCTTCCTTTAGCACTTGCTTAGCACACTCATACCAACTGAAATAAATGTCAGGTTTCTTGCCTTGAAACACCGTATAGCAAGCGCCATTGTCTGAAACAAATGACATCATGTAAGTGCTTCTCACTAGAGGCACTACAGAGGGAAAAAATTGTGCCTTAGTCAACTGATCAACTTGAATGACACTGGGCATGAGTGTGAAATTGAAGACTCCAGTTTGTTGAGACACAAATTGGTGATCCCAAATCCCTCACCAATGAACAACACCATCTTCTTTAAAATAGCAAATCAGACATCATTGGCTTGAAGAACAAAATATTGGCCTCAGCTTTCTCATTGTGTTGGATTTAGTTACTCAATTGTAGTCATTGGTGGATGCCAACCAAAAGAAAACAAAATGCAAACAACAGCATATATGGAAATCCAGAAAACTTGCAAGCCTACCAATCAACACTTGTACTCACAGGGTTGCACTCACTGCCATCAACCATCATGGATGTTGTTGCAAAGCAAGGCATGTGAGCAAAGTGTTCAAGGCAAGCATAGAAAGTTGATAAACAAACAACAGATGAAGAACACAGCAACATCCACCTCATTTTCAATGTTGCATCATTGACCATCAATTTCCCAGTCCTTACACCAACACATATAAACAAGATATGATCAAATAAAGAACTTATAAGTAATGAACAACAAAAAAGTAATGAATAACAAACTTAAACATCCAAATAGATGAACAACAAAGGTTGCAATAAGGTTTTACAAAGGTTGCAATAGTCAAGGGCTCAAATGGTGTTCCTTTCACATACTGTTTCCTATTGTTAGCCACCCTCCCAAGAAAACTATACCAAAAGTTAGGTGCCACTAGACCAAATAATCCTACATAAAAGCTCCACAGCAAACAAGTACCAACTATAGTCAAAAGAAGAGAGAGTGGGTGAGGAGGGTGGAGGAACTATACATCTCAATAGTCAAGCCCCTCCTGTGAATGCAGACCATCATGTAGTGCATCACCTACATGAAGTAGTTCTTGCTAAGAAGGTCTACAGCAAAATGGTCCTATGGGCATCAGTCATGTTCACAAAGCCCCTTCATTAGGCCTTGTTGTCTAGAAGAAAGGTGTAGGCACAAATAAGGGCTGACTCAGAGAGCCAGCCATCTCCATCACAACAAGGTAAAGATTGGCATCAATATGGGCAGGTTCAGTCTCCCTAAGAGCATTAGCCACATTGTTGACAACATCTGACATGTTGGTCAACATCAGTATCTCCTCTTCAGAGAAATTGCCTCTCTTCCTTTTCCCACCAATAGTGGCCTTGCTACCCTCTGCAGCTAAGGGGAGTAGTTCATTTGCAGTTGCAGCTGGGGTCAAAGGAGGACCCTCAACCTTGGCAGCTGCACTATTAGCTTGGTTCTATCCTAAGGCTTCATGAGACCCAAGTGCAAACCTGCCAGTGGCTAAAGCATTGCCAAATATTGCTTCCATCTCAGTGTAGAACCTAATTGGGGTATTTAGGTATTCAGCATCTTTAGGATGGTCCAGCAGTTTGGGTGACATGTAGGTTTAGACAGGTAATGGTACAAACAAATGCTATGCAGGACAACATCAATAGAGGAAAATGGCTACCTTGCAGTGGCCAAGGTAGTGGTCATGGTCAAGCATGATAGCATTGCAGGTGTCATCCCATAGAGCACCACTAAGGTCCTTGAGTTTGGACACTTTTGCCCACTTCTACCTTCATTTCCTCAAGTGATTGTATACTTCAATAGATGTCACAACCTCCCCACACCAGTCCTTAAGGGCTTTGGCCACATGATTGACATCCTTCTCCTTAAAAACTTTATCAGGTCTGCTGCCATCACTAACAAGAGCAGCCATCCTCCTAAGAATGAAACCGGAGCTGTTGTTGGACCACCTCATGGCACTAATAGCACCACCAGCACCAGCAGGAGCAGGAGCAGATACATGGTCATCACCAGCAGGATCAAGATCTACTGTGGCAACACTAGCAGCACCATGTGTCCTAGGAGCAGTAGCACTAGCACAAACACCAACTGCCCTAGGACCAGCAGCACTAGCACCAGCACCATCTACAACAGCAGCAACACTCTCACCACTGATGAGCTCCTCAAGCACATCAGCTGGTGCCATAAACCCACCCTGACCAGCCATTCTAAGATTGCTAGGCATTGATAAGATGTGTAAAAGAACATGACAAAGTTAGGTAACATAATGTTATGAATGAACCAATCATAGAATTAACCAATTAATGAATGAGCAAACCAAGAACTGAATGAAAAACTGTCACAATCAAATAGTGGTCTCAGCATTTGTCCATCAAATTATTACATCATCATCACACCAACATGAGTTCCATAGCAGGGTTGAATAACTGAATACAATAACAAAGTACAATGGCACATCAAATCCTATTGTTTCCCCTTCCAACCCACATAGCCTCACAGAGGGCATCCCTCAATTACAGCCATGTCAATGTTGTCTTGGTCAAGATGTGCAGGAGGCAGGACAAGTGGTTCAGGAGGGTTGCCAGTAAACTATCCTCAACAGGCACTACTTCATTAATGCCAAAGCCTAGGATCCACTTATGCAAAATGGCACAGGCAACTACAAGCTTCACTTGTGTTATGTACTTGTGGAAGGGCTTCTTGTCCAATATCTTAAACCTACCCTTCAGTGCACATATGGCCCTCTCAACAGTTACTCTAAGTGATGAGTGCCTTAGGTTGTAGAGCTCCCTGGCATTGGTGGGTTTGTTTCTGGGCCCATACTTAGATAAGTGGTACCTCACTCCCCTATAAGGTGGTAGGAAACCAGGCTTGCATGCATACCCAGCATCTACCAATCAGTATTTACCTACAATTGGGTATCTACTGTAAGAGTGTGTGGCATGTGTTAGGCAAACCATATTTGACTGTGTGTTGTGTGCAATTACCTTGTGGAATAATGAACCCATCCTCCCTAGCAATGGAATCTGCCAAGACAGTTGCATCATGGGCAGAACCCTCCTAGCCAGCAAGAACATAAGTGAATAGCAGGTCACAATTGACAGCAACCATAACATTTTATGTGGGGTCCTTTTTTCTACCCTGAATAATTATTAGCTACGCCTAGGCACCCTTGTGAAGAAATGTGTGCCATCTATGAAGCCAATGCACTCCTAAAATATATGTGTAAGTGACTTGACCATGTGAAATTCAAATTGTATACCCAAGCAAGTCATTTACCTTGAAATAAGGAAACCATCTAGGACTGCTCTGGATCTTAGGATGAGTTGTAGTGCCAGGTGGCTTGATCATTTCATTCCTAGCTCACCCACTGCATACAAAACCTGATGGAAGTGTCTGTGCACAGTTTGGATGGACCTCCTAAAAGTATGGTGAACCACTCTAAAACTTTGGTTGTGCCCCACAACATGCAAAAACATGGCTGCCTACTCCTCTACTGAAACCTCCTCCCTATCACTGACCAGACTCCTCTCTCTGAATGTTTTAACTGAGCTCTCTTCATCCTAATCATGAAAATGTACTCAGTATCAGTGGAGTGGTACATCATTTCAAGTGTTCTCATTCTGTGTTGCTCATTTGCATCCCTAAGAAGTGAAAGTGCAACTGGGTCAAGGTGGGGTGTATCTGGCTCAGGGTTTTTTCTTTTAAGCCTACTGGAAACAAAAGAAACCATAACAATAGTCAAGGAAGCTACCTGTCTGCACAGCATGTCACGTCTCAATGAGGGATCCATCTATAACCATGCAAATATGAAACAAGTATTCAGCGCATCAGACCCTACTAGGCATCAACATGTTCATGAAATGAACGAATAACAACATGGCACGGCTACATCAAGTAATGATGCCCCCAGTGCCAAAAAGGACTACATCATTGACCACATCTCATGCACAAAGAATAGTGTGAATAACCAACATCAAGTACCAAATCTTAACAGATCCAAAGCAACAACAGTATCAGGTACCAAAGCATAAGGGAATCAAAGCATCAGCAGCATGAGGAACCAAAAAATGACCGTCATCATCAGCTACCGACCCTAAGAGAAGATATAGGGGGGAGGGGAAGAAGGGTTGTCCATTTCACCTTGGGCTCGGGGTGCTACAGCCATAGAGGAAGCAAATATAGAAGTAGAGGAAGCAGATCGAGCTCGAGTCGAAGAAGATGGGGATGGATTAGAGGTGGAAGCACCAACGCCACCGAGTCCCAGTAGGACCCCGAGCAGCAAAGTGGTGAAGAACCCCCAAGGTGTGGAACGGAGACAAAGAACGCCGGTGGTTGTCACCGCCGCCTCGCACACGAGCTCATCACCGGTCTCTCAGGAGAGAGGTGGAACATACCAGGTCGAGAGCAAGAAGAAGAAGAGGCTGGGGGGGCGGGCGCCATTTATAGGCGGCAGGATTCGCCACCTGTTGGGGAGCAACTTTTACACACAAACGTCCTTTCCAAACTTTTGAAGCAAACATTTTATTATAACCATTTGAGATACTAACATGTACTACGAAGGCAATGTTGATACTTCGTTGCAACTTCGCGTGTGTGTCTTCATGTGCTTCAAAGTTGACTAGCGAAGATGACTTCGCTGCACTTCAGACATCCAGTGAAGATGACGTGGACACTTTGCTGTGATTGTCAAACTTCACATATATGATTGAACCTGTCTCAGGTTATCTAGCGAAAATGACTTCGCCAGACTCCTGGCGACCAGCGAAGATGACGTGGCATCTTCGCACGAAGAATCAAAAAAGTTGTTCACCGAGTTAAGGAATTATGATCAAGCCCAAAGTTGTTTGAGAAGTTGTCTCACCACTTCGTCGATCTGTTTTCTAGCTAAAATGTATAGGAAGTGTCGTGACTAATTTATAAGAATCTTCGGATGGCGAAGCTAGGGGGAGGCCTATAAATACCCCCTGGGATGTAAACTTTTGGGGACGAAATGAAATATACTTACGACCCGCACATTTTTTTCATCAGAGATAAGTATGTGAACCCCTTACCCAACATCTGGCATCATCCGTTTGTGTGATCGAAGACACCCATGACCATCACGCGGATGCAAAATGGCAAGACTCAACAAAAAAGCAACTTCGGCTGAAGACAATTCAAACCAAGACAAAGACCCACCTTTGGAAGATGAGATAGAAACAGAAAATAGACGCTTACAAGAAGATGAAGAAACTCAGAACGAAGAAAGAAGACTCAAAGAACTCGAAGAACAACTCATCGTTAAGAAAAAACAGCTGGAGGAAGCAAGAGCGAAGACAAGAGAAAAGTCCCTAAGGCAAAAAATTACAGAAGCAGAGGCTGAACTAAGAAAGATCAATAATGAAATAGAGAACAAAAGCGAAGTCATGATTCAAGATCCAAATTCAGCAAGCAAAAACACCAACAGCAAAGAAAACCAAAATCAAATAGCAACAATCGATACAGAGTCTCCCTTGTCAATTGACATTCAGCTAGCGAAGTGGCCAGCAGGTTTCAAATTCAATATCATCCCAACCTACAATGGCTTGTCCGACCCAAGATAATTTCTTATGAGCTTCGAAGCAGTAGTAGCATCAAGCGGGGGAGACGTGAACACCCTTGCAAAATCGCTCATCATGGCAATAAGAGGACCAGCACAGCATTGGTACTCCTTGCTAAAACCAAGGTCGATCAAATCTTGGGACCAACTTCGCACAACTTTGCTCCTAGATTTCCAAGGCTTACAAAGAGTCAAACTCACCAGCGATGACCTTTTCAACATCACGCAGCAACCAAAAGAACCGCTGAGCCAATATTACAAAAGATTTGTACAAATAAAAGCTCAAATACCAAACATACCAGATGAAGTTGTCATCATTGCAGCAATCAAAGGACTGCGAGCAGGCCAACTCTCATCACACTTCAAAAGGGAAAGACCAACCATAGTGGAAAAATTATACAAAGAAATAAGAAAATACTGTGAGTCCGACGAAGACTACAGGAAAAGAATAGAAAAAGAGAACGGAGAAAGAAACATGTCAAGATCAAACAACAATTCTCAACATCAAAGAACAAATGCTGAGCGAAGATCATTCCAGAGGATAAATCACATCAACAATTCATTCTAGAGGATAAATCATCATCAGCAACCGACCAAGGTCCAAGATCAAACAATCAAAGGAATTTTCAAAACAACAGAAGTTACAAGGAAAATTTCCACCAAAGGGCAAATTATAACAACCAAAGCAGAAACTTTGAAAGAAAAATTTTAAGGCCCGAAGAAATGTACTGCATCATACATGGCAAAGGGGCTGGCCATACATCAAAGATGTGCCCAAGAGTAAAGAAAAGCATTGAAGAAGTACAAGAAGAAAATAGAGCAACTTCGCAGCTAAAGGTTGTCAATCATCTGGCTCCCCAAAGAACAAGTTACTTGCTAATAACCTACCCTCAGCACATGTTGCCACCACCTTCGCAATCTATAATTGCTAACCGCTAGCAGCGTGCCCACAAAATCAATGGGCTCTAAGTCAGCAGCAAAATTTCCACCCTAAAAGTTTAGTAGCAAACAGCAACCATCAAATTCAATACAACAACAACACACCCGAAGCGTCAACAAGCAACGAGAATGCAGTCATCCCAAGCAAAGGCAGAATTAGGACAATCTTCGGAGGAAACATCATGGAGCTTGATTCAAGAAATGAAAGAAGAAATTATTTCAGAAGAGTAAACTCCATAATAGTCGAAGGTCCATTCAAGAAAACTAGATGGACCCACATGCCAATCACATTTTCAAAACAAGATCTCAAACTCAAAGATTACCCTCATATGGACGCAATGGTCATAGAAGCAAACATCGAAGGTTGGGCAATGACAAAAATTCCAATAGATGGTGGCAGCTCAGCAGATGTCATATTCACAAGAACTTTAGATGCAATGCAATTTGACAGAAAAACTTTGGGAAGAGCCGAGCACCCATTAGTTGGCTTCGGCAGAAAGAAAATAAACTTTATTGGCAGAATTGTCCCGCCAGTATTATTCGGGACAGTGAACAATGCGAGAACAGAATAGATAGCATTTGATGTTGTTGAAATGCATAGCCAATACAACGCAATCTTTGGAAGGGGAAGTTTAAATGTTTTCGAAGCCATAATAAGCTACCCATACTTATGCATGAAGATGCCAGCAGTCAATGGCGTCATAACAGTCTTCGACAATCAAACGGAGGCAAGAAATATAGAAAGAGATGCAAGCCCTACCTTCAAAAATATTCACGTGATATAAGAAGAAGAAGAAAAGATAATACAAAAGAAGAAGAAGACAAGTAATCATCGGCACAAATTTATCAAAAGAAGAAGAAGAAAAGATAATACAAGTCTTGCAAAGTAACAAAGATATCTTCGCCTGGTCTGCACAAGACCTAGGTGGAGTAAGCAGGGATGTCATAGAACACAAGTTAAATATCGACCCAAACTTTAGGCCAAGAAAGCAAAAACTTAGAAAGCTATCTGAAGATAGAATACAAGCTACGAAAGCTGAAGTACAGAGGTTACTAGATGCAAAAGTCATAAGAGAAGTACAATTCACAACCTAGCTTGCAAACATAGTCATGGTGCAGAATAAAAACAAAAAGTGGAGAATGTGTATAGATTTCACAGACCTCAACAAGGCAAGTCCAAAAGACAACTTCCCCCTGCCAAGAATAGAAACTCTAGTAGATCAAGCAGCAAGAAGTGAAGTGCTCAGTTTCCTCGATTGCTACTCAAGCTACCATCAAATCTGGACGAAAAAAGAAGATGAGGAATACACAAGTTCCATTGCACCATTCGAAACTTACTGTTTTCAAAGAATGGCCGAGGGGCTTCGCAATACAGGAACAACTTTCATCAGAATGACATCCACAGTCCTCAAAGATCAAATACCAAGAAACTTGCTCACGTACGTTGATGACCTGGTAATCAAAGGCAAAAAAAGAGAAGAACATGTCGAAGACTTACAAGAAACCTTCTCAAATTTTAGGAAAGCAAATCTAAAGTTAAACCCAGAAAAGTGCATATTTGGAGTTCAAACTGGCAAAATTTTGGGATGCATCGTATCCGCAAAAGGAATTGACCCAAATCCAGAGAAGGTAAAGGCAATACTGAATATGTAAGTGCTATGAAACATCAAAGACATCCAAAAGCTAACAGGAAGACTAGCTTCGCTGAATAGATTTATATCCAAATCAGCTGAGTGAAGCCTCCCAATATTCCAAGCACTAAAAGGGAAAAAGAAAAAATTCAACTGGGGTCAAGCACAACAAGAAGCTTTCAAAGAAATAAAGAAGCACCTATCCAACCCCACGACTTTGGCAACACCTGACCCAACGGCAGACTTGCTACTGTATGTGTCAGCAAATAAAAGTACAGTTAGTGCAATATTGATACAAGAAGAAAAGGATCATTCAACCAGACAAGTCCCAGTGTATTTCACATCCGAAGCTTTATCTGGATCAAAAATTTTCTATTCGGAAATCGAGAAGATCGCATATGCAGTGCTTATGGCGTCCAGAAAGTTGAAACACTACTTCCAAGCACACAAAATTAGAATACCAACAAATCAACCCCTCAGAGAAGTATTACAAGGCTATAAATCCTCAGGAAGACTGGGAAAATAGGCTGCAGAATTGTCTCAATACTTTATTAAATTTGAGAAAAGAACTGCAATCAAATCTCAAGTGTTGGCCGACTTCGTAGCAGATTGGACACCTTCAAAATACAATCAAGAAAGAATGGAGCAGCCAGAATGGATAATCTATTATGATGGCGCTTGGGGCTTCGCTGGCGCAGGAGCAGCAGCAATCATAACCTCATCTTCTAGAATCAAACTCAAATACGCAGCAACACTGAAACATCCTCAATTTTCCACGAAGGGAAAATACACAGAATGGTGGATAATATAATAGTTCGAAGCATCAAACCATCTTATTATCTCACAACAGTCGATACAGGATCCATACATCAAATAAAAGAGTACAATTAGGGGAAGTTACATATGTAATACATTGCCAAACTGGCGGGAATTATCAGAGTAGCAGCCTCTGGAGCGGCTACAGAAGGCGAAAGCATCGATAAATCTCCAAAAGAAGCCTGAGCGTAGGAACGAGACGTCTACTCCTCCTCATCGTTATAGTCGTAGTCGGGCTCACCTGCCAAATAATTTTTAGTACGGTTTGTACTGGCCACATCTCCCACCCTATGCTTTGCTTTTGCTATGTAGTATTTGATGGGATGAAAAGGATATAATCAGTTCGACCTAATATGTGGCTGTAGTTTCCTATGCAAACAGTGACCAATATAATATAATATAATTCATCAAGTTTTAACCCATCTCATCCATATATCCAACCCATTCCATCACCATCACACACATCTCACCCTCTCGCACTCAGTTGACAGGTCCAACTCCCTCTCGGAGCCTGTCTCAGCGGCTCACAGCCGGAAGGGTAACACCAAGGGGAAGAATAGAAGGACTCATCTCACTACTCACGAGAAGCGTGGGTCTTAGGAAAAAGCCATGCCAGTGGCCCGTGGACTATATATATAGATTCATAAACTCTGCAGAGCGTGTACTCCCGTAACCACAAGATCACTATCATCGGTGGTGCCCCGCCTAAGCTGATTCCGGCTGCTTTCTAACCGGTGCGATGCCACCCTACCACTCAGTACTGGGACATCCCAGATAGGTACCACCGGCACACTAAGACTGTGAGACATAGTACCGGGCCCCCCGTGGTCACTATGCTGTCTAAGGAGGGTGTGGGTCTCCACGACCGTACCTCCTGACACTATCTGCTAACAACCTAGTAGTAGTGGCACCGTCCTAGCTAGTCAGACATCCGTCTCCCGCCCATACAAGAGCGAGTGGTGAGCACGTAAGTCCCAAGGTTCCGGTCCTCAAGAGATATCAGGTCCTAGGGGATCTACAGGATTATCTTCCCTTAGGGACTACAACAGTCCGTGCTACACAGCACCTCCTACCTAGGGCTTCGCTCCATGAAGGTTCTCACCCCCGGGATCTCCTTATTCCTCACAATGTGTCCGCCACAAGCACCTCACACGGGAATGCCCAGAACACATTCCCCGTAAGACTTGCCCACATGGCTCGTCATAGAATCCTGTCCGATCGACTCAACCCTCACCACACACCCAAAACGCACGCAGCACTCTCCCCGAGTAAAAGTGGCACCACTTTCCTTAGCCATTCAACCATATTCTCCACCACGCATCATCATCACACAAATATAAGTGTAGTAGAAGTAAAGCATCATAAGTAAATAAGCAAGCGTCTAGCCTATCAGCAAGTGTGCAGGAGTAAGGTTGCGACAAGATAAAGGCTTATCAAGAAGTTCTGCCATGCAACCTATCATCAGGTGATATTCATAATTAAAGCACTAGCAACCTAGATATTATGCCATGCGTAATAGGATCTACGAGGTTGGGTGGAGTGTGGCACCTACGAAGTCGTCAACGAGCTCCTCCTCGTACTCATAGTCGTCCTCCTCAAGCTGATCCTCCTCTGAAATGAGACATAATAGCCGCGTTAGCGGCTCCTATAGAGTCAACACAAAGAAGCAATAAAATTCAATAACTCCAAATGCACTCATACATAAGCCTATGACGTAGAGCTCATTTTTATGAAAATTTGGACACTTGGTTCATATTTTTCGAAGATCGTATGAAGTTATGAATTTCTAAAGTTTATTCTATTTTCTAAAAAAGAAAAAGGGCAGATTAACCTGGACGCGACATGTGGCGGCTCCTGATTGGGCCACGTGGCGTGCGGGCATAGTGCAGCTGGAGCTGGGCTGATGTCATGCTGACGTCAGTATTAACGGGGGACCCAGTCAGTGGCTGACAGGTGGGGCCCATGGGTCTGGTCACTGACAGGTGGGGCCAGTCAATGGTCAACGTTGACGGTCAACGGTCAACACCGACCGGGCTTCGACCGGGCCTCGGCGGGCCTGGGCATGGCTGGATCTGGGCCGGGTTGGGCCGGCCTGACCCGGACACGTATCGGGCTCCGATCGTGCCACGTTGCGGATCTGGGTCCAGTGGGCTTAGTCTATGGTGCTTTGGTCCATGGACCCGGCTCACGGTGCACCGAAGACAGGATGGATAGGTGGCGCTGTACGGTTGGTCCAGTTGGGTCTACGTAGCCACATGGACGTGGTCCATCGGACAGGGGAAGATTCCCCCTCTCTGCCTCATGCAGGCAGCTAGGCGCGGCGCTTGCCGGCATGGAGCAGGGGCGCGGCGGCTGCGGGTGACGCGGGCCAGGAGGAGCTGCGGCTAAGGCTGCGCAGAGGCTTGGCAGAGGCGACTACGGGGCTCAAGCTGGCTTGCGGGCCCTTGGCACATCGGCGCACGCGCGTCGACGGCGGACGGCGGTGAGGCCACGGTGGCAGGGTGCTGCGGCGTGCAGGAGGTTGCTTTGGCTTGCGTCCGAGCTTCGTGGAGCCACGGTGAACGAGGGTGTATGCCCAATTCGGGGAAAGGAGTTCCCAGCGTGGCGGCCAACGGACGGCGTTGGCAGACGGCGTCGGCGGCGGAGCTCCGGTCGATTACTCCACCCTGGGCACCATCTTCCTCCATCTTCTTTCGTATCGAGCAGCTCGAAGCTCGAATTACTCGACTACGCGGTAACGGGGCTCGGCGGACGCGCGTGACGACGGGTGTCACGGCGGCGCTCCGGCAGCCGAGGTCCGGCAAAGGTGCTAAGCTCCTCTGTGGTTCTTGCTGGCCCACGAGATGTTGCCTAATGCGTGTGCTAGGATGAGACGAGGTTGTCCACGGAGCTAATGAGAAGAAACGGCAGACGGGGAGATGGGAACGCGGGTGATGAACCGGCGGTGGCCATGGCAAGGGAGAGCTCACCGAGCTATCCTGATGACAGTGGTCGATACAGAGGCCTGGCAAGGCGTGATGACGCGGTTTGGCTTGAGGTCGAAGGTGTGGAGTGTAAGCGTGGTGCAGGAGTAGCAGGGCAGCCTCGGCGGCTCCCTTCTCCTCCGGCGCAGGTGGCAGCGATGCTCGGCTCCGACTCCGGTGGCTGCTCTCCCTTCCACCTCTCCTCTTCTTCCTGGCCTAGCAGCGAATGAGCGAGGTGACCAGAAGGCTGTGCGATGCGGTGCTCCCCCCTTTTATAAGCGCGGCGGCCGGCGGCGGATGGTGGAGATCAGAGATCCCCATCAAGCGGCTGAGCGCGTCCGCGCATTAGGGTTAGGGTTTCAGGGAGAGGTGCAAGCGGGCGGCGGGACAGGTGGCGGAGATGGAGTGGCGCGAAGATGGACGGCGAAGGCGCACGGTGGCCATTTTTGGCATGGCGGACGCGACGTGCGGGCGGCCTAAAATGATGGGAGGTCGGGGCTGACAGGCTGACCCCGCCGGTCAGCGACGGTGAGCGTGGGCGGACGTGGGCGTGCGGGAGGCCGACCCCATGCTGGGCCATTTTGGCTTTGCGGGCCGCGGCGCGAGCGAGGCTGGCTGGGCCACGAGCGAGGCCGGCCACGCGGGCGAGCATGTGGCGCTGGCGGGCTGTCTTACTGGGCCAGCAGGCCGCGGTAGGCGCGGGAGTCGCGGGTAGCTGGCAGGCCAGGGTGGAGCACCATGGTGGGCTGCTGCTGGGCCAGCGCGGGGAGAGAACAGCAGGCCGGCCTGAAGCGTGGGTTGGGCTGGGCTGGTTGTTGTGGGCCGCCTGGGCTGCTTCTTCTTTATCTTTTTCTTTCTCTTTTCTAATTCCTTTTCTATTTCTTTTCTATTTGTTTCCACACCGAGCCATGATTAGTTAGTGTATGCACGTTGATGACTATAGCACCAACATCATACTAGGTCCACTAGAGTCTTATGGGTATGTTGGAAGCCAAGTCCAGGGTTAGTAGCGCATATATATACACATGCGTTTAAAAGGTTATTCGATTTTATTAGGCATCACATAAAATCGGTAAGAAGCAAAACATTCTCTGGTAAATTAAATGCAATGCTCATGCCATCATTAGGCGCTACTTGTGCAACTATTGGGTGGTTGCCTACATGACATTCACCAAACAATGGTATGCTTTGGAAAAAAATTTGAAAGTCCGTATTTTTGGTGATCGGATTTCTAGGGTTGTTACAAAGACTAGATTTTCAATGCACCAACAACATTGCAGAATACGAGGCAGTATTGTTGGGACTTCACAAAGCAAGAGCCATGGGAATCCAAAAGTTATTAATCAAGAAAAACTCCCAAGTTGTGGCAGGTCACATAGAGAAAAATTATAAGGCAAGAGATCCAGAACAAGCAAAGTATCTCAAGATATTGAGGGATCAAGAGAAACACTTTGTCGGATTCACTGTAAAAAGTATCTCAAGAAATGATAATACAGATGCAGACTAAATTACAAAAGCCGCCGCCCAAAAGTTAGAGCTACCACCAGAAGTATTCTTCCAAATTATCACCAAAGCATCAACAAAAACAAAAGTCGAGCAACCGAAAGAAGTACACATCATAGAAAGCGAAGACTGGAGAGCTCCAATTTTGGCATTCCTCAAAGGATTCTACGAGCCAAAAAGTAAAGTTGATAAAATAAGAATGAAGCAATAGACCAGAAGTTATAAAATCATCAACGAAGAACTGTACAAGGAAGGAGTCTGTCAACCACTACTAAAGTGCATGTCAAGAGAAGATGGGAAAAACTTGTCGAAAGAGATACATGAGGGAATCTGTGGATGCCATGCTGGGGCTAGATCAATAGTTGGCAAAGCCTTCAGACAAGGGTTTTTCTGGCCAACTGCCCAAAGTGACAGTAAAGAAATCATTCGGACTTGTCACAACTGTCAAATGGCAGGAAGTAAAGTAATGCACCATGTACAAACTTACAACCAATTGAACCAACTTGGCCACTTGCAAGATGGGGAATCGACATAGTTGGAAAGCTACCTCCGGCTCAAGGCAACTACCAATATGCAATAGTTGCAGTTGAATACTTCACCAAGTGGATTGAGGCGAAGCCAATCACTAACATATCCTCCCACGTGATGAAAAAATTCCTATGGCAAAACATCATATGCAGACTTGGAGTCCCAAGACACATCACAGTAGATAATGGGACACAATTCAACAGTGAAGACTTTAGGGAATATTGTCAATCAATGGGAATCAAACTCTACTTCGCATCAGTAAAACACCCACAATCTAATGGAGTAGTCAAAAGAGCAAATGGGATAATCTATACAGGAATCTCAAAATGCTTAACAGGCTTGAAAAAAGGAAAATGGGTCGATGAATTACCAAGAATAATCTGGTCTCATAACACTTCAAAACCAAGATCAACAGAGTTTTCTCCGTTCAAGTTACTTTATGGAGATGAGGCAATGACTCCTAAAGAAATAAAATACGAAGGTCCAAGAACAAATGTTCAAATGATTACAGAAGAAGATCAAGCAACAAGCAAAGATTTGCTTGAAGAAGAAAGAAATGAAGCGCTTAAAAATATCAAGAAGTACCAACTTGAAACAAAGAAATGGTACAATAAGAAGGTCAAGCCAAGAGAGTTAGCACCAGGAGATTTAGTCCTCAAAAGGAAAAGAGACAAAGACACTGTGGGAAAATTCCAACAAAAGTGGGAAGGGTCATTCATCATCACAAGAATAAACAAAGAAGGTGCGTATCACCTAGCGAATCTGAAAGGTGAAGAACTCGGCCACACTTGGAACACAGAAGCACTTCGTAAGTACTACCTATAGCCAAATTAGAAGAGTAGATTTACTTTCTGCAAAGTAGAGGTAGAAGTTTCATTCCAAGCAACTTTACAATGTAATCGAGCTGCACTCTTTTTCCACTCAGGGGAAACCCTTCGCAGGGTGAGTGGTTTTTTAACAAGGCAGTCTCTCAGTAAGTCTCATGGAATATAAATGAGAAAGTAGCTTCCCCAAAGACATGTCTCCGAAGAGTATATCCAACATATACTCTCATATCGGCACAAATTTTGCAAAACTAAGTTAACATCAATATTTTATTAAATCTAAAAAATGCTAACTTATCTAACTCAAGACTTGCTAAGGCAAATTTTTCAACTTTATTTTATTAAGGTGAAATGTTTCAGCTTCTAAGGAAGCATACGCGTCCACTTCGCTCGAAGAGGAAGGGACAGCGTTTCAAAATTTGCTAAGGCAAATTTTTCAACTTTATTTCACTAAGGTGAAATGTTTCGGCTTCTAAGGAAGCATACGCCACTTCGCTCGAAAAGGAAGGGACGACATTTTAAAATTTGCTAAGGCAAATTTTTCAACTTTATTTTACTAAGGTGAAATGTTTCAGCTTCTAAGGAAGCGTACGCGTCCACTTCGCTCGAAAAGGAAGTGACGGAGTTTCCAAATTTGCTAAGGCAAATTTTCCAACTTTATTTCACTAAGGTGAAATGTTTTAGCTTCTAAGGAAGTGTACGCGTCCACTTCGCTCGAAAAGGAAGGGACGGCGTTTCAAAATTTGCTAAGCCAAATTTTTCAACTTTACTAAGGTCAAATGTTTCAGCTTCTAAGGAAGCGTACGAGTCCACTTCACTCGAAAAGGAAGGGATGGCGTTTCAAAATTTGCTAAGGCAAATTTTTCAACTTTATTTCACTAAGGTGAAATGTTTCAGAGGAAAATTTTTTAACTTTATTTCACTAAGGAGAAATATTTCAGAGGTAGATTTCTTAACTTTATTTCATTAAGGTAAAAATGTTCTCAGTGAAGTATACGTGCCTACTTCAAACGAGAAGGAAGGAACAACGCTTCAAGAATTTGATAAGGTAAATTTTTCGACACCATGTTTCCAAGCAAAGTGCATAGTTTCACTAAGAATAAAAGTATTTATACAAGAAATACAACCTAAATTAATTGTTCCATGCCCATTCATACAAGCGAAGGAAAACTCACAAACTTCGCGATACAACAAAGAATGCTTACAGTACAATTTACCCAATTACAAGAATATGTTTACAAAACTAGTCGTCTCGAGAACTAACTACTTCGGCAGCATCATCAAGTATGTCGTTCACAACTTCATTTATAATATCGTCCACTTCACGATGCAAAAAGTCCTCGCAGACATTTGCCAGTGAAGCGCTCGACCTAGATGACTACAAAAAAGAGGTTAGAAAACAAAAGTCTAACCGTAGACGACAAATTAAGCTTTACATAACAAACTTTACCTGTGCAAAATCCGTGAAATCAAAAACTCGACAGTTAGGAGGCCTGGTACTACAACATCGAGTATCCACATCTATAAAAGGTCTGTAAGACAAAACATTCAAAAGGAAAAATCCCAAGTTCAAAACAATGAGAGCAAAAACTTACGAGCAAGAAAATCATCGACATCACAACCATCACACTTCACACGAAAATCATAAAATTCGCTAGGCTCGAAAACGAAGTTATCTTTGGACATTAACAGCGGGGTAACGTCCTTGACATCCTGCACAGGCTCAGCGTGAGGAACCTGCACAGGATGGACAAATAGTCAAACAGTTTCCAAGTGCATATCTTACAAAAATGAAGAACCATTGTATCTTGAAACTCTCTTATCTCACAAAACAAAAAAGCTAGAGCCTAAAGTCGGCTGCCACTAACATCACTCGGTCCAGCTCCACTCTGACTCCTAGCCCTGGCCTCCTTCTTCGTAGCTTCTTCCGCCTCCTTATGAGCCGCCTCCACTTCCTTTGCAATTTGCTAACAAGCAAAAAGAAAAAAGTTAAACAAAGAACAGGAAAAACCATAACAGACCAAATACATCGCATACCTTCTGCAACTTCTCCTTAGCCTTATTGAAGCAATGAACTCGACCACCAGACCTCCAGCACTGCTCAAGATACTTGTTGCACAGTGTTTGTGTGGCCTTCGTCACGTTAGCCAAGTCTCCAACAGAGGGAAACTTATAGTTGTCATCACAAAGCTATGCAAACAAGGGATCTTGACTTTGTTTCATCAGGTGAAACAAAGCACAAGCAGAGTAGAAAAATCCTATATCAACTGTGGTCTCCATGATTTGGGACAAGTCCTCATATTGGCGACAAAGCCAGCTGAAAAAACTATCATGATCACCAAGGTCCCAGCACTTGTCTCCTGGCCTAGCTCCAAATTTGTCATAACATTCGAAGCAGAGTTCCCAAATGCGATTGCAATTATCGAAGAAAGACTTATCTTGTTCCTCAATCTTTCTTTCAACACATCTCATATTATCCCTCAGTTTTTCTTTATCCTCCTCAATCCTTTTGATATAATCTTCTTTTTCTTCAACTCGAGCAAGAGCACTGATAAGCTTCCCTTCCAACACGTTATGTGCATCCACTGCATCAATCCTTTCTTTCTCTTTCTCGGCAAGTTGCTTCTTCAGATTCTCAATTTCAGCTTGATAATCACGTTCGCGGAGGGCAAAGTTTTTCCCTTTCTCTTCGAACCCTGCCCACAAACCCCTCATCAAAAGAGAACCCTTATACATCATCGATAAGCCGGCATCAGCAACTTCGAGTAAGGGTTTCTTTGATATCTCAAGTTCTGCATTAGGGACAGTAAAAGCCTCATTTTGATAGCTGAACTTCAGAAGTGCGAGGCATCATCCGAAGTTTGTCAGCCCCGATACCTATGAACTTGAAACTGTCAAGACCCAAACTTTTTTCCTGACAAAATGCTAACCCACGCTCAAGGGCTTCAGAAACTTCTCCTTCACCATCAGCGGGGACAACAGGAGTAGCAGGATCTTGAATATTAAACTTACTCAAATCAACTTTCTTCTGAGGAGAAGAGGCGCGTGAGGAAAGATAGTTTCTACAGAAAAATCAAAAGCCCCAAGACAACTTAAATCTAAAAGAAATGCGAAGCCACAGTACTCACCAGTAGAAACGCGTTCACCCAAGTTGCATTCAACAGCTTTGCCACTTTCAACATGGATAGTAGAGCTCGACAAATGCATAAGTGTTCATCGTTGCTCTCATCATCAAAAACTTCATCATCACTTTCATCAAAGTCAAGGGTGTAAATCCTAGAACCACCAACCTTCTTAGGAACATTAGAAGCACCAACTTCGCCAACCCCAACTGTTGTAGGGTCTTCAAGCGAAGCAGTCTTCCCAGCATCAATGTCCTCATCATGAGACTCAATGGCAGGAGCCTCAAAGCCAAACCTTGGCGAAGTCGACCCAGCACCAATTTGAGCCTCTTTATCAGAGACCAAGTCAGCCCCCGCACCAACTTCACCAACACCACCAGCAGAACCACCACGAGCTTGCAAATTCTGCAAGTTTTCATCAACTGGAGTAAGTAATAGTGGAGTCAAACCACTAGCTGAGAAAGTCATATAAATTTTTCTCACCTCCTCTTCAGCACGTTGAGACTCTGAAACATCAACATCAGCAACAACCTTCAAAGTGCCAGCATCCCCTTCTTCAGAACCACCCAAACCCACAACCAGATTCCCTTCTATATCCAGACTTCGCTCAAGCACAGCATCGATCTCTTCAGTGTCCAACAAAACAGAAGGACTTTGATTCTTCTTTATTTTCTTGGCAACAGTTTTGCTAGGACCAGCCTTGCGCTTAGCACCCCTAGCAATTTCCTTCTTCTGGCCCTGCTTCTTCTCATGGTGGTAAGCAGGAGGAGGACGTTCACCATATCCAACTTGTGCAACCTCAAAGACTCTATTCAAACGTTTATAGCCACTCCCGAGGATCCTATTGATGTTGTTCTTTTCACTTAGCATATACTTTCTAAGAAGATCCTCAGCCTAGCTCTCAACAGACCTCACAAAATCTTCATCAGTAGAAAAAGTCTGCTGGCGATGAAAATCGTTGTCTGGAAACTTATAAGTTATGCCTCTAATATTCTTAGGATAAAAACGTTGAAAAGACCATCCTTTTTTCAGAGGCCAAATCCTAGCAGCAGCGTACTCTTCCACAAGATCCCTAGCACACTGTAAGATCATAGAAGAAGGAAAAGATGGAGATAGCTCAAACCTCTCAATCTTCATCCTAGCAGCCAAGGGATATCTTTTTATTACCCTCCTAGAAGCAAGATCTCTCTCTTCAACCATGGGAACCTTATGATAAAACTAATATCTTGACCATTCCCCAACTCCCCACTTGTTCTTCGTCGCTGGGGAAACTTGAACGGCATTACGAGCCGTTTTAAAGCTAGAGCAAGCGAAGTATTTCGTAACCACTTGACCATCAAGCATAAACTCCTTGAACTGAGTATGCATTTCAAACAATTCACAAAAAGCAGCAATGTCAGCACAGGCTTCCTGGGACCTCATAGCCCAAACAAACTGAGCTAGCCTAACCACACCATTTGGAGTCAAATGGTGCATTTAAATGTTGAAAGCCTTCAACACATCTTTGACAAAATCCTGGCACGGGAAGCGAAGTCCAGCAGCGAACAGATCCCGATAAACAATGCATTCATCAGGCTACGGCTTCGGGTTAGTCTCTAAAGGATCAGGCACCCTCACTTGATCATGCTTGACGAGCCTCAACCGTACCATTTCATCAAGATCGCTTTTTTCAAACAAAGTCCTCCCAAAGGTTAAGGTCAAACCTTCTTCATCTTTAATTATGTCCTCAACGGACGCATCGACACCGTCGAGGCCCTCTTCATCAGAATCTAACCGAGTCTTATCTTTCTCAGTCTTGGAACTTTCTAGAGACTGAAGTTGATCTTGCAAATCTCGTGAAGACATCTGCAAAAAACCAAAGATCAGAAACACTATTCGATAAGAGCAAAACCTTGCCGAAGGTGTCACTCAAACTTCGATAAAAAAATCCAAGACCAGGTGAGCACAACAGAAAAGCGTCGAGAAAAGCTATCTCAAACTTTAAGATTCAATAAAAATTTCGGCAGAGTTTCTCCTATTTTGAAAACGATGGCTTCAGGGGGAGCATCGCTATTTATAGGCAAAGCCCGGTCAACCGGTCAAAACTAGCCATAAAATTCAAATTTCTAACAGACCAACTCCAAAGTTTGGACGGCGTTTGTTAGGCAAAGTTTCACGTAAACTTCGTGAGATTCAGACCTTTGAAGTAGGCCTTCGCCCGCAAGGGGCTGCTGTTGGGGAGCAACTTTTACACACAAACGTCCTTTCCAAACTTTGGAAGCAAACGTTTTATTACAAACATTTGAGATACTAACATGTACTGCGAAGACAATGTTGATACTTCATTGCAACTTTGCGTGTGTGTCTTCATGTGCTTCAAAGTTGACTGGCGAAGATGACTTCGCTGCACTTCGGACATCCAGCGAAGATGACATAGACACTTCGCTGTGATTGTCAAACTTCACATATGTGATGGAACCTGTCTCAGGTTATCTAGCGAAAATGACTTCGCCAGACTCCCGGCGGCCAGCGAAGATGACGTGGCATTTTCGCACGAAGAATCACAAAAGTTGTTCACCGAGTTAAGGAATTACGATCAAGCCCAAAGTTGTTTGAGAAGTTGTCTCACCACTTCGTCGATCTGTTTTCTAGCTAAAATGTATAGGAAGTGTCGTGACTAATTTGGTAGAATCTTCGGATGACGAAGCTAGGGGGGCCTATAAATACCCCCTGGGATGTAAACTTTTGGGGACGAAATAAAATATACTTACGGCCCGCATATTATTTTCATCAGAGATGTGTATGTGAACCCCTTACCCAACATCACCGGTTTCCTTTTCCCGCGCGGGGGAAGCACGCGCGCGGAGGTTTCCCCTTCCCACGCGAGCCCGCGCGAGCCACCCGCCGCCGCCCACCGAAATCGCCCCAGTGCGCCGCGCGCAGCCGAGCTCGCCAGAAACGAACCCTAGCGGCGTTTCCCTGGAGCCGGGCTACGGCGTCGGTTTTGCACGCGGCGAGCCGGCTCCAACTCAGGCCAAGGCCGCAAACACGAGCAGGTGCAACCCACGAGCGCAAGGCCAGGTTTGGCCACCCTCGCAAACGCGCCCTTAAAGTTTTTTTGGCTTCGTTCATAAATATGTGGCATCTTCAAATTTTGAGTCGTCAATCATTTTAACAATAATAATGAGACTGAAACCTGAGTTGGGAGAATTTCAAATATAGAGAAAGAAAGGGTGAACGTGCATACGTCTAAACCATTCCAAGTCGAGATTTTCCTTTGCATAGAAACGTCACAGTAAAAAGCCAGACATTCAGGAGCTTAATTCATGGGCTTTTCACCATTTCTTTGTCTACATTTTAAATTCTACAAAATTCAGATAAAAAAATTCACCCACGGCACGAATCTTCAGACAAAAAAACAAAAGGAAACAGAAAAAAAATTACGGCTGGCTCGGGCGCCTAGCTCTTGGGCTCCCTCTCTCTTTGGGTCTTGCCCAAAACAATTCCAGAGCGCACGTTCAAATTCCCCATCGCCCCAGTTCAGTTCAGAGCCTTCCCTTCCCGACCGTTGCGCCGCCCTCTCTCTCCCCAACTATGCAGAAGAGCCTCGGGCCCAACTCGACGGCGCGGCGGCGCCCGCTCAACGTCGCCACCGGCAACAAGGCGCGCCCGGCGGTGGAACCCCTGATCGGGAAGCCCCCTCCTCCCGCCGCCCCCGCCACGCCTGCCGCCTCCAGGGTCCAGAGCCTCCTCTTCCCGGCCGTTGCGCCGACTCCCTCCCCAGCTATGCCGAAGAGCCTCGGACGCAACTCGACGGCGCGGCG
Source organism: Bothriochloa decipiens (assembly GCA_023333625.1). NCBI lineage: Eukaryota > Viridiplantae > Streptophyta > Magnoliopsida > Poales > Poaceae > Bothriochloa > Bothriochloa decipiens. The sequence continues at coordinate 41,743,728 of CM041639.1, read as the reverse complement.
GGTCCCGCTCACCGTCCTCCCTGGAAACAACGCGCGCCCGGCGGTGGAGTCCCAGATTGGCAAGCCCCATCCTCCCACCGCCCCGCGCACTCCTGCCGCCCGGACGACCGCCGCCGACGTCGACGCGTCGCTCGCCCGCACCGACCACGCGGGCATCGTCTCCCAGGTCGACCCCGCTCTAATCGGAACCCTAGCTCTTTGTTCTAATTCATCTCCTTCGGTACTTGGTGATTTGGTCAAATTAGATGCACTATTCGCGGTTTGGGTTGGCAAATTCGTGGTGATGTGCTTGACTACCTGTGTCCTATTACGCAGATGAGCCTCGGAGCCAACTCGACGGCGCAGCGGCGCCCGCTCGCCGTCCTCTCCGGCAACAAGGCGCGCCCGGCGCTGGAATCCCTGATCGGCAAGCCCCATCCTCCCCCCGCCCCCGCCGCCCCTGCCGCCCAGGCGACCGCCTCCGAGGTAGACGCGGCTCTGGATCGCCTCTTCCTCGCCCGCACAAACCTCGCGGGCATCGTCTCCCAGGTCAACGCCACTCCACTCGGAACCCTAGCTCTCTGATCTTCATCTCCTTTGGTATTTGGTGATTTCGTGATGTCGGAACCTGTGCGTCTTTAGCAAATAATTGTCGATCGAATATCTGGTCAAATTAGATTGGTATTCGCTTTTGCCTGCATTAGTCGTGATTTGGGTTGGCGAATTTGTGATGGTGTGCTTGAAAACTTGTGTACTAGTAGTAGTTTCATACAGAAGTTGAATTGCATAGTACATGATCAACAGGGTGTTCAGTGTTCACACTCTCGAATTTGTAGTGGAGGTTCAAGTGGTAGAAGTTCAGGAATAGAAGTAGCTTTATATTTTCATTAATTTTACATGTGCACATTTGAATATAAAACTGTTGTATTCACTGGTAATGTGTGTTGAAATTTAGCAGTAAAACTATCTGTAGCTGAAGATGATAGCAGTATGACAATTTTCTTAAATAACTACCATTGTTAGTTATATATGTTGTCTTTTAGGCTTCTTTGTCAGTTCTTCAATGGGCTATTTTATCTGCGAGACTGAAAATATGTGCAATTTGCCAACTAAAGAGAATACACAATTAGCATATTTTGTTTGTATTTTGAGCAAGTAATTATCTTTGTAGTTCTCTGTAGCATTCATTGCATAGGCATGGAAGAATCTCTGGAGCTAAATGTAAATTACGAAGTCCAAAACGCACCACACAAAGAAGAATCATTAGTTTCATCTGATTGTTCCTATCGTTCAAGAATATCTAGTAGTGTAGCTCTTAAGGTGTAACATAAACATACTCTTCTGCCCTGTTCACATTCTTTTTGTTTTTCAGGTTGACGAATTGATCTCTGATGCCCTTAAATGCCAAACTTTGTCCAAAAGCGCAACCCAAGAGATAGCATCCTTCAATGGCTTTTTGACAGACACCGAGGCTTCCTTCAAGGTGTGTACTGTAATCAAATCTTTCATTATCCTCTACTGTGTATGAGCCCTGGTATTGCAGTTCTCTTTACCATCATGCTTTTTTTTTGTAAACAGCAATGGTCTTCCAGACTGAAACAAGCACTAGAGACTGATCTGTTGAAAACCGAAGCTATCTCAAAAGACACACTAGAAACGTGCTTAAATACTGCTGCAAAAGGAAATGGCAAGTTGATCAGCAGGAGCAGCAAGCTACCTGATACAGATCCAGTAGAGTCACCTTGCAGCAACTTTGCTGAGGCTGACATGATTGTCTCACCTTCACCACTTGTCTTATGGCACACTGGATCGTGTATGGTCGAGAGCGGAAAGCAGTTGTTTCAGTTGACACCATTGCCAAAAATAGAAGCATGCTCATCAAGGTGCACAACATCAAAAACCCAGATGAAGAGAGCTTCTAGCATTGAGCAGTTGAATAATGTTCTCAGACCTGTTTCAAAGCTAACTATTTCTGATGATAATCATCCTGATTTAGAGCAAAGTGTGAAGGTAAAGGAATCATGGACTGGCACCATGACACCTCATGTTGCTCCAGCAAACAAGGTCTCACTAGAAGACAAGCTCTGTTCGCCTTGCACTTCCTCGATTCAGAAGAGCAGAGCACTACCTAGAGCAGCATTATCTAGCAAGCAGCAGTTCTCTCCAATCCCGGAGGGCTCAAGGAAGGAAGATATTGACAGCAGCTACGGTCCATCTGGGGATGAAAAACCTTCTGGATCATCTGATGAAATCTCAAAGGATCTGGCAACACGGTATAACATTTATGGGCTCAATCGATCCACATTCACCAGACAAGCCGAAGAACCTCTTGAGTGGTTTCTGTCACCACTCAAGACCATCGTGTTAACAGAGCCATCATCAGACAATGATTCACTTCCAACTCCAGCGATGAGTAACATGGAGGGAAAGCTGAATGTACCAGATGACAAGCCCATCCAAACCCCTGCTTTGCATAGCAAGGTCTTGTTTGGTACCCCCTGGAAAGGCATGGAAAGCACGAACCTGAAAGGAAGGTTGGCTGGAGAAACTACTCTGAAGAGAGAACTATGGACTCGATTTGATGCGGCTACACCCAATGAGCTGCACTTTGATAAGGCGCGCTTCCAGAAGACAGACCCAAGATGTTTACTAGACATGCTTGAAGAAGACTCCTGATCCTAGAATGTAGAGTAGCAGGTCGGTTAGCACTAATTGTTAGTGCGGCAGAGTGCTTTTGCCATGGTCAGGGCGTCAGGCTAAGCTCTCGAAGCTTGTGCTGAATGGCCTCAAAGTGTTGCAACTACTCCTCACAACAACAACAACACCTTTTGTCCCAAGCAAGTTAGGATAGGCTAGAGATGAAACCCAAAAGAGGCATGAAAACAAAGAACACATAAATAGTACAAGATTACGGTTTAGGGACGTTAATTGCTAGTCTCCAAGTGCTCCTATCCATAGCTAAATCCTTAGGGATATTCCACTCCTTAAGGTCTCTCTTAACCGACTCATCCCAAGTCAGTTTAGGTCGACCTCTACCTCTCTTTACATTATCGACCCGCTTTAGAACCCCATTACGCACAGGTGCCTCAGGAGGCCTCAGTTGGACATGGTCAAACCATCTCAACCGGTGTTGAATCAATTTTTCCTCAATTAGTGCCACCCCAACCCTATCCCGAATATCGTCGTTCCGGACTCTATCCCTCCTTGTGTGCCCACAACACCATCGTAACATAAGCATCTCTGCTACACTCAATTGCTGGATATGTCGCCTTTTTGTAGGCCAACATTCAGTACCGTATAACATCGCCGGACGAATCGCTGTCCTATAAAACTTACCTTTTAACTTCTGAGGCACCCTTCTGTCACAGAGGACGCCTAAAGCTTGACGCCATTTCAACCAACCAGCTGAAATTCTATGCCTAACATCTTCATCAATGTCACCATCCTTTTGTAGCATCGATCCTAAATACCGAAAAGTATCCTTCTTGGCCACCACTTGCCCATCGAGGCTAACGTCTCCCTCCTCATTCCTAGTCGCGCTGAAATCGCACCTCATGTACTCGGTCTTGATCCTACTAAGTCTAAACCCTTTCGACTCTAACGTGTGCCTCCTAGTTCTAACTTTCTATTAACCCCTACCCTAGTCTCATCCACTAGCACCACATCATCAGCAAAGAGCATACACCAGGGATATCTTCTTGTATGTCCCTTGTGACCTCATCCATCACCAAAGAAAATAAATAAGAGCTCAATGCCGACCCTTGATGTAGTCCTATTTTAATTGAAAAGTCACTGGTGTCGCCATCACATGTTCGGACACACGTCACCACATCCCTGTACATATCCTTGATGAGGGTGATGTACTTAGTTGGGACTTTGTGCTTTTCCAAGGCCCACCACATGATATTTCTTGGTACTTTGTCATATGCCTTCTCAAGGTCAATAAAGACCATGTGCAAGTCCTTCTTCTGCTCCCTATACCTCTCCATCAACTGTCGTAATAAGAAAATTGCCTCCATGGTCGACCTACCAGGCATAAACCCAAATTGATTTTGGGTCACACTTGTCACTCTTCTTAGGCGATGCTCGATAACCCTCTCCCAGAGCTTCATCGTATGGCTCATCAACTTAATCCTACGGTAATTAGTACAACTTTGAACATCTCCCTTGTTCTTGAAGATCGGTACCAATATACTTCTCCTCCATTCTTCAGGCATCTTGTTTGACCGAAAAATGAGGTTAAAAAGCTTAGTTAACCATACTATCGCTCTGACACTTAGGCATCTCCACATCTCAATGGGAATACCGTCAGGGCCCATCGTTTTACCTCCCTTCATCCTCTTCAAAGCCTCCCCGATCTCTGCCTCCTGAAATCTCCTCACGAAACGTCTGTTGGTGTTGTCAAATGAGTCATCCAACTCCAAGGTAGGACCCTCATTCTCCCCATTAAACAACTTGTCAAAGTACTCTCTCCACCTGTCCTTGATCTCCTCATCCCTCACCAAAAGTTGATCCGTCCCATCCTTGATGCATTTGATTTGGTTGATGTCCCTCGTCTTCCTCTCGCGGATCCTAGCCATCATATAAATGTCCTTCTCCCCTTCCTTCGTGCCTAGTCGCTGATAAAGGTCATCATACGCCTGACCTTTTGCTACACTCACCGCTCGTTTTGCAGCCCTTTTCGCTATTTTATAGCCCTCAATATTGGCTGCACTCTTGTCATGATGGAGGCACTTGAACCACTTCTTCTTCTCCCTAATAGCCCTTTGCACCTCGTCATTCCACCACCAGGTGTCTTTCGCTTCCCGTTTGCCTCCCCTACTCACTCCAAACACATCCGAAGCCACCTTCCGAACACATGTTGTCATCTTTAGCCACATGTCATCTGCATCTTCTCTTTCTTTCCACGGCCCCTCATCTAGCATCCTCTCCTTAAATGTTTGCGCTGCTTCCCCCTAAGCTTCCACCATTTTGTTCTCGCAATTTTGGCCCGATTGTCCTGATGGACACGTACCCGAAAGCGAAAATCCGCCACCACAAACTTGTGTTGAGGGACAACATACTCCCCAGGTAACACTTTACAATCTAAGCAAGCACGTCTATCCCCCCCTCCTTGCAAGGATAAAGTCGATCTGACTCAGGTGTTGTCCGCTATGAAAGGTCACTAGATGGGATTCCCTCTTCTTAAAGACGGTGTTCGCTATCAACAAATCGTAGGCCAACGCGAAGTCCAAAACATCCTCTCCCTCTTGATTTCTACTCCCATACCCGAAACCCCCTTGCACCCGCTCGAAATCTACATTAGTCGCACCCACATGGCCGTTGAGGTCTCCTCATATGAAGAGTTTCTCGCTGATAGGCACAGTACTAACCATGCTATCGAGATCTTCCTAAAACTGCCTCTTGGTGCTCTCGCAAAGACCTACCTGTAGGGCATAGGCACTGATCACATTCAGAGCTAAATCTCCAACTATCAACCGGACTAGGATAATCCGGTCACCTTGCCTCCACACCTCAACTACTCCATCCTTAAGGCTCCTATCGATTAAGATGCATACACCATTCCTACCTGATGTTGTCCCCGTGTACCAAAATTTGTAGCCAGTATCCTCCACCTCCTTCGCCTTCTGGCCCTTCCATTTAGTCTTCTGAACGCATAGAATATTTACACGCCTCCTAATTGCTGTATCGACTAGCTCTCTTAACTTACCCGTTATGGACCCTACATTCCAGCTACCTAGACGAATCCTAGTTGGCTCGGCTAGCTTCCTTACCCTTCGCACCCGTCGAGAGAAGTGCGAAGACCCTTGCTCATTTTTCACTAAACCCGGGCGCAGATGTAGCGCGTCACAAAGGTTGCGACGACCTGACCCTTGCTCATTTATCATCGTACCCGGATCACGATACGACGCGCCATTAAGGAGATGACGACCCGGCCCTTGCACATTTGACACTACATCCGGGTTTCGATGTAGCGCGTCGCTAAGAGGGTTACGCCCCAATGAATCTCTTGTGGGTTTCATATCCATGAGAGTGGCTGGTTTTGAAATGTTGGCTAGCCGCACCTAACCCACCCTCTTCTTTTATCCGGGTTTGGGACCGGCTATGTTAGAATGACTCAAGCAAGTCTTCCAATCAACATAAGAAGTCTTCCAATTAACATAGGCTATGTTGCAACTACTCCTGTAGACGCAAATTATTTTGTTCTAAGCTGAAGATAAAATTCATTATCTTTCTGCATAATCTCGTGCTCAATATATACTCCTGAAACCTCAATGATACCATGCTATGTAACCATGGTTGCTGTTAGTTGCCTTGCCTCTTGCGGTGAACGCCCTACTGACACCTATCAGTCTCTGCAGCTCTGCATGTCTGTGTTGCTATTCACCTGCTGCTTCCAACTCCCCATGGCTTTGGTTAGCTACAGCCATGGAGGCATTGTTTATTATACACCTACTCCCTTTGTTTTTAAAGATACAACTTTGAAATGCGAATTGGTTTATCCTTTATTCATATATTTAAACTGTAGGATGATCTATTCCATTCTCATACATGCTACCATTAATGTGCACTAAACATTCTCTAGACATGCTGTTAAGCAAGGCTTGTCCCCAATACGGGGGCACTAGCGCCCGGACGTCCGGACGCCCGCGGCTGCTGCCTGCCCGTTGCACGCATAGCGGTTGCTATTTGCCCTCCTGCTGCGTGTGTATATTGTGTACATGCACATGCTCTATAATTAAAAAAATCATATCTTATAAACCATATATCATAAATAAAATTTAATTACACCATCGTGTTTCTCGTGATAAGATCTTCAAAACAATATCCCACATGGTTATATTTTAAAAAAAAATAAAAAATATTTATCTCATCTAGATATACAACAGATCTAGTTTCAAAACAACCTAAGAACGAATGTTGAAACAGTCCATAAAAATGTGTTGAAACAACGCATAAATACCTTTGCAACAACCCAAAAATTATGTGTTGAAACAACCTAGAAATGTTTATTCAAACAACCAAGAAATACTTGTTCAAACAAATCATAAATATATGTTAAAACACCATCTAAAAATACCTGCAACAACCCAGAGAAACAACTCGGGAACTTTTATTAAAATAACACAAGAATACCTACTGCAATGAAGCTAAAAAATTATTTGTTAAAAACATCCTGAAAATATTTGTTAAAACAAACCCAAAAAATCAGACGCAACAACCAAAAACATATGAAAGCCGTAGCGCCCGGACGTCCGGCGCAGAGGCTCGTTCGGACGCCGGGCTGCAGCATATTGTAGCTCAATATATTACCATGCAGTTGTAGTGGCGCCAACCGAGCCCCCGCCTGATTGAAAAAAAAAATCACCCGTTGCCACACAGTACGTAAAAAGATTCTATGTACACTTATCAAGTAAAAAAAAAGTAATATCTCATAAATATTATTTAAAATCCAACTGCACTATCGTGTTTTTCGTAATAATCTCTTCAAAATATGAAGCGACATGGATATATTTTAATATTTTTTAAAATATTTTTCTCATTCGAATGTACAACAGATCTAGTTTTGAAATAACTCAAAAATATATGTTGAAACAACCCGAAAATATACGTTGAAACAACGCACAACAACCCAAAAATCATTCATTGAAACTGAAACATACCTGGGATATTTGTTGAAACAACCCTAAAACATACGTTGAAACAACTCAAAAATACATATTAAAATAACCAAAAATTCATATGTTAAAAACACCTCTGAAATACGTGTTAAAATAACCTAGAAACATATATTAAAACAATCCAAAAATATATAATAAATAACCCAAAAATACCTGTTGCGAAAATTCAGAAACATACGTCGAAATAACATAGAAACAAATGTTGAAGCAACAAAAAAAAATACGTATTTGCACATAAAATTAGCAGCAGGAGGAAGTTTATATGTATACTGTACTCTTGCAAAAAGGCATATGCAGGCATATGTACGTGCATGCACTCTTCAGAAAATAGCAGCAGGATTTCTGCGTACGTGCGCATGCACTATTCGGAGTCGGACTGTCAGGGTCGTCCGTCCCGTCCGGACGGCCGGGAACTACGGTTTCCGACCCCAATAACCAACATGACACACGAAAAATGCTGGGTGGGACATCTTTCAACTTATAGCTCTCTTTGTAGAGGGTCTAGTGGCGAGCGATTTAGCTGCGGCAAATGAGTAATAAAACTTTGTTTTTAAAAAAAAAAATTATAGGAAGTATTAGTGTGGTAAAACACAAGTTGCCCGTCTAGCTCAGTCGGAATGAAATTATATAAAATATTACTGCAGTAAAACAAGCTGCCCGTCTAGCTCAGTCGGTAGAGCGCAAGGCTCTTAACCTTGTGGTCGTGGGTTCGAGCCCCACGGTGGGCGGTTTGTTTTTTACAAATTTAAGATTTTACTATTTTTTTAAAAAAAACAGTACAACCTTTCTCGCTAATTTTTAATAACTTTTACCACTAATAAGTACAAATATTTTAAATTTTGGTAACGGGCTGCAGTGATTGTGACTGCGGCACGTCTGGTAGGGCGCAAAGCTTTGCGCAGACTGGTCCACGGCTTCACACCCCCAAGGCCCCAACTGACCAGGACCTGCAGACCCGTGACTGAGGACATACGCCAAATCTCCGCCTGGCTCACCTCCGTGTGTGGGCGTAGCGACAGCCGACAACCTCCGGTCTGGTAGTAGCACTATTCCTATTTGCACAAATAAAGGTCGAACTGCTAGGTAGGCATGACGCCCGACGAGCACAAATAACTGAACACATATCAATGGAACGGAGCATGATATCAATGAACAAAATTGAATATTGGTCTGGCGCTGTTATGTACAACAATGATGAATAAACTATGAACAAATTTCGCCGGGGCACGATTACAAGCCCCAGCCCTAATGGAACATTGTTTGTATTCCGGTACAGGCTGTATAAGTGTGATTGTGTGGGAGTATCCAGACTCTGCTACTGAGGAAAACTTGCGTCACATAGCACCCATCCCCCCGGCGACGACGGGTTTCGGGAGCCGCCGTCGCGAGCTCGATTTCTTCTCCTTTTTCCGCTTCACGGAGGGCTTCTTCGACGGAGGAGCTTTCCTGCTACCTGCCCGGACTTTCCGAGATGGTGGTGCGTCGGTCGCCGGCACCGCCGAAGGGGGCATCCTACCGGACGCAATCATCTGCTCCAGTAGCTCCCTGTGGTATGCCTGGTGGAACGTCGACAGCGACAGATGTACTTGTGAGCTTAACATGTGCGGCCGGTAGGAGTACACCCAAATTAAAAGGGCCACTTGGTTTTTAGTTTATTTGTGCACTAACTGTCAGGCAGCCGTGCAACGAAAAAAGGTGGGGGAGGACCGAATGACATAATGGATTGTGGGTCAGCGGCAGTACCTGAACGACAAAGTTTCGCCTTTCGCAGTCCATGAACATTTCGGGCATCCAGCCAACTTTAGCCCTGATTTTGTCCCGGACGGTGCTAAAACTTATTTGGTCCCTGGAGGTGAAGCGGTCAACTTCATGGAACCATAGGCATGTAAAGAGGTTCGTGATGGGGATGTGTTCTCTGATGATCACACAGCCTTCAGGGACATCTGCATGCACAAGCAAAAGGAGGGAAGATTAGGATTTTCAGCAAGAAACTGAAGTGACATTACCATAATCTCATGAGATAACTGACCACTTGTGATGGGAAGCTTAGCAGGAGAATAATGTGTTAGGCCCTCATTTCTGTAAAAGTCTATTTGGTAATCAATTGAAGCATTGTCATATTTTCCAGCAGCTTTGTTAGCTTCTGCTTCTTCAAACACATCAAAGCGTTTGTAATGCCGAGAGATTGCAAAAGTTGTATTCTTCCTCCACAGGAACCTAATAGGTAGAGCAAGAAATCAGATTATCACTATCACTTACAACAGTCCGATTTTCATAGAACAGTCAAATAAATGCCATATTAAAATGATAAGATACAAATACAAGAAAATACAAATTTGCTGTAACCAGTTTACGATAGTATTGGTTACAAGAAATTAAATGAAGTTGTTAGGGTGCTGGACAGCCCTGAATTCATTTAGCTTTCCTCAATTTGATAGGTCATATATCTTTCCCAAATCTTCTCTAGGAATAGA
>CM041639.1:41646827-41731277 GCA_023333625.1 Bothriochloa decipiens | reverse complement strand
ACAACAAGAGCAGCAAAACTGAAATGCCCATGGCTTGGATCAGAAATAACAAATGAGTGTCCTGGTTTGGTCATCCCAATTAGCAACAAAATCCGATGGTAAAGGTCATGCAAGATGGGCACAAACACACCAGAGCTCAGCTCAACTCTGCCATCCAATTTAAAAAAAAAAAATCTCAGAGCGAAGTACCTAATCATTTTAGATATATTCATCCCCATCAGCAGTTCAGCACCATGAAACATAATTACCCAACCCAAAAACTATACACTACCTTGCGGGTCATTAGCTAGAACTACAATATATCCAATAATCCACGAAGGCACAGGACTACCACGCAAGAAGTGAGAAGGGGGCCGTCACACTTATCAGCGCGGGTGAGCATGTAACAGGTGCAAGCATTTGACAGCATCCTCTACGGACTGAAGTACGCACACACGATTGTTCCCCACCCTTGTTTGAAACACAACAAACCAGTTCAAATTCCGTAAACGCCAGCTGCATGACCCCAGCACACTGCTCTCTAGTAATAAGTAGTATTAGAGGAGAAGGAGAGGAGACCAGGCCGGCAAAGCAGAGCCCCCAAACGGCCACAGAAGCAGCAGCATTGGAGGAGACGAGACGAGGCGAGACGAGCAAAGCTAGCGGGAGGGGATGGGCGGACCTTTGACGACGGCGAAGAGGGAGCAGAAGACGGCGGCGGACGCGACGGCGAGCAGCAGCAGCACGCCGGCCCTGCGCCGGCCGACCAGCCGCAGCGCGCGGTGAAGCAGCTGCAGCCGCTCCTTCTCCCCGCCCCGCAGCGGGCGGCACGATGCAGCGCCGGCGATGGACTTCCTCCCGCCGCCGCCGCTGCCGACGACGACGGCGGCGGACGCGAGGGAGCCGTAGCTCCCGGACCGCAGGCCCAGCGAGGCCGCCGAGCCGGTCGTCATCGCCGCACTCTCATCCCAATCGCCGGATCGTGGGGCCCGCGGGCCCGCGAGATCACGCGCCGCGCGCGCGAGATTCGGCGTCCGCGGCGGCGGTGGCGGTGCGGTGCGGGGCGGGGCGGCGCGGCGCACGCGGGTGGGAACCAGATCAGAATCAGATGTGGGGCGGCGAGCCGAGGCGGATGGATACTTAACGCGCTGGGCGCGTGGAAGGGTGTTGGGATCAGAGAGAGGCGGAGTTGGGTGGGGGTTAGAAGCGCGGCGCGGCGGGGGCGGGGCGGGCGGCGCCGCGGTTTGCCTGTTCGGAATCGGAGAGCGAGCGGGCAGCGGAGCTGACGGGCGGGAGGGTAGGTGGTGCGCCGGAGCGATGTGATTTTGCGCGTGGCGTGCCAGTGCCAGGCGAGGCGAGGCGTGGCGAGAGAAGCCGAGGGCGGTTCCTCGCGCAGTCCCGCTGGTTTTCTCGGCTCGTCTGCTTCCTCTCCTCCGCCACGGGCGACTGGCTGGCTGACTGCGCCGCGACAATGACCCGGTGGTAGACGACGCCTAGGCCTAGGCGGACGGTTAATAAATAAACGCGGCCCTGATTGATCTGGGCACGTCGGTAAGACGACGACGACGTACCGGCCCGGGCCCGGCCCCGGCGAGCGCGACCGAGCCCGAGCGCGAGGGTGGGTCGGCGCGGTGCTGCTGCCGCTTGCTGGTGAGCGATGGTTCAATTGAATAAAAAAATGGCCGGGGTTGGTTGGTGCCATTTCCATTTGGCAGGCAGGCACTTGGCGATCGCGTCGCAGTCGCAGGCAGAGGACGGACGGCGGCGGGGTCCAGAGCCCGTTCCGTTTGCGTCGGTGCGATATGGCGCGAGGAGTGCTCCGCATGGCAGGTGAGCGTGTGAGACAGCACGTTAATTAACACACACGATTGATGATGCCGGTTGCCGGAGCTGAAGCTAAAGCGTTTTATTGCTAGATAGAAGATAGAGAAAAAGTGAGAGGGCTGCCGTGCATCAGCACCGCGCCACCGTGCAGGCGTCGACTTCCTGTGGCTTTTCTGTGGACGGACATCGCGCTTTTTCTCCCCCCAATCTGAAACGACGTTTCAGCGGCCAGACTGCCTCGCTCGTTTGGTCCGTGGATCCATCGGCTCCGCGTCGTCGACTGCACCTGGACTTGGGAGTAGTAGTACTTGCGAAGCCGCTTCAGTTGTCGATCGCTAGAGGTTAGCGCGTGCTGTGTTGGTCACTCAATCATTGGATTGGACGACGCTTTGGGTTGGTGCGGATCGCAACGTTTGAGCGATCGAGCACTAGAATTGGACACTAAATTTTACTATAAAAAAATTTCATCATATTAAAATATTGACACATACATGAAGTACTAAATGTAGATAAAATTAAAAACTAATTTATACTTTGCAAGACGTTACGAGACGAACGTTTGAGCCTAATTAGTTAAAGTTTAAATAATTTTTATCAAATACAAATAAAATGCTACGATATGCTATAGTAGTATTTTGTCAACTTTGCACACCTCGAACCGGCGAACTAAACAACGCCTGAGAACTGAGATTCTGATTTCTGAGGCTGATTTTGGTAGCGCGTAGGCTCCGAAAGTGGCTACTGGCTACAGCTATCACGAGGCGGAACGAGATCCCCTGAAGTCACCCTCTGTGACTGCTGCCGGCAGTCACATGATCCACGCCGTCCACTTGCATCCAAGCGTCCACACCGCGCGGCCGCCGCCTGCACGAGTTGGCCATGCCGCCGCCGCCGTCGTCGTCGCTGCCGACACTCCCTGCGTGGACTCTCCCGCGAGCACATGTGCCCAGCTCCGTTTTCTTCTTCCTCCTTCAGGTGTCTAGCTGCTGTGCCTGTGCGGGCGGCCGGCAAGATGGGAGTTCTCCGAGGCACCTGGACGGTCCGACGCAAGAGCTCGCGGGAGAGCAGCACAAGTTCGCGGGAGAGCAACAGCTCGAGGTCAATTATGCACGAGAAAGACAACGGCGGAGTTGAAGGAAAGAGTCGTCTATGGCGAGCTCGTGCGTGCATAAGGTGTCGTGAAGCCGAATAGGGATGTCACCGCTGCCACAGCCGCCTGCCTCGCGAACTCGCTCGACCTGCCGCCGCGCTGCCACTGGGTCCAGTATAGAGACCATAGCGGCCGTGGTTTCCGCGCCTGTCGTCGTCACGCTCACGGTGCTGCGCCCCGCGCCGCTGGATCGCGTCCTCGGCGTCGTCGTCACTGCGTTGCCGTGCGAGGCCGATTGCAGGGACGCCACGGCCTTCGTACTCCGACTACATGAGGTTGACGTCCACCGTCAGCCTGATATCATTCATGTCCTGCCTCTCGAGCTCCGGCGACGCTATGACGCCGTGATTGGCTGGTTCATTCTTCAACAGCACGCGAACATGTCGTGGTTGCAGACTAGCACCGTCGATACCCTGGAAACAGGTATCCCAGACCCCTTGCTTAACAAACTAAAGCCTCGCAAAATCAGCATCTTGAACCCTCCGATAAACTCCCGCGCTAACGTACGAAGGCCCATAGGCTGAGACGTATCGGACTGGCCCGCGAACGAACAACGACGGCCCAAAACCGAAGCCTGCTCGAGAGGCTACCGAACGGACCAGTGCTGTTCATCAGAGAGGATACCGAACGGACAAGTACTGTATACGCGAGGGTACGATTTGAGCTACCCCTCGAGGACGGAACTTCGTCCAGCGAACGAGCCGGCCCTCGAGGACGTAACTTCGCCCAGCGAACGAGCCCCCCCTCGAGGACGGAACTTCGCCTGGGCGAATGGGCGGCCCTCGAGGGCAGCGCACCCCTCGGCCACCGACTCCCCCGTACGGATCCAAGCGCATTTAATGCGATCTATCTACCCCTGCCTAACCGCATGGCCACAGTTTCGGTAACAGTCACGGGCGTGGCGGTCAAATCTACTTTTACTGCCCATGCCCCGGAATCCCGCAAGTCATATTACGCTGTTGCGCCATACCGAGCGCTGTGCCACGACCCGCACCGCCTCGAGACATACAAACTAACCTGTTTACCGTGTTTTCCGGGATTCGATCTTATCCAGCGAAGCTCGACCACCTCGGCACGACCCCCTCGGCTCCGGCCAGGACCCTCGACCGTCGCCCCTCGGCTTCACCGAGCGAACCCTCGAGCTGAACTTCAACAACTCCCGATGCGACGGCTGCAGGGCCCCCCATACCGGCGTACATCGCTACAGCGGCACCGACGTGATCGGCCTCAACGTCGTACGTCATCAGCGTCATGCGAACACGAAATACATGTACACCTGTGCCCCTCCTTCGTCTATAAAAGGAGGCGCCAGGGCGTTAGAAAGGGACCGGACTCAAATCAAGAGAATCTAGAGCATAGAAACGTTAAGGCCCTAGATCAGAGAACAACACCGTGAGCCTGTGCAAGGTCGAGAGCAAAGCGTCCGAACGCCCCAACTCCACCTTTCACTCCTCACACCAGCTTGTATTTTCCCCTGTACTAGCACTTCGGTGCAAGATAACACGAAACATCCTCCCCCCGCTGGACGTAGGGCCTTCTTTGCCCGAACCAGGATAAATCACTGTGTCATTCTTGCATCACCCACCGGATTAGGGAGCACGCGGATACGATATTACTCGTTGGTGTTAACCCCTCGAGGGCCAGAACACCGACAAGCACGTCGCCGGCGCCGGCCTCCTTGTGCACTTGCGCCACGGTGGCAGCGCCCCGCACGTTGGCACGTGGACGCCGATGCCGTCATCGCGGCCCGAGTCGTGCTGGAAGGCGGCGGCGGTGAAAGACCGAGTGGCGACGATGGCGGACAGGAGGACTCAAGTCTCGCGCCGCTGGATTTTTACCTTAAACGGGCCGTGTTGTTGGGCCGGGACGACGCGAAGAGCGCCTGAGCTCAGCTAGTCCGTTCGATGGGAGGGGACGGCTGGGATCATGTGACTGCCGGCAGCAGTCACATAGGGTGACTGCAGGGGATCTCATTCCCACGAGGCAGGCTGGTTGGCACGGCAGAAACAGCCACAGCGTGGGGGACGTGTGGGGCTATATGCATGGTCGACGTCGAGAAGAGCTGCCAGTTAAGGGCTCATTATTTTTTTTAATATATATGCAAAATTAAGGGCTCATTCTTTTTTTCTATATATGCAAAAAAGAACCAGCATTGGGCATATATAGTTGCTGAAAAAAAAAGGAACTATGCCTAAGTTACATGCGACGAAATCGGCTTTGCAAGCTACTGCTATGGTACGTCGGTACAACAAGCCACTAGAGCCTCACGCGACGGTCCCTAACGTACACATACAGATTTGTCGTCTACGAACCATCAATGCAACACTAGCTTATCTTATCTTGTTCCGGCATAAATGCATGCACGTGTACGCTCTCAACGAATGTGATGTACGTGAGGGGGCCATCATCTTTCATTTCTAAACCATGTTCTTGGGTATCTCTGTTTCTTGCAACCGTCGTCCACTTTTTTGGTACTCCTCTTCTCTATTACAAGGCGAAGGGACCGTTTTTAGAGGCTTGATAACTAGTACTACTACTATGTACATTTGAGTCGTATTTCATAGTACTTCATTGTAGATTGATACCTCTTCTTTGAAGAGGTTTAAAGCTAGAACTTCTTTTTTTTCAAAAAAAAAAAAGAAAAGAGGGGGTAACCATGCAGATAACAATGCAAAAACGGGCAGGTATATGCTCAATCCTTCTTGATTCTCATTACATCAATCTATCCAACCGACCGAGCAGCAGGAAGAACTAGTTTGCAGCAGTCTATAACAGAAACGGTTAATAACCACACAAACCAGCACTAGCTAGTACACCTTAACTAAAACGACCAGACTATAACTGAACCATCTCAAATTAAAGAGCTAATTAACCTAGCTTATTTAAATTTTATTCATTCACGTCTCTGCTGATGGCATCAACAGATACACGCACGCATGGAGCAAGCATGCGGCATGCCCGGCCTGACTGCAGGATCGAGTCGGTCGGCCTCGGCCTCTCGGTCAGCAGCACTAGCACTAGCACTAACACTTGCGGGGGTTCTTGGGGCGGAAGAAGCGGTTGCCGACGGAGTACACCCCCTGCAGGCCGTTGCCGCGCTTGACGAACTCCTCGAACTTGAGCGGCAGGCCCCTGTGTCCGGTCGGGTAGGCCGGCACCCCGCACGCGCGCACGGGCGACCGCGGCACGTACACCCGGCACTGCTGGCTCGTGAACGCCGACACCTGCTGCGACGTCTGGATCAGGAAGTAGCCGCCGGGGCCCGACTGCCCCGACACCGTCACCGCGCGCCGCCTGTGCTTGCACCGCAGGAACACCTTCGCGCCTGCAAATGCATCCATGCATGTGTCCTTTTCATTTTTTTGTCGTCTCGGTCTCGGCGTTCACCAGTACTGACAACAATGGACAATAATACTGTATGTACCTGGGACTGGGGACGCGTCCATGGGCGCGAAGTAGCCGGGGTACTTGCAGGACTTGCACCACACCACGCCCTGCACGCCGATGGTGAAGTTCACCATGGGCGGGGGCGGGGGCAGGCTGCTCAGCATGGCGGAGGCGCCGCCGACGAGGGAGAGGAGGAGCACGGCGGATAGGGCCAGCAGCACGCACTTGTTGGCCAGCAAAGCCATCATCGTAGTCGTCGAGCAATCTCTTCTTGACTCAGCCAATGCCAAGCTGCAGCGTACGCTGCACTGCAGCTATCTGTTACCGTGCCTGTTCAGAAGCGGATCAGTGCAAAGTATAGCTAGCTAGCTAGGATACAGCAGGTTGCCAAGACCGGAAGCGATGTGGTTGCAATTTATAGCACAGAACTAGTAGCAGTAGCTACCGTACCTCCTCTGTTTCGCTAGCTTATTGGTGCGTGAGATTACATTTACATTGCTCGTGATTGCCGTTTTGGCATGTGGATCAGCCGAGATCCTTCAAGTTGCGCGGAAATCAGGAGGGCTCGCCGGGGAATCGAGGGCCAGACATGATGAGCTCGCATGTGGCTTGGAGTGCACTGCAAGCGAACAAACTTCTTCGTTAACAGCATCAGTCGATCAGCACAGCACAGTCCAGAATCCAGATCGATAGCTTCCTTAATTACGGAGTTCCAGGTGCATTAGATTGTGCGTGTGTAATCCCTAGCTAGCTAGTAGCCATGTTCGTCTAGCACGATCCAGCTTCGATCTAGAATTGTATGCCAGTGTCAGTAAATTGTATGCTCGAGCTCAAGTAAACACAGGACCAGAGCGTCGACGTCCCGGCTTCTGCTCTGCCCACGCTAGCGTCATCCTCGGTTGAGCATCCGCGGCCGCCGGTCTCTGCAGATCGAGGCCATGGGGTGAATACATAAGAGAGAGAGGCAGACTGATCGGACATAGGAATATGCAACAGAATAATGCAATCGAGCTGAGGATACGTAACGTTCAAGGCATCGGTATACTAATTTTTATACGTCGATGACATACTAATTTTTGTGTTTGTATGTTGACAACGTACTAATTTTTGAGAGTAATTCTGTGTTTGTATGTTGACGACATACTAATTTTTGGAACAAGTATCGAAGAGATTAATGATGTAAAATCATTCTTATCCTAAAATTTTGACATGAAAGATTTGGGAGAAGCCGATATGATCCTCAATATTAAACTTAATAAGGATGAGAATGGGATTACTCTTTTGCAGTCTCATTATGTGAAAAAGGTTTTGAACCGCTTTGGTTATATGGATTGCAAATCTTCTCCAACACCCTATGATCCTAGTCTAATACTTTAAAAGAATAAAAGGTTAGGAAAGGATCATTTGAAATATTCTCAAATTATTGGATCTTTGATGTACTTAGCTAGCGCAACCCGCCCTGATATCTCATTTGTTGTAAGCAAGTTGAGTAGATTTTCCTCTAATCCAGGAACTGATTATTGGCGTGGTATTGATCGAGTAATACGCTATCTAAAAGGCACAATGAGTTATGCAATTCACTATTCAGGGTACCCAGGAGTACTCGAAGGATATAGTGATTCAAACTGGATTACAGAAGTTGTTGAGCTTAAAGCCACTAGTGGATACATATTCACTTTGGGTGGTGGTGCTGTCTCTTGGAGGTCTTGTAAGCAGACAATACTTACAAAGTCCACAATCGAGGCAGAGCTTACAGCTCTGGATACATCCTCTACTGAGGCTGAATGGTTAAGAGAGATGTTGATGGACTTGCCTATGGTTGAGAAACCAATTCCTGCTATTCTCATAAACTGTGATAATCAAACGGTGATCACGAAGGTGAAGAATAGTCAGGACAACAGAAAGAAGTCCAGCAAACATATAAAGCGTAGACTGAAGTCTGTCAGAAAATTAAGGAGCTCCGAAGTAATAGCTGTGGACTACATCCAGAAAGCTAAGAACCTGGTAGATCCCTTTCCAAAGGGACTATCACGCGCCGTGATTGACAATGCATCGAAGGAGATGGGATTGAGACCCATGTGAGTTAACCTCAGTAGTAACCCAACCTATGTGATCAAAGATCCCGTGAATTAGGACCTGAGAAGAACAAGCTGTTGGTTAATGGGAGAGTACAATCTTTCCTTTTGACCCACTCCGCTGGAGATGCAGTACTCTCATCTCTGTAAGGCAGGTTAACTTTGTCTTAATGTGTTCTGAGGCTTTATAGTGAGATACTGTCCTACAGAGTATCCCTATAAGAACACACCTATGTGAGCCCAACTGTTAATCGCAGTTTATAAGAATTGGGTATTCTTTAATAAGCTCATGAAGTGAGTTAGGAGTATGACTCATACGCTCCACTCGCGGGGTTGGCTATGGCAGCCTAGTATCAGTTAAGACTTCAAGTGAAGCCTATTCGCATCAAACTGCCAATTCAAGGCCTAGTCCATTGTGCAGTTGCGGATGGGCCTATCTTGTTGTTCTAGGTGGATGTTCAACCTTAATTGGTCTCCACTGAATAGCTGGTATATTAACAGTACTGTGGTACAGAGAGTATGACTCGCGTGCCCTTGGGATATGGTGGGGGATTGTTAGATGTTTTGGGCCATGGGCCAAACAATTCCAAATAAATCCCAAAGGTCCACTCACACATGCATGTATATATGAAAAGGTGGGGGGACTTTAGTCTCACCTTGCTACTTCAAGAGGAGTGAGACCAACTTAAATAGCTGAGCTATCTCTATCTTGTTAGAGCTATTGGGGAGAGGAAAAGGAAGAATCACACGCGCGTGCTCGCTCGCCGGGCCGGCCGGGCGGGGCTAATGGGCGCGCACGCACGACATGCACGTGAATGGTCCGCCGATTTCCCGCTCCGACCCTTGCGGGTGCGCGGCCTCCTTTTGCCACTTTGAATTTTTGCATGCATGAAGAAAATTACGCTGGCCTATTTGGTAAGCAATTATTCTCGTATTATGGTAAGTGCACAAACGGCAGGTCAATTACCATAATACTGTGATTGAGCGGCTAATTACTTTCCTATTTGCTGCGACGCGTGTATAAATATGGAGCGAGACGTCGTCCTCAGCACTGAGAGATTCATCTCTTCCTCGCCACAGTGCTGCGCTGCCGCCGTCTTCCTCATCCCGTCGCCGACGTGCCATCGGTGTCGGGAGAGCAGGCTCTAAAGCCTACGTCTCCTCGTGTCCCTGCACGGGGTAGGGGGCGTATCAGGTTTTTGGGAAGCGTCGTCGTGACTGCTCGCTGGACGTCTTCTTCCCTCTACGCCGCTGATCCGGTTCTCAGTCGACGGTCTGCTACGTCTTCCTTCGCCGGCAATCCCACTGTAAGAATGTCGATTCTCTTTCCGTTGTTCGTCCTCGCATTCTCTCTGTTGCTAGTATCAAATCACATACCTGTGGTACATGTTGTTGGTCTTTTTCTCATTGTCAAAATTAATTTATACATCGTCAAATTGCTCTTATTTCCAAGATAAACTGCTGCTGGTGCTGCGTAACTGAGCACTATCTCGATGGTGTTCAGTTCAAGGAGAATCCGTTTGGGTTTTGGATCTCGCGCAATGGTACATGGATGGTAAGTCGCGGCAAGATCAAGTGAGCAAAACGTTTGAAGTTCCAATGAGCCTGCAAGTAAATCTCAAGGGAAGGAGGCTTTACACCCACTGATTTGAGGTGCTCTCTCTGTTGTGTATCATATTTGAGGTGCTCTCTCTGTCCCTCTCTTCAAGGAGGGACGAGGGCCTCCAAATTAGGCCACGACAAGGCCGTCGAGCTGCGAAGATGGTGGACGCAAGTAGGCCACGGCCCACGGCCCACGAAGCAGACAACCAATCGGTCCAGTGTTTTCTTGGTAGATTCTCCGTGCACCACCACCAAGGACCAATAGTGTGCAGGCGGCTCAAGACGGATTTTAAGTTTTTAACGCAACGTGCAGTGAGATCTGAATCCCTTCTGTCCGTATTTTATGCCGTTCTGGATGACTATAAGGTCAAATATTTTAGATACTAGAACAATATATATAAATCAATGTTAAACGTACTTCTAAAAACCATATGTTCGTCTATTTTTGTCTACATTATAAAAAAACTTTATTTTAAATCCTCAGCTTGTTTGGTCGAGATTTTTTCATAGCTTCGTAAAGTAATTTTGCAAATTTTCTGACATGCACAGTTCCTCAAATGAAGTTTTAAGCCCGGAACTCCCAGCGAATGGCCGGTGAGCTAAAAAAACGAAAGAATGGGTTATAATTTTTATATGCTCTCCTCTTATAGATAGGACGAACAAAGAAAAAAAGTATTTCGATCACTTACTTCGCTCGTCCTTTTTTGATCGGTTTTTTAATGCAATTTTAAAATACTAGCTTGTTCTAGCGCGCACTCTTTCTCTACTATTTTCAGTGAGATGCTATTTTACCAAACATTTTATAAAGCTTTAGTTTGCCTTATGGTACCAAAGCCAGAAAAAAACCCGCTTCACGGTAGGAACCATGAAAGCGAATGGTAAACCTGATCTTTGACCAAATTGTCTGTTTTCGAATCCTAGAACATAACAATTCTATCGGCTGTTTATAACTTTTCAGTTTGCAACAAAAGGACGCCAAACTCTTCCGTTCATTTGTCCAAAAGACAGGATCGACTAAGAAACGGTAACACCACTTCAGACTCAACAAACAGCAACTTAACAGTCAACAGATCGTTCAGACACACTCCATCGAGCATCGACTAAAACGATGACACGATACGTGACAACAATCACTACACACTTCTCCTTATTTTCGCCTCTGACTCTGACAGCGTCCGGTCTCTTGACCAAACAAGCATATCCTCCATCCACAATGCCCATGCACCAGTCAACACACCCACGTACACGGTGCACCACCGGTCATCAGTACGGCGGGCACTTGCCGGCGGTGGCCGGCGCGTACATGAGCGGGGTCTTGGGGTGGAAGATGCCGCGCGCTCCCCTGGGCGCCTTTGCCGCCGGGTCCCTCACGAGGGTGAGCCCCAGGTTGGGGTTGGACGGGACGAAGGGCGCGGCGCAGAGCGGCGTCGGCGACGACCGGAGGTACAGCCTGCAGCTGTGGCGGTCGAACATGTCCACGTCGTACACCATCACAAGGAAGTAGCCGTTCTTGTCCGTCGCCGTGCTCGTCTGGTTCAGCACCCGGAACTTGCTGTCCTCGTCGCCGTAGCACACCAGGCTCGCCGTCGCATCTGCCGCATATATATGATATATTTGCAATTGAAATGTCAGGTTCAGTTCTGTCAGTGAGCACTGAAAAAACTCCACAAATGAAGTGTTATTTTTTTGAGACACTCACTGGGGAGAGGGGACGCGTCCATGCCGCTGTTGTAGCCCCTGAGCTTGCAGGACCTGCAGTAGATGAGGCCTTGGACGACGATCACGGGCTGGACCCGATGCGGCGGCGGCAGCGAGGAGTGCGATGCAGGGGACGGTGCTGGCGCCGTGGGCTTATACGACTTAGCCGGCTCGTCGACCGCCGTCGACGCGTGACAAGGGAGGACGGCGGTGGCGAGGAAGATCACTGCTAGCATTGCCACTACGGCAACATGGTCCTTGAAGGAGGCCATCGATCGATCCTTGACCTTCTCAAAACTCTCAAAAGAGATGAAATTGGAAAGCAACTGAGTGTGATGACTGATGAGGCGTTGTACGAACAAAGTATGCGGTAATTTATAGAGAGGGAGGCCTAGGGTTTCTCTCCTAGCCGTTTGCTTTCTCATCAAACAAACTGAACCTGGTTACTCGAAAAAAAAAATCAAACTGAACCTGAACCTGCTTAGCTATGCTAGAGCTGCTAGCTAGTGCGGTCAGATAGATTCCGTTTGAAGTCAATGCAATTTTTGTCTGGCGTACCGGAGTAGAGTGCGTCAATAGGCTTGTTTTCAAAGAAATGCAGCAGGCAGGGAACTGCAGGTTAATTTCAGAAGCATGTAGCCAAAGACATGACATGCTTCTGAAATTAACCTGCAGTTCCCTGTATATTTTTGTCGCCACAGTCTGCAGCTTCCGAGCAGGCTGAAAGTTTACTCCGAGCACAATCAGGACTTTTAACCATCTGGGCTTATTCTTAAGCCCCATGTGCATGTAATTAACCATTGTGTTTTTACAGTACCGTAGTAGTACTCGTATTTAGCACTCGGCTGGACATGTTTTTTACCCTAAATTCAACGGTGCTACTGTACTATTGAGAGAGAAGAAGATGGTAGCTGAGTCTGAAAGTTTTGGGGGGAGCATCGGGGAGCGTGGCTCGGAGATTTGTGCTGAACGGCGACCCTTGTTGTTACTCATCCAGACAGACGACTTGGGATTAATTTCAGCAGTGGTATGTGTGCGTCGTTGCCGCTACGACAAGCAAGCCGGTCGTCGCCCTGCCTGCCTCCCTGGATTTCCGGCCTCGGAAACGTCTGTCCATCAATTGTTTTCCGACGCAATCCATTAATTGTTTTTCGGCAAAGCAATCCATCTTTGCATTGATGAATCGGTCTGTTCAGACTTCAGAGGTTTTTTTTTTTTTTACCTCTTCTCTTCCTGGGGCATATCACATTTGTTTCAGTTTTCTTCACGGACCTGCAGAGAACAACGCGAGCGCGGGAAGTGGGATTTTGTTTCAATTTGGAAGTGGCAAAGTGGGCTAGGCCCATCACTCGCAATAAAGGTCATGCGTCCACGTAAGTTTCATATTGGGCCACTATCTGGGCCTAGCCCACGATGCCGTAGACCGAAGACCGCCCAAATTTGAACGGGAAGTGTTACTGCGTGTGACAGGTTGACAGGAGTGTGAGTGTGACAGCAGATCGTACAATTCAGTTAAAAAAAGAATAATACTTATGTGGTAAAGCCTTATTATTCAAAAAGGAAATTTTCATGTAGCCGTACGTGTTCATGGCGTGATGCGTGCCGGGTTGCTGTCGGAGCTGGGCCTGACCTTTTCCTCCGGGCTCTCGGAAATACATTCCTTCAATCCATCCATCACTAGTGCCTCTTGTACACGCAAGCTGCCTAGCTTGGCTGCCCAAGACCAAGAGGACCCCCAAATTATCAGCCAACCCAAGCAAATTGGAGACAAGGGATTGCCGGAAAGGAATTGCACGTTTGTTGCTGTTGCACACTTGCACGCCTGATGACTACCTCCTCCTCCGTCATGAAATAGAAAGAATTTTTGGTCATCCGTAACCAAACCATCATAAGTTTAACCAAAAGTACTGCAAAAAGACACAACATCTATCAGGTCAAAGTGGTAATTATGAAAATAATTTTACAATGTATTTAGGTCCCATTTGGAACGCAAAGATTTCATAGGATTCTTAAATTTTACAAGAATCGTTTCATTTTTCATGGGAAAAATATAGGAAAGGGAAAATCCCGCATTGCAAATGAGGCTTTATGGAAGTTTATTCAATATTATTTTTTTTCTTTAAACTTAGTCAAGCTCAGAATGACTTAGGACAAATGAAAATCGCCTATATTTTAGAAAAATATAATTGTCTAGATATTCTAAGTAGAAAATCATATGGTGTAAGAATTTTAAGGGGTCATTAATTAATTACACTATCTTAACTATTAGTACACTTTGCATCCTCACATTCTCGATATCCACACACTTTGCATCCTCTCATTCTCGATATTCACAAGGTTACATAATGTAGTGCTAATTGGTTTAACAACTAATATTTTGTTATAGTATTTGTAATTGACGTTTGAAATAGTGGTGAAACTATTTAGTAGTGGTCAGAAGATATACTAAGCAGATATACACATAGTGGTAGTGGATGAGGAAATGCAAGACAAGCCAACATATGAGATGACGCAGACATTTGGGAACTCTATCGTAGGATCAACTTCAAACTTCTTCAATGGTGCTGCCACGTATCACCATGTCCCTGGGTTTGTCAATAGCATCCACCATAGCCACCCTTACAGTAAATAACACAAAGATATATATAACGGAAGTGGCGAGCTGAGGGGGCCATGGCCCCCACCTAACATATGAATATAAATATTTTTATTAGTGTATAATCTTTAAATTTTTATTTATATTTAGTAAAAAAATTAATTATTAATATCTCCTACCACTACACCTAATATGCCCGTCTCACTTTTTAAAAAGTCAAACATTGTAACTTTAACCATAAATATAAGAAAAATAATATTTATAGTACATTATTAGCATCATTAGATATATCGTTCAATGTGTTCTATAACAAACTTATTAAGATATTTATATATATTACTAATATTTTCTATGAATCTTTAGTCAAACTTAAGCCAACACAAAGCCATAGCGATGACACTTTTTATGTGACGGCGAAAGTAGATAAAAATCATGTGTTGTTTTTTTACACCATGCCATTTCGGGCAAATGCTTTTATTTTGACTTGGGTCACTATTTTTTAAGGACCAACACCATTATATTATTGAAATAGTTCAAGCTATAGTTTAGTGTAGCTTCAGCTCATATTAAGAGATCCTCTGTGGATGAACTATAGTTACCCGTTAATAGAGCTAGAAATTAGTAAAAATTAGTTGGGTTCACTTGTAGCTAGGTTAGTAGTGATCAATATTAACAATTTTTAGATGAATTGGAGTATATAACAAAATAGATGTATAACAATTAGGCCTATGCATAATGCATCTAACATGCCCAAATAAACCCTCTGCCCCACCAAGTGCCAAAGGAGACTCCAATTTGTATCACTTCGATGGGAGGTGTGCATTTGTTTTTTCTCCCTCGAATACACAAAAGTTCTGTTTATCATTTTGTCAAAGAAGAGTTTAAACATGCAAACAACGTGTCTTTATCAAGCGGTAAAGGAGGTCGATCGAAAACATTCGTAGCTGGATCGTTCTAGCAAAAGACCTCTGTTTTTTTTTTTCGTCTTTTGATTAGCCGAAATGCTAACACAACTTTTTCCTTTTTGCGAAGTGCTAACACAGTTACAAGCCCACACAATATACAACATTGATGCAGTACAATAGCAGCTGGCATTTTAATTATTCTTTTCACCTTTCACCACCATTTTCTTAGCTAGCTGTGTACAAAAATGTACATTAATTATTACATGAGCTAGCAAATTGTCACACGAATCAACCGAGTGAACAGTTCGTCTTCTTCGATCATCCTTCTGCTACGGGTGCTTTGCATTGGCTTGCTGCAAACAAACTCGTCGTTGTCGATCCATTCGATGAAAACACACAACACATACGTCTGCGTGTTCATTCCTCGATGAATCCGGTCATCTTAAGCACTTGGTTCCTGACTTCGCGGAGGTCCCGCCCTTTGAGCGTCCTCCCCTTGCCGGCGCACATGGAGTACGCCGCCGTCCGGCCACGCACCACAAGCCTCCTCCGCGCGACAAGAACGTGCGGCGGCACGATCACCAACCCGTCGCTACTAGTAGTCCCTTTTGCATCGTCGCTACGACGGCCTTCTTCTTCGTCGTCGGCGACGTCGGTTTCTTGATCGAACGTGGTGGTGTCATACTCCGACGCCGGCCACGGGCGGCACCGCCGCTTCCGGCGAGAGATTTCGACCGGCGCGGTGGCGGCTGATCGCGGCGCGACCGCCTTGGGAGGAACTGAACAAGGAATAGGCTCGCCACCGTCGTCGTCGCCTTGGCTGTTGCCACGGTCGTCGGAGCCGGCTACGGGCCATAGGATTTCAGCTTCTTCGAATTCCTCCATGATATGGTATGGTATGATACGATACGATGGATGGCCTCGCCGTCGGGGACGGGCAGGGATGGACGTCCATGGCTGGCGGAATATATAAGCGGCGGTGTGCTTTGGAAGGAGACGGTGGCGTGTCTTGTCGAGCAAGCACTCTTCCTTGGGTCGGAAGACTTGCAATGGCATTAGCGGGGACTGTGTTGGTATACGCGACAAGGAAGGAAGAAAGGAGGGCCGGCCTGCCGCCGGTTGATTTGGAGTGCGGTGCACCCCCTCTGGCGAGCAGCGAGCTGCCACCTGGCAAGTATTAACTCATTTTGACAGAATTGTCACATGGCAAAATAGGAGTATTTACCACAGTATAGAGATGAATTGTGTGCCGGAGCCGTCAAGAGAAAGGTAAAAAGAGTCGTCTGATTCAAATAATCCAACGCCCAAATCGGCAGCCTTCCCATAGTATTAGTTTCCGTTTAATTTGACCGCGAGTACAAATCGGGGTACACCAGCATGCACGCCGCGCGGCGACGTCATCTTTCAATGAAGCCGGTCATGCGGAGCACGGCGTCGCGGAGGTGGCGCAGGTCGCGCGCCCGCTTGCACGGCAGGCCGACGGACGCCCGCAGAGTCGTCCACGCCGCCGCCGGCTCTGCCTTCTCTTCCAACAGCCGCCAGCCGGCCGCCAGCAGCAAGTGCGGCGGAACGATCACGCCGCCGTTGTCGTCGTAATGGTCAACGCTGTCGTTGTCCCTCGGCGCGTGCCCGTTCCAGCGGCAGGAGCGGGCAGCCTTCTGGCGGCCGGGCACGTCCACGGGCCGAGAGCGCGCTGACGCTGCGGGCGCCGCGGGTGCCTGCGCCGCCTGCACCGGCACAGGTGACGAGCTCCCCGGCGGCGGCGGCGGCGGCTCGTGCGTGTGGCAGGTCTCCGTCTCCGGCCAGAGCACCTCGAACTCGTCGAGCTCTTCCATCGCCATGGCAGAGATGACGAATGGGCAGAGGCCGAGAGCACCGAGCGAGTGCCACAGCCAGGAGGCAGGAGCCGTACTTATACCGGCATGCCGCCAAATTAAACCCCCGACGAGAGAGTAATTCGCTAATCGTGTCTGAAGCTCGGAATCGCGACGGATTTCGGCGAGAGCGACCGCGCGACGTACGCTGGCAGGGTGAACTCCGCACGTCTCGCGAAAGGGACGGCGGCGAGGCGAGCGGGGTGTGGATCCCGTAACCCGTTGGCGTCATGCCCTCCGCGGACGCCGGACGCGGCGCCGGAAAGGAACCCGTCCTGTCCTGGTATAGTTTGCGTATGCAAAGCACCGTGGCCAACGTCTGAGATGCATACGACAAGATCTCCCGGTTACGTCAGGTGTTTAAGGCGAATTCAAAATCATTTTCTTTTGTTTTTGAGAACAACTTTAGTCATCAGGGGAATCTCTAACTGATTAATCGCTCTTTACAAACTTCAGATCAGACTCTGCACCTTTTCTGCAGCCTGGGCTTCAGAATAAGGGCCCATACTAATTGGGCTTTCATTTAACCGCGCCGATCCAATTTGGCGACAAAAGGGGTCCCGCGCGGCAGATTCTGTACCGATAATCCCCAAGGAAAGGAGTATACTTAGGTTAAAGGCTTAGCAAGACATCACAGTTCAGAATGACATGAAGCACAAGGGAGGCCTGCTTGGCCCGGGCCCAAATTCCACCTCTCTCTATATATAAAGAATACTCCATCCATCTCTAAATAAGTGTCACCTCGCTTCTCGGCGATAATTTTTATAAATAATAAATATCATCGATTAGTATCATAATTAATATCATTAAAAAGATCAAAGATCAAAAGATTTTTAAATCTAGTTTTTTAATAAATTATTTAGAGATATAAATATTGCATGTATTTTCTATAAATTTAGTTAAACTTATCGCACGCATCCTATGACGACACTTCAAAAGAGACGGAGGGAGTATATATAAAACTGCCATGATTTGCTAAAAAAAATGAAACTGCCATGCCGTTTTGCGAATATGTTGGTGTTAATCTTATGCGCCACCCTTAACAGAGGCTGTTCACAGCACAGTCCACACAGAAAATAATGTCGACAAATGCGTCAATGCCTAGAGCACAGTTGGATGAGATGACCAAGTTCACACTCTACCACATCTTTGCTCCCGCAACAGTTTCAGCTATCGAACGACTTGTCACCGGCGCTTTGCCTTTTCTTCTTCTTTGCTGATGCGGCTCCTTTCACCTTCCATTCTGGTGAAATCTCGTTTCTCCCTGATAGGGGTAGGCTGATAGCCTGAAACTGCATCACGGGTTCGATATATATTTTTCCACAATTGCTAGCAAATGAGCAATCTCCCCATCCCGTACAGTGGGGGTTCTTTCTTCACAGATGCCAAATATACAGCGCAACGTGTAATATACTGGAGTATTACATTAGTTTGTTCACTTTCTGCCTGTCTGCATCATTGGCACATTGCTTGTGGATTGTATCTGTGCAGCAGATAATTCCAAGCTCTGGTTTATCTGTAAAGAACTGTATATCAAATAGCAGCAGTGCAGCCACAGTTTCGTGTAAAAAGGCTGGCTGCTCACCTCAGTTATCCGAGTCACATGACGCGCGCACCGGCCCACTCGCGGTCGCAGCCCAACAGTCCCGGATCGATCGGAAGAGGGTCGGAGCGAGACGGGCAACAAACATTCTCGGAGCTCAGTTCAGACTTCAGACGATATCGGGTCGATCGATGGCTGCAGTTCAGACCCTGCGCCGTATATTCGAAGGATACCGCGCCACGTCATGACAAAAAAATACCGCGCCACGTCACACCTTTTTCGTTAAAGTTGCTCCTCGATAGTTTGGTTTGACAAATACTTGGTGGCAGGGAGCTGCACCATTTGATATTCAGAGCTTGAGACAGTTTACAATATATCCCATATTCCCATAGATTCATAGTCTTGGTGCTTGGATCTTCCCAAATCCCAATGTATCTATACCTATCTATAAAGAGCTAAAATTTCTCCACCTCTTTTTCTTTCACCTCTCCGTGTCCTATATATTTACGGTTAGAAAACCATAATTAAAATCATAATACCTATTAATAAATCTCCAAAGTTTCCAATACCTTTTTTGTTCGCTCTTTCAATTTCTATCCGCCACCAGGTTATGTCCGGATCTTTTTTTATTCCATTCTGTGTCCGCTGGCGAAAAGAACAAAAATACCATTGTCATTAGGATTTGAACCTTGGTCTCCACTGTTCAATTAGAGGACGCTACCACCACAACACAAGGGGTCACATGATGCGTAAGTCAAAAAAAAAACTTACATGATGCTCAACGAAACTTTTTTTATTTAACTTCGTAATAATTTCAAATACTCATATCCGCTAGCCAAACAAAAATACTATAAAAATATAGTATTAATAAGTGTATGTATATGTATATATATAAGAATAATCTAGCAAGACAACAAAATATAAATAATAAATCAAACTATAAAAATATGGTATTACATGTATTAAAATAATCTAGCAAGAAAAAATATAACTATAAAAATATGATATTGCATATATTAAAATAATCTTGCATATATTATATATAATAGTATTAAGATATATCTACGGCTAGATTTAGAATTACTCTTGTACAGCTGGCTATAGAATAATTTTATTTGTAGCCATGATAATTACAATACTAATTTATAAGACTATAGTAAATACTTACTATATGATTTATTATAACATCATGGTAAATATCTCCATTGTTACAGTAACATAATTATCGTAAATATTTATTCGTAGTTATTATATTATATTATTATAAATAGAGGTCAATAAGTACTAATTAGTTTCAATGGCCATCTATTGATATGTCTATGAAGCTACTAATCAGTTTCCGTCGAGAATGATAGTCCATATTCATTTTTGTTTAATTAGGTTACATAATCATCAAAAGACATACTCCGCTTTATTCATTTGTTGGGGTCGTTTTAGATCAAGCCAAATGACCAAGGAGGAGCGGCGCATGTAGTGTTGTCCATCAATAGATGTTTCCTTTTAACTCCGTCGGTGACTGTTGAATTAACTCAGCCAATGAGGAGGAGCCGCATGAGCCTGAGATGAGGTAAAAACCGCGGTCCTAGCTTAAACGACTCTGATTCTTGAAGATTTTTTAGTAAGATGACTTTAATAAATGGATGGAGGAAGTGATATAAAATATAAATTTTAGTCGGTATTAACTGTGGCTGCTATGTCACCCACTTGCACCTCTTCTTAATACATCTCCATGGACCAACTAGCAAACCAAGGACGACCGGCCTTATAATTATTTTATTTATTTAACGTTGACTTAAATATAATTAATAAATTTAATAAAAAATATTTTATTATTATTAGTATAGGAATTATGCAATAAATATGCGTCCCGTTGTAACGCACGGGTATTTTTGCTAGTCATACGAATAGGACAGGACAGGATGATCTAGGATCTACACAGGGAAAGCAAGCATAGGAACGTTCGACTCGGCGGCTCCGTGTAGAGTAGAGTACAGACAAACCCAAACCTATGTATCCCTGCGCATGATCAGATCAGTTGCCCAAGTAGATGGTATCCCTGCAACTCTCCCTTCCCTGCCTTGATTTAACTCTTTTTGTGGGATATATAATACTAATACGAATAGAGCTAGGATTGGAGCTGTGTCACTCGAAAGGTCATTGGCACGTCCCAAATAAGTATGCTATACACCATGAAATTTTTAGGTCATGCCAGCATGGCACAAATCACAAATGCGAGACTCATGCTGTGTCAAGGATCTTAGCATTGGCGCTGTGAGCTATATGGCCTTGTTAGCAATCAGCATTTTGGTCCATGCTAGTCTGCTTGTGCTGGCACACCAGTAATATATAGCACTTTCAATAGAATCTTCAGTAGGGGCTCACACAACACACCTGTTTTTCTAAAAGAAGCAAATATATAATGATATACTCCCTCCATATAGAAAAAAAAAGTCGTTTTTGGACAAGGTTCAAACATTAAAAACATAAATCATGAATAACTCTTAAGTTGTTGAGTTCAGAAATGTAAAATCCATATGAATAGATTTGTCTTGAAAAATACTTTCATAAAAGTATATAAAAATATATCACTTTGTGATGATTTTTTTAAAAAAAATATGAACTCAAAGTTATACTCTGAAGATTATGTCACTGTTCTAAGCGACTTCTAAATCATAAACGGAGGGAGTAACTTAAATTTTTAGTACATACACATGCTAGCTAGCTCATTGAACTCTTAAATGGATTCTACAAATCATTGAAACTTTTTATGAAAATGGTAAGGCTAGAGCACAGATGGATGGGTGGCCAAGTCCACACTCCATTACATCTTTGTTCCCGCCACAGTTTGAGCTATCGACTTGCATTGTCACCGGCCCTTTGCCTTTTATCTTCTTTTCTGATGCGGCTCCTTTCACGTTCCATTCCGGTGAAACTTCCTTTCTCCTGATAGGCTGATAGCCTCATACTGTATCACGCTCACGCGTTCGCCCATATTTTTCCCAATGCGAGCAATCTATCCATCTCGTACTTTCTTTCTTTCTTTCACAGATGCCAAATATAAAGCGCAGGTGTGTATTACATTTACAGTAGCATGCTCACAGCTCACTTTCTGTCTGTCTGCATGGCTCATTGCTGGTATAGTATATCTGTGCAGCAGATAACCCCGAGCTCTGCTTTACATACCTGTCGAGAAAAAACTGTAGTTTGTAGTATCTGTTCATTCAGGCCACATGTCTCGTGTAAAAAGGCTGAAGCTGCTCACCTCAGTTGTCCGAGTCACACATGACGCGCCATGGATGCAACCCTGCTCGCGGTCGCAGCCCAACAGTCCCTGACTCCCTGGTTCAGCAGCGAGCGAGCGGATCGATCTCGGAGCGTCGTCGGAGCAAAGACGCGCGACAAAACATTCTCGCTCGAGGGTTCAGTTCAGTTCAGTTCAGTTCAGGCTTCAGAGTTCAGAGTTCAGACGAGGGATGGATCGATGGCTGCAGTCCAGGTCCAGTCCATTAGAGTAGAGCCACCCACGGCCGGCACGCGGCAGAAGCGTCGTAGGAGCGGTGCCAAGCTGTTCCCCGCGGCAGCTGGCATCGACTAGGCCGCCCCCCAGTACTGTGAGGGAGTCTCTGGTTCTTTCTATAGTCTCAGCGTGTCTTACTCCCGATCGTGCATGCCCAGAGTTGTGGGTCTGGTCCGTCAGGATTTGTTTTTCTGAAGAAAAGAATCAGGGGTAGGGCAAGGGCACAGCACAGGATTTTGCTTTGCTTTCTGATCTGAAGAGGAAAAAGTTCAGAGTGGGGGTGCTGGCGATGCCGATGCCGCCACCGGCAGGCATCAGGACTGTAGGAGCTAGCTAGGGCAAGCCGCCCATGGCGCCTTGTCCCTCCGCCGCACATGCACGGGGCTCGCGGGACGGACGCCTTTGCGACGCGACGCGAGGCGAGCCAGCATGCTGCATGCCACGCCACGCCAAGACGCGGGCGCGTGAGGCGACGGGTCATTTCGGCAGCGCTGCTTTCCGGTCAACTTTTACCCCGCGCTCCATGTCCATTCTCCGGTGGTACCACCACCCCACGCCCGCCCATTGCCGGGGGTCAGGTATCTTTCGTCACATCACCTGGGCGGTGTCGCCACCTGCAGACGTCCTGATGGAGTACTTGGCCGGATCCACGCACGCACGCATGCATCGCGTTGCGTTGCATGCATGATGATGGCCCCCCCCCTCCTCTTCCTCATCTCTCGTCGAGCGCCTCCCGTCGAGCGAGCTCGCTCGGTGACACGAGTGCTCGCCGTCGCTCCTGTAGTCCTCATCCTCGCTGGCTCACGTACTGCCGCGGGCGCCGATCACTGGTGTGGCCTGTGGGCAGCACTGTGCGCCGTCCCTGTGCAGACGGGAGGCGCATGTGCACTGGCCTGTCTCGGCAAAAGCCTCATTGGCCGCTGCCTCTCCTGAGCCTGCGGCCAGCCCTGATCCTCCTCTCTCCGCCCATGGACCATGGGGTTTTGGAAACTTTTTACTCTGCCTGTGCTTTGATCCTGTTCCTGCCCTGTCTGCGTCATTCTACATGAGTACCAGTACGTACATTTATGTATCTCTTCGACGTACTCTATGGTCCATACCCCGTACCGACATCATCCAGTATCAACTCTTCCTTTTGCAGCTGTGCAATGCAGTAACCCGGCCATAGCTAGCTAGGCCACTGGAGGCCTGGACTGAAGCTCCAAGCCTGCAAAACACGTCCTGCAAATCGTCGGTCTCCATTTAGCAAATCAAAGCGAAGCAAAGCATAGATCAACTGAGCATAGTAGTCAGCACGGCAGAACGTCACTCACCCATGCTCTGGGAATCTCGGATCGGGTCCCAATTCCAAAAGGCCGGTTTCCGTGGAGCCGATCGATCGATCACGGATCCGCGATCGCGTACAGAGAAGGAACTCTCTTCCTGCGCCCTCTCGGCTCGATCGGGACCAATAATTCATTCAGCATTCAGGTTCAGAGAGCAAGTACCCAGCAGGTGAGGTCCAAGACAAGCAGGTCCGTCTACTATCTAGCACCCTAGCAGGCTACAAGCCTAGCCCTTGCTCCCCACATGCGTGCGTGCGCGATCAACGAGCGCCATGCACGGTGTCGCGCGCCAGTGTCTCGGCCGTGTGCTCGCTATACCTGTACGTAGTCGCGCGTTGGCCTTGATGGTGTCCAGAGGCCAGACGACAGAGGGTCAAAAGGCAGACCACACGAGTCCTCTGGTACCAAAGCGCTGTAGTTGTAGTGGTAGTGCTACATGGAGAGGCCAACTCCCAACTACAGTATGCAAGCAGGGACCGCAACGTCATACTCATACTGCAAGTCTGGGTTCACTGTGTTAAGTTATGCGTTCTAAGTTATATTTTTAACTTAACAACGTGTTAGATCATATCAGTTATGTTTTTTAAGTTAGATTTTTAACTTTACAACGTGTTAGATCACGTAAGTTATACGCTATAAGTTAGATTTCTAACTTTGCAACGTGTTAGATCATATAAGTTATGCGTTTAAGTTAGGCTTCTAACTTTACAACATGTTAGATCACGTAAATTATGTGTTCTAAGTTAGATTTCTAACTTTATAACATGTTAGATCACGTAAGTTATGTATTCTAAGTTAGACATTTAAGTTAGAGAATAAAAGTTACTCGCAACTTTACTTTTCCTTTGCTATAAATAGAAAACTTACCCAAAAAAAGTTATGGGATTTTTCTTTTGCTAAAAAAGGAAAATTGTGTGCATGTCGGAAACCGTCCGCTCATTTGCGGTTCCAGCGCGCCCGCGAATTAGCAAAGCCGCAACGGAAGCGCCGAACGCGTGACTTTTCTAACAATAATCTCTCTCATTTCCGTTTGCCAATATAAACAAAGTGCTGATTGGTAACTTTGTCGTCACTCACCAAACACTCTGAGACTCCTGTCTTTCGCCATAAAACACACGTCGTGAGCGGTTAAAGCTTAAAACTTTTCCTTGTCCGTCTTTAATTTTTACTATATCATAACGTTTCTTATTATCTTTTACTTCATCCTTGTTATTTTTTCAAATACATTTCGTTGACTGAATATATTTACACCTGCCTTGGACACACGTCGTGAGCGACTGAAACTTAAAAGGGTAGGGATCCATCTCTCTAATAGTTTCCAAGTAGATTGGATCACCTTAGGTTAGAGTCTATCCATGCCAAACTTTTTGGTATTGGAGATCCATTTTCTTCTTTTCAGCGACCATAAGAAGGTAGGATGTATTCGGTTTTCTTTAGGGCCACTCTACTGAAGATGAGGACTCCGCTTGATGACATTGAGGATTAGGTCTTCGAATAGCGACATCAAGGCGGAGATGATGTTGCCGCTGTGAAGTGATTTTCTTTGGTCTCTTATCCGTTTTGGTATGGTTAGATCTGACCATGACGAAGGACTAAAGAGAATAAGTTTGGCCCTCAAGCCATTAATGTAATAATTTACTATTTTTTCTTTAGTTTTTTGTAGTAAAAGGAAGAAGAATGAAGTCCGAAGAAGGAAGTTTGTGCTCAACTCTATCTAAGGAATGTTTGACGCCGTTTGTTGGGCACCTATGCTCATCCCTTTCGCTGAGTATTGACCTATACGGTTATCTGATGAATCGTTATATATATTTGGGATTGAGATTTGGAGATATACGAAGCGTGAGTACAATGTAGATGAAGAACAATTTCTAGGTACACGTATTGTATTCTAGAATGGCTGTTACATGATGATTTACTTGCCTATAATTGATATAATTCTTCTTTCATTTTTTCTGAAAAAAAAACCTACATATCTAGAATAAGACGATGTCCCAAACTATAGATGGGAGAAATGATAGGATAGATGAATAGATAATATATGGAAAGGTAAGTGTATACTGTAAAACTCCGTTGAAAAAAAGAATGTACTTTAATATGCATTCTCGATTAAATTTGATGAAATATATAGAGAAAAAAATTGATGATTATAACATCAAATGTAGTGTATATATATTACAGTTCGCTTCATGACTTATATGCTCACGTGGGCGTGGACGCTGCTGGATTAGCATAATAGCAGCAGGTGTGGATTGGTCTTTGGTCATTGGTGTTGTGTTAGTGGATCGTGTGGGCGTGTGTTGTTGCCCAGCGCCTCTGAGGCTGTCGGAGCATCCTCAGGGCTCACCGGCTCAGGTGAGCGTGGGCGGTGGACAGACGGACGTCTAGTTCCGCGTGCCTTTTCATGCGGCCGCTGCCCGTCTCTGTGCTTCATGTGGTGGTTCGGCAACTTTGCAGGGAGATTGACGGCACTTGCTGCAGTGCCCTGGTCGCCGCCACTGTTTGTATGGGTACGGCCCTACTACCTCCCGAGCCAAACATCTTGCAGTGCGCTTCGTTTCCGGTCATTGACTGGCGTGACGAATAGTACTACAGAACCGCTAATGGTCTTTTTATGGGTCAGTCTGCCAGTGTCATTTTGTGGTGGCAACAGTGAACAGCCAGTCAGCAATGAAAAAACTCGTGCTATTATCAGAGAACAGCACCACTGTACCACTCAGCAAAATACAACAGTTCAACTAGTTTTCTTCTTTTGATGGATGATGAAAAAACAAAAAAGAAGATGCGATTAATTAAAAACTTCGCAAAAGCAGATACGTTGGGCCGGGAGTCGTAGATTAGGCCCACTTAGGGTTTACACATGTCCAAAACTGCCGTACGTTGTATTGTCTCAGGCCTTATAGCCCAGCCCGCCCAAGAAGCTCTCCCTTCGGCTTTTTCCCCCTCTGCCCGCCGCGCCGCCCTGCCGCTCGCCCGCCTCGGAAGTCTCTGCCAGCCGCCGCGATGGAGGTGCTCCACGAGGAGCTGCCCTTCGACCTCGACTTCCACCCGTCCTCCCCGCTCGTCGTCACCTCCCTCATCACCGGAGAGCTCTGCCTGTACGACCCCCGAACAGCACGCACTGAACCTTATCCCTTTCCAGGTTTGCCGTTCCAGTTTGCTTGTTCTTACCGCCACGCCACGGAGTGACTAACAACTTCCAATCTGGTTGGTTGCGCAGGTTCCGCTACGGACCGGAGTCGCAGCCTGAGAGGTACACATGGAAGCTCTGTTACTGCTCCTGCTCTGTTAATTTCATACTTGGAATTCCGCCTTCCGGTGCTCGGCACCGTGTTGCCTTGCTTAAATGCTTATTATAGCTGTATAGCATCAGATTAGTGTTCCTTTTTTTTTTTTTTTTTTTTTGCTTTGTTGTGTCCACAGTTATGTAACTCGGTAGTTGATTTGAATTGAATTGCAACGGTAGACATATTATGTGTTTAGTGCATTACTTAATTCTGGAGTTGTCATTGAGGTTATGCACTCATGTCTTGGCAATTCGAAGGTTGATTCCATATCTTAGAGACTGATATCACTCGTTTTTGTTTGATATACTAAGGTTATTTTCGGTAAAATCTCACAAGGAGTCATGCAGAGCTGTTCGTTTTGTGGACTCAGGAAAAGGTAATGCCTTGTTGCCTTTTGTTATCGAATACTCTTCACTCCTGTATACCTTGCAGCCTGTGAACCCAATTGCACTACGTTTTATGAATTATATTCTGATCTTCGCTCCTAACTCTGCTATGCTTAAAAAATGATGCTGCAAAATTAGCAACTTTAAGCTGGGAATGACAATCTGGAACTAGTTGGGAGGGGAGCACTCCTTGATACATCCTGTTGTATGCCTTACGTCCTCTAACCGTTTGCTGATGGTTTTCTTGCTGATGTGGTTTGGTTCAGTGATTTTGTCGGGGTCAGCTGATTGCTCAGTCCTTGCTTCAGATGTAGAATCAGGCAAGGCCATTGCCCGCTTGGAGGATGCGCATGGGTGAGTTTTGTTAGTTTCCAATGCTAATATTTATTTTGTTTGCGGAACTAAACATTGACGCATTTGTAACTTGATTTTAGGAATGCCATAAACCGCCTTGTCTGTCTTACCGAGTCTACAATTGCCACAGGTGATGATGAAGGCTGCATTAAGGTATGAAGCAGTAACCAGTAAGTCTGCTGGCCTAAGATGTATATAGGTGCTATTTCATTTTGATCATTTTTTTTCCAGTACCTGACATTTTGGGTCATAATGAAAATAAGCCTTAACAAGCTTATTTATATAGCAATGCTTGTACCAAGCATACTAAAATCTCTGTTACAAAAATGTTGACTTATGTCTGTTTTTGGACTTAGAGTGATGTTTATGAGATAGCTCCTTTTGCACACACTTTTTTATATTATCTTCTGTTTGATGTATAATGTAGTTTTTGACTTCGTTATCCTCATTCTTTTAATTTTAGGTATGGGATACCCGGGAACGATCTTGCTGCAACAGTTTTGAAGTTCATGATGATTACATTTCAGATATGACCTATGTGGCTGACTCAAATCAGATACTGGCCACAAGGTATAACTAGATTCCCTGCAGTTGAGATGTACTCCGTATTAAACACAGTTGAAACGTTGTCTGCATGGCAAACAACTAAAGATTATCACCGACCCTCTTATTTATTTCCCATGTTTTGTCATGAAGCAGGCATAAATACTCTTTTTTTTAGTTCCACGCTTAACTGCTACTTCATGCGGAATAGTTATTTAGTAATTTGATGATGTGATTTTGTAATGCCAGCTAACAGAAGACATTCTATGAGTCACTTGAGATGTATTTATTTGCAAAATGTTTGCATGTCAAATTTATCGACATCTATATTGTACACCATAGTAACTAAGGGTTAGTGACTTCTTGTTTTCCTTGTAGTGGGGATGGAACTTTGTCTGTGAACAACATGCGGAGGAATAAAGTGAGTTACCTTTGGGGTACATTGAGTCTTGCTTATAGTGTGTTGAATTTCGTGTTTTAGGACTTCTTATCAACATTTATCATTCATCGATGAATTATCGTAAGTTAACTTGCAATCTTTTAACATTTCTAAATTAATACCAGGTAAGGTCACGATCTGAATTTTCAGAAGATGAGTTGCTATCCTTGGTGGTAATGAAGGTACCTGTTGTTTGGCAAACAGTTCTTGCTAGCAATATTCTGTCCTGTTGGCACGATAATTGGATTTAAACTTATTCTTTGTGACTTTTAGAATGGTAAAAAGGTTGTTTGTGGAACTCCAAGTGGAGCACTCTTATTATATTCATGGGGATACTTTAATGATTGCAGGTAACCAGGTTTCCATCACACAACATTAACTGCTGAAATAAAATAGCACAAAGATAAAACTTCATTAACAAAACTATTTTGTATAATGCTATTTGTACAGTACTCCTTCCATTCCAAGTTATAGTTTACTTTGCCATTGTATTAAGTCAAACTTCTTCAGCTTTAAGTTTTTAGAAAAGTACGTTGACATCTACAAGTCAAATGCATTATAAAAACATATTTCATGATGTTAATGAAACTAATTTAATGTATGTTGGTGGTTTTTCCTATAAACTTGGTTAAACTTAGGACAAAACCAAAGTGATAATAGGAACGTAGGGACCCCCATCATTTCATCATCATAGTTCTCCGGATGCAGCATTCCCTAATATTTTTACACTTAAATATTGTCTGTATGTTAACTACCAATATATTCTCTAAACATCATTGTCATTATCATTGGTGGGACCAATTTTTTCTCATGGGTAATTTTATAAGTAGCTTTATTGGTCCAAGTGTAATTCACTTTCTTCAGTTGTTCCAATTTGCAAAGATCTTGTGATCTGTAGCTCCTTAGAAGGATCTTGACATCTAATATTGGTAGAATACCTATGAGAAAGGATTGATTCTTAAACATACCACTATGAGATGTTGCCAGTCTGCTTCCTTCATTTTCTGTGGTTTATACCAAATTATTTCTTCAAGCAATGTGGTCGATGTGGTCTATAGTTGTTCACTGACATGTCTTTTTTGTGGTTAGTGATCGCTTTCTCGGACACACACAGTCTGTGGATACGATGCTGAAGGTTCGTGGGACCCAAACCTTACTATCATCATTTTTCCCTATTTGAATATTCATTCTTATTACGAATATGCTTCATGTTCTAGCTGGATGAAGAAACTTTGGTTTCTGGTTCATCAGATGGTGTGATCAGGTTTGCAATTCACCACTGTTTGCTTTGAGTTAGCCTGATGGATTGCTGTTCTAACATGACACCCTTGTTATTTGTGTAGATTAGTGGGCATCTTACCTAATAGGATAATACAGCCACTTGCTGAACATTCAGAATATCCCATTGAAGCCCTCGGTATGTGCGTCCATTTGATTGTGAGATTTGGTGGAAAAAACAGCATGTTCTCATGACTTACTATGCTATGCAGCTTTCTCAAACGATAAGAAATATCTCGGCAGCATCTCACATGATAAAATGCTGAAGGTGACAATCCTTTCTCATTCTCATTGTTGGTGTGCCCATCCGTTGGTCTGACTTGACATCTTGTTTGTCTTATACAGCTCTGGGACTTGGAAGAACTCTTGAATGGTCCACAGGTAGTCAATGGTGACGAACCTGCCGAAGCTGGTAGCGATGATAGTGATGACGATAGCGATGATGATGCGATGGATGTAGACATGGCCACAACCTCTTCTAAAGGTGAAATTTTATTGAACTATATGCTGTGTCCCATTTAGCATGATAATCCCGCTGTTTTAGGGTTCAAATTTCTTCTATGAAAGCTGTTTCTCATCTTGGGGTGTTCAGGGTCAAGGAGTAAAAAGGCAGGTAAAGGACAGAGTTCAAGTAGGCCGGCATCGGATTTCTTTGCAGATTTATAGACGTCAAGTTCCCAAGTTAGAAGCTGTAAGATGTACTCCTTTTTTTACTGTACATGAGTGCGAGTGTGCAACTTAGATTGCGGGTGTAAGGCATGCCAAATGT
The DNA here is from genome assembly GCA_023333625.1 of Bothriochloa decipiens. NCBI lineage: Eukaryota > Viridiplantae > Streptophyta > Magnoliopsida > Poales > Poaceae > Bothriochloa > Bothriochloa decipiens. The sequence continues at coordinate 41,700,749 of CM041639.1, read as the reverse complement.
TGTTTTTTATGTATGTTGGCTGATGGAATATTCGAAGTAGAAGCAGTGTGGTGGGTTGTCTCCCAGGAAACAGGACCTCGTTGCAGTATGTTCTGCGCATATAAGTACACCAGTTGTCAATTTTCGAGTAAAGAGGGTTCTACTTGAAAAATGATTGTTCTGGTATTTGCTTCTGTGAAGCATGGTTTTCGTAACACAACGCGTCCTGACTAGTTAAGCTGTGTTGAATGGCATAAGCTAGAGCTAGGCCATCCCATTCCGTCCCAACTGAGTCTGAAAGCTGTGTAACGGTCGTAGCTTGAAGCAGGTGAAGGACTCACCTACTAGAGCCCAAGAACACGCTGGAGCCTCAGACACGAAACAAAATGTGTGTTGTGTTCATTGTTCGTCTGTTGTAAGAACTTGGGATGCGAGATTCCCTGTGTCTGAATTTGATAATGGCAAAAGGGGGCCATCAGAATCGGGCAAACACAGTTGCAATAGCAAAGCCAACAGTTTTAAATTATAAATTATAAACTTAACCTTTATGATTAGCCATATTCGCCTAGGGATAACTGTTTAGTTTAAACTAAGTTATATTAAAGTACTTGTTATTTATATTGTTAATTAGTCCTAAGTATACAGACTATACAGATGCAACACTCACAACAACACACTTAGCTCTATAAACATATTGACGTAAACTCAAGTTCAAAAAAAAAAACATATTGACGTAAACTCTACCCCTACTGTTCTTATGGATAGAAGCTATCGGAAATTTCACATTATTTCAAATATGGACCTAGAATTGGATAGAGATGAATCATAAAGAAACGAATTCAAATATATTCATCTCGCAGCCCATACTAAAACCACGTATATACATGGAAGGACATCTATGAATGTACTCCCTCCTTCCTAATAAATATATAATTCTCGTTTTCTGAGGAGCCTATATTTTTAAATTTTCAGCAATTATATATTAAATTATATAAATATTATGTTAAGTAATTAGTATCATCGAAAAGATCTTTAAGTCTAATTTTTTAATAAATTTATTTCGAGACATAAATATTAATAGTTTTTGTTATAAATTTGGTCAAACTAAACTAAGATAATCTTTACGGTGTTCATCCTACACAACACCTCATCACAGGCCCGGATCCATCGTCCATCCCGCCTGTTCGTCCGTAACGTAATACCAACCGACCAGCCGGAGTAGAGCGTCGTATCATTGTGACGCGAAATCGCGAGGCACAAGTGACGCTGATTGCATCAGGTGAAAGAAGCCGCACGTCGGCCGCGCGTCACGTAGGCATAGGACTACAGGACACAGCGAGAGATCCACCTGCCAAATTATTGCCGCGGGCACGGCACGGCCAATCCCACGCGCCCACCGAAACGCCGAAAACGCCAAACCGTCCCGTCCGCCCGGGGGCCCGGAGTCGACGTGTCAGATCGCCCGTCCGGTCCCACAGGCTCACCACCAAACCCCGCGCCCGCACGAATCTCCGCGATCAGCGAGCGGACACGATCAAACGATGTCCTCGAGGCCAGCCACCGGCCCACCGCGGTGGGTCCCACTTTTCTCTCCCCGACCTTTCTCTCTCTCGCGTCACTCGTGTGTCAGGCGCATTCCGCCTCTCCTCTCCTCTCCCTCCCGAGCTCCTCGCATCCGCCGCGCCTCCGCCTCCGCCTCCGCCTCCGCCGGCCGCCGCCGCCTGCTCCGGCGGGCGGGACCCAGCTCGCCGCGTCTCCCCGGCAGCGAGGTACGCAGGCCTCCCTCCATCGCCTCACCTCTCCGCGCCTGCCTCGTTCTCCTCCGAGCCTGCCTGCCAATTGGGATGCGCGGCTGGCGGGGTGTTTGAGCCGTCAAGAAGCTGGGCTCTGTGGCTCGTGTCCCGCTGCTAGCGGAGGCGGATTTCATCGCCCCGGCTAGCTCCGCCAGATCCGGGCCTCGCGTCGTGGGATGGCGCGCTAGAGGCTTCGGGTGTGCGGCATGCCTGTGGCCTCTGCAGGGGTCGGGGATTTGGGGGGTTGGGGCGCTTCAGCTTCAGCTTCGTTTTCTACAGCCCAAGGCCAATCTGGTGCGGATAGTAGTTTGTGAAAGATAGCTTGAGGATTTGGCAACGGGGTTCTGGTTCGCCTTCCCCGCCTTCTCTCCGCGGAGTAAATTGAGGCGTGCTGTTTTGGCCAGATGTTGGCTGATCCCTCTGTGATCAGGAGGAACATGGTGGCGGGGTTTAGTGTTAGTTTGCTGGTGTTTTGGAACTGTCGAACCTTGTAAAATTCCGTTGTTGAAATAGTGAAATTGGGTTTTACCGTTGTGGGCTAAAAAAAAAAAAAATTAGGCATGCTGTGTCTTTGCTGAGCATGAATCGGTATTATGTGTTTCGATCGTCTAGGTCCAACCTTCAAATGCTATCAGTGCATTCAACTCACGACTGCATGGTTTTAGCTCTCGTTTTTTCTTTTGCCCTCAAACTAGTATAATAAGCTTTGGTTGTGATCCAGGCACACGATGGAGGGGACTGGAAGAGATGCCAACCCTTTGAGCGGTTACCGAATTGGCAAAACCCTGGGAATTGGGTCGTTCGGTAAAGTGAAGATTGCAGAACATATATTGACTGGCCATAAGGTGGCAATCAAGATCCTCAATCGCCGGAAGATCAGAAGCATGGAAATGGAAGAGAAAGGTCAGTGCTTATTCCTTCTGCCTAGAACATTAGTTTGTGGTTCAGCTTTGCACATGATGTTTAGAGTATAGACATGCAGAAAACCACCTTATTATCTCTTATTTTTCTCTTATGATGAAGTGCTCAATTTAATTCTCTCTTATTATGTACCTGCAGTAGAGAGGGAAATCAAGATACTGAGATTATTTATGCATCCTCATATCATACGCCTTTATGAGGTTATAGACACACCTGCTGATATTTATGTTGTTATGGAGTATGTTAAATCTGGAGAGTTGTTTGATTACATAGTTGAGAAGGGAAGACTACATGAAGAAGAAGCCCGGCGCTTTTTCCAGCAGGTGGCGTTCTTGCATATTAATATGTTCATTCCGAAGATTGCACAATGCATTGTAATCCCTGGTTCGAACTGTAGCATGTCTGGCATAAGCTGTTTTGTGAGCTGATAAATATTTGAAATCTGTTCACCGTCATGCTTCTGTCATATCTGCGATCAATTAATTGACTAGTCGTGTTTATTTGGTTCATATTGACCTTATAGTTCAATAATTTTCTTCTTATTGACTTTTTATGCAGATCATATCTGGTGTTGAATATTGCCACAGGAACATGGTTGTTCACCGTGATTTAAAGCCAGAGAATCTTCTTTTGGATTCAAAATGCAATGTTAAGATTGCTGATTTTGGCTTAAGTAATGTTATGCGCGATGGTCATTTTCTTAAGACGAGTTGTGGTAGCCCGAATTATGCAGCACCTGAGGTATACATCTAGCAAGATTTACAATTAGCATTCTTCATGATTGCATTTACCTATAGAACTTGCTATGACACGATTCTTCCTTATTTTCTTAGGTCATATCTGGTAAACTATATGCTGGTCCCGAAGTTGATGTCTGGAGCTGCGGCGTTATTCTTTATGCTCTTCTTTGTGGTACTCTCCCTTTTGATGATGAGAATATTCCAAACCTTTTCAAGAAAATAAAGGTGAGCTATTGCCTCAGTGATTTTCCTGAAAAAAAGGATTCCTTTATATTTTATTTTAATATGCTCAGTAAATTCTTATATCTAATTGTAGGGTGGAATATATACCCTTCCTAGTCATTTGTCACCTTCAGCGAGGGACTTGATTCCCAGAATGTTGGTTGTTGATCCGATGAAAAGGATTACAATACGTGAAATCCGTGAGCATGTGTGGTTCAAGATTCGACTTCCGCGCTATTTGGCTGTGCCACCGCCAGATACTGCTCAACAAGTTAAAAAGGTATAGTAATATTGTGTGTGCATCAACTTGACGACGTGTATTTGTTTCCATCAAACTTTTAGAATCCCTGCTTTTGTGGACGACACTATTCTGTAAAATCCTTATTCTGCCTTTTCTACTAATGCAAATGATTTGACATTGTTTTGAATTTTGTAGCTTGACGAGGAAACTCTTAATGATGTTATTAAGATGGGTTTTGACAGGAATCAGCTAATTGAATCTGTGCAAAACAGATTGCAGAATGAGGTATCTTGCTTTACTCTCTGTTTCCTTTGGTAGTTTTATGGTATCATCATGACACAATTTGGCTGTGCAGGCAACAGTTGCCTATTATTTACTCTTGGACAATAGGCTTCGTACAACCAGTGGTTATCTTGGATCTGAGTTTCAAGAATCTATGGTGAGTGTGGTTTTTCTTTCGTCTTGTATTTTCAGATGTTGATTGTGAGCTGTTCAGTACTTGTGATGCTATAAATTTCTTGCTAATTTCTGTCTTGCTTATGTGATCTCTAGGACTCATCTTTCTCTGAAGTAATTGCTGAAACACCAACTTCAGCAACTGAACTTCGGCAGCATGGGTTTACAGAATCTCCAGGGTCTGGCTTGAGGCAGAATTTTGCAGCTGAAAGGAAATGGGCCCTTGGTCTTCAGGTAATTTTCATGTTAAGTACATCTTAAGATGTCTTTCCTGAATTATTGTGATTCATTTATCTGTAATTGTCGAACAGTCTCGAGCACATCCACGAGAAATAATAAGTGAAGTGCTTAAAGCGCTGCAAGAACTGAATGTGTGCTGGAAGAAGATTGGACACTACAACATGAAATGCAGATGGAGTCCTGGCTGCCTCGAGAGTATGATGCATAACAGTGATGGCTTCAGTGCGGAGTCTGCTATAATTGAAACTGATGATCTTATGGCAAAATCAACCCCTATAGTGAAGTTTGAGATTCAGGTATCGTTTGGAATCTTAATCATGCGCACTTAAATAAATATTCTGCAATCTACTCTTGGTTAGAACATTTGCTGTGCAGACTATGAATGACACTGTACATTACTCTTTAACATATGTCCTTTACTTCTTTATGTGCTACACCTTTATGCAGCAAACTTAACTTTGTTAGGATTGCATTTGCATGTCTTTTTTTTTTTGAATTGCTAGATTATTTACGATCACTTACTACCAAGTATGTTTGTGATTCAAATTAACATATTCCATAATTTGTACTTTCATACTGGATGCTCCCTTGGAAAGTGTACTCAATTCTAATACACTTCCACTGACTGCTCAATTCTACTACATTTCCACTGACTGCAGCTTTACAAGACGAGGGATGAGAAGTACCTCCTTGACCTGCAAAGGGTTAGTGGACCACAGCTCCTCTTTCTGGACTTGTGTTCTGCCTTTCTAACTCAGCTGAGAGTTCTTTAAGCCTGACGTGATTGGCTTCCAAGCACAATCCTTGATGTACCAAGTGGAGTTTAAAGTTACATTTGGGATGTACATAATGACCATATATAATCCTCCAGTAGATTATATTTTCTGCTAAAGGTCCTAAACAAGAGGCCACAGGCGAGCTCCCAGGCCTACTTCCTCAATTAGATGATGCACAAAAATTTTGGCCTTTCTTTAGTCCTTGGACATGTTATCCCTTGAAAAGAAAGTTTGCCCGTTGACATACCAGTGTCAGCTCTGACATAATAGCATGCGGTGAATAATAAGGCACATAGATATATATGTATGTTGTTCAAGTGATGCAGGTGCGCAGGGTTCCTGAAACCCTTCCAAGGCGACCGTACATACGACGAGGATCTTCCGAGGTGAGAAGCGGGATCCTCTTTACGTTACAAAATGGTGAGGCAGATATGCTGCCGATTGGCTTCGCCTGGTGTAGCAACAACCAAATGGTCAGGAAACTTGTTAAAAATGGACAGAGAACTAAGTTTGAACTAACCACCTAATGAATCGGCGACATATGTTGGAAAGATACGATGTTTGAACACCATTGTTTATAATACTATATATTAATAAAATAACTAGAAAGGCGTTGTCCGGTGAATGGGTCAGTTTGTTTTTATTTTGCTAGTTAGGCTATCATTTTCCTGTTAACACGAATCAGGCATTGTCGCATTGGTTTCTTTGAGGAGCTTAAAACTGTCTATCTCATATGGCAACACAAAATATGTGCCAACTTGTCTTTTCGCATATCATGCTAGAGCTGACAACAAATTAATAAAGGAAACAGTACATTATACTGGAATTCCTCACGGAATGTTTCTGGTACCTTAACCAGGTCAAAGAACAATGCAGTATAGTCTACTACGTACTAATGCTGAATGAATGTTTCAGCAACAGTTTAAACTATACCACTACACACGCCATCTAGTTTAGTTCAGGAATCATTATGCAGTAATCAGCGTAGCAGAGTTTACTAGGAGTCTTCTAGGATCTAATTCTGTTCCTCCTCTTCCCTCTCCTTCTCTTCTGGGCAACAACAGATTTATCGCTCTCAGTTGCGGTTGCATTCATTTTACCGCTCTGCTATATCTATTCCCACCATCCGTAACCGTGGGCATACTCGATTTAATCCCCTCGACTTGACTTCCACTGGAGTCGCAACTCTTATTGTTGGAGGCTCGGGTCGAGGAACCATGGCCGTGTCCAACATTGAGCTCGCCTAAGAGTTTTTGTTCTCCTCTGGTCATTGTTCTTGAGCCCCTCTGCTAACAAGTTAGGTTAACTTAAACCCATCACAATCAAAGGTGGAATCAAAACCTCCCGCAGCTGTACAGAACAAACCTGCACTCTGCAGCACTTGCATCTTATGCTCAAGCTCTTGAATGTACCTCATCTTGTGCTGATTAATCCTGAAACATTGCACAAGTCACAATGCTCAATTTCAGGAAAAGAGAGATTTACCAAGTATAAGAAGAAATGGACACCTCTTGACCAAATGGCAAAGTTTAGCAGCTCCGGCTAGGCAGGGTAACCTCCAGAAGTTGTAGTCTGATTGGTCTAAAGAAACCATCTCTGTATCGATCGATTGCAAGGTTGCCTTGGTGGACCCGGGCCCCGGCCTGTTCTCTGGTCGATCTCTTTGCATGGCAACAGGCCGGCCGGCGGAAATGCAGCCTAATTCGATCATTATATTTGGCACGATATATATATAGGATGTGCGCCAAAACGCATGTACTTCAGTTTCGCTGTTCCATGCATCAATGCAACAGAGATAGCATAATAAGTTAGATATGCATCATGGAGCATGGTACACGTACATTATTCATAACTATCCTATATATATTGTCTAAGCTCCCATGCGAATTGGATCTTTCCTCTTTTCTTTGTGTTTCTTTGTTATCCCGATCACAAATCTCGCTTGCATTAACTAACAATTCTTATCAGCAGCCATCATCGATCACAGGCCGGGATGGACACATGGCTACTATCTATATATATGCAGTTCATTGATCCATCTGCCAACCATTTTTTTGCTGGGCCATCTTCGTTTCTTGCTAGCCCAATGCAATTGTCAGCAGCACCATGCATGTGTGCATGCCTGATTTGGTGCTTGGTTGCTCCCATGGAAGATGAATGAGCACCAGTTCTTAGCTTCGTGCAAAAAAAAAAATAAAAAAAATCGTAGCTTACACAATTGCCAATCTGGCTAGCTTACATTATCGAAACACAGGCTGTAAAAACCCGTCCGTGAAAAAAAAGCTTACATAATTGATGAATTGTACATGTAGGTTGGCAATAATGCAAGGACAAGCAGCAACAACTAACCAAACCCATACGAAGGAAAATTTCCCAAAGTTAATGTTACAATAAACCATTTAAACCCTTAGGATTAATGAAACAAATAAACCATTTCAACTCTTCCATATTATTCCTATCCAATACACCATCACCTCCCCTGATGACCAAAGCCTAGCATTACCTAGCACCCTTTGTTATACCGGCTTGCCGGGATCAACAAAAATTATTTAGGTGGGGTTCTGTCCCTTCCGGTGAAGGTTTTCAGAAAAAAAAGCCTAGCATGGATTGTGGTATTGCCCCCAATGTAAAAACTTTACTGCATGTATACACTAGGATCCTGCAAAACTTGGAAGACCTAACTGGCATACCAAAACAATTTTAGGAAACAGTGTAATTAACCATTTATAAACCATTATATAATTATATAATGGCACATGCTATTTATGTTGCCCAATAATATTTATCCATCTAAGTTAATAAAGATGTGATCTTCAACTGCACTATCTCCCCACGTCCCAAAATCAATTGATATATTCTCCCTTTTCCCTTTAATGTTTCTACATGTCTAGAATGATGTGATTGTAATGGATGGACACACGCACATGGCTGCTATATACAGGGCTCTCGCTGTGTAGCTGACGATGCAAGCCCAAATTTTGCTTGCCCGTCTTCTTTGTCATGCTAAAGCTGCCGCACATTCCTGCCCATGTGCATTTGCGATATTTCGTGCTCCCATGGACGATGGATGACCGGTTCTTAGCTTAACTGGGATTCAGAGTGACAACATATATAGGAGGCCGGAATCTAGCTTCCATATTTGTAATTGTATATGTTTGGTCCATACCAAACAAAATTACTCTAATATGTACTTTGAAATCATAATTGTGTTGCAATTTGATTATTACCCAAAACTAAACATTGTTTGGAATCAGTAACCTCCCTATGGTCGGTCTTTCTTCTTGTTAACTACCACTAGTAGACTTTTCTTTTGATCTGCCAGGTTCAAGCCATGTTCAAATCTGCCAAATGAAAGGGTTGAACCTCTTTTTTTATACAACAGTGCCATTTAATTCAATTGCAAGAAACATTCATGTTTCATGGCGACCTTATTAGTGCACATAGCATTAGATGTATATATATAATCAAACGATAATTTTTGCCGTGGTTTTGGCCAAGCTATGTCGTATGTCCTCTTAAGATAATTGCACTTGCCAAAAAAAAAAGCTTATATTGATCGATGCGTGCCTGCCGGGCGGCCACAATCTGTGTCTATAAACAGTGCCCACCTCGTTTAGTCCTCATGCCAATACACTTACACTACGGAAAACAGCGGCTTTGCCGACTGCCCGTAACTTTACCGACTGCCAAAGCACGGGCAGTCGATAAAGAAGCCCTTTGCCGACTGTCAAACCGAGCAGTCGGCAAAGACTTCGCCCGGCAGTCGGCGAAGAACGGCAGTCGGTAAAGCCAAGCCTTCTTTGCCGACTGCCCGAGAAGAGCCTAACAGTCGGCAAAGATGGGCAGTTGACAAACTTTGGCAGGATTAAATGGCGTCCGTCGCCGTGCTCTTTGCCAACTGCCCTGACGTCCGGCTGTCGGCAAAGGTATCTTCTCTGCCGACTGCCACGCCGAGCAGTCGGCAAACTGCCACGTGGCCCGGGCTAGGCCCGGGGCCAGCCTTCTTTGCCGACTGCAAGGCTGGGCAGTCGGCAAAGCCAGCTTCTTTGCCGACTGCCTCTGACGTGGCAGTCGGCAAAGACACTCTTTGCCGAGTGCCTTTGTTGGCACTCGGCAAAGTTTTATATTTTTTGAATTTTAAATCCAAACTTTTTCTGTGCCCCAGCATATTGTTTACAAGCACATGTTAGAATTTGGGACTTTTTTATAATATTTTACTATATTTCGTTTATTTATTTTATTTACTTGAATTTTTTCGCATAATCCAAATTTGAACAGCAGGTGCATGAAATAATGAAACGTAGTCATTCAAAAAATGATATTCATATTGGAAAGTGTATATTGAGGCCGTGTCCATAAACTCACCCAAAAGTTTGAACGCCTTGTCCACGAAACATGACCATCCAGGTGCGGTAGAAGTGTTTTTTAATTATATAAAATTCAAACAAAGTCTGAAAATCACAAAACTTGTCCAGATGTCATGTTATCGCATGTGGAGGCTATGATAAAAATTTGAGAATATTTAGACTAAGTTGCAACGTCGGATGTCCAAAACCCAGACATCTCCGTAAGGGTGGCAAGTTCTCTTCGTAAGAGGCCTATCGGCGGGAGATGGCGGCCCGAGAGGAGGCCAATCGGCGGGAGATGCGGCCCGAGAGGAGGCCCATCAGGAGGAGATGGCGCGCCAGCTTGAGGCTGTCCGGCAGCACTCGCAGCGTCAGATGCAGGATCTTACCGGCTCCTTTCAGAACATTCAGATCCCTGGTGTTCCTTTGCTTCTGTTGCCTGCTTCGATTTACGTTTCACCACCTCTTCTTGGGCCTATAGGGACTCCGGTGAGTATATATGTTTATCCATTGTTTTGGCTTGTGTGACCATCATGCAGGTACTAATGAGATCGATTCTTCTTTGTGCAGGCACAGTCGGCGGGTTCGAACCCGACTCCTCCACATGGCCATTCTCCAGGCCATGGGGTTGTTGCCCCTCAGCCACACTTTTGGCCTCCGGGTGTCGGTCTTCCTCTGCCTCCGTAGTACGGGACCTTCGCGTGGGCAAGCTATCCTCCTCAGCCTACCCAGCACGCGCACTCCGGGTGGGGGCACCGGTACAAGTCAGCGCCGCACGGGATCAAGCCAGGACAGCCCTCGTGGTCTTCGTGTCCTTCACACCATGATGGGCGTAGGGATGACGGGTCACAGCACGAGTGAGGGCCTTTGTATGGATTTGTGAGACTTTGTTGGACTTGGTGATTGCTGGACACGTTAGACTTGTTGGATGCTTTTGTTATGGATGACATGTAAATGTGGATTTGTGTTATATATGTGTGAATTTGTGTTATATATATGTGATTTTCCTGCCGTGATATATATATGAAAAAACAGAAAAAAGAGAAAAAAATTCTAGCTTTTGCGGACTACCTGCGCCGGCAGTCGGCAAAGGCTATTTTTTTAAAAAATAAAACCTCTTTGTCGACTGCCAGCTCAGGCAGTCGGCAAAGACTTTTTAAAAAAATAAAAAATCTTTGCCGACTTGGCAGTCGGCAAAGCTGGTCACCGAGCTATGCACCCACAGGATTTACTGACTGTTTTTCGGCCTTTGCTGACTGCTTCTGGCAATTGGCAAAGCCGGTGGATCCCATAGTGTTAGGATCCACCGGCTTTGCCGATTGCCAGAAGCAGTCGGCAAAGGCCAGAAAACAGTCGGCAAATCCTTTATCGACTGCTTTTCACGTGGCAGTCGGCAAAGTTCCGTCGGCAAAGAAATGCTCGGCAAAGGCAGTCTTTGCCGACTGCCACGTGGACAACAGTCGGCAAAGACTTTGTCGACGATCGAACCTGGAGTCGGCAAAGGAAGCGGCCCCCACCATCTGGCGTCTTCTTTGCCGACTGCCGACACAGCAGTCGACAAAGATTTTTAAAAAGACAGCCTTTGCTGACTGCCGGCGTAGGTAGTCGGCAAAGCTGGTGCGTGCACAGCTCGGTGACCAGCTTTGCCGACTGCCTTGGCAGTCGGCAAAGCTGGATTTTTTTTCTTTTTTTCTGTTTTTTCATATATATCACCGCAGGTAAATCATACACACACACATATATATAACACAAATTCATACATATATAACACAAATCCACATATATATCACATGTTATCCATAACAAATGCATCCAACAAGTCCAACATCCAACAAGTCCAACATCGCAAGTCCAACAATCACAAAGTCTAACAAAGTCTCACAAATCCATACAAAGGCCCTCACTCATGCTGCGACCAGTTGTCCCTACGCCCATTATGGTGTGAAGGCCACGAAGACCACGAGAATTGTCCTGGCTCGATCCTGTGCGGTGCCGACTCGTACTGGTGCCCCCACCCGGAGTGCGCGTGCTGGGCAGGCTGAGGAGGAAAGCTTGCCCACGCGGAGGTACCGTACTATGGAGGCGGAGGAAGACCGCCACCCAGAGGCGAGAAGTGTGGCTGAGGGGCAACAACCCCATGGTCTGGAGAATGGCCATGTGGAGGAGTCGGGTTCAAACCCGTCGACTGTGCCTGCACAAAGGAGAATCGATCTCATTAGTACCTACATGATGGTCGCACAATCCAAAATAATGGACAAACATATATACTCACCGGAGTCCCTATAGGGCCAAGAAGAGGCGGTGGAGCGTAAATTGAAGCAGGCAACGAAGGCAAAGGAACACCAGGGATTTGAATGTTTTGAAGGTAGCCGGCAAGATCCTGCATCTGATGCTACAAGTGCTGCCGGACATCCTCAAGCTGGCGCGCCATCTCCTCCCGATGGGCCTCCTCTCGGGCCGCAATCTCTAGCCGATTGGCCTCTTCTCAGGCCGCCATCTCCTGCCGATAGGCCTCCTACGAAGAGAACTTGCCACCCTTCTTCAGCCACGTGAACATCATAGATGCCTTACATACTGGGAAAGGCAACTTCCCATGAACACACCACCCACTGAATATGCCATACGCCAGGAAGTCATGCATTGAATACTGGTACCACACATGCATTGTGAAGTTCTTCTTTGTAGTGGCTGCATGAACAAACCCATATTATCGCCCGGGTGTCCAGATATTATCAGCGATAAGAACACATTCTTGGGTTCAAACATAACGCCGAGGGAAGATTTAGGGGTATCACGAACACGGGCCAACAAGTGTACGGGGCCGCCACCATTCCATACGGGTTGAACCCATCAGTTGCCAATGCTACACGTACATTTCGAGCGTCTTCTGCTTTGTGAGGATGCTGGTCATTGAAGTACTTCCATGCATCACCATCCGATTGTTGTACCATTTTGTCACTGTATCTTTGCCATCCTTGTGCCATCTTATCTGTTTTGTGGACTCCTCTGTCATGTACAGCTGTTGGAGCCTCGGTATGACAGGAAGGTACTGTAGGACCTTCTCGGAGACCTTAGACTGTTTTTTCTTGCCATCACTACCGTCTACCTCCACATACCTAGAGGCTTTGCACTTTGGACAGTGCGTTGCTTCCTTAAGGTCTTCCCTAAATAGGACGCACCCTTTAGGACATGCATGGATCGACTCATACGACATCTTAAGTGCACGAAGGAGCTTCTATGACTCGTACATGTTTTTCGACAGCATGTGACCCTTCGAAAGCATTTCCCCCAAAACTTCCAACATGTGATCGAAGCCGTCTCGACTCAGGCTCAACTGCGACTTCAACGCTATTAGGCATCCAGTGGCATCCAGTTGCGATATTGTTGTGTTGTCGTGAAGGGGCTTCTGTGCTGAAGACATCATTTCGTAGAACGCCTTTGCGGTTTCCTCTGGATCCTCCTTCACCAATCCTTCATTGCCACGTGTCTCGTTATAGTCTACCACCATGTCGACCATCCTGGGATCTCCATCAAACTCCTCAAGGCATTCTCTCACCTCCTCCTCTCTAATACCACCATGGTTGCCTTCACCATGGAAGATTCACCTCTTATAGTTTTTCATAAATCCGTGCTCGTAAGGATCGGTCGAGACTGCTCTCTGTATTTTCCTTTTTGAGTTCTTACACTGGCTGTAGGGACACGACATGCGAATTGACCCATGAGCAGCAGGGCCAAATGCTTGCTCTAGGAAATAATTGGTCTCCCTAATCCATTCATTGGTCTTACTTGCAAAGCCCGTGTACATCCACTCACAGTTATCCATCCTCTGTCATACACATGCGTAAGCGAGTAATAAACTAGTAATTGCATCTACACGATGTTCCTACCATCTAATAGGGGAAGGATAGGTCCTAATCCCACCCGTGGATGCATAGATGGGGTTAGCTTCCATGTTCTGCCCCCTTCCGAGTCAGAATTTTGGCAGCACCTCCCCGCTGATCTCCCGATACACGTCCCCACAAGGAGAGTGTGTATCCGAAGAACAACGGGGAGGTGCTATTGAAACTCCGACTCGAACGGGAGCAGAACATGGAAGCTAACTCATCTATGCATCTGCGACCTGTCTAAAAAATGTGGACAATCCAAAACAGATACGGTCACAGATATGCAGAGACCTGCATACCTCCGACCGTATCTCTTTCGGACAGGAGACGCCTAACTGGGTTACGCGACCTAGGGTAAGGGAGAGAGGTGATTTATACCTAGGGTGGTAGTGGAGACAGGCTAGCGGGGCAGTGGCGAGGGGACGCGGTCCCTCCGACAAGACCTGCTCTGCAAAACAAGAAAAACAACACTATAAGTACAAAACTTTGGTAGAACCTCCTCCGCACGGGAAGGTTTTCAAAACCTACAAGAAATAAGCCGGCTCGATGGCCGACAACACATATACGGCACGAAGGCCACACATCAACAAACTCGGTACGAAGGCCATCAACGACACATATGACACGATGGCCGATAACCTGAAGCTTTACCTTCTTCTTCGGCGACGGGCGGGAACGATGGCATGGACGAACGTCGTCAACGAATGCGTGGACGGTCATCGGATCAAGGTCCTTCTCCTTCCTTCTCCCTCCTCTTCTCCTCCTCCCTTCTCCTCCTTCTTCTTCCTCCTTCTCCTTCTTCTTTCTCCTCCTTTTCTTTCTCCTTCTTCTTCTTCCTCCTCCTTCTTCTTCCTCCCCTTTTTCTTCCTCCATCTCCCTCCCTCCTCCTTCTCTTTCTTCTTCTTCTTTCTTCCTCCCCTTCTTATTCTTCCTTCCTCCCCTTCTTTTTCTTCCTCCTCTCCCCTCCCTCCTTTTTCTTCCTCCTTCTCTTTCTTCTTCTTATTTTTCCTTCCTCTCCTTCTTCTTCTTCCTTCTTCCTCCCTCCTGATTCTCCTGCTGGCGGCTAGCGGAGGGGCGGCGCGGGTGGCCACGGTGGCGGATGGCGCCGCGACGGTCGCCGACGCGCGCGGGCGCAGGGAGCGGTGGTGGCAGCGCACGTGGGCGCAGGGAGCAGTGGCGACGGCGCGCGTGGGCGCGGGGAGCGGCGGCGGCGGGCCGGATCCGGCGCTTTGGAGGGGCGGCGCTGTGGCGGCGAGGCGAGGGGCGCGGGGCGGGGGAGCGGCGGTGGCGGCGCTGAGGGCGTGGGGTTGCGAGGGAGAACGAGGCATTGGGTGGGCTTTTCGGCCCATCTAGAAACTTAGGGCACCGACCGGCTTTGCCGACTGCCAGGCCCACGGGCAGTCGACAAAGACTTTGGTTATTTTTTTAAAAAACGTCTTTGCCGACTGCCACTCTGGAGGCAGTCGGCAAAGAAACTCTTTGCCGAGTGCCTTTGTTGGCACTCAGTAAAGTTTTAATTTTTTTTGAACTTTTTCTATGGCCCAAGCATAGTGTTTACAAGCACATGTTAGAATTTGGGACCTTTTTACAATATTTTGCTATATTTCGTTCATTTATTTTATTTACTTGAATTTTTTTCACATAATCCAAATTTGAACTGCAGGTGCATGAAATAATGAAACGTAATCATTCGAAAAATGATATTCATGTTGGAGAGTGTGTTTTGAGTCCGTGTCCATAAACTCACCCAAAAGTTTAAACGTCTTGTCCACGAAACATGACCATCCAGGCGCGGTAGAAGTGTTTTTTAATTATATAAAATCCAAACAAAGTCTAAAAATCACAAAACTTGTCTAGGTGTCATGTTATCGCATGTAGAGGCTACGATAAAAATTTAAGAAAGTTTAGAGCAAGTTGCGATATCGGATGTCCAAAACCCAAACATCTCCACATGTGAGCAAGTTGTGTAAATCAAAGCAGGCAATAGAGGCAAAGAAACACCAGGAATTTGAATGTTCTGAAAGTAGCCGGTAAGATCCCGCATCTGACGCTGCGAGTGTTGCCGGACAGCCTCAAGCTGGCGCGCCATCTCCTCCCGATGGGCCTCCTCTCGGGCCGCCATCTCCCGCCGATTGGCCTCCTCTCGGGCCGCCATCTCCCGCCGATAGGCCTCCTGCGAAGAGAACTTGCCACCCTTATGGAGATGTCTGGGTTTTAGACATCCGACGTCGTAACTTGCTCCAAACATTCTCAAATTTTTATCATAGCCTTAACATGCGATAACATGACATCTGGACAAGTTTTGTGATTTTCGGACTTCGTTTGGATTTTATATAATTAAAAAATACTTCTACCGCACCTGGATGGTCATGTTTCGTGGACAAGGCGTTCAAACTTTTGGGTGAGTTTATGGACACGGCCTCAAAATACACTCTCCAACATGAATATCATTTTTCGAGTTTCATTATTTTATGCACTTGCTGTTCAAATTTGAATTATACAGAAAAATTCAAGTAAATAAAATAAATGAACGAAATATAGCAAAATATTGTAAAAAGGTCCCAAATTCTAACATGTGCTTGTAAACAATATGCTGGGCCACAGAAAAAGTTTGGATTCAAAATTAAAAAAATAGAATTTTGCCGACTGCCACGTGAGAGGCAGTCGGCAAAGAAGCTGGCTTTGCCGACTACCTAGCCTAGCAGTCGACAAAGAAGGCCGGCCCCGGGCCCAACTCGGGCCACGTGGCAGTTTGTCGACTGCTCGGCGTGGCAGTCGACAGAGAAGATATCTTTGCCGACTGCCGGACGTCAGGGCAGTCGGCAAAGAGCACGGCGACGGACGCTGTTTAACCCCGCCAAAGTTTGCCGACTACCCGTCTTTGCCGACTGTTAGGCTCTTCTCGGGCAGTCGCCAAAGAAGGCTTTGCCGACTGCCGTTCTTCGCCGACTGCCGGGCGAAGTCTTTGCCGATTGCTCGTGCTTTGGCAGTCGGCAAAGCTATAGACAGTCAGCAAAGCCGTTGTTTCCCGTAGTGAGAGCTTAACGCTTGTTCCTACGTTACTTCAACCTACACCATCGGGCCGCAGTGCACTGCCATCTTTATTTTCGTGCTCACCATCACCATGATGGGGGAGCTGTCGACGCTGGGTTCAGCTGGAGGGAGCGCCGGCGAGTCTTTGGCGCCTCTGGCATCTGCTGGAGGCAACGCCGGCGCGCTGGTGGCATCTGCTGGAGGCAGAGCCCGCGGTAAGAGCGAGCTGACGTCCACGCCGGGGCCAGCTGGAGGCCTGACGGCGACGACCCCGCCGGCCGGATCTGCATCTGCCAGCAGCGAGCTGATGGCTGCAGGATCAGCAGGAGGAAGTGCCACTGCGACGACGACGACGACGACTGCAGCTGGTATTTCTCCGTTGCTCCATAAGGAGTTAGCCCTACTTCATCTCGAAAGCAACTGCTCCGTGGACTGCATGGTGTGCCTGCTTGAGACCATCAGCTCCTGCTTGGCTGATGGTTTGACCTGTGCACATCCTTTGACCATGGTCGAGTGCTACGTCGCCAAGTTCATCATCATTGAGGACTGCTTCGGCACCGGCGAGCTGACGACGACGACGACGCCGCCGGCGGCGGGATCAGCTGGAGTCAGCGAGCTGCCGTCGCCGCCGGGATCTGCTGGAGGAAGTGCCACTACAACATCAGCTGGTGCTTCTTCCGCATTGCTCCGGCAGGAGTTAGCCCTAGCTGATCTTGGAAGCAGCTGTTCCGACAACTGCATGCAGTGCCTGCTTGACAACATCTTGTCCTGCTCCGTTGACGCAGTGATCTGTGTCGATCCTTTGGGCTTCCTCAGGTGCCTCCTTGAGAATTTCCTCCCATTCAGGGGATGCTTCGACACCAATTAAGCGAACCTATAGTGTGTACTTTCAATAATCCATTCGTGTGCAGCGTGTATGTGTGGTGTGTGTGTGTCCACTACTCGATCTTGATCTCCAGTACTGTTAGCTACTAGTATATATGTATATGTAAGTGACATGGGGGTACCCGAATAAATAAAACGAGACGTATTTTATAATTTACCATTTGATGATGACCTCTGGTGCAAGAGGTCAACGAATATATATTGTGTTGAATATATATATTGCGTAGTTAACGTGATGAACTTTATTATTATTGTTACACAAATCCTATATCACAGTCGCCTGTGGTGCTCAGGCGACGACCCCGGCCGAGCACTAGCTCCCATGTGCCCGGCGGCCCGCACCCTGCCCCTAAACGTCGCCTGAACCAATTTGCGAAACAAGTGGGCTGCCGGTAGCTAGGAGGAACCTAAGCAGACTGCAGCCACAACTGTGTGCCCATACCAAAAATTTACCAAGTGATGATGGTGCACATTCGATCATGGTTATGTGCTCAGCGTTTTTACTTAGAAGAGAGGCATTGATAGCCATCTAGCTATGCTTTGAGACAGTAAGTGGTCCGTTTGAAATTTGATTACCCAAAACTAAACAAATTCTTTTATGTTCGAAATCTGAAGTAGTACTCTAAATAAATCTTTGTCAAAGCCAAGTTCAAGACATGTTCAAATCTGCCAAATGAAACAAACTTCATCATAATGCCACACAAGGTATGTTTCAAAATAAGTATGAATTGCATCCCATGTATGTAATAAGTAACCTTACGGCTTGAGAAAGGGCCAGTGTCTATTAATTGAACGGACATGCGTGGATGCAGCTAATTTTAGAACACACTTACCCACCGTGCATATGTCTCTTGGATGGACACCTGACCGGCCTATATAGTATATATATATACGCGTCACCATGCACCGTACCGTCCACTATTTATAGCAATAGCCTTTCTTGGTGATTACTGAAAAGACGGTCGATCGAGTAACTCAAGAGCACACACATACAATATATATAGGATCGAGCACCATCTCACGCATATGACTAAACCAACTCCATCGATCGATCGATCTTATTTGCATTATATATAATCCACGCCACGCCACGCGCCATGGCCAAGACTAGCATCCTCCTCCTGCTGCTTATTACCCTGCTTGTTGTTGCAGATCATCAAGCCGCTGCCGCAGCGACCAAGCAATTGTCCCCCGCCGCCCAAAAGTCCATTGACGACCTCAGCGTAGGTGTCCAGAAGCTTATGGATGCTGTCGTCTCCGCCGCCCCAAGCCGTTGTGAAGCACCTGAAGCCCCTCACTCTCGCTCTCGACAAGGCCAAGGAGTCAGGAGATGAGAAGAAAATCGCCCGCCTCGTTGTTACCGTGGAGATAGCCGCTGCCATGGTCAAGGCTGCGCCGCCGGAGAAGAAGCTCCAGACGATGGAGGACTCAATCAACTCGGTAGCCACACCCAGCACGCTAGATTGCCCCAACGTCGACAAGGCCTACTGCGAGATGCACTCCAAGATTAAGGAGGCCCTCGATGGAGTCATCGCAGCTGCCTCAGCAGACAAAATGACGGAGGCCAAAGCTACCGTCGTCAAGGAAACAATGCGCACCGTTGGGTCCACTGTCAACAAGGCGTATGCGGATGGAAATGAGAAAAGGATCGCTCAGGTCCTTGCTGCCTACACTAAGGCAGCTGACCTGGTCATTGCGGCTGCTCCTGCTGACAAGCTCAAGGTCATGGAGAAGACCTTCGCCGTCGTCGCCAGGGATTGACGAAGCCTTATATTGATTGATCGATCGAGTCATATCCACTTGTACATGTCACCACCACCACCATTTCCTCGAGGTTTTTGTCCATCATTTCTGAAAGACAAATAGTAATATTTACTTTTTTATACATTTCATAATATATTTTTTCTTTTACCTTTTTATAAAGTGCTAGCGTGCAATTGTCTCTTAGAAACATAAAGAACCTGTCTTCGGCCTCTGGCACCGCCTATTGGATTTTGGAGCGTCAATGTTGTTGCTTTTAATATAAGTAGGTGAGTGTCCGTGCGTCGCAACGGGAGAACATCGTAGGAATGTACAAGTACTATATTCAACTGATGCTATGAAAAATCAAACTTAACCACATGTATATTTTTACAAATGTCACAAGTATCTACCATCTCTCAGACGAAGACTCCAATTGGCAAAATAGCAACCACATTTTTTTTGACGTTAAAAACAGCGACCACATGATTGAGATCATTTTTTATTTGTCTTCTCTTCCACAGGATAACAATTAATACATCACTGGCAATAAATCCCTACTATTAAGAATAGATGGTTGTCTTTCTTACAGATTGACAAAGTACTTGATAGGTTCAGATCTAACCTTTTCCCTTTTAATTGAGAAATAATCAAAATGAAGCACAGATATATTATTTATTAATGACAATCTGGAATACTGCTGTTGCAACACAAGCTTCAGAACTCTCAGAGCATGTTCAGATTTTCAAAATGGTCTTGTGGTTCTAGTATACAAAAGAAAAATGGCACATTCCGATCATTGGTTATCTATGTATGCATCGAGAACACCATTCAGGATTCAGCAATGTGAGAATGCCATCCTGAAAAAATGAAGAGTGGACAAAGAAGGCACTTGCCACGGCTGGCAGCAGGAAGGAAACCGGGGCTGCTCCAATCGATGGGACCGTGAGCGGCAGCGTCGGGCTCGGACAGACTTGGCATCGAGACGCGCACAAGTTGCCCATGCAGCGATAGCATGGTGTCGCAGCTGCCCTATCTTGTTGCATGGCGATGTGGCGCCAGCCCAAGCTTCTGGAGCTTGAGGAAGTATTTATGGGCAGGTCTCCTGATCTGCAATACTGAATCCCTAAATGCAAGAAACAAGAAATCAAATTAGTCGTCTTGGTGCCGACATGCTCCTCAACCTTCTTCCAGTCACCACGTTCGAACCTGGAAAAACAAATTCATGGCCATCAAGTCCATTACATGCTCATCACTGAAAAGCAACAGGAAAACACGATTCAGGCTTATTCAGAGAGATGAGGCCACATCAACTCTGACTTTGTGGGAAAAAAAAACTGAGCTCGAATGTGTTAGTACCAGCTACCAGAAGGAGAGATGAGGCCACAAAATCAGTCGTTGAGCTTGTGCTGCACAACCTCCGCACTGAGTTTCTTTCTTCTCACAATATTCCAACAAATAAACTCAGCCACTTACCATTTATCTCAGGCATTCCCTAGAAAATGCAGAAATATTAGCTGGATGTAGAGCATTACAATGAGCTTGACAAGAGTGTGTTGCCAAGAATCTGAAAACCCATCTTCTTGATGTCTGTCTTTTGTAGTTGGAACTCAGATTATCAATAGATTGATAAGCAGAACTTCTCATGAAAATTACAAGAGGATTGTCCCAACCTTTTTTTGCATACAGCTATCTCAAGGAGTATACATTTATCTCCTTCCATGCTAGACACCCTCAGCAATGAGTCAATGACAATGATCTTCTTCCACGGTTTATCTGAGCAGGGCCTGCAATAGTAATTTTTCCATGGTAACTCTTCTGCTGGTGTAGCATCCCAGGTCGAGGCGTTAGTGGTATCTGAGGGACAACTGCAAGTGCACAGCAAACATGGAATTTCATCAAGAGCTCTGTAAACAACAGTTCATTTTCAGTTAAATGATGGTTAGTCATTAAGAAAACTTTTACAGCTCAAACTGTCACTCTAATTCGGACCCAAGTGAAATGAAACAGTGACATCCACATCAAATTCACAGTCTAATGGGGGAGCTCTCCGTCTCGGCCTAGGTGTGTGCCGCTTGGATGAACTGCTGCTGCAAAAATCAAACATCTCACCCAAAAAAAAAACTCACTACACATAGCCATTCAGTTTGCAAGTGTTGGAAGGCAATTCTCAACTGCAGGAACATTGAGTAAGTCACATGAATTCGAAAATTTACATGACTAATTACCAGAGCTTGGTTGAGCAGTGGCCCTGGTCGCTGGCCTTCCTCGGGCAATGTTCTGAGTGCTTCAAAAATCACCGAGACTGCTAGTCACCTAACACCAAATACGATACAGAAGACATCAGAGTAAGCAAAGAAGGCAGCTGTTTGAAGCAGTGGCGGAGGACCATGGTGGCAAGGCATGGCAGCTGCCATACCTTGAATAAACAACAACAACAGTATCTTAAATGTTTTTAAACATCTTTCGCCATTTCATACTTGATTGGGATGATATTCTTATACTTTATTATCTAAGCTGTCAATTTCGCCATACCTAAAAAAAAAATTCCGTCCTCCGCCACTGGTTTGAAGCCATAAATCAGTGAGCTATTTCAAGCCATAAATCAGTAACCACTAAGGCCTTGTTCGTTCAATAAAGATCCCATGAAGAAAAAGACATTTCAAGAGCTAAGAAATTTATCAATTATTATCATTGTACCAAAGGGGAAAAGAAAATGGCTTCATACATGCAGTGACAATACTATGAATCCTAAACACCCTCCTCTCTTTGCAAGCATTTTGCTACTTCACCTGTCCAAAATAGTCGAAACAGAATGTGAACTGCAAACAAGATCACACTGATTCAGTTTGCAGTCAAGTCATAGCTTGCACTTCTGATCTGAATATTCCATTTATCATATAACCAATGTGCTTATTTCAACCAAACACAAATCCGCAATACTATGATGATATAAAAAACACAATATTTCAACCGACTCTTTTCTATTTTCTTATTTAGTTGAATTAGCATGGTCGTACTGCTTCTTCAAAATCAAAACAAAGAAAAAAAAACTGGGAGCAGAGTATCCTTTGAAAAAAACCTGGGACCACACTATCACCCAATCTGTAGTTTTATATACCTGAGAGCAGAATTTCCTTTGATAAGGCTACCTAGCTGAAGACTTTAAACATCATCCATTAGACTTACTAGGCCTTGTTTAGTTCGCTAAATTGGCGCTGGAATTCCTGTAGCGGAATTTCTGTGGTATTTCGTTTGTATTTGGTAAAAATTATCCAAACTTTGACTAATTAGGCTTAAAATGTTCGTCTCGCAAAGTACAGCAAACCTGTGCAATTAGTTTTTGATTTCATCTACGTTTAGTATTCCATACATGGTCCGACATTTTGATGTGACGGAGAATAAGAATTCCACATAGTGAATTTAGTGGCCAAATTTGATGAACTAAACAAGGCTCTAATGTCTGCCTATCCTGACTGAGTATGATATTACTTATGCAACCTCCGAATAGCATGCCCCAACCTGCTAACTGATCAGGATAGAGCCTACTGCTACTTGCAGAAAACATAACCTCATCAAGTATGAGAAATATGTATCAGATTAATGAAATAAAAAAACTAAGACCAAAGCAGTGGCGGAGCCAGGGGGGTGCCAGCAGGGGCCGTGGCCCCCCTGACTTGGTGTCCGGGCTCATACCCTGCTACTGTGCTACATGTATACATGCGGTTAGTACGTGAATACACAAGTCCACGTTGTATTGTATATACGTGTGCAAAAGCTAAGAAGAAGCGCTGGTTTGCAGGCTAGAAGAAGCTAACAAGAGGCTAGCAAGTTTCACGTAAGCTTAAGGGAAAAAGCTAGAAGTTTCTTGATGTGCAAAATAGAAGAAGCTAACAGTCACAGCCATATAATAAGTGCACCTAAACTAGCTATAGAGTTCGTAATTTATTATGTAGTAAAAATAGTTGAAAGGCTATTAAAATATACACTTGTTATATAAACTTATCTTTTGCAAGAGGTGTCATCATATTGCTCGGCCCTCTTAACCAAAAGTTCCGGCTCCGCCACTGGACCAAAGTCAATCGGAAGGAACCGTAACAAAGAAGCTTAACTGGATGTCAGAGGTAAGAGATTTAACAGCTAGCTGATGGCAGAGCAGGGAGGGGTGTAACGCACCAGGCAGTGAGGACGGAGGTGCGGACGGTGAAGACGATATGATGGTTCTCAAACACTTGCTGCGGGCTATCGGAAGAGCACACCAGTCGTCACCTTGGTGGAGAAGACGTCGCAGACGGCGGCCCAGGAGATTGCGGATGCCGGGCGCCGTGCGCAGCCGACGTGCGTGCGCGGGCGGCGGTTCCTGCCGGCGTTGGCGATGCCCTTGGCCACGGGCGTCTTGGGCGGCGGAAAGCAGGGCGGGGGAGCTCCAGCGGCCGGCGACGACGGCGGCGAGGCGACGAACGGCGAGGATGCGCAGGCAATTCGGGGAACCGCCGGTGGCGAAAGCGCGGACCGGCGCGGGGCAGCTCGAGCGACGAGCGGCGACGGCGACGACGCGGCGAGGCGACGACGACCGAGAGCGACCTGGCCGCGACGGAGCGGAGCGCCGGCGTCGGCGCGGCGTCGCCTTGGGGCGCTTGTTCAGAGGACGGGCGCGGAGCCGGGCGGCATGGAGGTTGGCGGCGGTTGGGGTCCTGCGGAGCTGTGGAGTGCGGAGTGGGAGGTCGTGCGCGTGGGCAGGCCGATTAGTGCTAATATGACGATGACAGCCGGGTTTTTTAGAGTAAGATGATGATATTAAGATGAAATATTCTGAAATTGATTCAGTGGTTCAGCTAGGAGTGACGACTTATTGTATAGTCGGATGCAAAACGAGACAAATTACTGGACGTGCTCGGTTGTTACGTTACTGCGCATGGCAGTTATTATATTCTTTAATTCTTGCTGCACTGTCTTATCTTTTTTTCTCTTCATACCGGCCACTTGTTTCTCGGAGCTTCCCCATCGTGCTAGCCAATGTTGATGCGTGCAGAACCGGGCCTTAATTCTTCTCATTATCGGTACGATTGCCTTTGTCCATGGGACACTGTTGTGTTTTGTTGGAAGCGTCATATGGCTTAATACAAGTTACAAGCATGAAAAACTAGGTACTCACTATTTTTAGGATCCCACCCCTGGAATTTGTATTAATTCAGTGGCTACTCACTCAAATGATGAACAAACAACCTAACTAACTTTAGTTTAATAGTTTGGAAGTGTGTTTGAACTTTGAAATAAACTTATTTGTGACGGTAACTTGATGATATCCCATGTGTTGCTACGGGAATTTGTAGTACTTTAGTTTGATTGAAACACTATATCGTTATATTTCGAAGTCAAAAGAATATATATAAAGTACGAAACTGTATATATTGTAGTAATAATGACAAAAGCAAGGTTTTGAAGACAACCATATGAGCAAAATGGCTAAACAGGTGGTTAGCTTGGACATATGAAAAAGATTATAAAGTACTAATT
Organism: Bothriochloa decipiens; assembly: GCA_023333625.1. NCBI lineage: Eukaryota > Viridiplantae > Streptophyta > Magnoliopsida > Poales > Poaceae > Bothriochloa > Bothriochloa decipiens. Next base: position 41,675,976 of record CM041639.1, on the reverse strand, counting down.
AATAATAACCCGATATATATATATATATCTATCTATTTATCTATACGAAACACACAACTGGAGACAACCTGTAACAACCCGAAAATCCGAGCTATAAAATTTTTTCGACAAAACCCTGAGTGATGTGGCGCAACATGTCATCATCTACCCCTTAACCTTGCATTAACCCCATCATGTCATGCATAGCATTCATGTGTTTTTAATTAATTAATGTCTCATGTAAATGCTTCATGTTTCATATGATATATTTCAATGTTGCCAAAGCTTTGTTTCAATGTTTCAATAGTTCATGCATCATGTTGCATTACAAGAGTGATTTGGATTTTATTTGGTTTATGTGTTGAAAAATAAAAATAGCAAATATAGTATTTATTTTGCCAAATAAATGTTAAGGGAATAATACCCTAACATTATGAGGGCCAAGTATACCCACTACTTTGTCATACAAATTTAGCACATCATATATATATATATGTATATATAAAACTATTAGAAAATAAAAAAGGAAAAGAAAAAGAAAAGGAAAAAGAAAAGCCAACCGGTCCGAGCAGCCCAGCCGCTCGCCCGCGCGCTGCGTTGGCCCAGCAAGGCGGCCTAGCAAGCGCCGCGCCACGCCTTCGCCCGCTGCTGCCGCTGACGGGCGGGACCAGCCGTGGACCCCGCCTGTCATAAGCGCCGCTGAGGTCACTCGACCGGCCGCTCGCGCTGACGTCGCAGTTGCCAGGCGTTGTTCCCCGCGTCTCCTTGAAGCAATCTGCCTCGGCTGCTCGATCCGCATCGACGCACGCCCGCTCGTCACCTCGGCTGACCAACCCTGCACAAAGCACCCACGGCCGCAGGCGAAATCCTCCGCGTGCGCGCGCGCACATGCGCCGCCGCCGCGGTGAACTACGCCGCCGTAAAGGATTTCACCACCCAGCCGCTGCTAGCTCTCTCTCGCTGCTTCGTGGACCCGACCAAGCACCCTACCGGTGACCTGGACCCCTCCTTGGCCGCTTGACCAAGCCGGAGCCGTGATCGGCCGTTCGCCGGCCACCTACCTCCGCTTCCGCCCTATATAAGCAAGGGGCCGGAGCTCTAGGGTTCCCAGTTGCCGCCACCACTCCGGTGGAACCCCAATTGCAACCCTAGCTGCCCAATTTGGAGAAGGAGGGGAGGTAGGAGACGAAGGAGGCGGGGAAGAGAAACCTGTCCGCCGCCGGAGTTGGAGAAGAAGAGGAGGTCCGCCGTGCTGCTACGCCGGGAGCAAGAAGGGGAGGCCGTACCGCAAGCCGGAGCCACAAGGACGCCGGAGCCTGGACTTGTACCGCACCTCCTATCCGCGTCCGCGCCGGTGAGCACCTCCGCCATGCGCTTCTCCCCAATCTCTGCCCGTGCTACTTCGGGAGTGGGTACATGCCATGGCGTTCTCTTCAGGAGTGAACACATGGGCTCTTCACAATTCTAGTGATCTTCAGGAGTGGGTACCAGCTTTTCTTTCGGTTATATACCGACCCTGCATTTCTTCTTATGCAAGGCTTCTCTATTATTACTGACTTGCTGATCCTTCCCCTTTTAAACGCGCAGATGACAAGCTTTGGACCTCCGCTTGGACCATTGAGCAGCATGCCCAAGGCTGAGTTCACCTACCAGAGACAGGAGTTTCCAGGCTTTTCGTACACTCTACGCCGTGTTCTAGGAGTTCTCGGAGTGCCTGTCGAGGAGATCAAGTACACCTTCACTGGAGCACCTGACCTAGAGGGAGGAATCAAGGGTTACGTGGTCACTCACCTGGAAATACCTGTAAGTCAGACTCTGCCTTCTGTACCAGCTCTCCTAGAGACGACAGTCAAGGACTCAATCAAGGAAGGAATCCAGTCTGTGTCACTCAAAGCTCTGCGTGAAGTGATGAAGACCTCTTACGAGCACCTTCGCAACACAGAGTTTCATCTTCTTACTCAGGCCCTGAACTCTCTCTCCTCACACTAGAGTAGCAGGACGACCTGGTCAGGCCGGTCATCCTAGCTGAGACCAGTCTTTGCAGCCGTGCCTCCATCGCTTACCTCTTAAGCAGAACCGCTACATAGAGCACTTGGAGAAGAAGAGACGTCTCGACTGCAACACTCTGATGGAGTACCAGGAGTTCTGCAAGAAGGAAGCTGAGGAGAAAGAAGGACTCGAGGCTACCATCGCCCAGCTAAAGGACAAGCTCGCACATCAGGCAAGGGCTCACAAAGCCGAGGTCGCTGACCTGCGAGATTGAGGACATTGGGCTATGGAACTACTACCTCGACGCAAGAGTTCTCCAGTTAGAAGGAGAGAAGATGGACAAGGACAAGGAGATTAGAGAACTACAGAAGAGAAGATAGGAAGATGGTAAGAGTAACTTCACTGTGCAGTGTGAGAAGTCAATGCTCATCAAAGCCCTGAAGAAAGCAGAGACAAAAGCACAGTGCAACCAAGGCCATCTGATTGCCCTGATGATCCAGAATGAGACCTTGGTGGACAGATATAAGAGACTCAAGACAGCTTAGAAGAACTCTGACGAGAGGCACTGCTAGGAGTACGTTGAGCTGCGGGACAGACTTCCTCTGTTAGCCAGATGCAAGGACCCCTTCAAGGAAACTTTCCAGATTGGTCAGACTTTCTTGAGGCACGACCACTGTCTAGCTCCCACCAACCTGCTGCTGACTAAGGAGTTCAGAGAAGTCCAGGCTTATGTGAAGCGCCTTCACATTTCACAGGAGGAGCTGATGGTTCTTGGTAGCCGCTTTCACCCAGCAGTGTACAACACACCGATGTACAAGTCAGAGTAGTGTGAACCCTGCGTGGCCATGTTATGAGATGGAGTTGAGCTAGTTGTTATCCATGAGTTATGATGTACCTACCCTGATGTACCCTCCATGAGTTATCATCTCGTAGTACGAGTCTCGCACGTCATCTAGCGTAGCTGCTAGAGATGATGCCATGTAATGCAACCCATGTAATGAATGTTCGATCTTAATGCATTTTATGGCTCTATTGCTTCTTTGTATGAGTGTTGGATAGATTAAATATTTTTCCTTAAATCGTTGAAATCATTTAATTATATTAAATTAATAAAGTACTAAACCATTATCGACCTATGTCGCAGATGTCTGCACATCGCTCCGCACGTTTGGGCAACCGTTCGCCTATACCCGAGCCCGAGCTTGGGCGTGGAAGACACTATGGACGTAGGGGTGGTCGCGTTCCACCCATCGACCTCAACCAGGGTGGGAACAACCGTGAGCAGACCTCGCCAGCTGGAGGAGCCGCTGGAGGAGGTGATGCTAATGGCAATGGACCCTGCTTCAGCCAAACCCTCCGCCGTAGCCAGTACCGCCACCACCACTGCCACTGAATCTGGCGAAAGTGATGATGCAACAGACACAGCTGCTTGCCGCATTGGTCAATGGAGCCAATCATCATTTTGGAGGAAACCCGAATGACTTCCAGAGGAAACTTAAGGGTTTTCTGAAGCTCAGACCACCCACTTTTGATGGCACCTACAAGGAACCGCTGGAAGCAGATGATTGGCTTCGTGAGATTGAAAAGAAGATGGAGCTTACCACTTGTACCCCTGAGGAGCGAGTCAGAATCGCTGCTCACCATCTCACTAGAGCTGGACGCTCCTGGTGGGACAGCTACCGCCAAGCTCATGAGGACCCCGATCACATCACCTGGGATGAGTTCACTGATGAGTTCATCAAGTACCATGTTCCTAAGGGATTCATGGAGCAGAAAGAGGAGGAATTCCGCAATCTCACCCAGAAGGGATGTGACATCTGCGAGTACACCAACACTTTCACCAGTTTGCTGCGCTGTGCACCTCTGCATGTTGCAGCATCTAAGAAGGAGAAGATTACTCAGTCTAGGAAGGGTCTGAACCCCAAGATCAAGGTAGCCCTAGGAGGCACCAAGAATCACACCCTTCATGACATGATCGATCGCTACATCCAGATCAAAAAGGATCAAAAGGAGGTAGGAGAAATGTCCAGAAGGGAGAAGAAGAAGTCCGAGGGCTTCTACCATGACCATGAGTGCAAGAGGTTTCGTTAGGACAAGTCTTCTAGCCATCCTCATTTTGGCAAGGACCCTGCCTATGGCTCGATTAAGAGTGGTGGTGCCTACTCTGCTGACCACCTCCGCTCTTCCCGTGACCATCGCTCCCACGACCATCACTCTCGTGACCACCGCTCTCGTGACTGCTCTGGGAAGGATCGCTACCCCCGTGAGCACTCTTCGCAGCCGCGTCACAGGTTCGATCACTCTACGCCTACTCGTGCTGCGCCAAACTCAGGCAACTGGAAGGCCGCTGCACCAACCCCCACAGGCAGTGTGCCGTTCACTTGCTTTGGTTGTGGTAAACCTAGACACAAGGTGTTTGACTGTCCTGAGAAGACCCCCACACCTGCTGCACCCAAGTCTTAGTACCTTGGATCTGCAAGCCGTGGTCGCCTCACGCACATGAACGCTGAAGAAGCTCAAGCTGCCCCAGATGTTGTGTACGGTATGTTTCTTGTTAATGGCTTTAAAGCATCCGTTCTGTTTGATTCTGGAGCTACATGTTCATACATCTCATCCAAGTTTGCATGAGAGAATAAGATACCTACCACTCCACGTTTGGAGCCTATAGTCACCAGTTCTCCTCTTGGTGAGATGAGAAGCACCCATATCTATAAGGGAGTGAAGCTTTCTATCGAGGGTCTAACCTTCCGAGCTAACCTTACCCTGCTACCTTCAAATGGTTTGGATGTCATCCTAGGCATAGATTGGCTTACCGAGCATAAGGGTTTGATCTCTTGTTCACCCATATATCTTTAGATAACTCACCCTTCTAGCCAAGCAGTTAGATGTGCACCTCAGAAGGATAAGTCTGTATCTGTGTATGTGCCCTGAACGCACTCAAGATTCAGGCAGAATCTCCGAAAGAGGAGAAGACTTTCGCTGATGTTCCCGTTGTTAGAAAATATGAGAGTGTGTTTCCAGAAGAGTTGCCAGGCATGCCACCTGATCGTGATGTTGATTTCATAATTGACCTCACGCCGAGAACCGGTCCCATTTCTAAGCAACCGTACCGCATGTCGGTTGATGAACTAGAAGAGTTCAAGAAGCAGTTGAAAGAGCTTTCTGATAAAGGCTTTATTAGGCCTAGTGCTTCGCCCTGGGGATCACCTGTTCTATTTGTGAAAAATAAGGATGGCTTAATGAGGATGTGTGTTGACTACCGCAATCTCAACGCTGTTACCATCAAGAACAAGTATCCTCTACCAAGGATTGATGACTTGCTTGGTTAGCTTCATGGTGCTAAGTACTTCTCAAAGATTGATCTCAGATCTGGCTATCATCAAATGAAGATTCGTGAGGAAGACATTCCCAAGACAGCTTTTGTCACTCGCTATGGGCAGTATGAGTTCACCGTTGCATCCTTCGGTCTCACGAATGCCCCTGCCTACTTCATGAACATGATGAACAAAGTGTTTATGGATGATCTTGACCAGTTTGTGGTAGTCTTCATTGATGACATTCTGGTTTATTCATCCACTGTCGAAGAACATGAAGCACACTTGAGAATAGTGCTCGAGAAGCTAACCCAACACCAGCTCTATGCCAAGTTTAGCAAATGTGAGTTATGGCTAGAAGAAGTTGCTTTCCTTGGTCATGTACTCTCAGCTGATGGTGTTGCTATAGATCCTGCAAAGATAGAGGCCGTAAAAGAATGGAAACAACCTCGCAATGTGTTCGAGATTAGGAGTTTCTTAGGATTGGCGGGTTACTATCGCCGATTCATTGAGAACTTCTCAAAGATAGCCCATCCGATGACAAATCTCTTGAAGAAGACCAACGAGTTTGAATGGACACTCGAGTGTGAGCACAGTTTCCAAACTCTAAAGGAGAAGCTCACTACCACGCCTATCCTAGCCTTACCTGATATCACTAACGACTTTGTCATCTATTGTGATGCCTCTCGCCAAGGACTAGGTTGTGTGCTGATGCAGAATGGAAAAGTTATTGCTTATGCTTCCCGACAGCTGAAGGAGCACGAGCAACGATACCCACCCATGATCTTGAGTTAGCAGCTGTTGTGTACACCCTGAAGATCTAGAGACATTATCTCATTGGCAATAAGTATGAAATATACACCGATCACAAGAGCTTGAAGTACTTTTTCACTCAAGAAGATCTGAATATGAGACAGCGCAGATGGCTAGAGCTAATCAAGGACTATGACATGGAGATTCACTACCATCCAGGGAAAGCGAATGTAGTCACAGATGCTCTAAGTTGCAAGACCTACTATCATGCTCTGTTCACCTCGACCCTACCACCTGAGTTACAGAAAGAGATTGAAGATCTCCAGCTCGAGATAGTACCTCATGGTCTGTTGCATGAACTTTGCATCGAGTATAATCTCACCGAGCAAATTCGTGAAGCTCAAAAGAGTTGTGAGGAAATAGAGTACATACGTGGGTTGATGAAGCTAGGCTACAGCCCAGAATTCAGAGAAGATGAGCATGGAACCATCTGGTTCAAGGATAGAATCTGTGTACCTAGCAATCCTGCTTTGCGTAAGGAAATTCTGTTAGAAGCACATGACTTTAAGTATTGCATCCATCCTGGTGGTGCAAAAATGTATCAAGATGTAAGGAAGCATTTCTGGTGGAAAGGCATGAAAGCAAACATTGCTAGACATGTGGTCGAATGTGACATCTGTAACAGAGTCAAGGCCAAACACAGAAGACCCGCTGGATTACTCAAACCACTCGATGTTCCTGAATGGAAGTAGGAGAGCATATCCATGGACTTTATCGTAGGATTTCCTCGAACCCCGCAAGGACATGACTCCATCTGGGTAATAGTCGATCGTCTGACAAAGGTAGCACACTTTATACCAGTCAAGACTTTGATACATGCAGAACAGTTGGCAGATCTGTACATCAAGGAGATATTGAGGCTTCATGGAGCTCCTAAGAGTATTGTATCAGATCATGGACCCCAATTTATGTCTCGATTCTGGCAAGCTCTTCATGAGTCCATTGGGACAGACCTCGATTACAACACTACTTATCACCCATAAACAGATGGTCAGACAGAAAGGTTGAATCAGATTCTTGAGGATATGCTTCGTGCCAGTGTTCTCAAATATAGAATAGATTAGGAGAAATGTTTGTCTTTCACTGAGTTCTCTTACAACAACAGCTACCAGGCAAGTATCAAGTTGTCGCCTTTTCAAGCTCTTTATGGCAAACCATGCAGAACCCCGTTGATGTGGGACCACCCCAGTGAGAGGGCAGTCTTTGGCCCCGCCAAGATCAACGAAGCCGAAGAAGGAGTTGCTCAAGTTAGAGAGAACTTAAGGATCGCTCAAAGTCGACAGAAGAGCTACGCAGATAAAAGGCGCAGAGACCTCAAATTCAAAGTCGGGGACTATGTCTATCTCAAGGTGTCTCCACTTCATGGTACCGTCAGATTCCACGTGAAAGGGAAACTAGCTCCAAGATATGTTGGACCGTATCGCATCTGTCAGAGAGTTGGAAAGCTTGCATACAAGCTTGAACTACCCCCATAGTTGACAGGAGTACATCCCGTATTCCATGTTTCACAGTTACGCAAGTGTTTAAGAGTACCAGAAGAAGAAGCAGTTAACACTGATGTGCTTGATATCCAAGACACTCTGGAGTACAAAGAGCACCCCATCAAGATTTTGGGTTATGACACTAAAGAGACCCGAAGCAAGTCTATCCCTATGTGCAAGGTTCAATGGAGCAATCACACTGAACGTGAAGCTACGTGGGAAGATGAAAATCACCTACTGCTATAGTATCCTTACCTCTTTGAAGGGTATGTCACCTCTTAAATCTCGAGGATGAGATTCCAATGAGGGGGAGGACTGTAACAACCCAAAAATTTGAGCTACAAAATTTTTTCGACAAAACCCTGAGTGATGTGGTGCAACATGTCATCATCTACCCCTTAAACTTGCATTAACCCCATCATGTCATGCATAGCATTCATTTGTTTTTAATTAATTAATGTCTCATGTAAATGCTTCATGTTTCATATGATATATTTCAATGTTGCCAAAGCTTTTTTCAATGTTTCAATAGTTCATGCATCATGTTGCATTACAAGAGTGATTTGGATTTTATTTGGTTTATGTGTTGAAAAATAAAAATGGCAAATATAATATTTATTTTGCCAAATAAATGTTAAGGGAATAATACCCTAACATTATGAGGGCCAAGTATACCCACTACTTTGTCATACAAATTTAGCACATCATATATATATATGTATATATAAAAGTATTAGAAAATAAAAAAGGAAAAGAAAAAGAAAAGGAAAAAAAAAAGCTAACCGGTCCGAGCAGCCCAGCCGCTCGCCCGCGCGCTGCGTTGGCCCAGCAAGCGCCGCGCCACGCCTTCGCTCGCCGCTGCCGCGGATGAGTGGGACCAGCCGTGGACCTCGCCTGTCATAAGCGCCGCTGAGGTCACTCGACCGGCCGCTCGCGCTGACATCGCAGTTGCCAGGCGTTGTTTCCCGCGTCTCCTTGAAGCAATCTACCTCGGCCGCTCGATCCGCATCGATGCACGCCCGCTCGTCACCTCGGCTGACCAGCCCTGCACAAAGCACCCATGGCCGCGGGCAAAATCCTCTGCGTGCGCATGCGCACATGCACTGCCGCTGCGGTGAACTACGCCATCGTAAAGGATTTCACCACCCAGCCGCTGCTAGCTCCCTCTCGCTGCTTCGTGGACCCGACCAAGCACCCCACCGGTGACCTGGACCCCTCCTTGGCCGCTTGATCAAGCCAAAGCCATGATCGGCCATCCACCGGCCACCTACCTCTGCTTCCGCCCTATATAACCAAGGGGCCGGAGCTCTAGGGTTCCTAGTCGCTGCCATCACTCCGGTGGAACCCCAATTGCAACCCTAGCCGCCCAATTTGGAGAAGGAGGGGAGGTAGGAGAAGAAGGAGGCAGGGAAGAGAAAGCTGTCCACCGCCGGAGTTGGAGAAGAAGAGGAGCTCCGCCATGCTGCTACGCCAGGAGCAAGAAGAGGAGGTCGTACCGCAAGCCGGAGCCACAAGGACGCCAGAGCTTGGACTTGTACCGCACCTCCTATCCGCGCCCGTGCCGGTGAGCACCTCCGCCATGCCCTTCTCCCCAATCTCTGCCCATGCTACTCCAGTCATGGCACTCCGCCTTGGGAGCGCGTAGGCTGAGACCTCCGCCGATCTCCCTCTGGACACACCCGCACACACATGAAGCCAGCCAAGCCCCCTCGGACCATGACATCGGGAGGATGCCGGACCGAAGCACCGCCTTGCCCGCCGCCACGCACCGAGCGCCGTCGTGGCGAACCCAGCCATCTCTCCATTGAGCTCTACCCTCCTTTGACCACGAATCTGTGCTCGCCTTGATGAGACAGACTCCGTGCGCACCCTAGCTCCGCGTTTTCCTCGCCGGAGCACTGACCCGAACCACCTTGCCGTCGACGTGCCGGTGCGCTGTCGCTCCAGAGCACCGCCATTCACCATCATTTCCTGCCACCTCTGACCACCCCGAGGAACAAGAAGAAGCTGGGAAGCTCCGCCGTGATGTGCTGCATCGATTGGACAAGGAGATGGAGGCCGTGGACCCTCTCGGAGTGCCGTTGCCGTGCACCGAGGACCCGCCGGAGTTCCACCGTGGGAGTTGCTGCCCGCGCGGACTCCGCCATGGCTTTTGGTCACCGCTGGTGCCTCGAGCAGATGCTCTATGACTCCAATCATGCATCTACGCCACCAATTGGAGCTGGAGTGACTTGGTGTGAAGTGTACACCGAGCTCCATCGCCGCCGAGCCGTCGTCCGCCGTGGAGCTCATCACTGGAAGCAAAGCTGCCACCTTGAAGCCCATCAACGTGACCATCGTGAAGTCCTGAAGCTGATGGGTGGGTTAATGGCGCCGGAGATCCACTGTGGCACCAGGAATCGAGGGTTTCCCCGCCGCCAATCGCCAAGGAGGAACCCCGCGCTCGAGCCAGTCTCGTCCGAGACGGACCCCGCGCTCGAGCCGATCTCGTCCAAGATGGATCACGCGCTTGAGCTGACCCTTGAGTGTGACCCCTCGACACAACATGGGGAAAGAAATAGAGGAGGGGATCGCTTCAGAAAAAGATAATGGATCACGTGCTCGATCCGACCCTCGAGTGCGACCCCTCGACACAACATGTGGAAAGAAATAGAGGAGGGGATCGCTTCTACAAAAGATAATGGACACGCTCGAACCGACCCTCGAGATCGACACCTCGATACATCAACCCTCGAGTTTGACACATCGATACGCCAACCCTCGAGTTCAACACTTTGATACATCGACCCTCGAGTTCGACACTTTGATACACTGACCCTCGAGTTCGACACTTCGATACGCCGACCCTCGAGTTCGACACTTCGATACACTGACCCTCGAGTTCGACACTTCGATACACTGACCCTCGAGTTTGACACTTCAATACACTGACCCTTGAGTTCGACACTTCGATACGCCAACCCTCGAGTTCGACACTTCCACACACCAACCCTCGAGTTTGACCCCTCGACACACCGTGGGGAAAGAAACAGAGGAGGAGATCGCTTCGGCAAGAAGATGATGGATGTGGTGATCATGGACTAAGTACCTGCAAGTGGATCCTGAGCCGCCACGTGTCAGCAACAGATAAATCGGCCCTTTTCTTTTTTAGAAAATGGTTAAATCTTTAAAAAATCATAACTAATTCATACGAGCTCTGAAAAATGCGATCCACATATCTAAATTTTCTATAAATCGAACCCTATCTATCTAGGACATGTTTGAGTGCATTTGGATCTTCTATTTGGCATTCGTTCTTTGTGCTAATCTATAGGGGTCGCTCCTGCGACCATTAATTCTCGTTACAGGCTCGAGCGAGGACAAGTCTGACGACTGTGACTACCAGGAGAAGTCCGACAGCTACATCTGTGAAGGTGCCACACCTCATCCAACCTCGTAGATCCCGTTACGCATGGCAAATGTAGTATGGCTAGTGCTTTAATTCCTGTTGCTATAATGCATTGCCTGTGTTAGGATTGCATGATAGATTATTACTTGATGAGCCCTACCTTGTTGTAAACTTTCACCTCCATACCCGCTGTTATGATAGCCACTTGCTTATCTGCTATATTTATATATATACTTCACTTGCTTATATTTTGATGCGATGTGATGAACCCTAGGAAGGCCTGGAGGGTGCCAGGCTGGTTGTGTGAGTTGATGGATTAGATGGGCATGTGAGCTGATGATGCTATATCTGGGTTTGGGGTGGAGCTTACGGCAGAGAGTAGGGTGAGGGTTGAGTCGATCGAGCCAGGATCTACGATGAGCTTTTGCAGCAGGTCTTGCCAGGGAATGGATCTAGACATTCCCATGAGAGGAGCCTATGGCAGGCTAACTGAGATGTGATGGTGGTCTTTGGGTGTGATCCTCTAAGAGGTGGAGCCCGGGACGAAGGTGCCGTGGTAGCACGTTAAAGATAAACCCTGATGAAGATATCCCGGTTTGGTCAAACTTAGGAACTGCTGCGTTGGTATCCAGACCTTAGGATTCTCTTGCTTTCCACTCACTCTCCATGGGGAGAGACGGTCGAACCGCTGGATAGATCGATGCTATTACTGCTAGGCGAGTATTGATAGGAAGGTATATGCATGGGACAGAGCTAACACCATTCTAAGACGATCATGGCACCTCCTTCGGGAGTGGGTACATGCCATGGCATTCTCTTCGGGAGTGAACACATGGGCTCTTCATAGTTCCAGTGATCCAGAGCTGGATGGTAGAATGGCATTGTTCTATGGCAATAGGCGCCCGGAATCTACCTAGGTGGTGATCAACATCGATGATGGTTATCTAGTGGATTAGTGAAACCTCTGCAGAGTGTATGGTTGATCGATTGATACATAAGCCAAATCCTTTGGCTATGGACCTTTCCTAAGTTTTGCATGCACTGGACTAGAGAGTGGAGTGTTCTACCTTCCCCTGAGTATGTTTTCCTGTCATGAGCCAGGTTGAGGGCTGCGGGCCGCTGAGACAAGCCGAGAGGGAGTTGGATTGTCGACTTGAGTCTGAGATGGTGTTGGAGGAGTTGGGATGGTGCTACAGAGATGGATGGTGATGGATATCAGGGATGGGAATGTGTTTAAAACTTGGTAAATATATTGTTATTTATATACTTGATTAATGCATAGGAAAACCCTAGCCTTATAGGTTCCTTTTGATATATCCTTTTTGCATCCAATTTCCACAAAGCAATACATAGGATGGGAGTGTGGCCAGTACAAATCGTACTAAAAATTTGGTTTTAGGTTCAAGGAGTGAGTACTCTTCTGGGGAGTACAGCGAATGAGGGTTCGTGCCTACGCTCAAGTTGGATCGAAGATGATAGCTTCCGCACCTCAAGCTTTTATTGTTATGCTGCATAAACTCTGATTCCGCCAAGTGGTGATATAATAAGTTATTATAAACCTCTCTATTGCACTCTTTTGTTTGAAGTATGGATTATGGTATTCAACTATTATCGGGTAATGTGATTTAAATGGTCATATTACTCTTCGGCTCTGTGGATTTTCCTTCGCAAAAATCGAGGTCGTTTCACAACTTCTCCAAAAAACAAAGATACTGGATTCCAGAATTGGATCGAATCGCTCTGCACATGCCCAGGAGCAACCTACCTACCAGTACCAGGGGCTATCCATATGAGTACGTACTAATTTTCTAGGCACACTTTCCTCACTTATCCGCTCCAGGAATGAAGGAATGCTCAACGTGCTCATCGTCGTTGCCGACACAGGTGGAGGCTGGGCAGGATCTGGACGTCGTGCAGAGCAGGATCTCTCGATGTCCAGCAGAGCATCGCCACCTCACATAGCTCGCCCCAACCAAGGTGTCGCGACTCCGCATCCATGTAGGCTACTCGGCTGGGAGAATATGAGGAGTGACCTCGGCAGTCGCATGGCGCCATGGGTGATGATGACCTGCTGGGTCCCAGGAGCTAGATCGGTGAAGAGACATGATGGTGACGTGGCTTCACAGATTGTGAGAGAATTCCTTTATTTGAGCAATTTTGAGAGAATTCCTTATAGTAGGCCCCTCGGGTCCATTCTGGACCTCTGACTCCGATTTGGAGTGTGAGGATCTGGGAAACGCCGAGGACATCGTATGATGCATGAACATGGAACATCTGCAACCATCGCCGGAACATCAAGTGCAGGCATCGGATATCATCGCCGCCTGGCCATCTTTGGCCACGAAGGCTCTGACGTGACATATTCCTGGCGACACCGCATCGCCCCCGCCAGTGAGGCCATCCCAGGCCCCATGGAAGAGGATATGGAGAGGGCCTCTCCCACTGCGGAGGGTCACACCACCATCATCACTTGGTGACTACATCATCCCGGCATTGGAGTCTGACGCTAGACGATGACGCCGTTGTGCGACTCACGGCGAGGTCCCAGGAGCTGCCCACCACCTGCACCACGTGTCCAAGATCCAAAATTATCAGAATTTCGAAAATTGAAGCAAGCAACTGGATCCACACTTGGACAGGCTCCCCAGTGCATCCCGGCCAAGCCTATGGTCCATACGTGCCTGGGTCACATCCGGGTCGGGCTCCATCCGAACGAATCGATCAGGGACACCCACGACTCGGTACCTCTTGGCCCCACACGCCAATTGGTAAACTCGATCGTCAACGTCACCACTAGTTCCCCATCACCGCAGCCTCGATGCCCGACGTCATCACTGCAACATCGCCGCCTGACGCCGTCACCTGGGTTGCGAGGGCCGACACGTTGCCTTGTCAACCCGACCATCGAAACAGCGTCGAGATCCTACTGAGACGCGTTGATGGTGGGAGGTCTCGGTGGGAAGAGATGGAACCGAGACGCCAACGCCCGCGGCGCCCCCGTCAATCATCGTCGCGGCCGGGGCCCTGCCCAAGGCCGTGGTCGCGAGGAGCGTGACCGCGGCGGTCGCGGCCGTGGCGGCTGTGATGGAATGCCCCCGGCTGGGAACGATGGTCGAGGGGGCCCCAACCTGATGCCGGTGCTGAGGGCCGAGGACGCGGCTGGGGAATTAAAGACCTGCACCCAAGGTTGCTGATCATGGCAATGACGGCCCTCGTGCTGTCGTCAGGGCAGCGGCGGCCGCACAAGCCACCAATAAAGAAGGGACCAACCAGCCCCCATTGGGTAGTACACGCGCCAACAACTCCTCTGGAGAGCCCATGAAGGTCGCTGATTATGAACAGGGCAAGCAAAAGAGGAAACATAAGGATCTTTCAGTGAAGCTGGAGTGTGCCATCTGCACTGAGGAACACTTCACCAACCAGTGCCCACTGCTTTGGGGACCAAACCAATGGTTGCTTATTGCGGCGCCGCTGAGGATTGGATGGGTTTCTTCCAGATCCAGATGGCAAGAAACAACCAAATTGTGACCACTTTTCAAGCGTCAGTAGCAGCTCTCATCACGGTTGAAGTGGGAGAGGTTTCTGCTCAGTTGCTGCAATCTGAACTGGCTAGGATTATACCGATCCACTGGGAGTGGGAAGTCCAAAGGCAAGGGGATAAATCTTGTCATTCCGTTTCCAAGCAAGGAAGAATTGGAGCGCATGCTTGCTATCCGCACCATCACCATGAAAAACAAAGAAGGTACTATTGTTGTTGAAGAATTTATGGATGATGTCCAACCCATAAAAGTGTTGGAGCAGGTCTAGGTGACAGTCACAAAGGTACCCAGGGTACTGCACTCTTTTCTCCCGCTGTGGGCTGTCGGATCCATCATCGGGGCCACGCAAAAGGTGGATATGGTGCATCTTCGGGCTACTGGTCAGGTTCGCATCTGGGTGGCAGTAATGGATATTAAAAAAATTCCTAAGCTAGCTGATGTTTGTGCCGGCAGCAGCATTTACCGCTTGTATTTTACACCTGATGAGATTCCACAGACTGATGCTTTTGATCCAGAGGACGATGATCTGTTGGGAGATGATAATGACCTAGCTGGAGGAGACTGTGAGATGGAAGATGCAGAGGATGCTGACCCTCTTAACCCGTCATCAGATAACAATGCTGAAAGATCTTAGGCACCCCCCCATAATATGCCTCCTCAGCAGCAAGCTTATTTGGTGGACGAGGGTATTGATTTGGCTATTGATCATCTACTGAATGAGATTAGTATTAAGGTCATGGTCGATCAGAATGATGGGTCTACATTGAAGACTTACTCCCCTTTGACAGAAGAAGAATTGGCAGCTTATAATACACTTGTGGATTCACCTAATAAAATTTTTCCTTCTTCTATTTTTTTATCACCATCAATGGAGATCTTCGCTGGGGAACCTTCCCTGGCCGCTGAGGGAAACATCACAGCAACGCCCGCGGGGGGCGAGGGGGTCACGCCAACTGACCTCCCTGCCCCCGCCCCTGTTGCGCTACACGAAGCTGATGGGGGCACGCCAGCTTCCGCATCATCGGGACACTATGTGACGCCCACGGGGGGAGGGAGGGTCACGCCGCCTGACCTCCCAGCCCCCGCCCCTGCACACCCATGATCGAGGGTGGCACGTCAGCCCCTACATCACCTGGGGCTCACGAGGGGATCACGCCCTCTCCGTCCACACCCGTGGAGGGCTAGGGGGTCGCGACTCCAACTGCCGCCCCTTCCCATGCTGCAACCAGGACGCCTGAGGAGGAGATCCACCCCAGCGGCTCTGTGGCTCTCACGGGGGCAGTCAGGGGCTCACCATCGACGATCGATACCCTTGCCCCTCCCACTACACCCACGGGGACAGAGGTGGCCGCATCTCTGTTCGATGTGGCTCTGACTAAGGTGGGGGGAGGCGCATCGACCGCTGCCCCCTCGCTTGCTGCTCCTTCTGCTGGACCCCGGGCTAGCAAGGAGGCCGAGGACCCGACCAAGGAGAGGGGGAGCACCATGCCTGCTGCCCCATCGCTTGCTGCCACGGCCATGGAGAGGGGAAGTGCCACGCTTGCTGCACCCGCGACGCCTGAAGGGGCACCTGTTACGGCCGTTGCACTCGCTACTCCAACGAAGACCCGGATCCTGGAGATACCTAGCCCGTCGGTCGGGGTTTTTATACCCGCAGCTGCTACAGCTCCCATCAAAGAGCTGCGCTGAAGCTCTAGGAATGCGGCGACGACTGACATCCACACCCTACAAAAGGCCGAGCGGTTAACTGCCAAGAAAAACCTCGAATTCCCAGGTAATTCTTTCACCAGTTTTCTAGATTTGAAAGTCTTTTCAAACCTTGGTAGGGTAGGCATCAACCTAGGTTCCTCTACCATAGTGAATATAAAAAATTTAGAGGTAGACAAGTTGACTTTATGTGCTAAGCAAAAGAAGGGTTTCTCTAAATCTAAAGCTCCAAACATCGATAGTGATGAGGAGCGGGAAAACCGTCTTGATGCAATCCTCAGCCATGCCTGTGGATATCTAAATGAGGATTTGCTGGATGCGAAGAATGATCAAATCACAGATCTCTCTCCACTCCATCACAAGAAGAAATATCATAATGCCAAAAATACATATAATGGCAAACTCCCCAAGAAACCAAAAACCCCCTCAAAAATTATTATAAAATGAAAGGGGTCTTCTGGAATAGCAGAGGTCTAGCAGACTTGGCTAAACACAAATTCTTGGTGGAACTAGTTAAGGGAGAGCAAATCAATTTTATTGCTCTCTCCGAGACCGGTCGGGATTCCTTCCCGGATCATGTCCTCAAAAATCTTTGTGGAGGACAGGACTTTGTGTGGCATACAATGGCACCACATGGTAGATCAGGGGGCATCCTTCTAGGTGTCGACCTGAATGTTTTCGACATTGGAGCCATTGACGAGGGAGATTTTTATGTAAAATTTACCCTCAGAATTAAACCAAATGACTCCAAGTTTGTGCTGTATTCTGTCTATGGGCCAGCACAATCCCAAAACAAAAGTGCTTTCCTAGTGGAACTCGCCAACACATGCTCCAAAGAGACACTTCCATATATGATAGGAGGTGATTTCAACATTATGCGAACGCCAGCACAATCCCAAAACAAAAGTGCTTTCCTAGTGGAACTCGCCAACACATGCTCCAAAGAGACACTTCCATATATGATAGGAGGTGATTTCAACATTATGCGAACGCCAGAGGATAAGAGTTCAGGGGATTTCGAACATAAATGGCCTAATCTTTTTAATTCTGTCATCCAATCTCTGGATCTTAAAGAGATTAGGACGTTAGGACGCCAGTATACTTGGGCGGGGCCAGGAGATAACCCAACCTTTGAAAAGTTGGACAGAGTTCTCATTAGCACTGAATTTGAGATCCAGTTCCCATTGACGACAGTCGAACCTAGGGATAGAAATATCTCTGACCATACGCCCCTTGTACTTAACACAGGAGCTTCGACTCATCACACCCAGAACCGTCCTTTCAAATTTGAGAGGGGATGGTTGATACGAGATGGATTTTATGACATGGTTGCTAATATTTGGCAATCTCCATGCTCTGGATCCACCCCGCAAGAACGTTGGCAGTTCAAGATCCGCAGGCTCAGACAATATCTAAGAGGCTGGGCAAAGCACACTGCAGGGTCATATAGAAAAGAGAAAAAGACCCTACTAGTTCATTTAGAAAATCTTGATAAGAAGGCAGAATCCACTCCCTTTTCTGATCAAGAAATTAATTTGAAATATTATCTAAAAGAGCGCTTAGTTAGCCTCCTGAGAGAGGAAGAACTAAAATGGTATGAGAGAGCCAAAGTCAAAACCTTATTAGAAGGGGACGCGAATACTCGGTTCTTCCATCTAGTGGCCAATGGGAAGCATCGCAAACAACATATCTATAAACTTGAAAATGATCAAGGAGTTGTGGTGGGCGATGATCGTCTCAAAACTCATATTACATCCTATTGTAAAGACCTCTTTGGCCCCCCGAAAAATTCCGATATCTCCCTAGCGGAAGACCAAAAGCTGGATATTCCACAGGTATCGCCAGAGGAAAATGATATCCTCATTAGCCCTTTCACTGAATCTGAAGTGTGGGAGGCAGTCTTCCAAATGGAGCATAATAAAGCTCCAGGACCAGATGGATTTCCTGCGGAATTCTATCAGGTGTTTTGGGAAGTGATCAAAGAGGATCTTCTATCATTATTTGAAGAGCTGCATAACGAAGCTCTAGATCTCTACAACCTGAATTTTGGTATTATCACTTTCATTCCAAAAGTGCATAATGCCATGAAAATTTAGCAATACAGGCCAATTTGTGTACTTAATGTGAGTTTTAAGATATTCACTAAAGTTGGCACAAATAGGCTTAATATGGTAGCTAAAACAGTGGTAAGGCCTACGCAGACTGCCTTTATGCCAGGCAGAAACATAATGGAAGGGGTCGTAATCCTACACGAAACCATCCATAAACTACACACCAAAAAAAGAGACGGTTTCATTTTCAAAATTGACTTTGAAAAGCCATACGACAAGGTGAAATGGTCCTTCCTACAACAAACGCTATGTATGAAAGGTTTCTCCCCCAAATGGTGTCGGTGGATTGAAACCATGGTATCCGGAGAAAGTGTGGGAATAAAGTCAATGATGATGCAGGTCCCTACTTCTAAACCAACCGTGGACTCCGACAGGACGATCCTATGTCACCGATCTTGTTTAACATCGTTGCAGATATGCTAGCTCTTCTTATAAATAGAGCAAAAACCGATGGTCAGATAAGAGGAGTCATCCCCCACCTTATAGATGATGGCCTATCTATACTACAGTATGCAGATGACACCATTATCTTTATAGATCACGACCCAGAACAAGCACAAAATCTGAAACTACTTCTATACGCTTTTGAACAATTATCTGGGCTCAAGATCAACTTCCATAAAAGCGAAATCTTTTGCTATGGTGCAGCTAAAGAGATGGAATCCTATTATACTAGTCTCTTTGGGTGCAATGCAGGGGCATATCCTTTCAGATATCTAGGGATCCCGATGCACCATAGACAACTCCTAAATTCTGAATGGAGCAAAGTGGAAGAACATTTTCAACAGAAGCTCTCCTGTTAGAAAACGAAATACCTATCTTATGGGGGAAGACTTATTTTGCTTAATTCAGTTTTAAGCAGCCTACCTATGTTTATGATGTCCTTCTTTGAGATCTCTAAAGGAGTCATTAAAAACCTGGATCATTTCAGATCAAGGTTCTTCTGGTAAGACTCTTTAAACAAACATAGATATAGACTTGCCAGATGGGACATCCTATGTCGCCCTAAGGACCAAGGGGGCTTAGGTATCTTAAATTTGCAATTACAAAATAAATGCCTACTAGCCAAATGACTGGTTAAATTGCTCAATACAGATGGCATGTGGCAATCGCTTTTAAGAAATAAGTACCTAGGTCCAAGACCCTAACTCAAGTGGCAGCCAAACCCAACGATTCTCATTTTTGGAGGGGCCTCATGCATATCAAAGATGAGGTGTTGGCTAAAGATTCCTTTATTATTAAAGATGGAACCAACACTAGGTTCTGGGATGATCATGGGTAGGAGATAGGCCTCTGAAAGTTAATTATCCATCCTTATATAATATAGCGCGTGATCCCCATGCAACCGTCTCAAAAGTGATGGCCACAAGTCCTTTCTCTTTTAGAAGGGCTCTAGTAGGTTATAAACTTACAGAGTGGCTGGGTCTAGTAGCACGGGTCTCAAATGTTGAATTGGTGGAAGGTTCGGATTACTTTAGATGGAACCTAACCAAATCAGAGTTATTTACTGTTCGATCTATGTATCTCCACCTTATTGATTTACAACCACCTTTTCGTCATAAAAAGATCTGGAAGATAAAAATTTCTCTCAAAATTAAAATCTTTCTCTGGTTCCTACAAAGGGATGTCGTCTTAACCAAAGACAATCTTGCTAGGAAAAATTAAAGGGCAGTCAGAACTGCATTTGTTGCAATAGGAATGAGACTATCCAATACTTATTCCTAGACTGTCTCCTTGCCAAAATGATATAGAGGATTGTCCTTTTTGCTACTTGTTTGAACCAACCAAGATCCATAAACCATATGTTCGGCACTTGGCTTTCTAATCAAAATAAAAGGATTAGAAATCTGATCTGGGTTGGGGTGGCGGCTATATGCTAGGCTATCTGGAGATGCCAAAATGATGTTAATTTTTAATAAAATAAAAACTAACTCTATTATGCAGGTAATTTTCAGGGGAGCATATTGGTTACGCTCTTGGGCCCAGTTATAGCGTGACGAGGCAGCCAAAGACACACTCTCGATGACAAGCAAGAAATTAAAAATAATTGCTTTAGAGATATCCAATAAAGGATGGAAATATTTATATTGTTTGCTTTAGTGTCCTGGTCGATCTAGAGGACCGTGACTGTCTCTTTGTTTTATCCAAAACGTATAATAATTGGCTCTGTACATCTCTAAATGTAGAGGCCGGATATTGTTTACCCATCCGTTATCTAAAAAACATCTCCTTCCTAGATTCCCAGGCCCAGCCACACCATCTTTCCCCGTTATTCAAGTCTGCCGCACTAACGGTCGCAGACACCGCGAGTCCGCGACGGTCTCTTCCTCATCACGTTTCTCGCTCGTCGGCTCTCGGCTCGGGCGCTCCGCCCTCGGGCACCATCCTCCCGCCCGCAGCCGGCAAGATGCGAGGTGAAGGAAGAGGCGAATAGCTTCTCTCGGCCGCACCCCCTCCATCGTCAGGTTGCTCGATCGTGGTCACCGAGGCAGATGATCTCCACTCGAATCCCTGGCCGGGCTCTTTCAGACGGTCCTGGAGAAAGGGACCCCATGTGCCGGCTCTTGCTCCAGGCGATCAGGCAAGCTGTAGCCGCCGGCAGTGCGCGTAGCTTGGGACACATCGACCTGCCAAATTGATGTTGCGCTGGGAATGGCCAATCCCACGCGCCCACCGAAACCACAAACCGTCCCCTCCCGGCCTCGTCCGTCCGGGCCCGAGCCCGCCGACCTCGTATATATCCGCCGCGAGCCGCGCCGCCGCCTGCTCCGGCGGGCGGGACCCAGCTCGCCGCTTCGCCCCTGCTGCGTGGTAAGCTCATCGTGGGATGGCGAGCTAGCGGTTCGTTTTCGACACGCCCAGGCCAATCGGGCGCGACTATAGTTTCTGAAACATAGCTTTAGGAATTGATAACGGGATTCTGGTTCGCCTTCCCCGGCCACCTCTCCGCGGAGTAAATTCTATCTGAAACATTAGCTTTAAGCATTGTACTGGTCTACTGGAAGAAGATTGGACACTACAACATGAAGTGCAGAGTGATGGCTTCAGCGCGGAGCCTGCTATAATTCAAACTGATGATCTCATGGCGAAACCAACCCCTATAGTGAAGTTTGAGATTCAGGTATCATTTGGAATCTTAATCATGCCAACTATGAATGACACTGTAATCTACTCTTGATTAGAACATTTGCTGTGCTGACTATGAATGACACTGTACATAACTCTTAAACATAAGTCCTTTACTTCTTTATGTGCTATATTTATGCAGCAAACTTAATTTTGTTAGGATTACATCTGCATGCCTGGTTAATTTTCTGAATTGCTATATTATTCATGATCACTTAGTACCAAGTATATTTGCGATTCAATTTCATAATTTGATGCTCCCTTGGAAAAATTTACTCAATTCTACTCCCTCCGTTCCAAATTGTAGTTCACTTTGATTTTTTTGTTGCATGTATTTTGTTATGTATCTAGACATATTATTTATCTAGGTACATAGCAAAATGTATGTATCAAAAAAATCAAAGTAAACTATAATTTGAAACGGTTTTCTAATACACTTCCACTGTTTACAAGAGGAGGGATGAGAAGTACCTTCTTGACCTGCAAAGGGTCAGTGGACCACAGGTCCTCTTTCTGGACTTTGTTCCGCCTTTCTAACTCAACTGAGAGTTCTTTGAGCCTGACATGATTGGCTTCCCAAGCACAATCAGTGGAGTTTAAAGTTACATTTGGGATGTACATAATGACCATATATAATCCTCCAGTAGATTGTATTTTCTGGAGTATGTAGGCATGTCCTGGTTTGCGACGGTTTTCACCTAAAGGTCCTAAACAAGAGGCCACAGGTGAGAGCCCCCAGGCCTACTTCCTCAACTATATAATGCGCAAAATTTTTGGTATTTCTTTAGTCCTTGGAAATGTTATCCCTTCATAAGGTGATATTGCTAGTATGATACCCAGACTGAGAAATGTCCCATTGAAAATTGAAAAGAAAGTTTGCGCGTTCACATACCAGAGTGTCAGCTCTGACATAACTGGAGAGACAGTAATTATATGCCACAGAAGTGCACATTCATCAGATAAGATTACTGTATTATATATTGTAGGATTCATCTCCTGAGGATTAATCAGAAAGGCATACGCACAAGCACGGCATGAAGAGCTTGGGACTAAAAATAAATGAATCAGTGCTCCTCTGTGCAAATAATTGAAACAGTGGAGTTACTTCCATCACGTATTTTTTACTTCCACAGCTGCACTTACATCTTCGTCTCAAATATGATATGTAGTTATGACCCGTATTTATGTGAGCTAGAACAGCTGGCGTCTAGTGATGAACCGCAAGTAATCCGATCCGATTTTAAGACGGATAGGGTTGAGCCCTATGTATCTTGTTTGTGACCCGGGCAGGCGAGCACATAAGCTGTGCATATACGAGTTGTAACAACTTGTGTTTAATGATTACACGGAACCCGATCTCAATATGTACTAGTGTAGGGCGCATATGCAGTTACGGAAAAAAATTGTTAACATGGAGGAAGTGCGGTGAGTAATAATTGATGCAGGTGCGGTGATTGATAAGCGAGCATACTGAATGAATGTTTCGGCAACAGTTTAAAGTTGAAACTGCACTACTCCACACGCCATCTAGTTTAGTTCATGAATCATCATGCAGTAATCAGCGTTGCAGAGTTTACTGGGAGTCTTCTTGGATCTAATAATTCTGTTCCTCCTCAACCCTCCCCTTCTCGTATGGGCAACAGCAGATTTATTGTCAGGGCCGTGCTATATCTATTATCACCATATGCGTATACTCAACTTAATCTCCTCGAATTGACTTCCACTGGAGTCGCAGCTGTTATTTTTGGAGGCTCGGGCCGAGGAACCGTGGTCGTCTCCAACATTGAGCTCGCCTAAGAGTTCTCCTCCGGTCGTTATTCTCGGTAGCAAGTCCAGTTGAGTCCCTCTGCAAACATGTACAGCATGGTTAACTTAAAACCATCACACATAAGAGGTCGAATCAAAATCCCCAGCAGCTGTACAGAACAAACCTTCAGCATTGTTAACAATGTTGAGACTGTCGTAGTCTCTGTGTGCACTTTGCAGCACTTGCATCCTAGAAAAAATTGCACAAGACACTGCTCGGGGAAAGAAAGATTTACCAAGTACATGAAGAACTTCACCCTGTTAGTATATAAGAAGTCGCACTCATTCCCGTGGCTGGTTTGGAATTTTTTTTTTAGGGGCCGTGGCTAGTTTGGATGGATCCCAGCGGATTTGGGCCAGCCCAATCGTCCAAAGGCCCATTGCCCGGAGGATGCAGAGCTGGTGGCGAGGTCTCGGCAGAGTAGTAACCTTCAGAAGCTGTTCGGAAAGGCCCACTTGCGGCCCAAGCCACTGGAGTCCACCAGGCGACAGGGGCGAGAATTTTTTTTATTAATAAATTTATTTTTTAAAAAAATAACAAAACTAGTCCCCGTTTTCAAAAAATTGCAGGAATAGGCCACCAGTCGCCCGTTGGAAGGGCGAAGATGGGCCTTGTCGCCCGACTGGCGGGCTATCTGGGCCATGTCGCCCGACCAGTGGGCGACTTGGCTGGGCACGTGGCATGGCGGGTCCCACGTCGCCCGGCCGATGGGCGACGTGGCCCATGTCGCCCGACCAGTGGGAGACTTGACCGTGCACGTGGCATGGCGGGCCCCACGTCGCCCGGCCGATGGGCGACGTGGCCCATGTCGCCCGGCCAGTGGGCGACTGGGCCCATGTCGCCCGGCCAGTGGGCGACTGGGCCCATGTCGCCCGTCCAGTGGGCGACTTGGCCGCTGCTATATATAACGCGGCCGGCCGCTGCCGGCTGGGAGAACAGAACAGAAGGAGAGGAGAGGAGAGGAGAGGAGAGGAGAGGAGAGAAGAGAAGAGAAGAAGAAGAAGAAGAAGAAGAAGAGGAAGAAGGAGAAGAGAGGAAGAGGAAAATTTTCGGTAAGTAAAAAAATAATTTTATATATAATTATTTAATGTGTGTTATATTAATTGTTAGATAATATTATATTTCTGTTAAGCGATTAATATTATATTTCGGTAGTATTACTTATATTTTTATTTTATATATATTGTTAAATTAAATAGTTATAGTTGAAATAATATTAGTAATATATTAGTGAAAAGCTATTTTAGCTGAAATTTTTAGATTACACAGATGTCGGAGAAGTTAGGATTTCAAATTTATTATGGAGAAGGAGAAATTATTCAAGGTGTACACGGGGTTGATCTGTCAGGATTTGCCTCAGTAACTAGATGGGTGTCTAGGGCAAATGAGAGAACAATTAGTGGTGTGCAGAATTGGTTGATGCGAATATTTGGGCTTGACAGCAACCAACATGACGTTAAGGTCATGGGTATGGTTAGTCGTGCTCGGGAGGGCACTTTTTGGGAGTTAGTACCGCTTAATGCAACATCAACATGGAGAAAATACGTCAACAAAGCTGTAGAACGTGGGTGGCCTCTAGTCCTTCTTGCTCAGGCATATACGAAGGAGGTTCATGAGGTACACGTTGTAGAAGAAGAAGGAGGTCCGAGCCATGACAATCACAATGATAATGAGGAAGATAATGAAGAGAGTGATCATCACCTGTCATCTATGGTACCGACGGGTGAAGCGGACGAAGGAGAGCGCATAGAGCATATAGTTGAAGAGATGGCGATGGAAGATATGGAGAATGAGAATATATCTGAAACTGAGTCATCTGAAGATGAGAATGAAATTCCTGTCCCACTGGAATGGAAGAGTAACAGTTCGAAGAATTTGATGATCAACGAAGGAAATTCTGTGCCGTGGGAATATCATGAGAATGAAGTAGTAGAGGGAGGTATGTACAAAGGCAAAGATGAAGTGATGAGTGCCGTGAAGTACTGGTCTCTGTCAATGAAGCGGTCTTTTGTAGTTGTTAAGTCTAACAAGAAAGTATATGATGTTAAATGTGTGTTTTTGGACTGTCCATTTAGGGTACATGCTTATGAGCAAAAATGGAGTACAATTTGGAAGTGCTCTATAATAACAGAACATACATGTGAGTTACAAGAATTAGAGAAGTCCAATATTGCTCTTACATCGAGCTTCATTACAGAGTACATGTATAATCGAATTGTTGATAATTTAAGGTATGAGCCGAAATCTATAGTGACTACTATAGAGGAAGATTTTAAATACACCATCAGCTATTCGAAGGCGTGGCGAGCGAAACAGAAGGTCATTGAGAAGAGATTCGGTTCGTACGAAGCATCTTATGAGAACCTACCAAGATTGTTAGAAACCATCAGACAAAGAAATATTGGTACATATTATGATATCATGGATGTGTCTGATCCAAAAGAGGCCGGAAAGTTAATACTTCGTCGAGCTTTTTTTGCACTAGGTCAATGTATAATGGCATTTCGTCATTGCAGACCTGTTTTATGCATGGATGGTACATTTCTAACAGGAAAGTATAAAGGTCAGATTCTAACTGCTATTGGTGTTGATGGGAATAATCAAGTACTACCAGTTGCTTTTCCTTTTGTGGAAAGTGAGAACACAGATAGTTGGTATTGGTTTCTGGAGCGTGTGAAGTTAGCAGTGGTGCAAGGGCGGCCTAATGTTTGTGTCATACATGACCGACATGCCGGTTTGTTGAAGGCGATAACGGATATGCAATATGGTTCAGTGGAGCGTGATCTTCCTCCTCGATGGTCGGACATACAATCAAGATGGTGCATGAGGCACTTGGGTGCAAATTTTTTCAGCCATTTCAAAAATAAACACCTTATGAATATGTTTAAGAGGTTGTGCAATCAGAACCAACAAAGAAAATTCAATGCAATGTGGGCACGTCTTGATGAATTAACAACAAAGCAAACAGCAGAGTTAGCGACTTGTACGAATCAAGACCCGAATGATATGTCTGTTCCTCTTTCAGGCCTTTCAACGGATGCCTTGAGGAACGTGGTTCGGAGGTCGGGGTCATCAATCAGGTGCTTCTCAGATTGGATTGAGTACGAGCCAAAGGAGAAGTGGTCATTATTATATGACACAGATGGGGCGAGGTTTGGAATAATGACAACAAATTTGGCGGAGGTGTACAATTGGGTCATTCGAGGCATGAGAGGATTACCTCTTGTAGCAATCGTAGAGGGTATTTTGCATGGAACATGCAAGTACTTCCGTGAAAGATATATGGTTGCTTTTAATGCGATGTCAGATAATACATTAATTTTTTTAACATTCATGACAAATTACATGAAAAAAAAGGTGGAGAAGGCAAGCTTGCATCGTGCACGTCTTATGGGCACAGCAGAGAATCGCTTTGAAGTTCTGTGTAGGGATCGGGGCCGTCGTGGTGGCAATCGAGAGAGAATTGCACAAGAGTGTGTTATTCGTTATAACTCATGCAGCTGTTCGTGCATGAAACCGAAACTTCTACACAGGCCGTGCTCACATGTTATAGCAGCTTGTTCACTTACTAATTTGTCCCCGAAGCCGTATGTCTCATATTATTTTATGAAGGAGGTAGTCATGACAACCTGGAATGCAGAGATTTATGGTTTCGTAATATTTGGTAGTTTTACAAACAATCCTGGAAGTAACTACCTGCGTAAGGCTGTCGTTTTCGACATCTTTGTCGAGGACTACGCTCCTCACAGAGTGATGCGGCAGTTTGGTCGTAACCAGACGTTCCCACTCCCGGTTGCCCATATTGTTCCTCTTCCCGTGCACGGGTAAGTATAAGACAATTAATTCGTTCTGATTGAGTATTTAATATATATAGAAAGATAATTAATACGTTTTGAAATCCATAGTTACGTGCGGAGGGGTCTACCGGCAGGCGTTACTTAGTCCTCCCGTATACAGCCGTGGGTCGATGAGTGGGCCAACGCACTACATGATGTGACCTACGAGCCCAGACCGTTTTCCTTGCAGGCTTACGGGGACTACTTACGTTGGTATATTCCTCGCACACGGATCAGAGTCACGTATACACCAGCGGAGCCACGGACCCACGTCCCCAGGTTGACGGACACGTACCCTGTGCACAGAGATCAGGCGATGTCGTTGGCGGTACGATCTTTATGAACTTCAACCCACTTCGTTTAATATTTTTCTTATCGTAATTGGATGGGCGAAATAGGCCTGGTCGCCCATTGGCTGGGCGAACTGGGCCTGGTCGCCCTTTGGCTGGGCGACCTGGGCCTGGTCGCCCTTTGGCCGGGCGACCTGGGCCTAGTCGCCCTTTGAACGGGCGATTCTCTCACGTCGCCCTTCCAACGGGCGACTGGTGCCTATACCTGCAATTTTTTGAAAACGGATGAAACATCCTCAATTTTCCACGAAGGGAAAATACACAGAATGGCGGATAATATAATAGTTTGAAGCATCAAACCATCTCATTATCCCGCAGTAGTTGATACAGGATCCATACATCGTACAAAAGATTACAATTTGGGGGAATTACATAAATAATTCATCGCCACACTGGCGGAATCATCAGAGTAGCTGCAGCGTCTGGAACAGCTGCGAAAGGCGGAAGTACAATAAAATCTCCAAAAAGAAGCCTGAGCGTAGGAACGAGACATCTACTCCTCTTCGTCGTCATAGTCGTAGTCGGGCTCACCTGCCAAATAATTTTCCGTACGGTTTGTACTGGCCACATCTCCCACCCTATGCTTTGCTTTTGCTATGTAGTATTTGGTGGGATGCAAAGGATATAATCAAATCGACCTAATATGTGGATGTAGTTTTCTATGCAAACAGTGACCAATATTATATAATATAATTTATCAAATTTTAGTCCATCTCATCCACACATCCAAACCCATTCCATCACCATCACACACATCTCACCCTCTCGCACTCAGTCGACAGGTCCAACTCCCTCTCGGAGCCTGTCTCAGCGGCTCACAGCCGGAAGGGTAACACCAGGGGAAGAAATAGAAGGACTCCTCTCACTACTCCTGAGAAGCGTGGGTCTTAGGAAAGAGCCATACCAGTGGTCCACGGACTATATATAGATTCATAAACTCTGCAGAGCGTGTACTCCCGTAACCACAAGATCACTATCATCGGCGGTGCCCCGCCTAAGCTGATTCTGGCTGCTTTCTAACCGGTGCGATGCCACCCTACCACTCAGTACTGGGACATCCCGGATAGGTACCACCGGCACACTGAGACTGTGAGACATAGTACCGGGCCCCCGTGGTCACTATGCTGTCTAAGGAGGGTGTGGGTCTCCACGCCCGTACCTCCCGACACTTTCTGCTAACAACCTAGTAGTAGTGGCATCGTCCTAGCTAGTCAGACATCCGTCTCCCGCCCATTCAAGAGCGAGTGGTGAGCACGTAAGTCCCAAGGTTCCGGTCCTCAAGAGATATCAGGTCCTAGGGGGATCAGACAGGATTATCTTCTCTTTTGGGACTACAACAGTCCGTGCTACAACAGCACCTCCTTCCCGGGGCTTCGCTCCACGAAGGTTCTCACCCTCGGGATCTCCTTATGCATCACAATGTGCCCGCCACAAGCACCTCACACGGGAATGCCCAGAACACATTCTCCGGCAAGACTCGCCCACATGGCTCGTCGTAGAATCTTGTCCAATCGACTCAACCCTCACCACACACCTAAGACGCACGCAGCACTCTCCCCGAGTAAAGTGGCACCACGTGCCTTAACCATATGACCATACTCTCCACCACGCATCATCATCACATAGATATAAGCGTAGTAGAAGTAAAGCATCATAAGTGAAATAAGCAAGCGTCTAGCCTATCAGCAGGTGTGCAGGAGTAAGGTTGC
>CM041639.1:41628093-41646817 GCA_023333625.1 Bothriochloa decipiens | reverse complement strand
CGGGCGGCTGTGCGCGGCCACGATTAGGGTTAGGGTTCGGTGAAGCGTGGTGCAAGCAGGCGGTTAGATGGACGGCGCGGGACGCGGCCGTACTCGGGCGGACGGTGGAGGCGCGCGGTGCACAAAAATGGTGCGACGGACGCGACGTGCGGTCGACCAGAAGTGGTAAAAGGTGGAAGCTGACAGCACGGTCCCACGCGTCAGCGAGAGAAAGGGGAGGGGCGCGGGCGCATCCGGCGGCAGGCCCTTGGTGGGCCGCCTTGTTGGGCCGGCGGTCGGCGGACGGTCGAGCGCGCGCGGGCGAAACGCGGCAGCGCGCGGGCGCAGGCCGAGCTGGGCCTCGAGCTCGGGCAGGCAGCAGCGCAGCAGGCCGAGCTGGGCCTCGAGCTCGGGCGGGCGGGCCGGCGTGCATGCGCGTGCGCGTGCGAGCGAGTGCGTGTGCGCCGGCGGTCGAGCGCGTGACGGGGCTGGGCCGCTGGCTGGGCAAAAGCGGGGGTCGGTGGCAGGCACACATATATATATATACATGTATAAAAAGGTTATTCGATTTTTATTAACATCACATAAAATCGAATAAGAGGCAAAACATTCTCTGGTTATTAAATGCAATGCTTGGGCTAACGTTGAGTGCTATTTGTGCAACTATTGGCGGGTTTCCTACATGACATCCACCATTCACTGGTAAACTTTAGAAAAAATTTTGAAAGCCCGTATTTTCGGTGACCGGATTTCTAGGGTTGTTACAACGGAGACTAGTTTTGTTATTTTTTTTAAAAATAAATTTATTAATAAAAAAAATTCACACGGGCGAAGAGCGCCTACGACTGGTCCGCGACAGGTGTCTTCCGGTTCCGTAAAACACGGTGGGCTGGATCCTCATCCTCATCCGAGAGTGGTGGGGATGCCAAATCGTGGCGTCAGCAATCCGAGCTGGGCGTCCTCTTCCCAGAATGGCCTGGGCGAAGGCTTCGATGGCGAACTGATGTCCTCGTAGCAAAGAAGCATCGGATCCGGTCTTGCTGGCGACATCCCAACGGCGAATTTGAATTTGATGAATGCTTGATGGCTGGCTGGTTGGCGACAAGAGATGCGGCGTCACACCTGACAGGCGGCTATCTCTGCCAAAGCTGTTGGAGCGTTGGACCAGAGACCGGACGGAATCTTGAATGGGGAAGGGAGCACCGGGGTGCCGTTCCCTCCAAAACGTCGCGGGCCATGAACCTGACAGGCGATTAGCACTGGCGTCGTATCAACCTTCTGAGAGATAAGCGGGCCACGAGCTCAGAGTTGTTGCTGGTCCAGCAATCAAAAGTACAGTACAAGGCCGAGCAGGAGACGAAGGGTTGGCAGCTGCAGTTAGCTGGTCGATCCGGACGGGCCCGGTCACGCAGCCTGCAGGCGTGACGCGGGTGCCAACGCCCAAAGCCGAGATTCTGGTCTCTTTTTCAATTTTGTTTTTGAAGAGAGAACTCCTTTTTCTATCCAATCCGTGTTCTTACTGTGCTTTCGTCTCACCCAACCTAACAAATGCAAATTGCCTAAAAGAGAAATTATATTATACTACTTCCTATCATTGGCATTAGGTTATCTACAAAGAGTGCAATTTCAGTTTTTTTGGCCAGCAATATCATGTTATCATATGAAACAGTATGCAATTGATCATGAGGGAAATAAATGCATACATGCAACGTGTGCTACAGAGCTCTGATAGTCTTTTCAGCCGACTTATCGGTCATACTATGACTTCTTCTCTCTCATAGAACCCTATTAAAGCAACAAAAATAAACCATTTATAGATTAATGAACAACCCTATGAAATAAATAAATCAGCCAGCGTATACATCAATCAGCAGCATGCTTATCTACTACGGTGCTCCTCCGTCCCAAATATATGAATTATTCAAATCCGTTAGTAAAAAAATAAGTTTGACTAACTTTTTAGAAAATAACACCTATAAAATAAAATGGACATTTTATAAAGATATATAGATAGATCTAATTATACTAATTTGATACCATAAATTTAATATTTTCTAAAAAAATTGGTCATTTTTTTAAAAAAAATAACTGAAGACAACTCTATGAATATATTTATTTAGGACAAAGGGATTATATTTTAGTGAAAAACGTGCTAGTCAAGTTCAAAAAGGGACAATTATATAAATTCCCTTGTTTTGAGATCCAGTTGACATTTACTCTTATTTTTTAAACTTTGCATATTTGCCATGTTTTTTGAATCTGAAGATTCCAGTTGCCCTTATTCCGTCAAGTAGACTTAATGACGTTAAGTACAAGCCAAAAAAGATAAAAATGCCCTCATCATGAATGACCCAAGAATCAATCCAATTTTTTGATACACACTTACTATGCACTTATCTTGGACAATTGATAATATATATTTTGTACAAATATCAAATTATATATTTTGCAAGCATAATATTTGTAGATAGTATATAAGCATAATGTTTGTATAATATATTTATAAATGAGAATACATATTAAGTTTTTGCATCATAATGCAAGAGTCGACAATAACCATATTAAGTTTTCGTGTCTCGATCACAGCTCAAACCAAAATAAAGGCACCACATGCTAAGATCATGTCCAGGTCATACATGGCCTAGCCATACACAAATAATTATCCACTAATTATTACATATCCCAAAGAGTGGTCAATTCTACACAACGAGCAAAGCAGCAAAGCCTTGAAGCACCTCTTCCTCTGCCTCTACCTCTACCTCTACCTCTACCTCTACCCGTCCCCCTCTGAGTTGGTGGTCTTCCTCCTCTAACATGAGTGGCACCATCAGTTCAAAAAAATGCAGTGAGCATGCATTAGAAAATATCCAATGTCGTGAGCATGCATTAGAGTGGTGCCGTCAGCCGCAGCGGCCCGCCCGTCTGCACGAAAGTTTTCTTTTCAGCCCGTAGACATTCTTTTCAGCCCGGAGACATGGAGGAGAAAAATGGCAGCGGGCAAAGTAGTTGTATGCAGAGCTGCAGCCTGTCCGATCGCTCCCATCCCAACACCACCAACACAGTGCTTTTGCATTCATGAAACCGTGGGCATGGTACTATCACTTTAAACTTTAAACCCCTCCAAATTCAAAGTTTGCAAATGTTTTTAACTTTAGCCATCTAAACATACTAACTCCTGGGCATGGTACTATCACTTAAAACTTTAAACCCCTCAAAATTCCTTGCAAATGTTTTCGATTTTAGCCATCTAAAACTCCTACCATCACTGAGTCCTACTGTCTTATCACTCACATCTGTATCCCATCTATCATCTAGAGTACTTCACTTCGCGTCTGTCTTCATGTCAATGCTCAGACTTCCTCGCCAGCAGGCGCCTCCTGGTTCTCCTCGCGAGCAGGCTCCACCTCCGGCAGCTCCGGAATCTCCTCTTCCATCTCCTCTTCCTCCTCGCGGCGCGGCGGCACTTCCTCCACGCGGCGCGGCAGCACGACGTCACGTGGCTGTGGCTCCACGGCAGGGCGTCTCATGACGTGGCTCAGACACTGAAAGATTGCACATATCAGTAATACTTGTAGATGAAAGATCTGTTATGAATGAGGAAAAAAGATTGAAATTACCCTAGGGTAAGTGTAGTGGCGTCCCCAGTAGCAGAGAAGGAGCAGCATGAGTACAGGAATGACGGTACAAGGAACAGCTGCTGGAAATCTTAGTAGCCGAGACCCCATGAAGATCCCGACGCCAACCAATGCCCATGCAAATAAACTCAGAAACAACACAGCAGATACATCTCTTTCTCGCTCAGATCCATCTGACTGCCCATGTATGATGAGCAAAGAGCTTGGTGTGGCACATACATAAGCAAGCAATAGAACCAGGCAAGCTTTGCGGTAAGCAGGAGTAGGAGGATATCTGATTCCTAAAACTCGCAAGCTAACCGCGACCGCCACGAGACAACCACTCACGCGAGCCGATGATTGCAACTAGTAAAACAGAGAATCAATAACGCACGAGGGTAAAGAAGAAATCTTCAAAGAATAGGCATGTCACGTACCTTCTCCTGCCGCTGCTCGGCATCAGGGATGCCACGGGCACCAGGGCGGTCAACGCCGAGTCCGCCGGGAGGCACAGCGTCGCCGTGGGCGACTTGCCCGCCACGCGCCGCCTGCCAGCGGCCGACGGCGACGTGGCCGCCATGCACCACCTGCGCGCCGCCGCCGTGGCCAGCACGCGCCGCCTCCCCGCCGTGGGCAACGCGGCCGCTGCGCACCACCTGCCCGCCGCCGACGTGGCCACCACGCGCCGCCTCACCGCCGTGGGCGACGTGGCCGCCGCGCGCCATGTGCCCGCCGTGGCCGCCGCGCGCCACCTACCCGCCGCCGTGGCCGTAGCGTGCCGCCTCGCCGCCTCCGCCCTGCGCGATGTGCACCGTGATGGAGCCGCCGCCGCCCACGTACACGTTGCCTTGTCCATGGACGGCGTGCCCTCCCGCAGCCACCCCGTTGCCATGGAGTGCCGGGCCACCGAGGGCGCCCTCGCCACGGGCGCGATGCTCGTCTGGGCGAGCGTCGCACCGACCACCGAGGACAGCCTCGCGCAGGCCGTCACGAAACGCCTCCTCGCCACCGTGGACCAGCTGGCCGCCGCCGACCTGCCTGAGGATGGGACCGATACCGATGTCTAGCGCGACCTTGCCAGCGACAATGATATTGCCGTCTCCGGCGACTCCACCAAAGGTGGCGGCGCGGTCGCCCCTCCCCTGGGCGACCGTGTGATTGGTAAGGGCGAGGACGTCCCTGGCCTGGACGAGGGAACGGGGCTCATGTCTAGATTGCGAAAAAATTTCAACCTGATAAATAGTAATTTTTTTGTTTTATTTGATAAATATTATTTAATTATGAACCAACTAGGTTTAAAAGATTCATCTCGTGATTTCAAACTAAACTATGTAATTAGTTATTTTTTATCTATATTTAATGTTTCATGCATGAGTCTAAAAATTAATGTGACAGAGAGAGTGAAAAAATTTGATAATCTAAACAAGGCCTAGGCTAGGAGATGGTAGTGGTGTGGGCCGTAGGGCTAGGGTTGTAGGTGCTAGGGGAAGGCCTGGTCTGGCTACGTTTATAGAGTGGCCTGTGGTGTCGGAGCTGGAAGATGCAGAGGCGGTGCAGACAAAGGAGAATTCTTTTTCATAAAAAATAGAGTTGGTTGTGGAAGTGAAACGGTTTCGGCACACCACCCGGGCCCTTGTGTCAGCTTGCTGCAGATGGACGCGGGTGCAAGCAGGCCGTGCATCTTCTCGGATATCGACGCTGTGGCCGTGGCATGACCCCGTTTGCTCCTTCCGTTGCGTTCGCCTGCGGTGCAGCCATGCATGTTCGTTCCGTGCGCCCAGCCGCCCCTCCCCTCTCGGGTCCTTCTTTCTCCGCTGCATGCACCCGCCGCCTAGCTAGCCCCCGCCCCCCGTCGCGGGCGCGCGAATGTTAAGGCCACAGCGGCCCTCTTTCTTCCCCTCCCCGCCCTGTTGCTGCCGCCGCTCGCCGCCGGCCATCCTGCCCCTCCCGGATCGGCGGCGACGCCGCCGCCTCGCTCACCGCCGGCCGTACCGCCGCCACCGCTGTATCGTGGCCGCCGCCAGGCCGGCCGCCCGGATTCTACAGCGGGGGAGGGAATAGGAGGCACGGGGGAGCTCTCCGGAACCCTAACCGCCGCCGCCGGCGGACCCTAAACTCAGGGGAAGTCGCCGGAACCCTAATCTCAGGGTCACCGGCGGAACCCTAATCTCAGGGTAGGCGGCGTTCTCACTCCGGCGCCACCGCAGCCGCTGCCACCGCCTTGGCCGCGGCGCCCTCGCCGCCGGCCGCTCCACCCGCAACCCGCCGCATGCGCCGCCTCGCCCGCGCCCGTGCATGCACTGCCTCACCCGCGCTCTGCAACCGCCGCGTGTAGCGCGCTTGCGCCGAATACCGTTTGTGCCCTCTCTCTGCCATCCTGCCGCGCGCGCGTCGAGCCAAGAGCACTGCACGACCGCGTATGCCACGAGCCCACGATATAGACTCGTCCAAAGGTGCATGCACGCACATTTGCCGGACCTGCCTGCTACAACCTAAGATTGTCACGCAGCGCACATGCAAAGCAAGGTTATTGCATGCCTCCTCTATACAGTATATGGGGAGCATATAATAATATACTACTCCCTCCGTTCCAAATTGTAGTTCAGTTTGACTTTTTCGGTGCATGTATTTTGTTAGCATCTAGACATATTATTTATCTAGTACGTAGTAAAATACATGCACCAAAAAAGTTAAAACGAACTATAATTTAGAACGGAGGGAGTAATAAACATGAATTTTTGTACTTATCCTCATCTGTCTTTTTAACTTTCTTTCTGGATTGCACCCCTAGGCGGCGACTCGGGGGCAACCAAGCGCCGCCACCCCCGGGGCCTCCTCCCCGCTGGCTCCCCGGCCGCTGCCACCGCTTCCTAGCTAGCGGCGGTGGCGGCCAGCCGCGGTGGCCCAAAAAGGCTACCCGCGGCAGCTCTCCTGCTCGCCCCTTCCTCCCCTCATCTCATCTTCCTCCTCTGAGCACGAGTTTCTTCAGCACAGGGATGGCCTCCGGCGAGCTTGGGGTGGTGGATCCGGGCCCCCTAGGCTTGGATCCGGTGAGCCCAGTCCCGGATTTGGCGTGAGGAGCCGAGCAGACGCGACGACGGCGGAGCTCCGCGGCGTCGGCGTCGGGTTCGGCCGTGAACTGTGCCGGCCCGGGGCTCCAGCGGACGGCAGCGCAACGTTGGCGGGCGTGCACGCCCTGACGCCAGCGCGGCCGGCCTGGCACCCGGGGGGCGCCTACGCACGGATGCGGATTCAGACCTGGCGGTGTGCTGGGCGAGCTTCGGGTCGCACCCCCTCCCCTTCCTTCGCGCGTGTGGTGCAGGAGCCCGAGCGGCCATGAGTCCTGCCCACCGGTGCCGCCTGGGGCGCGCCCTTGATGCTGCGGCGGGGCATGGTGGATGATATGGCTGGCACTTCGTCGGTCTCCAGAGATGCTGCAAAGGCTCTGCTACGGAGTGGACAGGGCGCGCCGTTTAGACGTTGGCAGGCCGGCGGTTGGGCAGTGTGCCTGAGTTCTTCTTTGATCTCTCTGCAAGGACCCAACATCGTCATCGACGCGGAGCGCGCAATCTGGCTGCGGGCTTGCCGGCTACGGGGCTGCGTGCCATGCGAGCCCTCCCTTGTGCACTGCTCTGTGTGTGTCTACGAGGAGGGTCGAGCGTCGTCTTGGCGGCGCGTCAGCATTGAACAAAACCTGGGTGAAAACCCTGCCTAGCTTTTAGCTGGCCGGCAATGATGGCACAGTCTGTGTCATCTACCTCCTTGGAGGCGTTGCCGAAGGTTTATTCCGTTTTGCCACGCATGTTGTTGCCGTTGTGGTGAAAACCCCCTCTGCTTCGGCCTACGACGGTGGTGTCTGTGGATGTCACTTCCTTGCTGAAGACGTCGTTGCGTGCGGTCATCCTTGGCTTCTGTTGACACCGTTTTTTGACACGTGTCAATATGGACCGAAAACTGTGCTGATCGGCAAGGGAGTGGTTCTTCTCCAGCGTTGCTTCTGAGTTGCCGATAGATGAGTGCCGATAAAGGACATGTTGATCTCGTACATTGCCGATGAAGCCAGAGGGCTGTTGCCGATAGAAATTGAGGCATGGTTGCCGATGGAAAGTGGAGCTGAAGGACATAGAAAGCAGGTCTGAGTCGTTATTGATGGGTTGCCGATGGAATCTACAAAGATGAAGAGCGTGTCGGTAGAGGTTTCATCGTAAAGCGATGGATAAGGAAACTGGCGATATTTATGCCATTATTTTATTAGTTTATTTTTGAGTCCGACCTTAGTACGAGTCGTTATTTTTTATTCCTTAGAGATAAAACTTGTTTAGGTAATACTTTGTCGTGTCTGTTGAGGACTCGTAGTACCAGGGTATAAATATGTACCGAAAGACAATGTAAAGAAAATAATCATCAATACAACAAACCTACTATTTTTATCTACTTTTCAAGCAATCTACTTTTCAGCGACTTCGTCACTAGTACTTTTTCCTTTTCAACGAGTTCTTTCAAGAGTCGACGGGCTGCATCAACTTGATCACCGGCGGCCATGCAGGTTTCGCTTTTACCGAGCAAGATTCAGGCTTTGACGTCCGGGCGTATCGCTGTCGTCTCGTCTGATCTGTTCAACAGTTATCGAGTATCATCTGAGCTTTGACGTCCAGGCGTATCGCTGTCGTCTCGTTCAGGTTTTATTCAAATCTATCATCCTTGTCGATTAACAGGTCAAATCGACTGGCATGCTCCGGATATCAATTTCGGGTATTAGCCCGGTGTGTTTGCAGATATAATTTTGCATCAACACATCTTTTGGCACGCCCGGTGGGACCAAGTCAACAGATTTATCATGAGGAATACTACCGATATCACTCCAGAGAACATCATCGAGATATCAGAATCAGATCTCAAGGAGGATCAGAAGCAAGCCATGGAAAAAGCTATGGAGGATTACAGGCAGCTTTGCTTGAAGTCTTTCAGCATGAACAGGGGAGGAGAAGTTATCCAGAAGCAAGATCTGCCGCTGCCTCGGCAGGTAACCTTTGACTCCAACCCTGGCAAATTACAGGAGATGGTTAATTCTGCATTAAATCAAGCTTTGATCAACCACTCCACCGTGCTGTCCAATACTGTCTACAATGCTGTTGTACAAACGTTAAGGGACGGACAAGCACCAGGGTATGTCGGGCCAGCGTATCATCAGCCAGGATCGGCATCTACCAGTACTCCATCGGCAACTCCAGCCGTTGAGAGTATAGAAGCGCCTACTCTTTCAGCTATATCAGGACCATCCATCGCTGGCGCCACGCCGATAGGATCAGATCTAACGTCTCAGGAAAAGCCTAGTACTCAGTTGAGCATAGATCTATCGGCATCGGCAATGTCAGGTCCTTCAGGTCAACATAATCAAACTGCTGCCAATTGGTGGGGATGCGGTATGCCTCCAGGTCCATCTACTGCCAATTCTGGACCGCCTCAAGTGCATGATGTAGCAGGGAAGGGTCCAATGACATCGGTTACTCCAATTCGGCCTGTGGCTCAAGCGTCGTATTATTCTACTGTACCTCCTGCTATACAGCCATTGTCAATGGGATTCTACGCACCTCCGCAACAGATATTTTATGCGAATCCATTAACTAATCCTCCACCAGTTCAACAGAGAGCTTCCACTGCAGAGCAGCCCATGGTACCATTCATATCTCAGTCTGGGTTACCTGCAATTCAGGGCAATTATGCTGGCTATCATCCGTCTATGCAAGAGCATCAATTGTCTACAAGCTATCAGCCATCGGCAAGCCAGGTGCCGATGAGTTACCATCTCAATTGGTCGGGGCAAGTGCCAACCCAGCAATCTGCTATTCAACCAAGCCATCAAGCAATAGGGACTCAACGGTATAGTCCACAGACAACTGTCCAGGAGCAAGCATCGGCAAAACAGACGATGAACTTTACTCCGCAGGTTGGTGCCGTGAATATGCCGATTTATCCAAGCCAAGTGCCACAGGGGTATGTAGAAGCATATCAGCCAACGCCTCCAGTAGAGATCCAGCCAGTGCATCGACAAGATCATGATGCACTCTTGACCGATAGGATTGCAGAAGTGATGAAAGAGCAATTTGGGATTCAGCCCAAGGTCAATACTTACTCTTATCGGACTCCGTACCCTTCGTCTTATGACTCGATTCCTTTCCCGAATCGGTACAAGGTGCCAGATTTCACTAAGTTTTCTGGGCAAGATGATATGTCAACAATGGAGCACATCAACCGATTCATCATCCAGTGCAGAGAAGCAGCTAACAAGGATGAATTAAGGGTTCGATTATTTTCCTCATCATTGTCTGGATCGGCTTTTGCGTGGTTTATTTTGTTACCACCTAATTCTGTTATTACATGGGCCGATCTAGAGAAGCAATTTCACAAATACTTCTTTGCTGGGGTACATGAAAAGAAACTTACTGATTTGACAAAATTAAGATAACGCAGTGATGAGTCAGTAGAAAGTTTCGTACACAGGCTAAGAGATGTAAAGAATAAATGCTACAACTTAGTGCTTGATGATCGGCAGTTAGCCGATTTAGCTCTTCAAGGGTTACTGCCACATATCAGAGAAAAATATGGGTCACAAGAGTTTGAAAGTTTGAGTCATATTGTGCAAAGGATTTCTGATCAGGACACTAGGGTTTTTGAACCCAGGAAGAATTGGAATAAAAAGGTGTCCTTTGTAGAAGAAGCAGAAGATTCAGACTCTGATGATGAACCAATTATCGGTTTGGCCGAGTGGGTAAAGAATAAGAAACCGATATCATGTCCTTTCAGTCAGAAAGAGCCAGAAAAGTTTCTATTTGACATCACCAAGGCCGATAGGATATTTGATCTTTTGCTCCAAGAGGGTCAAATTAAGCTGTCTCCTCATCATGTGATTCCATCGGCAGAAGAGTTGAAAAAGATTAGGTACTGCAAATGGCACAATGCTACTTCGCACAGTACCAATGATTGCAAGGTGTTTAGGCAACAGTTGCAGTCAGCTATCGAATCCGGGAAAATCAAGTTTGATAATTCAAAAGCTCAGAAGCCGATGAAAATTGATCAACATCCGTTCCCTGCAAATATGGTGGAGGCTAAGGGCAAAACCAAAGTGTTAACATCGAAAGCTGCTAGAAGAAATGCATCGGTAGACCCTAAGAATCAAATAATTATTGAAGACGTAAAAGGAAAGAAACCTGCCGATGGCGCTAAAGGGAAAAGAATTGTTAATGAAGGTAGTAGCTCCAGAAGACCTCTGAGGCCTGCTCCATATGGTGTTCGGTATCGGCAACATGAGGATCGGTATCGGCAACAACATGAGGATCGGTATCGGCAACAATGTGAGGATCGGTATCGGCAGCAACAGGAAGAGTTACGTCAACATGAAGATCACTGGAATTGCCCGTTTTTCATTCATTGCTGGGAAGAAGGCATTAAATTTCCCACTGCCGATACCTGCCCTGAGTGTAATGGTTACTATTTAAATGATCGGGTAGAGAGGCAACGTCACTCTAGTAATCGAAGGCTACGCATTGATAAGCCGATCAAAGAAAAGATATCAGCATTTGATCGGCTGGGGGGCAGAGTTAGCGTGCATGACAGGCTTGGCAGGAATATTGATTGTTTTCCAAATAGTCATGCAAGGCTTGAAGAGATGGCTAACGAAAGGGTTCCTGATGAAGGGATATTCTGCCGGGATCCAAACATAGGCCTCCATGAGCAGAACACAAAGCATTATCAGCCTGTTTGGAAAACAAAGCTGCCCCAATGGTGCCCTGAAGGATTAACAAAAACTCAAAAAAGAAGGGAACATCGTATGCGTCAAGAAGACTTACAGTGCCCAAGAGAAAGCATCCCAAAGGCAACAACTCAAGTATGGCAACCAAAACGTAAGGGTGAAAGTCCATCGGCAGATGTTAACATGGTCTTCATGTTGCCGATGGAGTTCTTGGCGCCAGGTGACAAGGAACAGGCAGTCTTTGCCGATGAAGCAGCTCAACTAACTCTGGATCCAATGATGGCTGTGTTTGAAAAGCCTGCCGATGATGAAAGGCAACACCTCAAAGCTTTGTTTGTTAAAGGCAGGGTTGATGGACAGCCAGTGTCAAAAATACTCATAGATGGAGGAGCGGCAATTAATATCATGCCGTATGTTATGTTCCGAAGACTTAGAAAAGGAGACCAAGATTTAACCAAGACGGATATGAAGCTTAAAGATTTTGAAGGCAATGTGTCTCCGACTAAAGGGGCATTATGTGTTGAGTTGACTATCGGCAGCAAGACTTTGCCTACCACCTTCTTTATCGTTAACGGCAAAGGTAATTATAATTTGCTCTTAGGAAGGGATTGGATTCATGCCAACTATTGTGTTCCTTCTACGATGCATCAGTGCCTCGTACAGTGGATTGGAGACAAGATTGAAATTATCCCTGGTGATTCTTCTTATATAATCGCATCGGCTGATTCTGAGACCTATGAACGGACAAAGTGCATATCGGGAGAAGCATGGGATACGGAATTTCTCAGGGTTGCCGATTATGAGCTTACACCGATCCAAGCAGTCGGTTCTAAAGATGAATTTTAATGGATCGGTTTGCCGATGGTGGAAAGCTTGGTCATGGGTTCACATCGGCTGATGATTTAGTGGAAATAGATATTAGTAACGGTGACAGGCCGAGGCCAACTTTTATTAGTGCCAAGTTAGATTCTCAATGTAAACAGCAAATGATTGATATTTTGAGAGAATATAAGGACTGTTTTGCTTGGGATTATACAGAAATGCCTGGATTAGATCGGTCAATAGTTGAACATCGGTTGCCTATTAAGCCAGGATTTCGGCCTCATCAACAGCCCGCACGCCGATGTAATCCTAAAGTGTTACCTGATATTAAAGCCAAAATCACAAGGTTAATTGAAGCTGGCTTTATTCGGCAATGTCGATATGCCGAATGGATTTCTAACGTGGTTCCTGTTTATAAGAAAAATGGAAAACTTCGTATGTGTATTGATTTCAGGAATCTTAATAAAGCCACACCGATGGATGGCTATCCAATGCCTGTTGCCAATTTATTGATTGATGCTGCAGCTGGACATCGGATCATCAGCTTCATGGACGGTAATGCCGGTTATAACCAAATTTTCATGGCTGACGAGGATATTTCCAAGACTGCTTTTAGGTGTCCAGGTCATGTGGGTTTATTTGAATGGATTGTCATGACCTTCGGCTTGAAAAATGCCGGTGCTACCTATCAGAGGGCTATGAATTTTATCTTCCATAAATACATCGGCACATCGGTTGAAATCTACATAGATGATGTGGTGGTCAAATCTGAAGGTTTTGAGAGTCATCTGGCTGATCTGCGAAAAATCTTGGAGTGCACCAGGAAGCATGGTTTAAAGATGAATCCTACTAAATGCGCATTTGATTTATCGGCAGGTCAATTCTTAGGCTTCATGGTACATCAAAGAGGTGTTGAAATTAGCAGGAAATCTATTGATGCAATTAATAAGGTTGTTGCTCCTGCCGATAAGACTGAGTTGCAATCCTTGATCGGCAAGATTAATTTTATTCGAAGATTTATATCTAATCTGTCAGGAAAGATCAAAGCCTTCAGTCCTTTATTAAAATTAAAAGCCGATCAGGAATTTGTATGGGGAACGGAGCAGCAATTAGCTTTAGAAGAAATTAAAAAATATTTGGTAAATCCTCCAGTATTGGTTCCGCCTCAACACGGGAAACCTTTCAAGTTGTATTTGTCTGCCGATGATAATGTTATCGGATCAGCATTAATTCAAGAGTTTGAAGGGGAAGAACGTGTGATATATTATTTGAGCAAAAGACTGATAGACGCTGAGACCAGGTATTTGGCCATTGAGAAATTGTGTTTGTGTTTATATTTCTCTTGCACAAAATTAAGGCATTATTTGTTATCGGCTGAATGCACTGTCATATGCAAAGACGATGTGGTTAAGCATATGTTGTCAATGCCAATTTTGAAAGAAAGAATCGGCAAGTGGATCTTAGCATTATCAGAATTTGATTTGCGTCATGAATCGGCTAAAGCGGTTAAAGGACAGGTAATGGCCGATTTTGTTACTCAACATTGCAGTGTGATAAATTATGCTGAGATTGCTCCATGGACACTTTTCTTTGATGGATCTACTTACGGTCAAGGAGCAGGAATCGGTATTGTATTAATCTCGCCTCGAGGGAAGAAATATGAATTTTCATTGCCGATTGCTAGCACTTCAAATAATCAGGCTGAATATCAAGCTTTACTGAAAGGGTTAGAATTGCTCAGAGAAATTCGTGTCGATACAGTTGAAGTCTTTGGGGATTCCATGCTAGTCATTAATCAGTTGATTGGAACATATGAATGCTGAAGTGAAGTCTTGATTACTTATCATGAGAGGTGCCTGCAAATATTAAAGGAGTTTAAAGATTTTTGACTTGAACACATTCCCAGATTGCACAATGAAGAAGCTAATCGGCTAGCA
The DNA here is from genome assembly GCA_023333625.1 of Bothriochloa decipiens. Classification (NCBI taxonomy): domain Eukaryota; kingdom Viridiplantae; phylum Streptophyta; class Magnoliopsida; order Poales; family Poaceae; genus Bothriochloa; species Bothriochloa decipiens. The sequence continues at coordinate 41,632,715 of CM041639.1, read as the reverse complement.
CAGCATGCTTCGGGATATCAACTGATCCGAGAAGTGCTGACATCGGTAATTGATGCCGATGACTGGAGAAGGGATATTGCCGATTACTTAAAAAATCCGTCTAAGAAAGTGGAGAGACGTATAAGGTTTCAAGCTACCAAGTATGTGCTCCTTGATACTGAATTATATTATCGCACTCTGGATGGGGTTTTACTCAAATGCCTTAGTGAAGAGGAATCGAAAAGTCTAATGGGTGAGATTCATGAAGGAGTGTGTGGGGCACATCAATCGGCATTCAAAATGAAATGGATGATTAGGAGGAACGGGTATTATTGGCCGACAATTCTTGAGGATTGTTTCAAATATTTCAAAGGGTGCCAGTCATGTCAGAAATTCGGTAATATTCAAAGAGCACCTGCATCGGCAATGAATCCTATAATCAAACCTTGGCCGTTTAGAGGATGGGCTATTGATCTCATCGGTCAGATCTACCCACCGTCGAGTAAAGGACATAAATTCATACTCGTTGCTACCGATTATTTCACAAAGTGGGTTGAAGCAATTCCTTTAAAGAAAGTGTCATCGGCAAATATGATTGATTTTGTGAAAGAACATATCGTTTACCGATTTGGTATTCCTCAGACTATTACTACCGATCAAGGAACTATGTTCACCTCAGGGGAATTTGATAATTTTGCCATCGGTATGGGAATTAAAGTTCTAAATTCCTCTCCTTATTATGCGCAAGCTAACGGTCAGGCTGAAGCATCTAATAAAAGAATAATTAAGCTTATTAAACGGAAAGTTGAGGAAAATCCTAGAAGGTGGCACACTCTTTTAAATGAAGCTTTATGGTCATATCGGATGGCGTGTCATGGTGGAATTAAGGTCTCACCATATCAATTGGTATATGGGCATGATGCAGTTTTACCTTGGGAAATTAAGACTGGTTCTAGGCGTGTATTTTCTCAGGATCACTTGACAGCCGATGAGTATGACATGCTTATGAGAGATGAATTAGAAGATTTAGCAGGTCATCGGCTAAAGGCCTTAATTAGCGTCGAAGAAAATAAAAAGAGGGTTGCTAGGTGGTATGATAGAAAGGTGAAAGTAAAAGAATTTGCAAATGGAGATTTAGTCTGGAAATTGGTTTTGCCGATTGGAACTAAGAGTTCGAAATTCGGCAAGTGGTCCCCTAATTGGGAAGGTCCTTATCGGATAAATCAGTTGGCTCCTGGTAATGCATACATCTTAGAAACCCTCGAAGGAGTTATATTTCCCAGAGCATTAAATGGGAAATATTTAAAGAAATACTACCCCAGTATTTGGACAGATGCATAAAGTACAGGAATAAAGATATCGGCATTATATTACATTCACAGTCAATTGACAAAGTTCAGATTGCCGATAACTTGACAAAACCGATGAGTGAAGTCTACAAACTAAGGAAGGATTGAATAGCGGTTATCGCACGCAGGTGAATCTGGTCGGCTTCTTCCACTTCCCTGACGTCCGCATCGGCAGTGCCCTCTATCGGTTTAAGTTTTCTCCTCAGCGTCAGCGCCATACAGGCTTGATTGTCTCTGTCTTTTTGAAGAATCTTTAAAGTGTTGGACAGGTTGTCTTTCTCCTGTACGGCTTGGTTCAGGGTTGCTTCCACCTCTTTCAGCTCGGCCAGTAAAGCTGTTCTCTTTGCCGATAGATCAGTAATTTTCTTTTCAAGATCGGCGCCCGAAGCCTCTAAGTTGCTCATGCTTCTGTGTTTTTCTTCGGCGGCCTGCTTGAATTGTAATATTTCTTCTTTAAGTTTCGATTGAGCGGCTCTATCGGCAATTCGTCGAGCGGCCTTTTGGTATTGGAGTTGTCGGCTCTCAAGGTGGGCGGCATGAAAAAGGATTTCTTCAATATTGTCGGGGACTTGGCCACGAATCGCTTTGAAAATTGCTCTTGTGGAGTCTGAATCTTGGACCAGCTGAGGTGTATCTTGATGCAACAAAGATAATAATGTTTCTAATTTGGTTCTGACCTCAGCTGATACAGTTCCTAAGGCAAGCGCAGAACTTTCTTCTTCTTCATCGTCAGGAATGTTGACAGTAAAAGAGAATAAGCTATTTGGAGAGTCTTGTTCCTGCGAGGGGATTAGTCAGTTACAGGAGAATGAGTATTGCAGAATAATGATTAAGTTAACTTACTTGCTTCAAAGCGATTTCTCGCATTTGGCTGGAGGAGGCAGCTTGCAATATGTCCTCAGCAATGCTTGCCGATGGATCAGTTCTGGCGGGGCTGAGTGGTGGCAAGTCTGTGGCTATATCGGCAAGTGTTTCTTGAGGTGCTGTTGGTGATCCTGGTGCTGGCACATCCGGCAGTGTTGACTGAAGAGATGGTGCTGGAACTGTGGAAAGTGCCGATGTAATTTTTGATCGTTTTGATTGAAGGGCTACGTAAGATGAAGCTTTGCGCTTAGGCTGTGGTTCCTCAAACCCAGATGACTGGGGGGCATCGGCACCAGAGGACTGTGGTTTTGGATCGGCTGAAACAGCTACAGATGTGTCCACTTGTTGCTACAAGTAAATGGAGTAATTAGTGCTGATTATAATAGTTGAAATCGGGTTAAAATTGGAGAAACATACCTCTGGAGAGTCGACAAGGATGACATCTGAAGGTGCGTTGACGGGTGATGGGGGACGAGTTGCCGATGAAGATTCTAGAAGTGTAGAACTCGCGCCCTAAAGTATGGAATCGGTAAGTCACAGCAATTGATATCGGCAAAAGAAAGTGAGGTGGTTACCTGAGATGACTGTGCCGAAAATATGACCGATTTGGTACCCCTCTTAGTACGACCGCGGCCCACTGGAGCATCTAACGAGGGAGCCTTGTGGCCGATGATGGATAATGGGGAAATCGGCTGCAGTCGTATGACCTTGCCACTCTTGCTTAATGTTGGGACCGGGTCATCAACCTGTTAAAGAAAGGGTTAGTTGCCAATGGATTAAGGAGGAGTTGAAAGGAGTACAGAGTGCTAGACTTACTGCATCGGCAGGGATGACGTGATCAGGATCAATAGAGTTCCAGTAAAAATGAGGAGAGGCGAAAAATAGCTGTTCCTTCCATTCTTGCCACCATAATTTGAAGGATTCGGTGACAAAAGAAGTCGGTACCCAGTCAGTAAGATCGGCATTTGAGATATCAGCATTGGGAAGGAGAGTAACAATTCTGTGCCAGTCCACACGGCTCGCGATGGTCTCTCTTGGTTTAATCACATCGGCAAAACATAAGTTGATGGGCAATTGTCCAAAAGCTAGTTGTCTTGCTGCTGCCGATGGATAGTAGAACTCGTATGTGGGATTGATATTCTTCCCGCTTCCAAAAATATTGACTGGGATAGCACGAGGAGTGATTATTGCCCTAAGGATGTCGGCGTCCTGGTTTAGGGCCTCATCGGTAAGATTAAAGGAAAGAGGGAATCTTGCTGCTTCATCAACATACGGGACCCATGCCCGAAGCTCGGAGGGGATGCCGACGTAGAGGCTGTGGAAAAGATTGCTGATCTGGATTTTGTTCGCCTCTGCCCCTGGTAGCACTGCCAGTGCTTCTCCAAAGTTGATGGGGGGACGCGTTGCTGATTCTTCTTCCCCAAGTTGATAGTCTTCAGGAAGACTTCGAGATAATTGCTGGGCAAACAGGTCGATATGGAAATATTTGTGCATGTGGGCATTCAACCACATGTTAATGAACCACCAGGGACCCCCCAGGTTGCCGATGGATTTACCTTGCAGCAGCCTTTGTGACACTTGATGGAGGAGATGGTAGACGGAGCCAAGAAGGTATCGGCCCAGGGGGAGCTTGACGCTGCTAGCCAACAGTTCTGCCACAGGGAGGTGCATGTTGGTCGGTCCAACTGTTCTGCCGCAGAAAATGAACTTCTCAAGCCACATATTCAAAAAGGCTGAGTGTTCCCTGTGATTGACTGAACCAGATTTCTTATACTCATTGATATAGCCAGTCCAGCCGCCAATGTTTCTGGTGGTCAGCCGATGCTCGGATTTCCGTTGGAACAGTGAGTTGTCATCGGCAGAAGAAATGTCCAAGCCAGTAAGCATGTACACATCGGCAAGAGTAGGAGAAGCTGGCCCATGTCTAAAGACAAAGGCATTCAGGGTATCCTACCAGAAATAGGAGGCGGCAATTAATAAAGACTCGTTCCTCTCCATATCGGCAATGGATATTCTGATGCACTGTTCTAACTTGCGTTCCGCCCAATACAGCTCCATTGGCCTAGCGACCCTCAGGTACCAGTCTTTCCATCCCTTGGTGGTTTTTGGCCAAGAACGGAAGGTATCAGTCCAGAGTCCCAAGTCAAAATTCTGAGTTCTGAAGGGGATTCGATTGGTTTCTGCGTTTATAATATCGGTTGGGTCTGGATTTCCCATTGGGCCTAGGCAAATGAAGTGATTCTGATGCGTTGGGATAAGAAGATTATTGTAAAGCTCCTGAGATTAAAGATTGGGAACAAGGAAGAGTCATGAACTGCGCAGAGAAGGAGAAACGAAATGTCAGAGGATAGGCAAAAGGAAAAGACTAACCTTGGGGACGTCAAAATGAATAGCCATGGCCGCAATGGAGATGGAGAAGGCAAAGAATGC
>CM041639.1:41562685-41627693 GCA_023333625.1 Bothriochloa decipiens | reverse complement strand
CTCGTAGTACCAGGGTATAAATATGTACCGAAAGACAATGTAAAGAAAATAATCATCAATACAACAAACTACTATTTTTATCTACTTTTCAAGCAATCTACTTTTCGGCGACTTCATCACTAGTACTTTTTCCTTTTCAACGAGTTCTTTCAAGAGTCGACGGGCTGCATCAACTTGATCACCGGCGGCCTTGCAGTTTCCGCTTTTACCGAGCAAGATTCAGGCTTTGACGTCCGGGCGTATCGCTGTCGTCTCGTCTGATCTGTTTAACAGTTATCGAGTATCATCTGAGCTTTGACGTCCGGGCGTATCGCTGTCGTCTCGTTCAGGTTTTATTCAAATCTATCATCCTTGTCGATTAACAGGTCAAATCGACTGGCACGCTCCGGATATCGATTTCGGGTATTAGCCCGGTGTGTTTGCAGATATAATTTTGCATCAACAGCTTCTATGCTATTTTGAGCTCTGGTTGTATCCTCTTCTTTGCTTTTGTGTGTCTCTCCTGCTCCCTGTTCCTCCCTTGGGTGTTCCTCCCTTGGGTAAGTCTGATCCTGGCTGCTAGTCGATGTCGTTGATTCAACGAGTGTCTTCCTCTGGCGCCTCTACTTCGTCGGTGCTCTCCTAGATGGTGGCATAAAATCAAATGCCGAGTGGAGTTCTCGTATGTGCTGGAGGTGTCTCCGTCATTCCCTGGAGGTCGTCGTGTTCGGTGATCCTGAGCTCGCGAGTTCGTCACTGCTCTTAGCTGAGTGGTGTCGGACACAAGGGGCTCGGCTTGCGAGTCCATCGCTGCTCTTAGCTGAGTGGCGATGGGCACAAGGGCCATGGTTTGCGAGTTCGCCACTGCTCTTAGCTGACTGGTGTTGGGCACAAGGACCACGGCTTGCGGACTCGTCGCTGCTCTTAGTTGAGTGGTGCCAAGCACAAAGGCCACGGTGAAGCGACAAGTATGCTGCTTGGCGGGTGGCGCAAGTTGATGATCGGCTAACGTCTCTCAACTTCGACTAGAATTACCCTTGTTGTATTGTGTCGTCTATGTTCAGTGCCGTTGTTTTCTCCCCTACCCTGCTGTTGTAATTCCTTATGTGTTTGTTTTTGGGCTCGCTCTCGCGATTGAATCACACTTTAGCGACGCCCGATTATTTGCCTGCGCTTCAGCAGCAAGACGTTTGTAACCATCTTCCATCCACCGGTTTTCAGGGATTATAAAAAATAGGTAGGGATGAGTTTATCCCCCAAAATTCTCTAAAAAAATCTCTCTTTCTGGATTCTAATCCAAACGCTCTCAGTAGACGTGGTAAACGGGAAGGAACGAGCACGTGAACGTGTGGCTCCGGCAGGTCGCAGGCCACACGGGCCATACGTCGCGGGGGACGGATCCGGTTCGTGCCCGTGGCGATGCCGGGCCGGCGAGGTGACGGTCCAACTTGCAAGCGGCAAAGAAGGATGCTGACGTCGTCGGCGGACGGGCTCGTCTCTCTCGACGTGCACCCGGGACTGCATAATAAAGCAAAAGCAGAGCAAAATCAGAAGGTGAGAGATGCTGCTGGCGGGTGTGCGTCGCGTAGCCGCCAGCAGGCCGTTGATCCACAAGATGACAAGAATTCCAGAAGGCCACCAATGCAAGCCAAGCAGCAGACAGGTAGGTCCCAGTCGGATTTGAACTTAACCTCAAGAATCACGAGCAACGCGGCTACTTTGGCAGCAGATTCAAAACCATTCAAACCGCGCGCACTCCGTACTGCTATCTTCTGGTGCTCAACCAGCTAGTATCCACAGGTGCACCCTTGGTGGAACGCTAGGTCTCGAACAAAGGGTCTTGTTTAAATTTCAAAATTGACGCTATTGGAATTCGTGTAGCATTTCGTTTGTATTTGGTAAAAATTATCTAAACTCTGACTAATTAGACTTTAAATGTTTATCTCATAAAGTACAATAAAACTGTATAATTAGTTTTTGATTTCATCTACATTTAGTACTCCATGCATGTACCGATATTTTGATGTGACGAAAAATAGAAATTCTATATAGTAAATTTAATAGCTAAATTCTAGAATCTAAACAAGGCCAAGCTTCGACACAAAAGCAATGGGTTCGGAGCATCTCCAGTTCAACGATCAGCATCTGGCGGTGGACCCGAATGGATGTTACTCCGCATAGTCTATTGCCTGTGAATCGGTCAAGTTCCGTGGTTAAATTCTTTCTCTAGCTAGCCCTGCGGCGGCGCCACTAGACCGACGATAGGCGTTGAGGCAAGGACCGGAGGCAAGGAGCACGAATTCATTGATCACATCATCGCCTAAGGTTCTGTTGGTGGTGGTGGTTGCACGGATTTTCTTCATGGATTCAATCTCGAGACACAATGGACGCCCTTCCCTTGTGTCATGATGCATTTCGGTGCTAGTTCTATGATCTTAGAGCGTCTTGTTTTCACGTGTCAGCCAAGTCGGCCACAATAGTAAATTCCACGAGTTGTGATACATATATATATATATGTTGAGGTCCATTTTATACTGAACTCTCTCTATCCTTGAATAAATAGATTTCTAGAGTTATTCTAAGTTAAATTTGTTAATATTTTACCAAATTTATTGAAAAAAACGTTAAGACTCACAATATAAATTAGTACCATTAGATTTATCATATAATATATTTTCATAAGTGCTCATTTTTTGATATAGATGTTGTTACTTTTTCCAATAAAGTTAGTCAAAATAAAGAATATTTGGCTAACATGGATTTTAGGAATTGATTTATTTGAGAACCGAGGGAGTAGATAATACCAATTCTCTTAGGCAGTTGTCTACAAACCTTCATGTGTGCCTAATAATAAAAATGCAAAATTTCCGTCTTTTTTATCCTTGTTTTTGGTCTTTCTCCCTATACCCTAAAACAAGGATAAAAAAGAGGGACAGTCGCACGCCATAGCTCCTTAGCTCCCGCCATTCGTGTCCAGCCCTCAAGCAGGAACTGTACGCAGGGTGCATAGAGTAGTGTCCATCGGCTGCCCCCCCCCTCCCCGCTAGACGAAGTCAGCCTCCTGCAGTCCCAGTTGTATGCCGCGCAGTATAGTACAAAGCCGCTTGTATTCGATGAGGAGTGGGGCGGCACGGGGTCCTGTGATGTCACACACTCAACAACATTCTGTCATGGCGTCCCTGACTGAGCGGCCAAGGCGACGATGTCCAAATAACATTGAAGAGGTTGGGGGCGAACGTGGAGATGGCACCTACCGACAGCCATGCGTCTGTCCAGAAGCGTGTAGACGCCCCATCGCCTACTTCAACGGGGACGAAGCAGACGAACATAGTGGAGGACTTGAGTTCTAGTGTCATTGGTAAGAGCGTCCAGGCGGATATGGGCCCTCTTACATAGGATTTAGGGCGCCCTAGTCATTTCACTCCCTATTCTCAATGACCTGCATAGATGCCATTAGGGTTTTCGTTTGTGCAATTTCCCTTTTTTGTCATCTCTAGGTTGTTCCTGCGAGACAGTTTCGAAGGTCTTCTACTGCCTGCTTGCCTTGTAGATCAACATATCAAAATACTATATAATGGATAGCCGAATATAAGTGACCCTCGACCCAAGGTCTGATAAAAGGTCACAATCGGCCAAGGTACCGAACCAGAACACTTGTGCTTGTCGGGACGACTGCAGGGACTAAGGTCCTTCCGTGGTTGGGTTGGGCTATGAAGACCCTCTGGGCAAGGTTACGGCTCCTCGAGTGAAAGGTATTATGGAAGAAAGCTGTTGAGGGCCCTACACTTGCGAGGTAGAGGCGGGTGTTGTGTCCAGGTGGTTCCCCAACAAATATTAACTTTGTTGAGAATAGATATATATCATTTATGTCGTTGTTTTCCATCAAGATACACATTTGATTTATGTGTCAGCGTGCCATTCCTTCTTGAACACCGGTCCAAATAGGCTGGGGTACCATTTTGCCCAGTGTTGATCGATAGGCGTCCTTTTCTTTTTGACAAGAATGGATAGGCGTCTTTGTTATGCCTGTACGCTTGAGGCGTGCGAGTCCAAAGTCACAAAATCTTGCATACAGAGGCATATGGCGCTAAGGGAAAAAAAAAACTTTTCTTCTTTCATAAAACAAAACGTGAAAGTATGATTACCTTTGTCCATGATTTTGTGTTTTGTTGGAAGAGTCATGGCTTACAAGCATGTAAAACTCGCTACTCACTCAAATGATGAATAAACAACAACCTAACTGGCTTTAGTTTAATAGTTTGAAAGTGTGTTTGAATTTTGAAATAAACTCGGTTTATGACAAAACATACATATACAATCAGACGAGAAACGGAAGAAAGAAATATCTTTCTTAACTGTTTCTTTGGGTTGCATACACCAACCAATCAATACAAGGACCCTCGAAAGTTATCAAGGCACCGAAACCATTGAAAATACACCATCAACACAAGATTATGACAAACTAATATGTATATCATAAGACTTTTCTTTATTACAAGTTTGTAGTTTGTTGGTGCCTTTGTGTTACATAATCCATGACATTACGTAAACCCTAGCCGTTTAGTTCGGAGCCCTATAATTCTCCAACATAGTACACTTCTCAATATAGTCATCTCGGAACTTGATGATCAAAAACGCTACCATAAACATCATGCATGCGATGAATACGGTTAGTCCCACTGCTGGCCTAATAGGAATGTAGATGAACATCAAGCCCGCGGCAACGAGGAAGATGGTCCACATCGACAGGAAGCAACCCTTCTACGAAAAGATGAGCACAACAAGAATAGTTTAGAAAAATGTACTAGAACGTAGACATGAAATTAATTAATTGTTTCGAGACGGAAATTAATTAAGAATAATAGACATCGCTAAACTTACCGCATATCCCTTGATACGCCGGATATCAGGCTCCAAATTCACCCCGCCAGCTTCCTGCGTCGTCGTCCGAATACCACTCTCAAGATCAACAAAGGTCACGTTCTTGGGCACCTTTGGCTCGGCCCTCCCTCCTTTGCCTTGTGTTTCCACGACCGCCATCAGCTTAAACCTGCTTACTACCCCTTGTAGCTAACTTGTTTCAGTACTTCTCAGGCACTCTACTTTTCGTCGAGACAGGCAAAGACTAAGCTGTTCCAAATCTGGTGGAGGTCTCTGCTACGGCCTACTATTTATGCAGGCACGGGCGCACGGCAGGGCAATAGTAGTCCGTCTCGGGCACAGTTACCTAGCTTGACACGGGTTCGGTTCGTAGTTAAGATGCGGCGACGGCTCCGCGCTGGCACTCGGTGTCCGAGACGGAGACGAGGTGGGACGCGTGCGGCGCCGTCCTCGTGGTTGCCCAGTCGGAGGTGGGCCGGCAGGCGACCTTTGTTCCAGGCGCGGTTCTTGGCCCACAAATACATGAAGCCCATCACATACAGCCCACTCCGTCCTACTACCCAGCCCCAGCCACACCATCTTTCTTCCCCCACCGTTCCCCTTGGAGCCCGCCGCACCAACGGTCGCTCTTGGTCGCACCCCCTCCGTCGTCGGGTCGCTCTTGGTCGCATCCGCCAGCCGGCTCTTGTTCCAGCCGGCGGTCAGGCAAGCTGTAGCCAGCCGGCAGTGCGCGTCACGCAAGCATGGGACACATCGCCCTGCCAAATTATTGCCGCTTCTCTCATGCTGCAAGGTAAGCTCATAGCGGTTCGGGTGTGCGGTGTGCCTGTGCAAGGCTTGGGGATTTGGGGTTTGGAGTACTTCAACTTCGTTTTCTACAGGCACAAGTCAATCGGGCACGAATAGTTTCTGAAACATAGCTTGAGAGGAATTGACTAACGGGATTATGGTTCGCCTTCCCCGCCTCTTCGCGGAGTAAATTGAGGCATGCTGTCTGCTGTGTGTGTGTTCGCTTAGCCTGAATCACAGTACTACTTGTTTCGATTCGATCGTGTCGATCGAACCTTCGAATAGTATCAGTGGCTCAGTGCATAGCAATTTTTCATGGTTTGAGCTTTGCTTTTATCCTTTGCCCTGAAACTAGTATGATACGCTTTGGTTGTGATTCAGGTACACGATGGAGGGAGCTGGAAGAGATGCCAATCCTCTGAGTGGTTACCGAATTGGCAGAACCCTGAGAATTGGGTCGTTCGGTAGAGTGAGGATTGCGAAACATATATTGACTGGCCATGAGGTGGCAATTAAGATCATCAGTCGTAGGAGGATCACAAGCATGGAAATGGAAGAGAATGGTCAGTGCTTATTCCTTCTGTACAGAACATTGGTTTGTGATTATAGATTATGTCTTGGATTTTTTTCCCCTCTGATGATGAAGTACTCAACTTATTTCTCTCTTGTTTGTACCTGCAGTGAAGAGAGAAATCAAGATACTGGGATTATTTATGCATCCTCATGTCATACGCCTTTATGAGGTGATAGAGACTCCTGATGATATTTATGCTGTTATGGAGTATGTTAATTATGGAGAGTTGTTTGATTACATCGTTGAGAAGGGAAGACTACACGAAGAAGAAGCCCGGCGCATTTTTCAGCAGGTGGCTTTCTATTGCACAGTGCATCGTAATCCCTGTTTCGAACTGTATATGGTTGGCATAAGCTGTTTTGCGAGCTGATGAATATTTGTAATATGTTAAAATGTCATGCTTCTGTTGTATCTGCAATCAGTAAATTGATTATTTGTGTTTATTTGGTTCATTGAGCTTAGTTTGACAATTTTCTTATTGACTTTTTATGCAGATCATATCTGGTGTTGAATATTGCCATAGGAAGATGGTTGTTAACCGTGATTTAAAGCTAGAGAATATTCTTTTGGATTCAAGAAGCAATGTTAAGATTGCTGATTTTAGCTTAAGTAATGTTATGCGTGATGGTCACTTTCTTAGTACGAGTTGTGGTAGCTCGAATTATGCAGCACCTGAGGTATTACATCTGGCATGATTTACAATTAGCAGTCTTCATGGTTGTGCTGTGTATATAACTTGCTATGCTTATCGAAAAAAATTATAACTTGCCATGACACGATTCTTCCTTATTTTCTTAGGTCATATCTGGTAAACTATATGCTGGTCCTGAAGTTGATGTCTGGAGCTGCGGAGTTATTCTTTATGCTCTTCTTTGTGGTACTCTCCCATTTGATGATGAAAATATTCCAAACCTTTTCAACAAAATAAAGGTGAGTTATTGCCTCAGTGATTTACCTGAAAAAAAGATTCATTTATATTTTATTTTAATATGTTCAGTAAATTCCTATATCTAATTGTAGGGTGGAATATATACCCTTCCTAGTCATTTGTCACCTTCAGCGAGGGACTTGATTCACCGAATGCTGGCTGTTGATCCGATGAAAAGGATTACAATACATGAAATCCGTGAACATGTGTGGTTCAGGATTCAACTTCCACACTATTTGGCTGTGCCTCCTCCAGACACTGCACAACAAGTTAAAAAGGTATATTAATGACATTGTCTCTGTATCAACTTGACGATATGTATTTGTTTTCTTTGGCCATTTAGAATCCTCTGCTTTTGTGGATGATGCTTTTCTGTAAACTCCCTATTCTTCAGCGAATGACATTGTTTTGAATTTTGTAGCTCAACGAGGAAACTCTTAATGATGTTCTTAATATGGGTTTTGACAAGAATCAGCTAATTGAATCTCTGCAAAACAGATTGCAGAATGAGGTATCTGCTTTACTCTGTTTCCTGTGGTTGTGTTTTATGGTATCTAGACACAGTTTGGCTGTGCAGGCAACAGTTGCCTATTATTTACTCTTGGATGATAGGCTTCGTACAACCAGTGGTTACCTTGGAACTGATTTTCATGAATCTATGGTGAGTGTGATTTTCTTTTCTCTTGTATATCAAGATGTTTGATTGAAAGCTGTTCAGTACTTGCGATGCTATAAATTTCTTGCTAATTTTCTGTCTTGCTTTATATGATCTCTAGGATTCATCTTTCTCTCAAGTAATCACTGAAACACCAACTTCAGGAACTGAACTTCAGCAACATGTGTTTACAGAGGACACGTTTGGATGCCTCGCTCTACCTTGCTTTGCTTGGCTGGACTTCAAGATACACCGTTTGGTTGGTTTGTTTCCAGTCTCGGTTCTTGCGCTTTCCAGACTTTTTGTCGTCAACCCAAGCGACCTGTAATCACTTTGCTCAGCTGGCAAGCCTGGCCTTGCTGAGCTAGGCAAGGCGAGCTGGCAACATAAACCAACCAAACACGCCTGCCTGAATCTCCAGGGTCTGGCTTGAGGCAGCATTTTGCAGAAAGGGCAGACACACAAGCACAACAACGGGAGGGCTCAAGGACTGCAAATAACTGAATCTGTGCTCCTCTAATTCTACAGAATGGACTTCAGCACAAGGACATAATATGTACATGGGTCAGCAGATAATTTACTTTTTACAGTAGGAAACGCTAGAAAAGACTCAGCTGCTATACTATCAGGGCATTAAGGAAATAAAGTGGCCTAAAGTAGTCTATAAATAATGTACAGCGCTATAGCTTTAAAAATGAACTATGGATCAGCACCGATGCTGTGATATCAGTAACTCTGGCGTGCATAAGAGTTGTTCTCAGCTGAATCAAGCTGCCCCATCTGCTCAGTGATCTGATCAACATTGTCCTGGTGACGAAGACGGCTGCGGACCACGGCAGTCTTCGCATCTTCCTTTGCTTCTATTTTAGCCTCTTCGTCTGTGAGAAACCGCTCCCAGAATACATCGTTCACCTTTTCCGGCACATGTGAACCTCCAGTCTCACTGGTGGTCTCATCTTGCGAAGTGTCACCTGTCGTGGTGTCAGAGTTCATGTCGACTTCAGCTGTCCTATGGGCATATTCATGGAGCTGTGCCATCGGCAGCATCGGGCTTTGGGCGTCGTAGCTTGGAGCCGCCAATGGAGAAGACGACTGGTCCTGCCCTGATGTCGAAGCAAAGGGATTTTGGCAAGCTGATGACTGCAGATTGATACTAGTATCCATTGGCGCCGAGGCTGAGAGCATCTCGCCAAGACTCAGAGCAGGGCTGGGTGGTTCAGCACCACCACCACCACCAGCATACATTTCTTGAGAGGACTCATGGGTTGCCCTCTGGAAGAAATTCTCCAGCGACACCAAGGCCAGCTCCATCTTCTCAAACGGCTCAGCATTCAAAAGGCGGATCGGAGACATGCCTGGTGTCTCTGCCGCGCCCACCGTCTGCATGAACGACGGCACCTGCTGCTGTTCTTCGACCTTGGGTTCGTCACCGCCGACGAAGAAACCGATCTTCGGAAGCCTCCTCTTCTTGCTGAAGTGGTCCGGGTCCGCCGCAGTCTCCACCAGCGCCGTCGTCGTGGAGCCCTGAACAACCCCGTGCCTCTGCAGGATGTCGCACAGGGACGCCACGATGTTCCGCTGGCGTTCCTCCATTGACGCCAGCCTGCTCTCCAGCGCCTGCATCTGCCAGTTGATCCCGCACCGCTGCTGGTTCTGCCTCTGGAGATCGGCGACGAGAAGGCTCTTCTCGTACTTGAGCCTGTTGATCTCGTCCTCCAGCTCCCGCCTCTCGGACTCCGCTAATGGCCCGTTCACTTGCGTCTGCGGTGAGTGGCTGTGCACCGGTTTGCGCCGGTGGATGTTCTTCAGGAGGTGTGTGTGGCCCCTTATGAAGTCGTCGTTGGCGAACTCCCATCTCTCTGGATCGATCTTTCGGAAACCCTGAAAGTGAAATGAAGTTAGCAAGCAGAAAGTGCGGATAAACCATGATGATCACAACTGTCAAAAAGATTTGTCACTTTACAGGTTTATTACGATTCCATGGTAAATTGATGAATATGCTAACTTGGTACTAGACAGTCCTGGCATTATTGACAATGACATGAACATGTGCATAAGGACGGAACGGAAAAGGGAGAAAGCATTTTGTTCAGATGATGCACGGAAAATTGCATGCTGACTTGCAATAGCAGTTTGGAACCAGGGCAAAATCATCCAGATGACCCAGAGGATGAGCAGTCATGGGGCATGCTGAAAACGTGAATGGAAAACATGGGCTTTCACAGTTCACAGATCCAGAAACAGAGCAGCACGGAGTTCCGTGCAAAAACCATGAACAACCACTTTGAATTGAATGCCATGCCACATCATGACCGTTCAAAGTACGGATTCTATTTCCATCACTGAAACTCGAAGCACGTGTTTGGTGCCAACAAAACATGCGAAAACTGCCAAGGAAAAGAAAAAGAAAAAAAAAGGCACATCATCTTAAATGGTGAAAAAGTGAAAATAGACGACCAACAGCACATCTCTTCACAGCAGCAAAATTTGAGAGACAGTGGTTCACACACATGGAACGACAGAGTAGTGTTTAGAGCGACTCACATATGTGTTGAGCTGCCTGATGAAGCTAGAGAAGTTGTTGTGCTTGAAGTACTTGGGCAGCAGGTCCCGCGAGAAGTCCGGCGGGTTCCACACCACGAAGCTGGCGCCGCCGGGTCCCCACGACACCACGTGGTTCGTCGCTGGGTCCTCCACCATCTCGTACGTCTTGATCAGGAACGGCGGCGGCGAGCTCGTCCCGCCTCCGCCTCCACCGCTGCCGTTGGAACCGTCCATTCCGGTGCCGGCCGGCGTCCCTCTACCTCCTCTGTCTCTTCTTCCTCTCAAGTCTCTCACCGACTAACTAATGATGATGGGCGAGCCGCGTGCGTGTGCAAGAATTATTCGCTGGGTCTCAACGCCGCTTCCCAACTCCCTCCGTCTTTTACCCACCAGAATGGACTGGGCGTCGTCAGGTTCAGGTTCACACCGAACTGTAGCGGAAATTTCTCTCCAAGCTGCCGCGACGACGGCGACTTTCCGGTGGACTGCTTGTGCTGCAAGAACACACACATAGAGCGGTGAGTACGGGCGAACAGGTAACCAACCATAGCCGTAGAAGTGAATGAGGAATCTGAACCAGCAACTAGGCACATGCGGCGACAGCGATTGGTTCATTTGGGTCCAGCTAACCAGCTCCATATAATCACGATTGTACAGTAAGAAAGAAGCAGCACAAGTTCGGGTAGAGAGGAATCTCTCTTCCCATTTCTGATAAAATTATAGAAGTAAAAGAGAAGCAGCGTCGACTCACCTAAGTAGTTTTCTCCTTCCTGCCTTTGGTTGGAATCGGGCCGACGACGACGAAAGCAAGAGCTGCTGGGGAAGGGAGGTCACGGAAGCCTGGGCGGTTGGCGGGCACGAGACCGCGGCAACTTGCTAGGATTTGCGCGGCAGATGAGCGAGCGAAAGCCGAAGGGGGGCAGAGAACGGAATCGAGAGGGAGTGGCGTGCGCCGCCGCCGCCGGAGTCGCGCGCCGGTCTTATAAGGGGGTTGGGTTGTGTCTTGTGTGTCCGGGTGCGCGGCCACCGGGACGCGGACGTGGACGTGGACTCCTGGGCGCATCGGTGGCTGGGGGGTGTTTTGAGGTTTGACTGGCGAATGCGTTACCTGCTCCGTGGCCCCCCAGCTTGCTTCTAGAAGGGAAGGGGGAAGGAAACCGGTCGGGCGGACGGGCAGTCAACGTTCGCCGCCAGCCAGCCAGCGCGCACGGGGCTAAGGTTGGGTCTCGGTCAGCCGGGCAAGCGAGAGCCAGCGTTGGATCGATAGCTGTTGGCAGGAGCAGGACTGGTCTCCCCGCCGGTCGTCTGCGTGACTGGAACAGCAACAGGCGACCTGGCGAGCGCGCCAGATTCGAAACCTTGCCATGCATCTCTCTCTCGACCTGGAGAAGGTACATGCGCAGGGCCCACGTCGGCGCCGTGGCATTGCTTGGTTCGAGCTAATATCGCCGCCGGTGACCATCGTTCTCCGCCGGTCAGCTCCACCAGGAGCCCGCAGGAATCTTCCAACTTCCCCCCGGGCCCGGCGGCATGCACGCGCGTCGCTTGCCAAGAAGCTAATTGCGAGTACAGTAAGTAGTAGCCGAGTGCTGCCCGAATCTTCCCATCCAGCCACCGGCTGAACCCCACACCCGAGACGAGACCGAGATACTGGCAGTGGCGATCGAGAATTCGTGACCCCCTTTCCCATTTTTCCGGGCAAGGCGCCCGTCGGGTCATCGCGGGCATGATGTGAACGTGAACTCGGTCTCGACGCGCGGGCGACCATTCCAGGCGAGAGACTTTTCAGCGGTTTGCCGGGCGGTGCCGGACTGCCGGCCGTGCGCCGTGGAAAAAGAGGATCACAGATCACCGAGCGAGTGGCTACGAGCGCTAGCTGCGGGTGCCATCTCGTCTCCTCCTATACGACGGCGACGGCCGGCTTGTACGCCGCGGGCGCTGCGTGTGCCATCTCGTCTCCTCTTATTATTCTTGTCCTCCTTAACTTTGTCCCCAAGAATGAACCCAACAACTGGAGACTGAGAACCATGCATGGCAATAGTAATCCTGTGCGTGCGAGTGCGATGGAGCGAGACACGCTCGACGTGAGCTATGGCGTCACCCGCCGCGCTGACCTCCGGACGGCTTAATTAAGTTCAGGTTGTTGCAGAGCAGAGTGTTCCTATCATTGCTTCTTCTTCTTCTAGATGCATGAGCATGGACTTCTGATGCCATGCAAGCAGGATCAGGCTACCCCAGGGGGTTCGTTGTTTATGTTATCTGCACGAGCGAGATTTTACCTGGTAGCTCAGTTCTCGTCTTCTAGATTCTGCAACTTCTTGTGCTTGCCCTGCCCTCGCCGCGTCCGCGTGTCTACCTACCTGCGACGTATAGGAAGGAGTAATAATATAGTAGCAATATGTACTACTACCGGTAATCTAGAAGGGCGGCGAGTGGCATCATGTCGTATCAACACCCCAGCGATTGGTTTCAACTCGTGTGACGCAAGAAAAGAGGCTGCTCTCACTTCTCACTTCTACACATATACTATGATATGATATATGGGCTGTCATTACTCATTAATGTCATCAGAGAAGAAAAACGAAAAGCTCCAATCTGTGGCTCTCGTGGCTTTTATCTGTGCTCGTTTGCTCCTCGTGCTAGAAGGCCGGCCGTACAGTACCTGCATTTTCGTCACCGGTTCCAAAATAACAAGCAAATAAAGAAACGTTTGTGGTAATAATAATCCCAAAGGCATCACCTAGAACAACACCAATACTAGTACTATGCATGATTATTGGGGTTGGAAATCCATGTACGGCTTGGGTACACATCCACGTATCACACGTACATATACGGTGTCCTTTTTTGGTGTGTGAATGCAAAATGCGCGAGACTTTTTACGGTGCACACACATGACTAAACACGTGACACGGTAAAAGATCATTGGGCCGTGTTCCATTGGTCAACCATGTGTGCTAAAGGGGTGACGTAAATGTACGTGCTAAATTTTGGCTACTTTCATCAAAACTGATCTTCACCGGGCTAGCTTTATCATTTGACCATCTTATTATGAGTTTGTCTTCGGTGTTGGTGGCTAAAGTTAGCCAAAAGCCCAAAACTAACCAATTTGGTTCAAAAAATTAGCTAGTGCTAAATTTTCGCTTGACTAATAATGCATGGCATGTTTGGGTTAAAAGCAAACATACCCGAACTCTCTGAAGTCTAAGCTTCTGGACAAATCTGTAGATAGAGTGGATCTACCTGTTAGCATGACTCCAGCTAGATAAAGTTGGCCATGCGATGATGGGACAATAGAATTTTCTTTTTTTTTGGGTAAATTTGCTCAAGAAAAACTAGATAGAAACCCAAGATTCTGGAAGCAACTTTTCTGGAGTCCATGTCGAGTTCACTGAAAAAAAACGAGGACCTTATTTTCAAACTTCACTAACACGTGCAAAGACGGAGTTGAGCAAAAAAGGATAAAGGATAGCTCATATGCGCACGGCGGCACAGGAATTGGCTTTCTCTAGGAAGTGACACGATCTGCTGCTCGCAAGCAGCTGGGTATTTCATGTAACTAGATGATACTCACGCGGTGCTGCAGAAATTTTAGTATTTTGTATATAGAGAATCATGAAAATACTTTTAAATATCAAATTTCAAAAATAAATGAATGCACAAAATGAGAATAAATATCAGCCCATACACACACCAATCAATCCCTTTATCAGGCCAGCCCACTTGGCCCACTAAGGCCACACACGAGCACATTTTTGTTTTGGGTTTTTGGCCTTCTCACGGTAGCATGGTCACTTTCCTCGACTTCTTCCTTTTTGAGGCTGAAGCCTTCACAAACTTTCGCGAGACTCAGCATATGTACAAAGAGTTTGTCAAGTAATGCCCAACCTTCTGGTAGATTTGATCTATAAGAGTGACATATGCTTGATGAATTGCTTGACGAAGCCCATAAATTTTCAAGGATTTGGTTTCTCACTCTTGCTCTCAACCACTTGGCTCTCTCTTTAGAATGAAGGATTTTGTCTTATTTTCTATGTTTTTCCTGTTAAAATAGACCAATTACTACAAATTTACTGCACGATTGTTGCAATAATTCTACTAGTCTGTCTCAAATTGTAGTTCGTTTGACTTTTTTAATCCTAAGTTTGACCATCTCGTCTCATTTAAAAATTTATTCAAAATATCATTTCTTTTGTCGTGACTTGCTTTATTAACAAAAGATTTTCGAAAATGACCTAAATTTAACTAGTTTTGCTCAAATTTTTTAAATAAGACGAGTGGTTAAACTTGAAGTTAAAAAAAATCAAACGAACTACAATTTGAGACGGAGGAAGTACGTTCTAAAGGGACTCTAAATCTTTCAACCCAATTCTATAGGTTTGTTATAAATCACACAAACCTCACAAAGAAGGGTTTTGGCAGTGCTCACAAGGCCTCTATGTTGTCTCTAGTTCATGCAATTCAAATGAAGGGGAAGGAGTATAAATGCTCCAGAATGAAAATTTCGCGAGTATAAGCGTCCGCGTAGTCTATCTCAACAGTCTAGAGATTTGCACTTAGAAGCTTAAAAAAATTAAACCTTTACACATCAATAGTACCAAACTATATGTGCACTATACCAAAATTTGAGATTCAAACAGCTTTTATAAAAATACATATGAAAAAACAAATTTCAATCATTAGAGGACAAAATTTAGGATGAATGAAATTTGTTTTTTCATAAGAACTTTTATAAGAGTTGTTTGAATCTCAAATTTTAGGACAATGTCTATCTAATTTGGTACTATTGGTGTGTAAAGGTTTAAAAAATTTATAACTTATAAGCACAAATACCATAGACTCTATGGACACTTAAACTCACGAAGATGCTTTTTAGTAACCCTCATGTGAAAACTAGCCGTTGCAATAACAAAAAAAAAGAAAAGATTGTCAACAAGTGCTTGCGTGATTTCTGTAATTTTGTGAAACTAGTCTTCAGGGTAAAAAAATTCCATTGAACCTAAAATGTGGTGAACTTCCATAAACTTTTGCAAAACTTTCAGATCTCGCCAAAGCAGAACTCGTAACCTTTTAATCTGAAGTTCTGAACTCTGATCTGAATGATCTTTATCCGGAGGGCAAGCCATCCCAACTAGAAAAGAAGCTTTGATACTATCAAATGTAAGTGTTGTGTGAAGATTCCTCTCATGTTAGCATTTGGTGTTATGTTATATAGTTTAAACACTAGAAACTTTGTCGAACTATCTTTGTTGCTTCTTATTGATAGCATATCGTACCTATACTAAAGAACAAAAAGATGTCTATTTCAACCACTTGAGTTTTCATATGTCGTTTCTTATTATCTATTCACATGGATGCAATCATCTTAGTCTTATTCTTTTTGACCTAGAGAAAGTATGTGATAACGTGAACAGACGTTTCTATAAAAAAAAATATAAAACTTGCAACGGATTATAGGACTAGAGTTTGTAGTAAGAACTTTTTTGTAGGGACCAAATTAGGATAAAACCTCTTGATAAGATCAAGTACCGACAAATTTACCCAAAATAAAATGGAGATGCAAGAGTTGCTCGAGCCACCTTCATCAATTATTACACGCGTGCCATGTCCTCACGTGCTCCCGCCACAGAAACGAACATGTGGGCCCCACAGCGTGCCGACCTTGCATAATATCCAGCCGTCCATCCATCCACGTCGTCTCGCCGCGCCCCGGGACAAGCCTGCCAGACGTTATCGCCGTCGCAGCGCCTCCTTCCCTCCCGATCACCCACGCACCAGTCCACCACCACCACTGAACCCGCTTCTTCCTCTCCACACCTCTCGGCGTCGCGAAATCCTCCCCTCATTCCTCCCCCTCCCCTCGAAGCCTACGGGCTCGGGGGGCCTCCTCCTTGATCGAATCCGATCGGATCGCTCGCAAGCATGGAGATCTCGCTCGAGGCGTCGTGGGTGGGCGTGCAGCGGCACGGGCAGGACCTGGCGGACCGCCTCGCGCAGGGCTTCTCGGGGCTCCTCCTCCACGCGCCGCACCCGCCGCAGCTTCCCCCCTGGTCGCCGCCGGCGCTGTTGCCGCCGAAAATTGTCATCCCCTTCGACATCGACCTCCCCGTCGTCCCCTTCGTCGGCGGGGTGCGCCGCGCGGCCGCGGCCGGGGCCGTCGACCTCCCCGCCGTCGCCGTCTCGTCGCTCGTCGAGATCGGCGGCCGGCTCGGGCAGGCGGGGTCCGAGCTCGGCGCCGCGGTCCAGCACCTCGCGCGCCAGGTGCCTGTGCCCGTGCCGTTCCGGAAATGGGAAGCCGCCGCGCAGCCGCCGACCGCGGCGACGGCGGCGGGCGAGGGTGAGGTTGCGCTCGCTGTGAGGACGGTTGGGTCCACGAACGTCGCCTTGGAAAGGGCTGTGGACATAGGGTCCCTCGAGGCGGCAGCGGCGGCTGCTGCGGCGGCCACTGGAAGTGCCACTGCAGCTGGTGCGGGTGCGGTTGGGGCCACGGGCGACGATGGACTGGATGAGGCGGAAGACGGATTTGGATGCGAAATTGGGACATGGGAGAACTTTGAGAAGGCTAAGGTTTGTATGATCAATCGGATTGATAATGAACTTGCACATAATTGACACATTTCTGCCACGGGATAACCTAGACTGTTCCTGTTCTGAAACATTTTGGTCAGTTAAACTGTGCTTAGGGATATGATGTTTTGGCTATACGGTTGATTTAATTTAGGTGAATTGCATATCATTTGTCTACGTTCAAATAGTTTTTATGTTTTAATAACTGGTTGTGACTCATTGGTTGTCATTAGCACTACCTGCAGTTCAATTATGCTGTTGCTGTATCAAATGCTTCTTTCTTATATTCTGCTAATCGTATGTGTATTAAGTTGATTTTTTAATCCTGACGTACGAGTCATAGCTCTTGTATTGATGCTGGCACAGGGCGCTGTAAATATCTCAGCAACTTATAACACCAGGCACAATGACTTTGAGAGTTCAGTAGTTGCACGAGGAGACCTTTGGAGGTTAGAGTCGTCGCGTGGCAATTTGAATTCTGGAAATGATAGTTCACCTCTTTTCCTTGTTCAACTGGGGCCTTTACTGTTCGTTCGAGACTCCACACTTCTTTTGCCCGTTCATCTATCAAAGCAACACCTTCTTTGGTATGGTTACGATCACAAGGTACTTATCCCCCCTTTCTTTAGGCTTGATGTCATTTCATCTTATGTATGTGGCCATTCAAATTGTATAGTTATCACCTATCTTGTGATTTGTGAAGACTAGCAGCCTATTTGATTATTTTCTATACACCATGGTAGCTTTAAAAGTTTAGCATGCAGTTTATGGTCATAGAGAATCTACTGCAGATATTCTTGGTTCGAAGGATAGTTCATACATGCAAGTGACAGTGTATAATTAGGTGTTAGAGAATACTCTCTGGAGAATCGTTCGCTATGGTTCACAGTTATTTATGTTTTATGCTTTTGCACTCAAATCTTCAAGTAGCTCTATGGAAGACTTGCATTTCCCAGCTAAATATCTTATCTTGTTTACGAACAATACAGATTGATGTTCAAACTTTTATTGTGTATTTTTGTTTTTCCACTCAAATACTCAAGTAGCTCTGTGGAAGCTTTATATTTCCTTAGCTATCCATCTTATCTTCTTTCTGAACATTACTGATTGATGGTTAACCTTTTGTTGTTTATTTATGTGTTCATATCTACATAAACTATTTATGTAATATTCTTTTGCTATTCTCACTTCTCAGACGATATTATTTTTTGCAAACCAATTTCTGCTAAATCGAGGACGCCTAGCACCTAATATAGTTTAGTTTGCCGCCCTCTATAGAATTTCACCAATTAGGCCTATCCAAACACTTGAAGTGCCTGGCGACTGTTCTTTATTACACGCCCATATTGAAATTCATGCACTTGCTGCAGAATGGAATGCACTCCCTGTGCCCAGCTATCTGGTCAAAGCATAGAAAATGGATGCTGATGTCAATGATGTGCCTCAACCCTATAGCTTGTGTAAGTGTATATGCCTTTTACCGAGACCCTATAGCTTGTGTAAGTGTATATGCCTTTTACCTCTCTCGGTGCTCCATTTTATCCTATTGGTTCTATACATTTTTTTACTGAATTTCTGGTTGCTATCAAATTTCGGCCATTTATATCTAGCAAATTGTGATTGAATGATATTTGCAAATTATCACTCCATATGATAAGAACATTGGGCAGCTTGTGCCTAGTTGTCTGTTTAACAAGCTTTCCTGTTTAATTTTGCCATCATGCTATCAAAGGATACATGATTCCTGTCATATTGTTTTTATAGGATTGTCCTCATTAACTGCTTGCAGGAAAATGGGACTTTGAACTAGAGTCTTATAGAATTACCGTGCAAGACTCACAATTTATGTGGCATGCCCTTTTTTGTAGAAGTACAGATTGCATTATCTTACTGCTGCAGCATTACATATTTCTGCTGTTTAATGCTCTTTGCTTGGCTTTTTGTTTCAGTCCTTCATGGATGTGCAATTTCCAAATGGACAATTGACATATGTTGCTGGTGAGGGGATAACAGCAAGTGGTTTAATCCCTTTATTTGGCGGATTACTCCAAGCGCATGGAAAGTGTCCTGGTGATACAAGAGTGAGCTTCTCTTTCAAGGTTAGTATATACATAAGCATGCTACCTGTAGCATCACATAATCCTCTTGAGATCTGTTCCTAATTACTTCACTTGCCCCTTCTTATTTCTACTCCATTTCTTTTGAAGAACAAACAAGGTACTAGGTTCACTCCAACATTTCAATGGCCTGACAATTCCGTTTCATTGGGAGTTGCACAAGCTGTAGCATGGAAGAGGTCTGGCCTTATGGTGAGGCCCAGCATTCAAATCAGGTAGATAAATATTAGCACTAGCTCAGCGTTTGCTTTTCAAGATAAATGATGTTATTCCGAGTAGCTCAGTTAAAATGTGGCATGCTGTTAGTCACAATACGACATCTTTATCAGTGAGCGTGTTCATTGTTCTTGCTTATGTTATTTTACTTTTTGGTCTTCTTTAAATGAGTACAAACATGGGTGGATATTTAAGTGCCTTTTAGGTTTTCACTACTGTGGTGCTCATGCCATTGTATCAATCCCTTCTTTCCAAGTTTATTTTAATTGCACGCTTCTATTAACCGAAGTACATGCACCAGTGTTTGCCCCACTTTCGGAGGAAGTGATCCTGGAATACAGACCGAGTTTGTCCACTCTTTGAAAGACGAAGTCAGTGTAATGTGTGGTTTCTCTTGCTCAAGACATCCCTCAGCATTCACAGCTCTCTCTGTAAGCACTCCAGCTCTTCTCATGTATAATAAGTTGCATGTAAATGAATTGCACTGTGCACGTCTTACTGCTAACTGATGCCTCGAATGGTGCTTTGGCAGCTTGGGCGATCCAAATGGAATGGCCAGGTCGGCAGTTCGGGACTAGTAATCACCTTGGACACACCCCTTGACAACATGGCAAGGCCTGCATTATCTGTTCAATTGAACGGGGGTTTTGAGTTCTGATGTCTCCCCGGTGAGCTCTGGATACAACTGTATATATCTCATTTCGAGAAGATGATAGCACTGTATATATTGCACGATTACCGTAGACATATAGCTGTGTTTAAGTAGACATCTTCCCAGCGAGTGAAGTGTATATAGTCCTCAAAAACAGAAAATGGCCTACTGTTTTGGTCCACTATAAATAAATTTGAAGGTTCATATATATGTCATGCGTTACAACTATGTGTCTTGATAACAACTATATTTCTATGTCAATCATTGCCACGTTGTTCACCCTCTGAGCCAAGCCATCTCACCACCGTATACAGGCGATGCGAAGTGAAAGAAGGGCTTGTGATGAACATCTGCTCGATCTTAGTGATGCGCGCGGCGATGTCATATCTTGGGCCTGTCCTGATCGTGTATTGTCTCTGCCTACCTATAGAATGGGAGCGCCGCCTCACAGTATAGCACGTGTTTACTCACCCAGGAACAAGACGCCAAATTTTCAGCACACCGTGCCAAAACAACGCCAAAAAGGTGGGCACCGTCGCTGAGCGGTCGAGAGAGACATCAACGCGAAGCGACGAGCCGACGATGGCGAGCGCCGAGCACAACGCTACCGAACACCTGACCGGCGCAACTGGCACGGCAGGGGAGCTCTGACGCCGACGTCGTCGTAGTAGTAGCGTTATCTATTGCATCGCGTTACACATTTTACAGTTTGCAGGCATGAACTTTTATACTGTTTTCAGCTTTGTTGGGGGTGCGCCCCGAGACCGGAGAGGCTTGTTACTTTCAACTTGTGTCTGACTAATAGTTCCAGTATATCTATCTTGCTCATACCTGCAGGTCCCAGAGAGGAGCCGTCGGAGGTCAGATCTCTGCTGGGAAGCCTCCGCAAAGGCCATGGAGCAAATCAACAGCGGAGGTCCGGTGGCGATGACCGTTGCTCAAGCGGAGGCTCATCGACAGAACCTTGTCTCCCCCGGAGGCTTTGCGCGGAGGAGGCGGCAACCCGAGACTGACTGCATCAGGACGGTGTGCCGGGCCAAACTGGGGGGCTTGTGAATAAGTAGTGGGTTTAATGGGCCTCTTGCAGGAAGTGATGGGCCGCGGCCCGCGTATCGTGGCTGGGAAATGGTGGACCAGCCTACCCCTAGGAGGCCCACATGTAATAGGGTCAATGTCTAGGGTTTTGAAACTCCATTGGGGGCACGCTTGTACTTTAGTCTTGAGCTACGGAGCCACTATAAAAGGCCATGCCCCCTGTGTAATTAGGAGAGTGGTCCTCTGGTAGCTGCAGTGCCACCTACCATCGGGCCCATATTGTAATTTCCTCCATTTTATATTGAGAGAGGGACCGTCTGGTCCAGTTATTCCACCCTTACTCTAAACCTGCCGGAACCCTGCTCCAACAGTTGGCGCCCACCGTTTGTGTCTGGCCGGAGATAACACCCGCAGATGCCACCAAAGAACAGGATCTCCGTTAGGAGATGTACCGCCGCTGAGGCGGAGGTACCGCAACCCTCTGCTCGCGGAAGACCAAGAAGAAACATTCGAAGCACCTACGCCTCCGCACCGGAGGATGGAGGTGATGACGAGAACAACAATACCACGCAGGGGGGACCCCACTGAACAGCCTCCGCCCGCCCAGAACCAAGAAGATGAATTGGCCAGGATGAGAGATGAGATGCGCCGCATGAAAGCCGAAAGAGACAGGTTAAGGGCAGAGCAAGCCGCCACTCAAAGAACAATACAATCATCGCGTCAAGCAGAGGAGATAAGACAACAAATGGCCATTCTGCAAGCAGAAATCTAGAGCTTGCAACCTCCGGCAGCAAGTCTATCGGAGACCGCTCAACCGATCACAGCAAATCGCCCCCCGCTATAAACGCGCAAGCTGCGCACACCACAATTCCAAGCCTACCCACACCATCAAGAGTCTTTGACCCAAAATCACCACTGTCCGAAGGTCTGCAAAGCTCACCATGGCCACCAAGTTACAAACCTGTGTCTCTGCCAAGATTCAATGGCAATTCAGATCCAAGACAGTTTATAATGAGTTTCGAAGCAGCAGTAGCCTCCGCAGGAGGCAACGATCATGTAATGGCTAAATCATTTGTGATTGCAGCAGAAGGAGATGCACTGACATGGTACTCAATGTTGAAGCCAAGCACTGTATACTCATGGGAGAACCTATGGGACCAGATACTGGCAAACTTTAATGATTACACGAGTGAGTCGCTAACATCATCAGACTTGTTCAGCAACAAGCTCCTCAAGGGCGAACCCCTCAGAGACTATTATCAGAGATTCCTACACCTCCGGGCTAAAGCACCAAACGTCCCTGCCGGGGTAGCCATAGAAGCAGCAATCAAAAGACTCAGGATCGGCCCATTCTCTAGTCACTTGGCAAGAAAGAAACCAGCCACAATGGCTCAGCTGCACGAGGAGTTCAAAAAATACTGCAGGTCTGACAATGACCTCCGCAAAAGATTAGAAGAAGCGAACAGTCAAAGTAAGCAGTTCTCAAATAATGGCAACAGAAGAGATAGCAGGAACTAGCAAAGACAACAATACCAGAACCAGCAGAAACAAGTCTTCAATTTGCAGAGTAGCCAGCCTCTGAATACTCAGGACAAAAAAGAAGCCAATCACGAGCAGAGAAATCAAGGAGGGCAGGGCTACAACAAAAGCAACAAGTTCAAGAACTGGAGCAAGAACCAGAAACCAAAGAAGCCATACTGCCTCTTCCACGAAGAGGACGAAGGGCACATCACACGGGATTGCCCGGAGGTCCAAGAGACATTTGACAGGATGAAAAGCAAACAGTCACAAATGCAGCCCCAGCAGCAAGGTAGCAGAGAGGTAAATCACACTCACGGTTCTCAATTCCATCAGCAATACAACCCAAGTTTTTCAGGATACGGTCCAGGACCACTACCGCAGCAAAACCGGCCCACCAGTACTATCCAGCATCACTACCAGCCTAGAGACCAGCGTATCAATAAACAGGGCAACACCACAGTTACACTCCGCATAGGGCAGAAAGCGGCCTAACTTACATCAACCCAAGACCTCCGTATATAACATTCATCGAATCAACACAGGTGCAGACACCTCCGACAGACAGGCAAAGACAATACGAAGCATTACCGACACCTCCGCAGTATGCCCCATTACCATCAGTGGCACCAAAGGCAGAGCCTCCGATGGAGAACAAATAAATCCACACTCCGCCTTGCCAACCGTCGGGATGATGCTACCTAGAGCCGGAGGCTCAGCATTAGAGTTCGAAACCAAAAAGTAAAAGAAGGACCACCTCCGGCTAGTAAACAATGTGGCAGTCCAGGGTGCTTACAGATCAACAGAATGGTCCAAGATGCCAATAGAATTTACAGAGCAAGACCTCCAAGTCGAAAGCTATCCGCACGCAGATGCCATGGTCATAAGGGCGAACATAGCAGCATGGGAAGTAAGTAGGATACTCGTGGATTCTGGGAGTTCAGCAGACATCATCTTCGTCAACGTATTTGACCAAATAAAACTCAGCAGAAGCCACCTGCAGCCACCGGACACCCCACTGATTGGATTCGGTGGAAAGAAGATCAACGCCCTAGGCAAGATATCACTACCAATATCGTTCAAAGATGGGGATTGTGCCAGGACAGAGTACATCACTTTTGATGTGGTAGACATCTACTACCAATACAATACGATATTGGGAAGAGGATTCGCAAACATGTTCAATGTGACAATACACATGGGGTAACTCTACATGAAGATGCCAACATTACATGGAATCATCACAATGCAGGGTAGTCAAAAGGAAGCAAGGAACATAGAGAGAGCAATCTACAAAGCACACAGAAACATCAATACCGTAGCAACAGATGAGCCTTCGGATATGCCCAGGGGAAAGACCAACATGGCAGACCAAGAGGACATAACAACGTTACCATTAGAAGAAGCAGTCCTAAACAGAAAAGTAACAATAGGAGCAAACCTATCGCAAGAGGAGAGGAAAGACCTGTTAGAATTATTGGCAAAAAACAAGGACGTGTTTGCATGGTCAGCATCAGATCTACAAGGGATCAGTCGAGACGTGATCGAGCATATTCTTGACCTAAACCCAAATATCAAACCTAGAAAACAAAAATAGAGGAAGATGTCCGGCGCATAATCGCAGCAAAGGTGGAGGTGCAAAGACTGCTGGACGCCAAGGTCATCAGAGAAGTAAAGTACTCGAAATGGCTAGCAAATGTGGTTCTAGTCCCAAAGAAAAATGGCAAAATGAGAATGTGCATAGATTTCACAGATCTCAATAAAGCATGCAAGAAAGATCCCTTTTCGCTACCAAGGATAGACGCATCAGTCGACAAAGCGGCATGTTGCAAACGTTTTTCCTTGCTAGATTGTTTCTCAGGATATCACCAGATATGGCTCAAAAAGGAGGATGAAGAAAAAACAAGCTTCACAACACCCTTTGGCACCTACTGTTTCATCAGGATGCCAGAGGGCCTCAAAAACGCAGGATCAACATTCTCGAGAATGATCCAGATTGTATTGCGGGCTCAACTTCGGAGGAATATCATAGCCTATGTCGATGACTTGGCAGTGATCAGCAAACAAACTGGATACCACCTAGATGACCTCAAAGAAACATTTGCCAATCTCCGAGAAGCAGGGTTGAAGCTAAACCCAGAAAAGTGCATCTTCGGAGTAAGCAAAGGGAAAATGCTCGGGTACATCGTTGGCCCAGAAGGGCTAAGAGCAAACCCAGATAAAACAAAAGCGGTGTTAACTATGAGAGAACCAGCCACCAAGAAAGATGTCCAACGGCTAACAGGCAGAATAGCAGCACTCAACAGATTCATCTCAAAATCGACAGAATGAAGTCTGCCATTTTTTAGAACACTCAAAGCTGCAAACAAATTTGAATAGGGCAAAGAGCAGTCGGAGGCATTCCAGCAGCAACAATCGATACAGAATCGCCCTTGTCAATTGACATTCAGCTAGCGAAGTGGCCAGCAGGTTTTAAATTCAATATCATCCCAACCTACAATGGCATGTCCGACCCAAGATAATTTCTTATGAGCTTCGAAGCAGCAGTAGCATCAAGCGGGGGAGATGCAAAAACCCTAGCAAAGTCGCTCATCATGGCAGTAAAGGGACCAACGCAGCATTGGTACTCCTCGCTAAAACCAATGTCAATCAAATCCTGGGACCAACTTTGCACAACTTTGCTCCTAGATTTTCAAGGTCTACAAAGAGTCGAACTCACCAGCGATGACCTTTTCAACATCAAGTAACAACCAAAAGAACCGCTGATCCAATATTACAAAATATTTATATAAACAAAAGCTTAAATACTAAACATACCAGACAAAGTTGTCATCATAGCAGCAATCAAAGGACTACGAGCAGGCCAACTCTCATCACACTTCAAAAGAGAAAGAGCAACCACAGTGGAAAAGTTATATGAAGAAATGAGAAAATACTGTGAGTCTGACGAAGACTACAGAAAAAGAATAGAAGAGGAGAGCGGAGAAATAAACATGTCAAGATCAAGTAACAATTCTCAACACCCAAGAACAAATGCAGAGCAAAGATCATTTCAAAGGATAAATCACATCAACAACACGAGCGAAGCCGCCGGTCAAAGTCTAAGATCAAACAATCAAAGAAATTTTTAAAATAATAGAAGTTACAAGGAAAACTTCTAGCAAAGGGCAAATTATAACAACCAAAGCAGAAACTTTGAAAGGAAAATTTTAAGGCCCGAAGAAATATACTGCATCATACATGGCAAAGGGGCTAGTCACACATCGAAGATGTGCCCAAGAGTAAAGAAAAGCATTGAAGAAGTACAAGAAGAAAATAGGGCAACTAGCAGCTAATGGTTGTCAATCATCTGGCCTTGTAAAGAATAAGTTACTTGCCAATAACCTACCCTCAGCACATGTTGCCACCACCCCCGCCAATCTATAATTGCCAGCCGCTAGCAGCGTGCCCACAAAATCAATGGGGCCCAAGTCAGCAGCTAAGTTTCCACCCTGAAAGTTCAGTAGAAAATAGCAATCACCAAATTCAATACAACAACACACCCGAAGTATCAACAAGCAATGGGAATGCAGTCATCCCAAGCAAAGGTAGAATTATGACAATCTTCAGAGGAAACAGCATGAAGCTCGAGACAAGAAATGAAAGAAGAAATTATTTTAGAAGAGTAAACTCCATAGCAGTCGAAGGTCTATTCAAGAAAACAAGATGGTCCCACATGCCAATCACATTCTCAGAACAAGATCTCAAACTCAAAGATTACCCTCATATGGACGCAATGGTCATAGAAGCAAACATCAAAGGTTGGGCAGTAACAAAAATTCTAATAGATGGTGGCAGCTCAACAGATATCATATTTACAAGAACTTTAGATGCAATGCAAATTGACAAAAAAACTTTGGGAAGAGCCGAGCACCCATTAGTTGGCTTCGGCGGAAAGAAGATAAACTCTATTGGCAGAATTGTCTTGCCAGTTTCATTCGGAACAGTGAATAATGCGAGAATAGAGCAAATAGCATTCGATGTTGTCGAAATGCATAGTCAATACAATGCAATCTTTGGAAGGGGAAGTTTAAATGCATTCGAAGCCATAGTAAGCTACCCATACTTATGCATGAAGATGCCAGCAGTCAATGGCATCATAATCGTCTTCGACGATCAAACAGAGGCAAGAAACATAGAAAGAGATGCAAGCCCAGCCTTCAAAAATATTCGAGTGATACAAGAAGAAGAAGATGATGAGCTTGAAACTAAAAACACCAAGACACAAGAAAAAGCAAAGCCTTGTGAAGATACAAAGAAAGTACCAATCGACCCAATGGTACCAGAAAAACAAATCATCATCGGTACAAATGTATCGAAAGAAGAAGAAAAAAAGATAATACAAGTCCTGTGAAGCAACAAAGACATCTTCGCTTGGTCCGCACAAGACTTAGGAGGAGTAAGCAGGGATGTTATAGAACACAAGTTAAACATCGACCCAAACTTCAGGCCGAAAAACAAAAGCTCAAAAGTTGTCAGAAGACAGAACACAAGCTGCAAAGCCGAAGTCCAAAGATTGTTAGATGCGAAAGTCATAAGGGAAGTGCAATTTACAACTTGGCTCGCAAACATAGTCATGGTGCAGAAGAAAAACAAAAAGTGGAGAATGTGCATAGACTTTACAGATCTTAATAAGGCGTGCCCAAAAGATAACTTTCCACTACTAAGAATAGACACTTTGGTAGATGTGGCAGCAGGAAGTGAAATGCTCAGTTTCCTCGACTGCTATTCAGGCTATCATTAGATCTGGATGAAAAAAGAAGATGAAGAATACACAAACTTTATCACACCATTCGGAACTTACTGCTTCCAAAGAATGGCTGAGGTGCTTCGCAATGCAGGAACAACCTTCATCAGAATAACATCCATAGTTCTCAAAGATCAAATACCAAGAAATCTGCTTGCGTATGTTGACGACCTGGTAGTTAAAAGCAAGAAAAGAGAAGACCATGTCGAAGACTTACAAGAAACCTTCTCAAATCTCAGAAAAGCAAACTTAAAGCTAAATTTAGAAAAATGCACATTCGGAGTTCAAAAAGGTAAAATTCTGGGATGCATCGTATCCACAAAAGGAATCGACCCGAATCCAGAGAAGGTAAAGACAATACTGAACATGCAAGTGCCAAGAAACATCAAGGACATCCAAAAGCTGATAGAAAGATTAGCTGCGCTGAACAGATTTATATCCAAATCAGCTGAGTGAAGCCTTCCAATATTCCAAGCACTAAAAGGAAAAAGGAAAAATTCAACTGGGGTCAAGCACAGCAAGAAGCTTTCAAAGAAATAAAAAAGCACCTATCCAATCCTTCAACTTTGGCAACACCTGATCCAACAGTAGATTTACTACTATACATATCAACAAACGAAAGCATAGTTAGTGCAGTACTGATCCAAGAAGAAGAAAATGAGCACTCAACAAAACAAGTTCCAGTCTACTTCGCATCCGAAGCTCTGTCCGAATCAAAAATTTTCTATTCAGAAATTGAGAAAATTGCATATGCAGTACTTATGGCATCCGAAAAATTGAAACACTACTTCCAAGCACACAAAATAAGAGTGCCAACAAATCAACCCCTCAAAGAAGTGCTACAAGGCTACAAATCCTCAGGGAGATTGGGAAAATGGGCTGCAGAGTTGTCCCAATACTTCATCAAATTCAAAAAAAGAACAACAATCAAATCTCAAGTGCTGGCTGACTTCGTGGCAGATTGGACACCCTCAAAGTACAAGCAAGAAAGAATAGAGCAACCAGAATGGATAATCTATTGCGATGGTGCTTGGGGCTTCGCCAGCGCAGGAACAACAACAGTCATAACCTCACCTTCTGGAATCAAACTCAAATACGCAGGAAGACTAGACTTTCAATACACCAACAACATTGCAGAATATGAGGCAGTATTATTGGGACTTCGCGAAGCAAGAGCAATCGGGATCCAAAAGCTAATAATCAAGACAGATTCTCAAGTAGTGGCTGGGCATATAGAGAAAAATTACAAAGCAAGAGATCCAGAACTAGCAAAATATCTCCAGCTACTGAGGGACCAAGAAAACACTTCACAGGATTCACAGTGAAAAGTATATCAAGAAATGACAATACAGATGCAGATGAAATTACGAAAGCCGCTGCCCAAAAGTTAGAGTTATCACCAGAAGTATTCTTCCAAACTATCACCGAAGCCTCAGCAAAAACGAAAGTTGAACAACCAAAAGAAGTACACATCATAGAAAGCAAAGATTGGAGAGCTCTAATTATGGCATTCCTCAAAGGATTCTATGAGCCAGAAAATGAAGTTGATGAAGTAAGAATGAAGCAAAAGACCAGAAGCTACAAAATCATCAACGAAGAACTATACAAGGAAGGAGTTTGCCAACCCCTACTAAAGTGCATCTCAAGAGATGATGGGAAGAACCTGTTGAAAGAAATACATGGTGGAATCTGTGGATGCCACGCCGGGGCTAGATCAATAGTTGCAAAAGCCTTCAGACAAGGGTTCTTCTGGCCAACTGCCCAAAGTGACAGCAAAGAAATCATTCAGACTTGTCATAGTTGCCAAATGGCAGCAAGCAAACTTAAAGCACCAGGAACAAACCTACAACTAATTGAACCAACTTGGCCACTGGCAAGATGGGGAATCAACATAGTCGGAAAGTTACCTCCAGCTCAAGGCAACTACCAATACGCAATAGTTGCGGTCGAATATTTCACCAAGTGGATTGAAGCGAAGCCAATCACAAACATGTCTTCTCACACAATGAAAAAATTCCTATGGCAAAACATCATATGCAGATTCGGAGTCCCAAGACACATCACTGTAGACAATGAAACCCAGTTTGATAGCGAAGACTTCAGAGAATACTGCCATTCAATGGGAATCAAACTTTGCTTTGCGTCAGTAAAACACCCACAGTCTAACGGAGCAGTCAAAAGAGCAAACGGAATAATTTGCACAGGAATTTCAAAGTGCCTAACAGACCTCAAAAAGGAAAATGGGTCAACGAGTTACCAAAAGTAATCTGGTCTCATAACACTTCAAAATCAAGGCCAACAGATTTCTCACCATTCAAGTTACTTTACGGAGATGAAACAATGACCCCCGAAGAGATAAAATACGAAGGTCCAAGAACAAATGTTCAAATGATCACAGAAGAAGACCAAATAACAAGCAAGAACTTGCTCGAAGAAGAAAGAAACAAGGCACTTGAGAATATCAAGAAATACCAACTTCAAACACAGAAGTGGTACAACAAAAAAGTTAAGCCAAGAGAGTTAGCACCAGGAGATCTCATCCTAAAAAGAAAAATAGATGAAGACACAGTGGGAAAATTCTAGCAAAAGTGGGAAGGCCCTTTCATTGTCACAAGAACAAACAAAGAAGATGCATATCATCTGGCAAACCTTAAAGGTGAGGAACTCAATTACACCTGGAACATAGAAGTACTCCACAAGTATTATCCATAAGCAAGACTGCAGGATTAGTCTACTTTTCAGCAAAAGTAGAAGCAGATTTTCCCTTTAAGTAAATTTACGTTCTTGCAACAATAATCGAGCTACACTCTTTTTCCACTCAGGGGAAACCCTTCGCAGGGTGAGTGGTTTTTTAACGAGGCAGTCTCTTTGTAAATCTCATAAAATATAAAATAAGCAAGCAGTTTTCCCAGAAATATGTCTCTACTCTGCACAACCAAAAGTACAAATGCCGAAGAGTATATCCAACATATACTCTAATATCGGCACAAATTTTGCAAAACTAAGCTAGCATCAATATTTTATTAAATCTAAAAAATTCTAACTTATCCAATTCAAATTTTTTGACTTTCTTTCACTAAGGTGAAATGCTGAAAGAAAGCGTACGCGTCCACTTCGCTCGAAAAAGAAGGGACGGCGTTTCAAAATTTGCTAAGGCAAATTTTTCGACTTTCTTTCACTAAGGTGAAATGTTTTCAGCTTCTAAGGAAGCGTACGCGTCCACTTCGCTCGAAAAAGAAGGGACGGAATTTTAAAATTTGCTAAGACAAAATTTTCACCTTTCTTTCACTAAGGTGAAATTTTTTCAGCTTCTAAGGAAGCGTACGCGTCCACTTCGCTCGAAAAAGAAGGGATGACTTTTCAAAATTTGCTAAGGCAAATTTTTTGACTTTCTTTCACTAAGGTGAAATGTTTGCAGCTTCTAAGGAAGCGTACGCGTTCACTTCGCTCGAAAAAAGAAGGGACGGCATTTCAAAATTTGCTAAGGCAAATTTTTCGACTTTGTTTCACTAGCGCGAAATGTTTTCAGCTTCTAAGAAAGTGTATGCGTCCACTTCGCTCAAAAAAGAAGGGACGGCATTTCAAAATTTGCTAAGGCAAATTTTTCGACTCTGCTTCACTAAGGCAAAAACGCCTCAAGCTTCCGAGCAAAGTGCACGCATCCACTTCGGACAAAAAATAAGGGGCAACATTTCAAAATTTACTAAGGTAAAGTTCCCAATTACATTGTCTCTCAACAAGGTACATACACAGCTTAACTCAAAGTGTTTATTCCATACCCAGTCATACAAGTGAAGAAAAACTCACAAACTTCGCAATATAAGATGTCTCGCAAAAATATGTCTACCAAATTAGTCATCCCGAGAACTAACTACCTCGGCAGCATCACCAAGTATGTCGCTCACAATTCCGTCTATAATCTCGTTCGCTTCACGGCGTAAATAGTCCTCACAAACACTCGCCGATGAAGTACTTGACTCAGATGACTATAAGAAGAAGAGGTTAGAAAACAAGAGCAACCACAGAAGAAAAAACAAACCTCACACGTCAAACTTTTACCTGCGCAAAGCCCGTAAAGTCAAAAACTCGTCAATTAGGAGGCCGGACGCTACAACATCGCTTGTTCACATCTATAAAAGATTTGTAAGACAAAATCACCAAAAAAGTTCAAGTTCAAAATGACGAAGAGCAAAACTTACGAGCAAGAAATTCATCGACATCACAGCCATCGCACTTCATGCGAAAACCATAAAACTCGGCAGGCTCGAAAACAAAATCATCTTTACACATTAACAACGAAACAATGTCTTCGACATCCTGCGCAGCCTCAGCATGAGGAACCTGCGCAGGACGGACAGATAGTCAAACACTTACCAAGTGTATATCTTACAAAGACCATAACTTAGAGTCATTGTATCTCAAAATCCCTCATTTCACAAAATAAAAAAGCAGCTACAGCCTAAGGACGACCACCACTAACATCGCTGGGTCCGGCACTGCTTAGACCTCCAGCATCACTTTCCTTCTTCGCGGCTTCTTCTGCCTCCCTCCGAGCAGCTTCCACCTCCTTTGCAATTTGCTGACACAGAAAAAGAGGAAAGTTAGATACAAAGCACAAAAGAAAACAAAAGCAAGCAAGTATAAAATTTACCCTCTGAAGTTTCTCTCTAGCTTTATCAAAACAATGGACCCGACCACCTGACCTCCAGTACTGCTCGAGATATTTGTTGCACAACACTTGTGTCGCCTTCGTCACGTTGGTCAGTTCGCTCACAGAAGGGAACTTATAATTGGCATCACAAAGTTATGCAAACAGAGGATCTTGGCTTTGTTTCATCAAATGAAACAAAGCACGAGCAGAATAGAACACCACGATATCAACAGTGGTCTCCATGACTTGTGACAAATCCTCATATTGGCGGCAAAGACAACTAAAAAAGCTATCACGATCACCAAGATCCCAACACTTGTCTCCAGGTCTAGCTCCAAACTTGTCATAACATTCGAAACAGAGCTCCCAAATGCGATTACAGTTATCAAAGAAAGATTTATCCTGATCCTTAATCCTTCTTTCAATGCGCCTCATGTCTCCCTTCAACTTTTTATTCTCCTCCATAATCTTCTTGTTTTCATCTTTTTTTCCTCAACTCGAGCAAGAGCACTGATAAGTTTGCCTTCCAACACATTATGAGCATCCACAACATCATCTCTCTCCCTTTCCCCTTCGGCAAGTCGCTTATTTAGATTTTCAACTTCAACTTGATAATCACGTTCGTGAAGAGCAAAATTTTTCTCTTTCTCCTCTAAACCCATTCGCAAACCTCTCATCAAAATAGAACCCTTGTACATCATCGATAACCCCGCATCGACAACTTCCAGCAACGGTTTCTTGGATATCTCAAGTTTTGCATCAGGAACAGTGAAGGCTTCGTCTATACACTTCGACAGTTGAACCTCAGAAGAACGAGGCATCATTCGAAGTTTATCAGCCCCAATGCCAATGAACTTGAAACTATCAAGGCTCCTTCCTTTTGACAAAACGCCAGCCCATGTTTAAGAGCATCAGAAATTTCTCCCTCGCCAGCAGCAGGAATAACGGGAGTAGCAGGTTCCTAACTGTTAAACTTGCTCAAGTCGACGCTCTTTCGAGGAGAAGACGGTGCGTGAGGAAAGATAGTTTCTAAAAGAAAAATCAAGAGTTAACAAAACAAGATAGTCTAAATCAAAAAGAAACAATAAGTCGCAGCACTCACCAGTAGAAACACGCTCACCCAAGTTGCATTCAACGCTCTTCCCACTCTCAACATGGATAGTAGAACTAGTCAAGCGCGCCAAACGTTCATCATTGACCACATCATCAAAAACTTCATCATCGCTATCTTCAAGATTGATAGAATAGGCTCTAGAGCCTCCAGCTTTCTTCGGCATACTCTGAACACCAACTTCACCAGCGTCAACTGTAGCTGGGTTCTCAACCAAAGTTGTTCCCCCAGTGTCAACATTTTCTTCAACTGGCTCAGCAAAAGAAGCCTCAGCATCAGGCCTCGGTGAAGCTGAACCATCAACTTCTTGGAAATCCCTAGCTTGAGTCTCCTTCTCAGAAACCAAGCTAGCTTCCGCACCAACTTCGCCGGAACCATCGGCAAAAGCATCACGAGCTTGCAAATTCTGTAAGTTTCCATTAAGTGGAGTAAGTAATAGTGGAGCCAAACCATTAGAAGAAAAAGTCATACAAATTTTTCTCACCTCATCCTCAACATCTTGAGAAACAGGAAAATCAAAATCATCACCATCACCACCACCCCTTACAACCTCAACATCACCTTCGCCACCAGCACCGACATCAGAAACAATATTCCCTTCAACATCCAAAGTCCGATCAAGGATAGCGTCAAGTTCTTCACTATCAAGCAGAACAGAAGGACTTTGATTCTTCTTCAGCTTCTTAGCAACAGTCTTGCTAGGACCAGCCTTGCGCTTCGCACCCTTAGTAGTCTCCTTCTTCTGGCCCTATTTTTTCTCGCGGCGATAAGCAGGAGGAGGCCGCTCACTGTACTCAATTTGCGCAACTTCAAAAACTCTATTCAAATGTTTGTAATCATTTCCAAGAATTTTATCAATATTATTCTTCTCACTCTGCACATATTTTTTGAGTAAATCCTCAGCCCGACTTTCAACAGACTTCACGAAATCTTCATCAGAAGCAAAAGTCCGCGGGCAATGGAAGTCGTTATCCGGAAACTTATAGTTTATACCTCTCTTGGGATGAAAATGCTGAAACGACCATCCTTTTTTCAGCGGCCAAATTCTAGTAGCAGCATACTCTTCTACAAGATCCCTAGCACACTGTAACGAAGCTGTGCACTTGTAAGCCTTAACCGCAGTTTTTGAGATCATAGAAGAGGGAAGAGATGGAGATAACTCAAACTTTTCAATCTCCATCCTAGCAGCCGTTGGATATCTTGTCACTACCCTCTTAGTAACAGAGTCTCTTTCCTCAACCATAGGCACCTTATGATAGAACCAATATCTAGACCAATCTCCAGTACCCCACTTATTTTGTGTCACCGGAGAAATCTAGACAGTGTTACAGGCAGCCTTAAAACTTGAGCAAGCAAAATACTTAATAATCACTCGTCCATCAAGCATAAACTCCTTGAACTGAGTATGCATCTCAAAAAGTTCGCAAAAAGCTACAATGTCAGCATTAGCCTCCTGGGATTTGATAGCCCAAATGAACTGAGCCAGCCTAACTATACCATTCGGAGTCAAATAGTGCATCTGAATGTTGAAAGCCTTCAACACATCCTCAACAAAGTCCGGGCAGGGGAAGCGAAGACCAGCAGTGAATAGATCTCGATAAACTATGCACTCATCAGGATGGGGCTTCGGGTTAGTCTCTGCAAGATCAGGCACCCTCACTTGATCACGCTCAACAAGTTTTAATTGCACCATCTCATCAAGGTGACTTTTTTCAAACAAAGTTTTACCAAAAGTCAAGGTAAAACCTTCATCATCTTTTACCAAGTCCTCAACTGACGCGTCAACGCCGTCAAGGACCTCTTCGTCAGAATCCACTTGAGCCTTATATTCTTTGATCTTGGAACTCTCCTGAGACTAAAGCTGATCTTATAGATCTCGTGAAGACATCTACAAAAACTAAAGATCAGAAACACTATTTAACAAAACCGCGAAAATAAAAATAAAAAAGTTAAAGGAACAAACCTTGGCGAAGATGTGACACGAACTTCGAACAAAGATCCGAAACTAGGCAAACACAAAGGCAAAACAGCAAGAAAAACTATCTCAAACTTCGGAGCTCAAGGAAAATTTTGGCAGAGTTTCCCCTCTTCTGAAAACGACAGTTGCAGGGGGGTGGGCCTCGCTATTTATAGGCGTCCGGTCAACCAGTCAAAGCTAGCCGTTAGACTCAAAATTCAAATAGGCCAACTCCAAAGTTTGGACGGTGTTTGTCAGGCAAAGTTTTATATAAACTTCGCGGGATTCAGACCTTTGGAGTAGGCCTTCGCCCGCGAGGGGCTGCTGTTGGGAAACAACTTTGACATACAAACATCCTTTCCAAACTTTGGAAATAGACATTTCATAACATATATTCAAGATGCTAACATGTGCAGCGAAGATAACGTAGACACTTCATTGCATGTGTTTTCAACTTCGCTTATGTATTTTCGCATGTTTCAAGTTGACTGGCGAAGACGACTTTGCCGCACTTCGGACGCTTAGCGAAACGATGTGGGCACTTCGCTGCTGCTATCAAACTTTGTACATATGATTTCACATGTTTCAGGTAGTACGGTGATGACGACTTCGCTAGGCTTTTGACGACCAGCGAAGTTGACGTGGAGGCTACAGCTGAGTCAAGAAATTATGATCAAGTCCAAAGTTGCTTAAAAAGATAAAAGGAGAAGGGGCGAAGTGTGTTTCATCACTTCGCCGATGTCCTTTCTAGCTAAATGTATAGGAAGTTTCATGGCTAGTTTTGTAAGACTCCTTGAATGGTGAAGTCAAGGGGGTCTATAAATACCCCCTGGGGTGTAAGCTTTTAGGACAGGATGAAATATAATTGCAACCCGCATGTTGTTTCCATCTTACAAGTGTATGTGATCTCTCCACCCAACACACAGCAAAATCGACACCAGCACTGGTCGAAGAGAAACAACGGTTGTAATACCCACCTTATGATAACAATAAAGTATTAATACATAAATGTGCTTCAAAGTGGTTACAACCTCCAAGGAGGAAAGCAGAAATCACATCCGGAGGCCACAACTGCAATCTGGCACGAAGGCCTCCGACTAATTCAAACAGACCTCCGCAGCATAGCGGAGGTCAAAATAAACAAGCTCACAAATGACAGTTCCATCGCAACGCTCAACCTCCGCACAAGCAAGAATAATTACAAAGGTCCAGTCGGACCACGCCATGCAAGAGAATGAGTAAAGCTAGAGCGCTTATCATCCAAGTCGCTGAGAACAAAATCGAACATGTCATCCACCGTGCGCCTAGGAAACGCCAACTTCCAATAATCCCATAGCTCGCCGCTAACGTAAACATCATCGCGCATAAAGGTAATAGGCTCGACCTCCTGCACAGGCCACGAACTGCAGACCTGCATAGGACGATTCGGCCATTAATAATTTACAAAACCAAGAGTAACTTAAATTGTTCCTTACACGTGCACATCGGCACTAGGTCAGCAAAAGACAAAATATACACAACCACAAATTAAGATGAATTTTTACACCTCCTCTTCAGCGGTCAAGTTTTGAAGCCCCATCCGAGGACCCGGAGACACTACCACTTGCTCCACCATGGCATCAGTCCCGACACTTGCAGGAAGAACTTGAGTAGCGGAGGCAACAGCGTCGACAGATCTTCGGGTACGTGCAGATGTGCCGCCAGAAGAAGTCGGGCCATGACCTCTGCGCTTGCCATACTTCAGTTGCTCAAAAAGTCAGAAAATAAGAGAAGAAAATTGCCAACACAACTCTTACAACAAAATAACAGGAAAAACTAACCATACATACTGTTTCACGAGTAATATTAGCCAGGGCAATGGTCTCTGATGGTCAAACTTGGACCAGAACTTCTCCATGAAGCTACGCACGGTGGTCTGAACAAACCGATTCATTCTGCCAAGTTCAGCAGGATCCTCTAGCTCAGGACAATCAAAATTGCCAATCTGAACAATGTCCTTGGACACAAAGAGCTTGCATAGACAGGTGGCGGAGGTCTTTGCACTAAAATCGGAGACTCCGGTCATAAACCCATTAAGCTTGTTGAGGTTCTCCTTGATCCAGGAAAAGATCCTGGAGGTAGAAGCCTCAGGATTAACCGGAGTGGCAACACCACCGAAGGCACGAAGAGCAGAGACATAAGACTCTGCAACCTCTAACTGAATTGACCTCAGGGCATCCATCTCCGTCTCAAGATTTCTGACCTTCGTCTTCAGAGCTTCCACTGATTGATGCTCACCGTCTAGCTCCTTGCAAAGTTCTCAAACATCTCATTGGCCTTAGCCGCTCGTTGAGCCGCAAAATCCACAGATTTCTGGGCATCATCAAGGGACTGTTTCAAATTGGCAGATTTTGTCTCAAGGCTAGTCAATTGCTCCTTCATCTCGGACACCTGCTGTAACAATTCCTTTTTCTCACTAGCCTAGGACTCAACCTCCTCCTTCAGTGCTTGAATTGCCTTATCCTTCCTCTCAAGCTCGAAATGGCTACTAGACTGGATGACCAATGACATAGCATGACTCTGAAAGAATAGTAAACATTATTACCAACAAGATAAGCCAAGCAAACAACATGCCAAAAAGCATATATCACGAAACAACTCATGATGACGTGGTGATCAACCTGGGCTCACATCAGAATGTCATGGGGCAGCTGTACGAGGCGCCGAGTTAGGTCACAACCTGTCACCTCCGTCATCTAGCTAATACAATCGGCCCACCCAAGCAGAAAGCGCTTATCATCATCAGCGCCCGCATCATCGAAGCCGCCCCAGGAACACTAGAACTTGGCGGAGGCTGGGATGGGGCAATGATGGCCTCAGGAGCAGGTGGTGTCGAGGTCATCGAAGGTGCCTCCTGAGCAGCCTTGGCCGCATTACGAGCTAAACAAAACAAGCAAAACAAGATGAGTCAAAGGACCGATTAAATAATCCTATGATTCACAACTACCACGTACGGGCTCACCGAGCAAGGATACTTCCCCTTCCGAAGCCCTACCACAACATACCTTCAGAGCAAGAAAATCTAGGTAAGTCATACCCCGAGTAAGAACCTCACCTTGACTTGAAGTATAAGAATATTGTTCCACTGCCACGTTCTCCGTATCATGCTGTACCACCTCTGCGGGCTTCTCCATGCCATCGGCAGTGACCACCACATCCTTTGCAAGCCTCTCCACACTGTCAGTTTTCACTGCCACCTCCTCTGACTCATCGTCAGAGCTATCATCAATGTAAGCGCTAGCAAAAGGCCTCACAACGACCTCTAGCGAAACAATCTCCTTCTGCAGCAGAAGCATAGGTGCAGCAAACGGCATAACAGACAGAAGTGGAGAAGAGCCGGAGGCATCATCTGCAAGGGTGGGATACGCCGGCGGAGACTGCCGAGATGGACCCTCTTCATCATGTGCCGTCGGAGCGCCAGCCCCCGTCATTTCCA
This sequence comes from Bothriochloa decipiens, assembly GCA_023333625.1. NCBI lineage: Eukaryota > Viridiplantae > Streptophyta > Magnoliopsida > Poales > Poaceae > Bothriochloa > Bothriochloa decipiens. Next base: position 41,589,258 of record CM041639.1, on the reverse strand, counting down.
GATCCATACCAGAACTTTCCTCTTCATCATACAAAGTCTTAAAAACATCATCAACCTCCGCAGTTTCAGCGGAGGCTCCTTTCTGCTTCTTCGCTCCGCGGGTCAAAGCACCACCCTTTCTCTTCCTCCCTTCGGCAACCTTAGTAGCAGCAGCACTACGCAACTCCTTCTTGTCAACCTTCTTCTTTATCTTGTCCGGAACATCACGCTCAACATAGTGCACGCCAAGCTCCTCAAAGACCCTGTTAAGGCATGGCATAATACCAGCTTCAGACCTCCGGGCGAGATATTCCTTTTCAGAAACTTCACCAAATATTTTGATAGCCTTCTACTCTATGGCACGGACAAAGTCCTCATTTCTCTGACCCTCAAGGAGCTGCAGCCCAAAGTGCAGACACGGGATCCCGCCAGCCACACCAAAAATAGGAAGATCCAATTTTTGCATGACAAATTTTTTCCTGTCTTTGCCGCTAAGCAGGGGCCAGAAATCGGAGGCAATCATCTCCTCCACAAGATCCCTTCCTTCGGAATAACGGCAAGCATCAACAAATGCTCTGGTGCAAGACTTCCTTTTCTTGGAAACGGTTACATCCAGCTTGACGCTGGTGTGCGTGTCCATCCAGGTCATAACGGAGGCAAAGGGAAAAGTAATGATCCTCCGACCATCCTCTCCGAATCCAGAAGCACCAGAAGTCTTCACATAAAACCAGTAGTCTATCCAGTCAGCAGGTTCCCATTTCCCCCTCCGGCACCAAGAAATAGCAATTTTTTCCTTGCTCTTGCCGGGATTCCTCTTGGCCATAAAGCTACACGATGCAAACTGAGCAAGCTTTGTACCAATGTACTTTGGCTGTTTTTGTAACTCATAAAACTCCACAAAAGTGTTTATACTGATCCCTCCACCGTATGACTCGACAGCCCAAAGGAATTTACTCATATTCAGAAATGCATGAGGGGTCATATGATGAAGCTGTACGTCGAACCACTCAAGTACATACCGAATGAAGTTGCAGCAGAGGAAGCGAAGACCGCAGGTGAAGAAGTCCCTAAACACAACGACTTCATCTCTCTCAGGTAGCGGGACAGTCTCCTCACCCGGAGGTCGCTCGCGGCTAGCAGGAATATAACCATTCTCTTCGAGGCCATCGATCATCGCCTGGGTCATCAAGCTACGACCAAAGTCGTAGCTGACCTCCGAATTCGACAAAGCGCTCTTCGGAGGCATTAGATCACTAGGGGAAGCCTCAACGTCAGATAGCGACTCCTCGAGATCCCTAGCCTCCGCAGTAGCCAGCATGCACTGCTCAAAAAGATCAAGGAAGCCTCCGACTCTGACACCCTGGAACTGGGAATAGGGGCCGGAGAATGGACGACGACGCGCGCAACAGGGGCGTTTAGGTGCCACGGCGACAGGATGCTGAGGCAAAGGCAAATGCGGAGGCAGCGAGCGAGAAAGGAAACCTATGCGATGGTAAGCAAAGGGGAGTACGGGTTGTTTTCACCGCGCCCCCCTTTTTATATAGGCGATGAAGTGGCGCCTCGGCTTCTCGGTCCAACGGTCGCGTCGGCCCATAGATCGAACGGCGCAGAACAAACCGATTCAAAATGAACGGACAAGATCAAATGTTGTGCAACGGTAAAAATCCCAGGCTTCAGTCCAACGGTAAAAAGCAGCCCCGACGGCCAGGGGCGTGTTGATGGCTAGACCCGCCTCCGCTGGACTTAACCCTCAAGGGGAGAATGTTGGGGGTGCGCCCCGGGACCGGAGGGGCTTGTTACCTCCAACTTGTGTCTGACTGACAGTTCCAGTGTATCTATCTTGCTCATACCTACAGGTCCCAGAGAGGAGCCGCCGAAGGTCAAATCTCCGCTGGGAAGCCTCCGCAAAGGCCATGGAGCCAATCAACGGCGGAGGTCCGGTGACGATGACCGTTGCTCAAGCGGAGGCTCATCGACGGAACCTTGTCTCCCCTGGAGGCTTTGCGCGGAGGAGGCGGCAACTCGAGACTGACTGCATCAGGACGGCGCGTCGGGCCAAGCTAGGGGCTTGTGAACAAGTAGTGGGCTTAATGGGCCTCTGGCAGGTAGTGATGGGCCGCGGCCCGCGTATCGTGGCCGGGAAATGGTGGACCAGCCTACCCTGGGAGGGCCACGTATAATAGGGTCAGTGTCTAGGGTTTCGAAACTTCCATTAGAGGCACGCTTGTACTTTTAGTCTTGAGCTGAGGAGCCACTATAAAAGGCCATGCCCCCTGTGTAATTAGGAGAGTGGTCCTCTGATAGGTACAGTGCCACCTACCATCGGGCCCACATTGTAATTTCCCCTATTTTATATTGAGAGAGGGACCGTCTAGTCCAATTATTCCACCCTTACTCTAAACCTGCCGAAACCTGCTCCAACGAGCTTTTCCCATGCACAAGCATGTACTACGATTTGTTCCAGCCTTTCAGCATTTTGGTTGCATGTGTCATTAATTGACGTGCTTTGTTTTATCTCAAGAACTGAAAAAACAAAGAAAACGTACAAGTAGCAGTAGCGAAAGCAAAGAAATCGGTCGTGCTGGAGTGGCGTTGTCCCCAGCACGGCCGCTGCACACTGGTACACCGTACACGAGCACCACTGCACCAGGCAGTTAACTGAGGCTAGTGCCCGACACCAGGACTAGGCACGGACCGCATCAACCGCGCGGCCCTGCCGGTGGCCGCGAACCCCCTCGGCACCGGGGCCGCAACCGCGCCGGTCGGTGGCGGTTGCACCAACGCCGCGGGCTCCTCGCCGACGACGCTCGGTGGCGGTGGCACTCTGAGCACCAGGCCGCCCTCCAAGTACATCACCTGCTTGCCGCCTTCCTCTTCGGCCTCCGCCACTAGCAGCTTGCGGCCTTGGCATGGCGAGCAGCGAGACAGCAGCAGGAGCAGGAGCAGGCACAGGGCAACGCGCGCCCACAGGGACGACGTCGCGGGCGCCTTGCCGCTGGTACTGCCGCCGCGTGAACCCATTGGATTGAAGTCCTGGACGACCTCGAGGTGACTGGTGGCCGGCCGGTGTTGCTTCCTCTGCTCTCGTTGGAACTTAGAAGATCGAGTGGCTCGGCCTGCACTGCTTATAGTCGGCGGCAGCTGCTTCGTTGCTGAGATCGACAGGCTTTGATGATGGGCTGCTGCTTTGGTGGTGGCGATGGGGCCGAGCGCCGCGCAGAATTTATAGGCCCGCGGCGCAGGGAGATTCCTCGTCTCCGGTGGAGAACTCGTCGCGACTATCTGCCGGCCACCAAAACTAGTATCTTTCTCTCCACAGACGGCAGCTGGGCTGGGTTCTCAACTTTTTCAGCTCATGTCTAATGTTTTTTCCTAGTACTCTACCAAAGCAGGATAATTTTCTATGTAGCTGTGCTATACCTATACGTTATAAAATCTCGCCCCTGCGTGCGTGCACGAACTGCTAATGCTGCCGGAATGGAGTTTTCCCGGCGTTCTTTTTTAACGGACGGCGGCTGATTCAGGGGTGACTGTGACATGTCTATGTACTATCAATTACAATCTGAAAATGTCAACTGGCTGACCAACGAGTTCTTTTGTTATTAGATATAACACGGGCAGTAGTTATAGAACGTTTGACTGATTAGTTTTTACGTGAAGTGTTCTAACAAAACGACATTTGGCAAACTTGCCGCATCTTCAGTGCAAAGCTTGCGCAAATCCTCAGTTAAGTATGCGACGACTTCTCCGAAGACATATAATATCGATCGACTTTAGAATGTATAGTACAGTATACTAGTAGCAGTGTACCAGTGCTGATTGCTGAAAAACAGAAGTGTTGATTGCTGAAAAATGAGTAAAGAAACAGTTAAAACACTCGTGCAGGGGTGCGTATGTGTGCGTCAGCGACGGAGTTCTTGACCTATGAGGAGAGGAGGATCACAAGTAACTAGCTAGCCAGCACCTAGCAGCCAGATAGCCAGCAGCTGCGAATCGGGATGTCGGCATGTGGTAGCCACCGGTTGTCATGGGGAAAAAAACCCGAGGAATCGGGGCGAAACGGACGGCAGCCAGCGAAAGGGGAGGCCTAATCTGAGTATCTGGACTCGAGAACGCACTGCAGGGAATTGAAGGAGAGCGGCCAGGATTAAACATGCATCCGGCCATTACTGCTGTGTTCTTCTTCTCCTCTGTTTCGATCTGCTCAATTTTGTCATCGCGTCCTCGTGCAAGCCAATGCATAGTTTGCCGTCCTCCGGTCCTCGTGGAAATGGCATATTCGCTCCTCGCCGCCACCAATGCATCGTCGTCTGACTTTTGTAAACTTTGTCTTTAATTCCCTTTTTATATAGGGTTCTAGTATAAGACGTGGTTTTTTAGGTTATCATGGCCGACCGCGATAGAATGATAGATTTGGAAAAGGGAAGGAAGCATGGGAAAACAATGGTTCACAAAAGTTCAGGGAAAGTCCATTTTATTTGCATCGTTGATTAGGTCTTTAGTTTATCACAGGATAACTCAATCAGCTTCGCACAGAATATGCCAAGAGACGGAGACTACTCATTGCGTGGCCCAAGATCCTTTCTGCTTTTCACTTTTGAAGACCAAAAAACTTCACGAAACTGCTATCGCTCAAGAAGTCAAGATCTCCTCTGCTATTCGTGAGAGAGGGAGGAGGGATTTGGGGAACGCCTGCTGCCATTGCATCAACACGTACTCGGACGGGCTGACGGCTAGGGTCGAAGCGATGGCGCAGCAGGCTCCATCCTCCGTCCAGCCGCAGCCAGTAACTTCCTCAGAGAAGTCCAGAGCAGTCGATTTCACGATCACGACGCCAACAGCTCTGAACCGTCGGCGCAGATGAACCTCGGACGACATGTCCCTGTCCCTCCAGTTGCAGCCTTGCTTGCAGGCCTGCACAGCTCCAGCGCTCAATTCGCTTCACACTTGCCATGCGGGGTGGAACCGTGGAACGGAACACGTTGCGCACGCGCGCTCTGGTTCGTTCGCGGCTCCGTTTAATTTGGCTCGGTGTTCGCGGCCGCGCACGAACAAGATTGTCTGCATACGAATACGCGGTGAGAATACGTGCCCTGGCGTCAAACAACGACACGTCGTGCTGTAATCATGTGCTTTAGTGCATATATATGCAAATAAAATTTGTTATTTTTCACAAAATGAGTTTAAATCTCAAATCTTGTGACAATGTAAATTTATAGATGGTGGTGTACATAATTTTAAAATTTTTAAGAACTCCTAAGAATGCTTCTAGATTTTTATATGGATTGCATCCAAGATATGGTTCGCACTAAATATTTTGCTAGGATTGAATTCTAGTTTTAAGTAAAAGTCCCAATATCAAATTTCAAATATGGCTCAAATCACACAGTTACACGTGTAAACAGGGATACAAAGACTTGGAGTATTAGACTTGGGTGTTGTTTTGTCTAGGACCGGCAACGATAACGACAATGCAATTACTCCCTTAGTCCCAGTCTAAAAGGTGTAACCATCTTATTACATACTTGTGTCTAGAGATTGTAGGCTTTATATTATGGGACTACATTAAAAGTGGTTAAGCCTTATATATTAGGACAAAGGCTTGTTTGGTTCACCACTGATAAAGTTTAGTTGACTAAACTTTAGTTGCTTTTATACCCTAAAATGCAAACAACACCCTCTAAATTGGTCACTAACGTTTAGTGGTTTTAGTAACCAAAGGGGCTGCTAAAAGCTACTAAATATAGTTTACAGGACATACCCCTCATTACTTTCTTGCACTCGCCCGCTTTCTCTCCCTTTATCCACAATAATCACTACCGGAATCAGCTGATTTGCTGAGTGCCTAATGCACTCGGCAAAGGCTGAATTCCCGTCGGTAAAGCCTTTGCCGAGTGTAGCACTTGACAAAGAGCACTCAGCAAAAATCGGGGCGACAAAAAGATCTTTGCCGAGTGTAATTTATCGGGCACTCGGCAAAGTTTTGGCACTCGGCAAAGATAAAAATTAAAAAAACCCCAAAAATAATAGGAAAATATTTTTTTAATTGGGGAGGGACCCACTGGCCATCCCCCACTGGCGCCTAGCCATGGTCTTTTTCCTAAGATTTTTGCACACTTTGCGGTGATGAGGATTCGAACTCACGACCTCTCTCTCGTGCGGTTTCTGCCTTAACCACTAACTACACCATCACACGTGTCTGTAAGTAGTTTTAGTTCCTCACATATTATATCAAACCGAGTGTAAAATACTTTTTTGATGCCCTAAACGAATTCAAATCAAAAAGTTATCAACTATAAAGTTTTATAACTTTTTGAGATCTACACTTTTTGTTTAGGAAGTTTTTCCATCCGAGGTGATTTATAAAATTTAAATTTTAAATTTGAGAAATTCAAATATAGGTTTAGCATGGCAAGATGAACTCAAATGAAAAAATATTAACTACAACCTTTCATAACTTTTTGAGATCTACAAACCTTATTTTGGGTATTTTTTCATCTGAGGTTATTTGAAAAATTCATATTTTAAATTTTTAAAATTCAAACGTAGTTTAACTTGGCAAGATGAACTCAAATAAAAAAGTTTTCAACTACAGTATTTCATAACTTTTTAAGATTTATAAACTTTATTTTAGGTGATTGGTCATTTAATCATTCGAAGTTTAGAATTCAAACGTAGTTCACAAAATCTTATATCTCCTCTTATAGTTTCATAAACTTTAGAGAGACATGTAAGATTTATGAATAAATTTACTTTCACTTTGTCAAATGAAGAAATGACCAAAATAAACTTTGTAGACCTTGATGAGTTAAACAACTCGTATTTGAAAAAAAATTTCATTTGAACTTTTTAGGGCTTCAAAATTCGATTTAAAATTTTCTTTGCCGAGTGTTTTTTTTACACTCAGCAAAGAATGGTCTTTGCCGAGTGCCAAAAAAGATACTCGGCAAAGAGCCTTCTTTGCCGAGTGCCTTTTCTTTGCCGAGTGTTTCTTTTGACACTCGACAAAGAAACCTCTTTGCCGAGTGCCCGAAAGAAAACACTCGACAACGAAAAAACACTCGGCAAATCATGATTTTCCGGTAGTGAATTATGGGTAATATGGACTTTGTTTACTGCTTTAGTGGCCTTTAGTGAATAGAACCAAATGAGGTGCTAATAAACTTTAGTGGGATCACTAGTAGAACCAAATAGGCCTAAATTGCAGCTCCAAGGGTTCAAGTCCAATGGACACCGCTTTTTGTTTGGTTCATGGTGCAACGTGTGAAGGAACAGGGACTCTTCCCGATCGCGGAAAAACCCCCGAACCCTGACTATGCCAACAAGAGAATTTTTATTACCCCCCAGCCTGAAATTCGCTCCCATGGGGATTCGAACTCAGGACCTGAGGGGTGCCGCTGGAAAGCTCTAACCGAATGAGCTAGAGTCCTTTGGCAACAGGGGCCGCTACGAGTGGGGTGGGAACCGCTTTCTATAAAGCTGGGTCAATTCACGACGCAATATATAGGTTACATGGTGGTAGTCTCAAACAGAAACAATGTTATCTATTTACGCTGGAAATGGTGAAACAAACACCGCCTTAGATGGTTAGACTCGGTTCTTTTTGTCTCGACCTTTATTTATGGGGAACGGCTTTAGAACTTCTCTTTCTGAAAAAATAGCACATATCTTAAAGCAGTTATTTCTTAATTATTATTATTTTTCTTTTTATGGCACTTGAGAATTGCCACATGGACGAACTACAAAAGAGAATCATGCGAGTTACTGAAGACACAAAAAATAAACGTAGCATGCGAAGGGCTATACAAAGTTTACAAACATTGCATAGTAAGTGAGAGAGATCCTTACAAAGAGGTTCGGCACATGCAAAAACAGTCAATTCTCATTGACTAGTGTTGACGTCTATACAAAGTTTACACACATTGCATAGTTATCGCAAACAGCCGAGAATTGCATGGTGGCCCGTTAGGGTCAATCTTCCTTGACTCAGGGAGCACTCAATGTATATGTTGATGATGTCAATGTTTGGCCACCCCATATCCAAATAACCCTATCTATAATTAAAAGTTCTGGCTTATCTGGGCAATTTCGAAAGCGAGGCAGTTGCATGGCGAGAAGCCATGTCCCGGGCTTACACGACAGTAGTGTAAGACGATGTCGCGCGCACAGGTGTGGCAATACCACCACCCATCAGGAACTCGCGTCATCCTGAGCTGGACCAAGAGCTTCAGCTCGCCTGTGCGCAGCTTGGACGCCATGAGGCCCCGCAGCTGGTCGTCGGGGAACATGACATGGACCTGCGACAGCGCGGCCTTCACCTCCGCCGACGCGCCCTTATCCACGCACAGCTGCTGAAACAAGTGCCCCAAGCCAAGGACCGTATCGCCGTAGGACGACACGGTGACGGTGGCGTTCTCCCAGCACATCTTGTAGTCCATGGGGTTGTCCACGCGGAGGGTGAGGTCCAAGGCCGGGTGGATCAGCGGGCTGCGCTCCGGATCTAGCCCTCCGACGACGTCGCTCACCGTGACGGAGAAGACGGGAGTCCGCCTGGCGGCGGCCGGCCTCATCGTCGCGTCCCACACCATGATCCCGATGAAAGCGAAAAGAAGGCAGAATAACACAACGACGAAAATGGCTCGTCTCGTTTTTCAACAGCCGCCGCCGCCTCCTCTCCGGAGGCGGCGGCGGAGGGATCTGCCATAATATTTGGTTGGTTCGCGAGCTGAGTTCGACGAAGAAGACTCACGATTGAAATCTATCTAGCAAGCAAGTAGCTAATCTTTGGGTTATGCATGATTATGATTATATAGCAAGCAAGTAGCTAGTTCGTTCACATCACGTACACGGATCGGAATTCGACACCCATACAACATACCTTGTCCGTTCACTGCACATGCTCCTGCTTGTATTCGGATATATATACTACTCGTTCGTATTCGTGTCATATTTTATTCCTTCTGATCTGACTATATAATGTGCACACGGCGCATATCCTCGTTCTCTCCCAGAATAACAAACGTCGAAATTAAACGACCATGGATCCCAACACACTACTCACCTCATCATCAGGACCAGCAGGTTCCGACAACGACGATGCCGGCCACTTCTGCAAGAAACTATGGCCGCTCCTGCTCATGCTACCTTTGGTCTGTTTCGCGCTCTACGTGCTCTTCACAAAGATCCAGGAGATTGGAAGGATAAATCTCCATCGAGCCCATCGTCTACAGCGGCCTCGACTCGGCCGCCGCCGTGCCACCGTCCTTCAACGTGACGCTGCGCGCGGAGAGCACCCACTACGTACGGCTGGGCCAAGTTCTGCAGCAGTGGACCAGCGGCAATGGAGGTGGCCTATTCCGGCATGACCATCGCCAGCGCGAACGCCGAGCCCTTCTGCGTGGAAGCCAAAGGGGAGAAGCTTATCACCGCGACCGCGTCTCCGGGGTGGCCAGTCTTGCCTACCTTCCTTCAGGAACGCATGGACAGCGACCGGCGCCTCAGCGGCGGCGTCCAGCTGGAGGTGGGCTTCGCCTTCATCAACGAGGACGGTGGGCGCACAACGTGGGTCTGCTGCCGCACAACATTGGATCACACTCAGGATTCCCCATGCAATTCTTACTTTATCAGGAGTTGCTATACCTAGATGCCGAGTTCATACTATGTGTTAAATGATAAAGATATTATAGTTAGGGGTTGCGCCCATGTATTTCCGGTTGTTAGGAGTTTGTTGTAGTCTATTGTATAGATAGATGCAATCTGTTGTAATCTCCTCTATGTAACAACCATGGTGGGGGTGTTTCCCACCTTATATAAATGCGCAACCGTGAACATGAGAAGGTATCACGTTAACCCTAAATTTTTATATGGTATCAAGAGAGCCTGCTTCCTCGCGGAAAAACCTTCATGGCGTTCGCGTCCTCCCCCTCCACCGCGCCCGTCGCCACCTTCTTCTTACTTCCCACCAATGAGAAGCTGACCCGCACTAACTTCCAATCTTGGAAAGCTCAGGTTGTCTCTGCCGTGAGGGTTGCCCAGATGGGTGACTTCCTCGACTCCACCGTCAAGCCGCCGGATGCCTTCGTCCAGCTGGCGGGCACCAACGTCGACGGCTCCAAGAAGTCGCCGGAGGCAAATCCAGACTATGTGTCTTGGGTTGCCAAGGACAAGATGGTCCTCAACTACCTCCTCTCCAACATGTCCACGGAGATTCTTCGTCACGTCAACACCTACGTCACCGCGGCAATGGTGTGGTCAACTGTGGAAGGGCTGTTTCCCTTGCAGTCCCATGCTAAGATCATTAGCACTCGCATGGCGCTCTCCAACGCCACCAAGGGTAACTCTTCCATCAGTGAGTACTTCACTCGCATGAAACATCTGGCAGATGAGATGGCCGCGCTGGAAGCAAGCTGGAAGATGATGAACTTGTTTCTTTCATCTTGGCCGGTTTGGATCTTTACTTTGACTCCATCGTGTCCGCTGTGTCAGCACAGGTGGAACCTATTTCCATCCCTAAACTCTACACACAGCTCGTGGCTCATGAACAACGCCATGAGTTGCGCAATGACAGCCAACAGCAACTCTCCGCCAACATCACGGCCAAGGGGGAAACCCCAACAACAACTTCAGCAATAAAGGTGGTCACGACAGAGGTGGTCACAACAAAGGCAGCCGTGGTGGCGGCAGCCGCAATGGCGGTGGTCGCAACCCCAACTTCCTACGGGGAGTTTTCTGCCAGATCTGCGCATTGAAGGACTCAATCCCACAAGTGTCGCAAGAGGTATGACTTGTCCATTTCAGGACCCCCTCAACAGCAGAAGTCGGCATCGTCGGCTTCAACAACAAACTATGGCGTGGACACTAATTTGTATATGGATACCGGTGCCACAGACCATATAACTGGGGAACTCGACAAGCTCACCATCAGGGATTGCTACCATGGTGGTGATCATGTGCACACCGCTAGCGAGTCAGGTATGGAGATCAAACATATTGGTCATAGCACTTTGTGTTCCCCTTCCAAAAATATTCATCTTCGTAATACCCTGCATGTTCCTCAAGCAAACAAGAATTTCATATCAGTAAATCGTATCACTCGTGATAATGATGTTTTTCTTGAGTTTCACCCGAGTCATTTTTTGATCAAGGATCAGGACACGAAGAAAACCCTACATTAGGGTAGATGTGAGCGCAGCCTCTATCCTCTTTAGCTGTCAAATAAAGAGGCTCTCGGTGTTGTCAAACCATCCACTTTGCTTTGGCATCATAGGCTTGGCCACCCTGCTGCACCAGTAGTTCGTCATGTCATTAGTCATAATAGCCTTCATGTTTCTCAAGAGTCGAATAAAGCTCACATCTCTGATGCATGTCAGCAAGGCAAAAGTCATCAGTTGCCTTATCCTAGATCCACCAGTGTGTCATCGGGTCTTTTAGATCTTGTGTTTTCCGATGTATGAGGTCCTGCTCCAAATTTAGTTGGTCGCAAAACTTATTATGTCAGTTTCATTGATGATTTTAGCAAATTCACTTGGATCTATTTACTTCATCACAAATTTGAAGTTTTTCATTATTTTCATGAGTTCTAAAGTTTAGTTGAAAGGCAGTTTGATAGAAAAATTCATGCCATGTAAACCGATTGGGGTGGTGAATATCAAAGTTTAATTCCTTTCTTTAAACGTGTTGGCATAGATCATCATGTTTCCTGTTCCCACTCTCATTAGCAAAACGGTGCAGCAGAACACAAACATAGGCACATAGTTGAGATGGGTCTTACCCTTCTAGCAGATGCTTCCATGCCTCTAAAATTTTGGGATGAAGCTTTCCTCACCGTTGTGTTTTTGATCAACCGCCTACCATCCAAAGTCATCAATGATAACACTCCTTTTGCTAAACTCTATGGCAAAGATCCATAGTGTCATCTCAGCATCCCATGACTCATGCTCCACATGGCATTGTCAAACCAAAGACCTACACCAATGGTACAGTTCGATGGGGTATGTTAGCAGCCTCAGAGGAACCGGTATCAGTTGATAGTGCTCTTCATGATCCAAATTGGGCTGCTGCTATGAATGATGAATACAACACTCTTCTTCAGAATCGTACCTTACATCTTGTTCCTCCACCCAAGGGCAAAAATATTATAGGGTGCAAATGGTCTATAAAATCAAGCGCCGCTCTGATGGTGAAATTGATAGATACAAGGCACGTTTGGTTTCTAAAGGATATCGCCAGCGATATGGTATTGATTATGAAGATACTTTCAGTCCTGTTGTCAAGGCTGCTACCATCAGGCTCATCCTGTCTATTGCTATATCTCGAGGTTGGTCTCTTCGTCAACTTGATGTTAAAAATGCTTTTCTCCATGGAGATCTACAAGAAGAGGTTTACATGCATCAACCTCCCGGGTATGCTGATCCTAGCCATCCACATTATGTGTGCAAGCTTGACAAGGCTATCTATGGTCTCAAACAGGCTCCTAGGGCCTGGTATGACAAGTTGTGCAGTCGGCTTAGAGCTCTGGGGTTTATTCCTTCTCGGGTTGACACTTGATTGTTCTACTACAACAAGGGCAGACATACTCTCTATGTTCCTGTATATGTTGATGACATACGCCCTGCTTGTTGATCTTCAACGTGATTTTGCACTTAAGGATCTCGGAGATCTTCATTATTTCTTGGGCATCGAAGTCAAGAGGGAACCAAACTATATACTTCTCAGCCAAGAACGCTATGCTGCTGATCTCTTAAAACGTTCTGGTATGAGCCGTTGCAAATCTGTTGATACTCCGCTTTCTAGCTATGAGAACCTATGTATTGAAGATGGAGATAAACTTGGTTCGGAGGATACTACTCGGTATAGAAGCTTTGTAGGCGCATTGCAGTATCTGACGTTGACTAGGCCTGATATATCCTTTTCAGTTAACAAGGTTTGTCAGTTCTTGCATGCACCAATGATAATCCATTATAGTGTCGTGAAGAGGATCCTAAGGTATGTTTGCCGTCAAGCTGGGTTAAATCACCTTCCATGCTTGTCAGTGCGTTCTCTGATGCTGATTGGGCAGGATGTGTTGATGATAGGAGATCAACAGGTGGCTTTGCCGTATTCCTTGGAAATAATCTTATATCCTGGTCAGCAAGAAAGCAACCAACCGTTTTGAGATCAAGCACAGAAGCTGAGTATAAAGCATTAGCTAATGCAACTACTGAGATGATATGGGTTCAAAAATTATTGACAAAACTCGGTGTTCATCATCCCTCAAAGGCCAGATTGTGGTGTGACAATCTTGGAGCCACATATTTGTCTGCGAATCCAGTTTTTCATGCTAGAAAAAAACATATAGAAATAGACTTTCACTTTGTGCGTGAAAGAGTTGCCCAGAAGCTGTTGGAGGTCCGTTCATATCCATAGGTGATCAACTTACAGATGGTTTTACTAAAGCCTTGCCGGTTGTGAAACTCCACAATTTCAGAAGCAATCTCAACCTCAGAAGTGGCTAAGATTGAGGGAGGATGTTAAATGATGAAGATATTATAGTTAGGGGTTGCGCCCATGTATATCCAGTTGTTAGGAGTTTGTTGTAGTCTATTGTATAGATAGATACAATCTGTTGTAATCTCCTCTATGTAACAACCACGGTGGAGGTGTTTCCCACCTTATATAAACGCGCAACCGTGAACCTGAGAAGGTATCACGTTAACCCTAAATTTTTATACTGTGTACATATAATATATAACAATACTAAATATTTTATTATGTCAATTTGTTGATCCGTATTATGCCACTGCAGTGTACTAACATTTACATGTACCTAGTTTATTTAAGGGCATGTTTGATACGCATAACTGTATGTGGGTGACTTTCAACAAAATCACCCGCATTGTCATTGGTTATGAAGACAAAATTTTGGTTATGAATAGAATTGTTATGCACAAGTAATTTCCATATAAACAACTAGGTAAATTACCCGTGCGTTGCTGCGGGAATTTGTTGATAATAAATCACTAATGTGTTATGGCATATTATGTCAATATGTGTGACAATTCATAATATAGTGGAGATATGATGAGAGTAATGCAAACATATGACTGAGGGACACGCATGTTGTGGGAGAAGTCTTATATATAGGAATATGAATAGGACTAAATAGAAAGTACGCTCAATTTTCTGATCCACACCTTTGGAGGTGCTCATAGGGGTAGAGGTAGATTTGCGTACGTGTATTCATAAGGGTGAGTGTGCGTGCGTGTTGTAAGCATCTGCGTTATGCTGTGTCATTCTTAAAAAAAGGTCTTAATGGAAAATGAATGTTTTTTTAGAAAAAAGATGCATGCGAAGCTTTTCTTCTTCAACCATGTTACCGCTGGAAGCAAACTCTTGGTCGTTTACAGTGAAACGGCAATGATCAAACTATATTTGCATTTTGCTCCACAGAATCATAGATACACGCCTCACATGCGCCCGGACAACCAAAATACGTAGGCGCCCGGACAATCATAGATACTGTGTACATATAATATATAACAATACCAAATGTTATATTGTGTCAATTTGTTGATCCGTATGTATGCACTGCAGTGTACTAACATTTACATGTACCTATTTATTTAAGGGTGCGGACACATGATTTTCCATATCATAGTGTAGCATCTTTTAGTGTGTGATGAGTGATTGTCAACATGTCCAACACTTTGGTTGGTGGTTCGTCTTGGTGGTTCACTGATCCCTGGCACAGGGTTACGTGCCGAAACGTGTCTCTTGGCTGGTGATGTGCAGGTGTGGAGTCCGGAGGCGACGACAGTGGTCGGGTGAAGGTCAAGTAGAGGCGTGCCGTGCTGACGGACCAAAGGTTGGTGAAGGACGGACGCGAGGCTTGGACCGAGGGACCAGACGACCAGGTGGTCGGTCGCGGTGACTGGCACTTGGGACATCGACCAGTGCAAGTGTACATGGCGGGGGACGCGTACGGGCTACGCTACTCGCGAGGAGGTTTGGTGGTTTATCCTCAAAACCATCGGCGGGGGATGCGTATGCTACGCTACTCGCGGACGGTTTGGTGGTTTAGCCTAAAACCATCGGTGGCGGGTTTCGCGGGTTTGGGCCTCAAAACCCGGGTGGTCCTAGTGTGGACGGATGGCACGTGGCGGCATCGAAGAGATTGCGTCGAGGCAAGGCTACCGGTGAGAAGGCGCGGTGGCCATCGGATCAGGAAATTCTGAGTTGGACCACAGTGCCCATGGCTAGGTGGTTCTCTCCAATAAAAACCTAGGGGTAGTAGTGGTATAGGATAGGGACTATAAATATAGGTGGGCAGCACCTGGAGTAGGTACCTCTTTCACTTTCTTCTGTTTCCCTTATTTTTCCACCTACGCCGCCGCCGCTGCTGTGTGTGCGTGTGTTTCTGTTCTTGTAGAGGTCCAAGAACAAGAATCTTTTCTATGTATCTATGAGATATTTTGTGGGAATGGAGGCCCGAATCCTCCTCGTGCCCTCTGACCTTTTTACGTTCGATCTGTGAAGTTGTCCTATTTTTGTGCCCCATAGACCTTCTGTGAACGAACTTCGATTCGTTGCTTTTCATGTGTTTTGGCTCGATATTTTTGCATTGATCGATGCTTTGTCGAGTGACGAACTAGATCCGTTGAAGGATTGGATCAATTCCACTCGAGCATCGCAATTTTGAGAAATCGGCGGAAGTTAATTGTTTTGGGTGAAACTACGTGTTTTTCGATAGTTCTTCGATGGAGTACAAATTAGGTTTCGATCTCTCAGAGCGAAGCCCTAAGTCGATCAGTTTTGCTTGACTCGAGGTCCTCCTAGTTTTCTTCTCCGTTCTTTAAAAGAGCAGTTCATCTTTCGGGGTTTTCCAGGCAGGGATCGAGGGTCTAGAGTTTTCAGTCGACGGAGGTGTCTTTCCAGTAGAGCCTTCGTAGGTTTTCTCGAGGGTCTAACAGTCGAGCGGGTTGTTTCTTTTGCTGAGTTCCTGAGGTCAGTTGTTCAGGGTTCAAGGATAAAGGGGTCGAGTGTTTTGAGGGTCGAGAGATTGAGGCTGTGTCTCGAGTAGCTTTGTCGAGGGTTCGAGTAGATCCAGTCGAGGGTCTAAAGGTTGAGATTGAGGCCCAAGCGAGGGGTCATTCGATTTGGATTTTTCTCTGTCTCCTTTGTCGAGGCCCACGTCGAAAGAATTTCTTCTAGATCATCTCTTCGAGGCAGGGGTCGTTCGAATCGGAACTTTTCCGTCACTTTTGTCGAGGGTCCCCCGATTGGTTTCTCGATCAGCTTTCTGCTCGTACCAGGGCTCGATCTATTTTCGACTAGCTTCTGTTTTTCGTTTCACTCGAGGGTACTGGTTCGAGGGTCTTTATCTTCCGTTCGAGGTCTCTCTTCCGTTCGAGGGTCATTCTCTTTTCGTTCGAGGGTCCCTCCTTACTTATCAACGCTCGAGGGCCTCTCTTCTGTTTGAGAATCTCTTCTGTACTCGAGGGTCTCTCTTCTCCGTTCGAGGGTATCTCCGTTCGAGGGTCTCGTATTTATTCGAGGGGGTCCTCGAGAGTTTTTGCTTCTCCGTTCGAAGGTCTCGCATTTATTCGAGGGGGTCCTCGAGAGTTTTTGCAGAGAAATTTTTGAAGCTCTCATTCACCCCCCCCTCTGGTCGCCTTTTCGGTCCTTCAAAGGGCAAACTATATGTGGGTGACTTTCAACGAAATTACCCGCACTGTCAAGCAATTTCCATATTAATAGTCCCTCTCATGTCTTTAGGGGCATTATAATCATTATTATATATCCTACAATTTCCATAACTCTCAGTTCAGAGCAGTTTGCTCATAACCATTTTTTCTCGAATATAGAAAATGTTTACGCATCTTTGTATTTAAGAAGAGAGTTTTTTACACTGACGCCTAGGCGCCTTTGAGGGGGTTAGGATAATACATTAAGCGTGTCCTCATATTTTACGAGCTCTTAACGGACTACTCACGTTACAGACAGCGTAGCTTGGCAGCCCCGGCTTCGACCCATTGGTCAACGATCTGCTTGATCGGTGGTCTGCTCATAACTTTTTCAAAGCCACGGCTCAACCAAATAGGGCCTAATTTAAGCTAATTTTTACTTAGCTAGCAATTAGCTCTTAGATCCAAACATGCATGCCCTAGTTACACATTCCTTGTACCGCAATTAAATCTAGATGTACAAACTCTATCCTAGCCCCTATCAAGATTCTAGGATTTATTTTGGAAAAAGATTAGGCCAACTTGAATGGACAAATTTCGAAAAATTTTGGTTGAATTTTGAACCCAATTCGGTGAAATAATGAGATTTAAAAGCACAAAGTTCGTTTCAAAGCTAACCGAAATGGATAACTCAATCAGCTTCGCGGAGAATATGCCAAGAGACGAAGAGTACTCATTGCGTGGCCAAAGATCTTTGTGCTTTTCACTTTTTTCAGGACAAAAGAAAACTTCATGAAACTGCCATCGCTAGAGTGAGAAAGGAACTTGGAGAACGGCTGACATTGCATCAACACTCGGTCGAAGCGATGGCGCAGCAAGCTCCATCCTCCGTGCAGCCGCAGCCAGTAACTTCTCCCAAAAAGTCCAGAGCAGTCGATTTCAGGTTCACGACGCCAACAGCTCTGAACCGTCGGCGCAGCTGAACCGCCTGCAGCTCCAGCTAGCACTCAATTCGCTTCACACTTGCCATGCGGACGCACAAGGTGGAAGTGGAACGGAACACACACGCTAAGTCTAGGACCCATTTGATAGAGCTCCACTCTCTATTTTCTGATGGAGTGATTAGGGTGCAGATTGAACGGAGAACGCTGTGGAGCATTTTTTTTTTAGCTCCCAGCTTGGAGAAGCAACTCTTGTTGGATCCTTGCTAGAATCTAGTTGTGTTTTTTACCCCATTTGGCTGTAGAGGCCGGATTCTCAAGGAGAATCTAAAGCTCATAGGTCTCCCGATACGGTCTCTAATTTGCAATAGATTCAGACCCAATCTATCAAACAAGAATTGGTATTCACTATTTGCAACTTACCACCTGCAGAACTTAATAAACTCTGATTTACCTTCCATTATAAGTTTGAATCCATTTTCCAGTACACCAGCATACATTCTCTCCCTCACCCCCTCTTTAACTCCATCTCCCAGTATGCCACGGCAGCACCCATGTAAAGATCCGAGCTGCTTCAATACATTTTCTGAAGGACACTCGCCATAAAAGTAAATATCTCCTCTATAATTTTCTAAGTATAACAAGCTGTGCAAAGGGGGGCACGTGGCAGCCCTGGCATGGCTCATGGAGGGGAGGGGGCGGCGTTGATCATGTTCTCGATCAACCAAGGATGATACATCCAAGGAGCTTATATTCCAGCATCTACGACCATCCAAGGATGATACAGGCTAGGGGCTTATATAGCCATTGATATTCAAACTATATCTTATTCCCCAGCTCTAATTGGCACCACCAGTTTCATTGACTTTTCAACATCATGTTCTCGATCACCGCCAGTACCTATGCATTTACCGCTCATCTTACTCCAATTGAAATTTATATCCATGACCCTCTCCACACTGATCGACTACACCCACGGGTAAAATGTTATCCACCAAGTATTTTAAGGGCACTAGACTGTCAAGGAGAGGTCATTGAGCTGAGTTGGCCAAATACTGTTGCAAGGTTTGAGTCATTTATCACGCTATCTTGTTAGAGTTCATGCTGATGTGACTTCATTAATGCCAAAATAAGCAGTGGAGAAAATGAGTAAAGGCATGTTGACCCTCCATAAATTTGCTTGAGCGTAAATTTATTGGGAGATTGATTATCCCAATAAGTGTTGGCCTCATATAAATGTAGAGTTCATGGTCCCATATTAATGGTTTTGCTATTGAGGACAATTCTAATCAATTAAGTGTAGAGTTGAGTGAAATGTGGACTTCTTCATCTCGCATTCTTTCACTCATCCCTTCCCAAATGCAGCAAAGAGAACCATGTAGAAATGGAGAAATAACCAAATTAGGGACTGAGAAGGTTAACATTGGAGGCTGGAGAGGGGTGGTATCCCTCCCCAGCTCCCCTCGAATCAAAGTGGCAATAATGCCACCATTGGCACGAGCAGGCAACACATAATTTGAGAAATTATCAATGCGATTTCCTATTCCAACCTTCAAGCTAGACAATAATAGGGGCTGACTAAGCATAGCATAGGGGATGTGATCCATAGGTCCTTCCATTTACCATTAATCAACATTTGAATCTTGGTAGTTCATATGCTTGTCAGTAGATAACTAGATTAAAATGAAATGGGGACTTTTAGTACAAATAATGTGCCATAAGAAAAATATAAGAATGGAGTACATACTAAGATTTATCAACACGGACAAGACAACTCCAATTACAAATCCTTCTTTTTTAGGACCATTGCAAAAATAATCTGTATCTAGTTATTAACACCACCAAGAAATTTGATATTGATTTTTCTTTTTCTTTAATAGATAATAAGGCCCTATTCTATAAAACCATGTTGCTTATGGCTTCGCCAGACCATACAAATGCATGGCGAGCCCATGCAAAGGGTGGATTTATTTTATCGATGCAAAATAGATTTGGATAGAAGGGTACATTCTTTTATTTTAGATAGAATAAACATTTCTTCTATCTAAAATAAAAGAATGTTGCTAATTTATTTATTGCTATATCCTCTTTAGGCTTTTGCAGGCATATGGCTTATGGAAGGTCCAAAAGCTTGTCTATACAAAGTGTCTAGAAGCTACGGGCTAAATTTTCTATATAAAGAAATTTTGATATTATCTTTGTATTATACAATATGTATTGTTTTTTGTAGAAATTTTGTTGCACTTTTTGAAGTAGGGATGAACCTTTTGCTTTGTCCATGCAAAGCTAGACAGAATCTTCTAGAGTTTGCATTGTAATCCATGCTTGAAGCTGGACAAAATCTTCCAAAGTTTGCATCATAATACATGCTTGAAGCTGGACAAATCTTCCAGAGTTTGCATCATAATCCATGCTTGAGAATTGCAAGTGTTCCATTAAGAAAATTCCTTTTAGTCCATCATTTGAAATAATGAAACAACAATATTAGAATTGCATTGCATAATAGAAATTATGAAACAACAATAAGTGTGGGATGTGATCAAGGTAACAATACAGAGGCGAATAAAAATTTAACTAAATGTGACTTCTATTACTTTCTTCTTATCCTCTAGAATGTGACTTTAAATATTTCTTTCACCTTTCATATACATTTTCCCAACAAGATGAACAATTTTGCAATTTGAGTAGGAAGATCTGAAACTGAAATCTATTAGGTTTAGAAAGCAATAGTTTATAGTGCATCCAGATCAGACCAGTAAAAGCAAATCATTAGACTATCATTCAAATTTGTATGCCTTAGGTGTGCATCTTCTTGATACTTGAACTAGCATTTTGGAGTGGAGCGATCATGTTACGATAAAAGAGAATGTGAGCAAGAAGAACCGGGTGTGCTGACAGCCAAATAGAAAGTATCAATTTTATTCAAAGAATCAATTATTGTTAACTGGACCCAGTGCAAGCAGTAACATTTAGCGAACTCTCATCAAACAAAATATCATCAGAAATAATTAACCACGGAGAAAATTACGAGGGTAGAGGTTGAGATGCAGAAAAGCCAGCAGAAGATGTTTTGAGTTGTATGCCTATAGAGTATAGACAATGTGATATTTGCCGGTTAGCAAATAATAGGGCAAAGTTGCTAACCTAAGAAATCCCTCTAGGCGCGGCTAACATGACCTATGTGCATGTATTTGTTTCATTATTTGCATTTGCTTCACTATTTAGGGGCTTCTACATACAAATGTACACACACACACCCCTATGTATATTGGCCTCCCTCATATGATCAATGCTAATGTAACATCAATGTCACAATAGTTACTTGCATCAAATCCATAGGGATAATAAGCAATCGATAGAGGCCAATAATGAAATAACTCAAAGAACTAAACCTTTTCTTCCTTGTCATCTTCCAACATCTCTCGCTGGGCCTCTAATCTTTGGTGTTTCTTCCTTGGTACATTCTTCTGTAAAACAAAGATAAGAAAAGAATGTCAATATAAACAAACCACATGCATATTTTTTTGCGAGGAAACCACATGCACATTATTAATACATTACCCAAACATCACTTCATAAGCACATTGCTAACCTCATGCTCTTGTCTCTTTTTATCCTTCAGGCGGAGGTCCTCGGGCTATTTATAACTAATAGCTTCAGAGGTACTCTAACATTGATACAAAGATTCCTTGATGAAACAAAAAGGAAAGCTAGATCAGTGAAATAGTAATGTGTAGAGGATTTATGAGATATCTTCGAACTAAGGATAAAGAGAGATAGAATTTCAACCCCATTTTAGTAGGAAGAAAAAAAATCTTCTTGAATGGAAACTTTAACAGTAACAAGATAGTTAAGAACAATGTAAGATAAATATTTCCATAGAAATTTACAAGGCTAGGTCTACCAGTGCATCAGATGAGAATATGAATATAGTCACCTGTGATTACAAGCAAGTGACTAGGGGATACCCGTCGACTTATCAAAAAAATAGGGGATAACCCATAGACCCAAATTTGAAGAATGGCAAGTAATCATTGTTTCTTTATCTTTCAACTAGTAAACCGAAGCAGGCCAAGTTGTTGCAAGTGATCCAATCTGGAGGTTTGGACACCCTAGTGCACTTAGGTTGGGCCTAGGTAATACTGGTCTTTGATGTCTTCTCCTCTTCCCATACCAAAGTGCAATTTGCATACCAAAATACCCGATTCTTGCGTTGCTCCAAGCAAAGTGAAGCAACCTGGAACTCGCAGGCTGAAGGGAATGTGATGGATATGTGGTTGTGGGATAGTGAGTAGGGAACGGAGGAATGGGATGGACATGGGGCCAACAAGTGTCCCTTTAGAGCTTCATCTGAGCCTAAGTGAGTCGAACAAGAAATGGGCTCATGTACTCCAAAAACTAGGTGGCACCATGCTCCACCAAAGCGCCATTTACAACAATTTTTTTGAGCATTACAACAATATTTTTTTAGAAAACAATCAACAATCTCATTGCTGAAATTATGCAAAGAATGGTTAGATTAAGAAGAAATATATTGAGTTATGCACAAACGAAATTCATGGAAAATTAGAGAAAATATTTTCTTGATTCATTACTTTGCTAAAGAACATAAGAGAAATTTAATGACAGTATGACATTACTGTAAAAGGTTCTTAAAATGGACCTTTGAAACTCTATAAGATTGGTTTAGCGGCTCATGACATACCATGTCTCTCATATTCCAATACTTGCTGGCTACGGGCCCGGGTCGCCTTAGAGTTTGTAAGTGTTCTAGGGGTGTTCAGAGTTCTAGTTGCTTGCAACTATGTTGCAAATGCTCTTGTTTTGTCATGGGCGTTCTTCAACTCGGTTCATCTTGTATTTTCCTACATTCCACTTTGGTGGACGCCATGAACACCTTCGACAAGCTCCCATCAGTTCAAACACATGGAGAAGATGCAGTTACTATTTCAGACGCAACAACTGCAGTTAATGCAGTGTCTATCCCGCTGGGTTTGCAGCTTCTAGTCCATAATGTCTATGAGCATTGTGGTGATATAAATTGCAATGTTTCAATTGATGAACCATTTTCGGTTGTGCTTTTGAATGAGTTTGATTGGTCTGTCTCTGAATTTGGTCTTGGTCGCAGAGGTAACAATGATCATTCGCCTCAAGTCCATTACGCCGCCTCCTGTCCATAGTCCAATGGCATCCTCTTATGGCAAGCCACATGAAGATCTTCACTTGAAGAGGTGCCCAAGTTTTCTAGATCATGTTGCATGCTATTTTGTTTATTTCACTAATGTAGAGTAACGAATTTGAGGAATTTATTGTGTGTTTCAGTTCTGTTTCTCGCTCCGTGTTTCTTGTAATGTCCTGTTTTGTTTATAGAAACTATCAAACCATTTGTTTGGCTTGTGGACATCACAATTCTTGTGTTTTATATTTGGCAGTGACTTTGAAACAATAGTTAAAAGAAATTTGAAGCTACTACTCAACCCCCCACCCCCTCCCTCCCTCCTCCTCCTGTAGTCACCATTTTCGTCCTTCACAATTCCACTATCATATTTTGGTTGTGAACAGGTTCACGGGGGGGGGGGGGGGCCCCTCCTCATTTGTCGCCATTTTTTGTCCTTGACAACTCCACTATCATATTTGGTTGTGAACATGTTCACGATAAGAAAGTAAGAACATCTCCAATAATTTACTATCTCAACTTGACATCCTCAAAATTTTAACAAAACACAAAAAAAAGCCTTCAACAGATTGGTATCCCAACTTGGCATCTATCCCAAGTATCTTCGTCAAACTCATTATCATCTAGCGTTAGCGCCAAAGTCAGGCAAAGACAAAACGGAGACCAGAATTCATCAGATGGTCGAACCTGCGACTTCGAGGTATAAAAAATGAGTAGAAGAAATGTTTTGTTTTCAATATTGGATAGAGATAAAGATTGTTTTTGTTAAACCTACTATCTCAACTTTATTTTCTCTTTGACAGCAAAAACGTTTCACAGCTAGACTTGATACAGACGCGGCGTGTGCGACTTCCCTGCACAGCTTCTCGCGAGAGAACCTTATAGGGTCAACGGATACTTGCATCTCCAACTATTTTCGCCGTGAAGCCATGCTCCCATGCATATGTTGCTATATCAGCATACAAAAAAAAAACATCCTCCAGACCAACAGCATTAATAATTATTTAAGCCTAAATATATCTTTGAGCCAAATTTTGCTGTCAACGCTGCGACTTGCGTGATCGCTCACTGCACGGCTGCTATCCAGGCCCGACGTGGCGACGCGCTGGGCAGTCTCCACTCCGCCATTCAAGCGCCAAGCCCCCCAGGATAGGGACGGAAAACGGGAACCTGTTCTCCTCGCAACCGACGAACGACGAGAGATCGACGAACCCTCCTCGTCCAGTTTCCTCGATCCGGCCGGCCGGCAGAGATCAACGTCGCTCGCGACCGGGCCGCCATCGCTCTTTCCGCGCCCTGGTAATTCTCTTGCGTTGTCTACCCTGTTCTTGGGCCTCGGAAACGCGTGTTCGATCGTGCATTCTGCTTGGATCGCCGCCGATGTGGGTATTTCGTGCGCAGATGAGTTTGCCAGCGTCGGAGAGCGACTCCTTGGCCTCACGGCGGTCGAAGAAACCCAAATGTATGCGGCTGCTCTGTCCTTCCTCAGCTCCTCTGTATTTATTTGTTCTTCCAAATTTGATCGGTCGCTATCATTTTGAAATATATTTCCGGGGTCTAATTTCAAATTCTCATGTTTTTCCTATTTGTGCCATATATGTGTAGATAGGTTATCATTTAAAGACTTACTACTAGTTAATAGTTATTAGCAATTACTGTCAAATTGAATAAAATCTCAAACATGTTTCTGCAATATATTGAATGAAGTCTCTTCGATGTGAGCAGATTCCAAGTTTACCCAGCAGGAGCTTCCAGCATGCAAGCCACTATTAACTCCTGGAATTGTACGCATGCCATCATCTTCTATGATTCCAAAATTCTCAATTCTAACCATGTACAGTAGTGCTCTCTCCTAACCTGAATATATATACATTGGCTAGGTCATTGGTGCTTTCTCGCTCATCGGCGTCATCTTCGTCCCAATTGGCCTCGCCTCCCTGGCTGCATCACAGAATGTATGCGGCTTTCATGTTTTCAGTATATATGAAACCAAATTCGCAATGTGATGCATTTGGTCCGATCCTCTGTTAATATATAACCTGATTTGCACACAGATTGTTGAGTTGATAGATCGGTATGACGCCGAGTGCGTATCCTCAAATGACAAGGTCAGGTTCATTCAGGATACCAAGACTGATAAAGCGTGCACAAGAAAGATCACTGTGAGTATATGCCATGGGATACATTCATATGATATTTCTTTTTCGGTAAACGTGTCTGAGCACGTGTGTTTCGTTAAGAGGGAGATAAGTGTACAATGACTAAGCATTTGGTAGGTAATGATGGTGGCGTTTCATTTTTCAGGTGCCAAAGCCAATGAAAGGGCCGATACACATATATTACCAGCTTGAAAACTTCTATCAGAATCATCGCCGGTACGGCGGTGAACCTTAGAACTAATTGCTTTGCAGCACATTGTCAGCCTGAATGATGTATGTCATCATGTAAACCGTAGGTACGTGAAGAGTCGTAACGACAAGCAGTTGCTGTACAAGGATGCTGCGAGCACGATCAC
Source organism: Bothriochloa decipiens (assembly GCA_023333625.1). NCBI lineage: Eukaryota > Viridiplantae > Streptophyta > Magnoliopsida > Poales > Poaceae > Bothriochloa > Bothriochloa decipiens. The sequence continues at coordinate 41,563,986 of CM041639.1, read as the reverse complement.
AAACTGTGAGCCTGAAGCCACAAGCGAGGACGGCGGCGCGCCCATCGTGCCCTGCGGCCTCATCGCTTGGAGCTTGTTCAACGACACCTACTCCTTCTCTCTCAAGAAGAAGGCCGTCGAGGTGAACAAGAAGAACATAGCCTGGGACAGCGACAAGAACAAAAAGTTTGGCAGCGATGTTTTCCCCAGCAATTTCCAGAAAGGAGGGCTGATCGGCGGTGCTAAACTGAACGAGAAAATACCAGTAAGCTAGTACTGCATCAACTATATAACTTCTGATTAGTATGCATCAGAGATCGAGCTGAGTTTCATTTGTTCCTGCTGGATATGATATGATGATTTCATTTGTTCCTGGATCTGATTTCGCTTGCTTTTGATCTATGTTTCAGTTGAGTGAGCAGGAGGACCTGATCGTGTGGATGCGAACCGCGGCGCTGCCGACGTTCAGGAAGCTGTACGGCAGGATCGAGTCGGACATGATGGCGAGCGATGAGCTGACGGTGGTGATCCAGAACAACTACAACACGTACAGCTTCGGGGGCACCAAGGCGCTGGTGCTGTCCACCACGTCGTGGATCGGCGGCAGGAACAACTTCATCGGCGTCGCCTACGTCGCCATCGGCGGTATCTGCCTCTTCCTCGCCATGGGATTCGTCATCCTCTACGTCATCAAGCCAAGGTGATTGAAGTCACTTCTTGTCTCTCGTCAGTAATGTCGTTGCACATTTGTTTTTTTAAGGAAAACATTGCACATTTCTTCTTCCAACGCCAGACTATACGGTGCTGAAGCAACGTATGTTTTTCTGCGCATTTTTCAGGGCCCTTGGAGACCCTAACTACTTGTCATGGAACAAAGAAAACCCGGACCAACCATACTGATTGAAAGCTGCTAGGTCCAGTGTGTGCAGAGCGCATAAGCACAGGCATGTCGATCAGTGGCAAGTTGTTGTTTATTCTCGTGTTCCTCTGTTTTGTTATTATGATCTCGATGTATGTAGATACGCGTAACGTGGTGAAAAAGTTTATTTGGAGATGCTCCTTAATTATTAACCATGCATGTATGTAGTATAAAGTTTCCCGGAGCTGTTATTGTCCAAGCTAAACGGAATCAGCGTGGTGGAATCAGGAATCTCAATGTTGTATTCTGTCAGATCTTTGCCGCGTTGCCTCTCGAGGTGTTTTACAGGCTATGACTCTCAAAGCAGTAACTCCAATTTTTGAATTCTCTGTCGTCGATTCTTGTCACTCTCCCATGGACACAAGACTAGGCAGAAGTGGCGGAGCGTGGAGATGAAATAGGG
>CM041639.1:41546388-41562285 GCA_023333625.1 Bothriochloa decipiens | reverse complement strand
TTCTATTCATGTACATATACGCTCTTCCTTGAACTTTAGCTAGATTTATATTGCAAACTTGAAAACTTAGAAGCATATATTCGTGCAACAATAAGCAATTTCCAACTACTTCCCCACTAATAGCTAGCAGGTATAGTAGTAGCAATATAATACATGTAATAGCTAGCAGGTATAGTAGCAATACATGTAAATGTGCAACAACTAGTAGAGAGAAGGATAATATATATGTATACGTGCAACAAGGAAGAAGGAAGGGGGGGGGGGGCGGAGCCCAGTTTGGCCACCAAGAGGCTCCGCCTGAGCTAGGCACAGGCAGGGGCTGTTTCCGACTTTCTCTGGCCAAAAACTTGCGAGAAGGGAAGGATTTACAAGCGATGTCGCCGCCTGTGTTTGGCGCCTGCTCCTGGGCCGAAGAAGCTATCCGGACGTGGACCTCATGCAGACAGTGGGGACCAGTGCAGCGGATGGGCTCCATGTGCGGGTCCGCTACCCCTCCTGCTCCGGCCCAAGGGCCCGCTTTGGCCTCTCAGGCACAATGACTGACCTTTTCATCTCACAATCAACAAAAAAGACTGTGTGACTGTCACTGATCCAAAGGACCAGGAGAGAAAATACTATTGTAATTTTCCCCCATCTACAGTGTAGAGAGGCGAATAAGGGCGAGCCCGAGGCGGAAGCGGCTGTCGGCGGCGATTCCGACGGTCCCGGCGAGTTCTGCTCCATGGTCGATGGAGTTTGGGGCGTGGCCCCGACCGACGTTTTCTCGGCGTTGCCTTCATCTCGTCCAAGGGCGAGTGTCTGCTGCGGTTATTCTCAAAGCCATGTGGCGATGAAGCTCCTTCCGACCTGGGGATGGTGGCCATGGCTTCCGGTGGCCGTCGGCGGCAGTTGGTGGCAGATTACGGAAGCTTCGATGCGTGGAGGGCCTAGGGACCTGTTTGTAATTTTTTTTCTTTGCTAAGGACCTCTGTGCATTTATGGTGGTAAAGCTGTACTCTGTATCCTACTCCACCATATCTGTATTTCTAAGTGTATGTGTACTGTTTCCTTAATACAGGTATGGTTGATAAAAAAAAAGGACCGGGAGAGAATAGAGTGCTCCCCACGCAATTTGCTGCGCTTGCTTCACGTCTCTGCCGTGATCGATCTGATCGATCCATCTACATAGAAATCGCTGGGGTCCAAAATCGACAGATCAGCCGTCGGCATGTCGCTCTCCCATCTCACTACTGGCTCCGAATCATCCACCAAACTAACACAATTGTGCATTTTTGGGCTTGTAAGTTGTTTATAGCATTCTAGAATAATTTCCGTTTCATTGGAAGCACTATGAATGATGAGGAAACCACTCCGAGCCTCCGAAAGAGCAATGCCACTTCTTTCTCTTCAACCAATCAATATTCCTATTTCCAAACATTTCAATAAATCTTCGATAAAAAATTAGTAAAAAAAATCCTACTGTTCTTTTTTTTAAGTGCACTGTATGTGGTTTTGGGAGCTAAAGAACCGTGGAACAGGCTAAGGCACAAAGAATTCATGTGGTGTTGCTCAAAAGTTTGCATGAAGTGGTAGAAAACCACACGGTCTTTTTTTCTTTTCCAAAAAACAGACATTGACGTCTACCCACATACACGTATACCTACCACTATATTGACGCATGCACGTGTTTTATCTCCATAAACATCTCTAGAAGATTGGATTGGCACTTGGCAGTTTTAAAGTTAACATGGAGTGGTAGATAAAAATACACGGTCTTTTGTTTTCTTTTTGAAAACACAGACATCTACGTCAACCTACTACATACTTGCATACCCACCTCTATTGATGCATTTTATCTCCATGAACACCTGCAATAATAGATTCGGATGGTAGATTTCAAGATTGACAAAATAACTACATAAGTGCTCCCTATCAACAAGCACATCACCTCATTTCAATAACACAATGGGACTAAGGCTAGCTCACACATAGGAATATCTTGATACTTAGTGTTTACATAACTTATGTCACTAGTTTAGGTAATTTAGCCTCTAAAGAGTAATATAATTTTATTGATCAAAGATGTGTTTGTCAACTACACAAGAGGGGACATATAAATTAGTGGTGAGAGTTAAGGGAGGGAGCTAAGGTGGGAAGTTGAATTTTAGTTCAAATTCCTTGTTTTCATTCGTTCAAATAAATAGGAAAGTGAGTTGAAATGGAATTCATGCTCTATTTGGTTTGGTGATTTTTGAGCAGAAAATTATAGAACAAAGTCAGTATATTCATCCTTCTTTCATTAAATGCATAATTCCCATCAATTTCTTAGGGGATTGATCATCCTAAAATCATAAACTCCCCTTTCAGCCAAAACTCTCACCGCTCTTAGCTTTGAACTCTCATTCCCTTCTTTCAACTACCTTAAACCAAATATGCCGAAAAAGGAAAATAATGGAAGTTCTTTAGGTGACAGGAGGTCTTTATATATAAATACCTATACGTGCAAGGTCTAATATGCAAAAACAGATCTCCGTTAAACCTGAACCAGAAGAATTAGTGGCTGCTGAGCACAGTGTAAAAATGGTACAGTCCCGCGAAGAAAACCAAACCCCCTTCGCCGCCGTCTCCTAGTTGGTCTCCGATCTTGCTGGACGTCGCCACATTCCAAAAGCCGTTAGGCAATGGCGCCCCATCTCCTGTCGCCGCCGGTGCTCGCCGACGCACTCGCGACGCTGCCACGGTCTTTCACCTGCTCCCGCCCCACAAGGCAACCGCCCACCGCCGGGTTCGCCGGAGCCGTACGGGGCGACCGGCAGCGGAGCTGGAGTGCTCAGAGGAGGGATCTCAGGGTCTGTGCCACTGCGACGGAAGCTGATCGTGAAAGGGAGGAGGAGGATGTCGCCGATGATTACTACTCCGTTCTGGGTGTGGTAAGTATACTCTGGAACATTGGTTTGCCTTTCAGCAATTAGTTTAGCTTATTTAATTTGATCGTAGACTAAATAATTAGTTCTCTGAACCAAACCACTGTGTAATTGATAGACTATTTTTCTCTTGGTAGTGGTAACATGTTCATAATTGATAATTATTTTAACATTCTAATATGAGGTTTGGGGAACTGGGGAAGAATATGCAACTTTCATTCCACCAAAACAAAATGCTTTTTTTATCTAAGTTCAGATAATTTTTCTAATCTCGTTTATATTTGAGATATTCAGATAATAAGTTTGGTGCTAATATGGAATACCTGATTCTTCCACCATCAGATGCCAGATGCAACCCCTGAGGAAATTAAGAAGGCATACTACAGTTGCATGAAAGCGTGCCACCCCGACCTTAGTGGGGACGATCCTGACGTGACTGGCTTCTGCATGTTCATCAACGAGGTTTACTCGGTAAGAGTCCGCAATCAATTTTAAAGTTGATATTTTCTTAATACTTTGAAATTTTCATTGCACTGAGCTAAAATGGGGTGTCCAATGGCAGGTGTTGAGTGATCCAGCACAACGTGCAGTTTATGATGAGATCCATGGGTACACAGCAACAGCAATAAACCCTTTCTTTGATGACAGTGCACCCAAGGATCATGTGTTCGTTGACGAGTTTACCTGCATTGGTATATTGATACTCTCTTGCAGATAGAAGTTTTCTTATGGGTCATAAGGAGCAAGATTCATGTATCTTCTTTGTTGTGGATGCAATGTTGCAGGATGTAAAAATTGTGCCAATATCTGTCCTGGCGTCTTTGAAATTGAGGAAGATTTTGGGAGGTCAAGAGTCTACTCCCAGTCAGGCAGCACAGAGCTAATTCAGGATGCCATTGATAGTTGGTGAGAATTTTTATCTTTAACTATATTCAGTTGTTACGTATTGTAGTTACCCAATTATGAAATGCCTTGCAAATTGTTCAGATTTCAGAAGAAATTAGTTGATTTGTTGCTGTTGTTCTTCATGTTCTGCAGATGCTAATATTTTTGAGCTAAACTTTTGTCTGTTATCATTCTCAGCCCAGTTGATTGTATTCACTGGACTTCCGCTGCACAACTGTCACTCCTCGAGAATGAGATGCGTAGAGTAGAGAGGGTGAATGTAAGTAGACTTTCTATCAGATGGAACTTTGAAACTTAGTGTGACCAATGTAGCTTTATTGTCATGGTTTACTCTCAAGCAAATTCTTTGGTCAGAATACATTTCCAGACAAGAGTACAGTGATAATGAATTGAGTTGAAAGAATTATCTGGTGACATTATCCGAGCAGTACAGTGATCAAAATTTCAAATCTGAGCAGGTTGGTTTGATGCTTGCTGGCATGGGAGCTTCAATCGATGTTTTCCGGATGGTAATTGTCTCGTTATTCATGTAAATTTTATCTGCTTTATCTAATTTATTACTCCATGGTATGCTCTCAAGATTCAGTTTTCTTCTGTCATGCATGCATATTAACTTGATTGCCCTGTATGAATAAATTTTAAAGTGGACTAAAATACATCTATGGTTTCTTAAACTTTTTTTGGGTCCTCAAAACTTCTGAAGTGGCTCACTCCAAGTGAGAATCTGTATTCATAATTGGATCCCAAGAGAACCTAGAGCAAACCATTTAAAAAGTTTAAGGACTCAAATTCTCACACTGAGTATTTATGTACATCGGTTAAAATCCAAAGAAAGTTTAAGGACCCTGGATGCATTTTACGACTGAAAGCAATATGTTTGTATCATAGATTGAGTATCATGGCTACAAAAGCACAAATTTAACGGTAGTATAATTTCTTCTGGACCTCTAGATCTAAAGATGACACTGTCTGTGTTGCTGTTAAGGGTCAAATTGTATTGATTTATTTTCTCTGTGTGGTAGGCAAGCGCTCGCTGGGAAAAGAGGCAAGCAAAAGTCTTGGTACTGCTCCTTTGTACATCTTAACACAATTATTTTCAAAATTTAAATATAAAATGCCTTTTATTTAACTGTAAACCTGTGTGATTTTGTTTGCAGGAGAAAGTCAGAACACGGATGGTGAAAGAAGAGAATTCAGACACGAGAAGCGCTTGGAGTGAGATGTGGGGATCCCCAGCACGAGATCAAAGCAACGGTAATGCTACTAGAAAGAACATATTTTGTCAGAAGCGCCTTAGTTACTGATCTGCAACATCTAAAACAAGCAATCTGCATCTAATGAGCGTATGTCTATCGGCTCTTACCTTGTTGCCAAATCTGATTGTTTCTAACAATGTGTACTGACAGAGGAGGAAGTATCAGAGAGGGCCAAGAGAGCGGCAGCTGCTGCTAGACGGTGGCGAGAGTTCTCCAGACGAGGCGCAGACAGGCCTCCGACGTACAAGCTCCCGGAGTCAGTGGGCAGCAAAGATTAGCCCATGGAACAGGGAAGCATCTGGCATTCTGGCATCATTAATTTGACCATGTCTGGCTGGCATCATTGTTTGATACGTACGGAGGATTGCAGTGCCTTCCCAGATTGCACTCTCCGTTTGTAAATTGTAAATCTAAATCTAGGTAAGTAGATATAGTGATGCTGATAACCTGTATATATAGAAGACAAGCGCCAAGTGCAGAAAAAAGGTCAAACATGTATTATTATTATAAAATAAAAGAAGTACAAATGTACGTATATCTATACATTCGCTGTACCATCGCCGTACGTAGCACACTGTAACCTTCGCTTCTGTACAGATGAATTCCGGGGCAAATTTCCTTTGGCAGTAGTACAATGCGCATCAGCCAAAGGAGAAGTTGCCCAGCAATGCAAGTGCACATCTTGGTCTTGGAGCTAATGGTGGTCTGTGTGTCGTGTGGGTTACTGTGTATGTATGCGCAGGCGCACAGGTTAGTGATCGCTGTGCGGGGGTATTTGTACTCGCTCCAGAAAAGGTGGCGAGGTGGTGCTGCTGCTGCAAATTAAAGGCATGGTGACTGGTGAGGAATCAAATGAGGATATACCTCAGGATAATGCCTGGTCCAGCCATCGTCCAGATCAGTCTAGACGCGCTGCCCTACTACGATGAGAAAGAACAATTACAAAGGCATGCAGAGGCAGAAGACTGAAATGAATAGGAGGAGGAATGAGGATACACGGCGGCACGTGTTGTTGGGATTGGGAGGCAAAGCTCTAGCAGATCCTACGGTAGGTACGTGGAGCTGGAGCGGTAGGGGGTAGCACAGAGGCTTTTGCAGATTATTCCCGGTCCTGACTCCTGAGACCATTGCAAGGGCAAGACGAGAGGATCGAATCATGGAAAGGCGAGCAAGTCCTAAGGAATCGAAGAGAGTAGGCGGATATCCACGAGCATGTTCGCCGCGGCGCTGGTTGTGGATCGGTGGGCGCCTGGGTTTGACTTGAGTATCCGGACACCCTGGGGCTAATTAGATGAACAATTCATCATATATGTGATATGTGAACTAGAACCCTAAGTATATCCTAAGACCTAAGTAGTAATATTATCCTATACGGAGAGTTTGTTAAAGATCGTTGTAATTATTATTGTAGTGAGTTCCTAAAAAATTATTATGGTGAGTCTTGAGAACCTTTCATACAGACTACATGTCATGTATGGGCATATGCATGCTAAGCCAATTATCGTTCTTGATTGGACGATCATATGAATTCGATGCGACTTAGGGCAAAGGATATCCAAAAAGTTAGTACTCATGACTATCTTAGCCACTTATTGGACAATTTGATCTAGCGTGGGAAAGGCCGAGATGGTGAGTTTTTTTTTTAATTTCTATCAGCAAGCTTTATTCATTCGACAAAATAGTTACATCGTTTAGAAGCAGCTGCCAAATTGAGGTAGGATATTCATCTATCCAGACAAAAGAGTTTTTACTTAACAAACTTTTGCCTAGCCAACTCATGAGCCACAACATTGCATTCTCTGATACAATGACTAATGGAGATTGAATGAAAATCCAGCCAATACATGCATGTGACATTCATCATAGATCGTCCCTGCCGCCGTTGCTGAGAAACCACCCTCTTGCATTGTAGTGACAACTTCCATACAATCTGATTGGAATTCAATGCAACTACAACCTATCTATTGTGCCAATACTAATCCATCTCTCAGAGCCGCTACTTCAGCCATGGCTGCATCCACCACATGCAGAATATAAGTGTACGAAGCAACAATAAAACCGCTCGTAGAATCTTAATTACCCCTTATGTATTGACTAACGAATCGTAGCTGAAGTGGTCCTATCCTCTTGTGGGTAAAGTTAATTATACACCTGGAAGGATACCGTTTAGTCATTTCGAAATCCCGTGCTCTCGGTTATATGTAAGATCTCTTAACTTCTAGCCTCGTAGACTTGACTTCTAGCCTCACAATAGACTTGCGATGAAATGATTTGCGAACGATTGAGCTCCACCCTCATGTTTATGTTCATGACCCTGTTTGCTCGTATGTTATGCCTAGTTATTAGTAGAAGGGTGAGGCGATATAGGAGAATGTTTAGTTTGAATTTACAAACTCACCAATATTTTGACTATCATTATTTTCTAAAACACATAATACGTGTATATATATATAAAACAAAATTGGCAAAAATAATGTGCATTATTCAGCTAAATACTCTTAAATGCAAGTGAGCTCACCCCTAAAACCATGCACAGTTAGGGGATGATCGAGCTTGAACAAATTCGATCAAAAGGAGTCCGCTTATTACCTTGTGGGTCTGTACATTTTATCGTGCAGATATCAATGCGGTGAAAATTTAGCTACTCCCTTCGTCCCAGAAAATAAATAATTCTCGCTTCTGAGGAATCTACGTTTTCAAACTGCCAGCAATTATATATTAAAATATATAAATATTAATGCTAAATAATTAGTATCATCGAAAAGATCATTAAATCTAGTTTTTTAATAAATTTATTTTGAGACATAATTGTTAATATTTTTTTGCTATAAACTTGGTCAAAGTTGACGCAGCTTGACTAGCACGTTTTTCACAACTGCATGTTTTGTGGGACGGAGAGAGTATAATCATATTTGCTGGCGTGGCCTAATATACATATTTGCATGCCACACCACGTGGTTGGGTAAACACTGTGCTTACATGGCAGAGCATCTGCATCAAGCACGCTGAACCAAGCACGCGGAATGCGAGGTATGTACAAACTAACAAAGAACAGATAAGATCTTATTATGGGAACTCAAAACTGCATTGCTGGGCAAATCTCCTTTGGCAGTGTCTTGCATCAACTAGCAAAGTTACTGCCAGAGGAGACCCACCCGGTAATGCATGGCCCCGCATGCCAGACACGTCGCAGCTTTGTCTATCATCTACATCTGTTCTTGCCGGCTCGATCTACCTACCCTGCTGAGATTTTCATGTCCGAGGTTTCACATATTTATAGCGAGGCGGCGTCACTCAGTCGCGGCCAGCTAGCGCCGCCCGATAGGTGGATCGAATCGGCATTATTCTGAGCACAAAACAACCGAAGATGCATCCAGGGGCCCGATTTTTTCGCACTTGCTCGTCCAATGGTTTCGGTGCCGTTCGCATTTTTATGATTTTCCTTGCTGACAACTCTGGGTTTGGGCTTGATGATCTCGATCTGCATGAGTGATGACTACTCTGCATGCATGGTGTCATGCAATGCACTCACTCATGGCCTCATGCAGTGATCCGTGCTCAATGCTCACGATAGACGATGGACGATGGACTGCTTCTGGAATCTGGACATGCCTGTCCGGCGGCATATGCTGCATTGCTGCCTGCAGAATAGAAAGCAACAGGAAGGAAGCGTTACACAAGCAGCTCTTTCCCTTTTTCCCTTTTTTGCTCCTATTCTCTTGGTTCTAAACTGTAAGTCTGTATTTTTTTAATAAAAATTTTGCTGTGTATTTAAATATATTTATAAAGTACTTTCTCCGTTCTAAATTATAAGTTATATTGACTTTTTTTTATATCCATTTTGCTATGTATCTAGATAATAATAATATGTTTACATACATAGCAAAATGGATTAACTAAAAAAATAAAAGTGACTTATAATTTGAAATGAAGAGAATATATATCTAGATATATAGTAAAAACTATATACCTTGAAGATACAGAACAATTTATAATTTAGATTAGAATGGAGAGAGTGTAATCGGTGTATCAGACTAATTAAGTTCGTACCAGCATGCAGCCATGCATTTATCTGCAATCTTCTTGATCTGCATCCTGGAAGCAGTATTTGTGTCAAGTGTTGTCTAGCTACATGAACAAATCAAAGTTTTGTTCAGAGAGCAATGCGAGCATTCATTCCCGAGCTGATATAGAGGATTTTTAATGTGAGAAATCAAAAGTTTAAATGTATTTAATGCCTTAATAATAATGGACGAAAATCATATGGGTCTCATAAGACGACAACAGTTAACCATCAGGGAAAACTTCATTTTTCACCACTCCTGACCAAAGTGCTCCTCAACACAATATTCCTTCATGGTCAGCTTGCCGAACCAACAGTCTTTATGAATTTCGCCAGCTGGTCTGTGTTCAGCTCAGAAAAGCTCCCCAACTGCAGCGAATAGAGAAGATCCAATAGAATGTACCATTGCAGCAGCAACATCCAAATCCACACGAACAAAAGCATATATACATCAAGGGTTCTTTTGTTCCATGTGGAGAGCCTAGGTGATTTCAACAGCAACATCTCCATTAAAGGCTGGCTGGTTATCCAAGAATAAAATCTGCTCATATCTGTGTTCATATGCTATCTGTCTGTCTACTGGTAGTTTCTGCTAAGACTGCTCGGTTTCATGCTAGTCCTGAGAGAAGCAATCTTTTCTATAATACTGTACTAGGTGAACTTAAACAAAATTCATGTACTGTCTTAACATCAGAAAAAGGCACGTTGGCTTTCTACACAGGAGCACATTCCATAGGAAATCCGATAGAGAAGGCACCTGCAAGAAAGGTTTAGGTCCACCGGAATAGTCCCCGGACTCTGAGCATATGCCGTCACATGGCACACTATATAAACCAGGTCAGGGCGTAACACATTCGTCGACAAGCGTCAGAGATCAGAGTTCTGAAAAACAAAGGGAAAGCTACTAGTTTGCATGTGCTGAGCATGAATTACAGGGTACATCTCCTTTGGCACAGATGCATGCTGCAGAATGCATATATGCATATGAGAATCAGTCGAGAGTAAGCTAGCTTGGTAGCTGAAGTTGCAGGCCAAATGGTGAAAGTAAACAGCAGCCATATGCGTGCCAAAGAAGAATTGCCCTGCGATTCTAGGCTCTGCAATTTTGGTGTGACGGTTCATCGAGAGCTGTGCATAAATAGATCCAATTAAGAGACAAAGCCAATATCAGATGCATGATATTACAGTTTGAGTCTGGTTTTGCCATGCGAGTGCGACTATATGTTCAGGTAATTGCCATTATAAGAGCTATACCCTGCATTTTTAACTGTAATTAGCTGTGTATATATTTTAGTACATATGATGAATCCGTTGATAGTGGTGGCTGCAATTATTCAGACTAGCTCAGAATGGATCAAACCAAGCTATCCTGCGGACCCCGACCGCTCAAGATAACAAGAAAGTTCATCAAGGACATCTGAGTTTTCTCATTTTGTCACCAAAGAAAAATCATTTCTTTTCCCGCTCAAAAAGGAATATTTTTCAGAGGTAGAAAATTAAGCAGTGCCATTTTATATAGCCTTTATAGGATTACCAGCCTGTCCAATGTTCTTTTAGACCCACCACCACCAGACTACCAGCTATTGATTTGATTGTGGCATTGTGCAAATGGGCATGGACCAGAAGAGGCATGCATACAGTTACACTAGTTGTTTCTACCTGTCACGCTACAACGTCAGAAGATAAAGAATGCACCACAGCATTTTTGACAAGCAGTTCAATATTTTCGACAAGAACCCTTCTTATCATTCCTGGAAATTGTTCCGGCAGAAGTGATTTTAGTGAATCATTCTAGGTTGTTTGTATAATCCATTTACAACTACCATCTGTTCTTGCGTGCTTTGCTAGAAGCGCGTCACATAAAACTGATTCTTCTATATTAATACAAGGATAAACAACACTCTTGTGTATTCGAGAAAAAAGGGGAAAGTCTAGAATATGGGCAATATATCGTAGGTTTACCTCGGGTGATATCGTACTATACATTATGATCTTTCATCTTTCTGATGCCTAATACATTTTTGACACCATAGGGAATAACCATGCAGATATCCAAGTAATCTGCTAATATTCCTTCACTAGTATCGGCTGCGCGCACCTTGGCGCGCCCGTACGCAGGTGCGGTATGCACAGTCAAGAAGTTTGACGTTATTATGTATCTGGTTTTACCCGTTGGTAATTCTGCAGAGGAAACGAAATTAAAAACATAACAGAAGTGCAGTAGTACATAGAAGGCGGAGGTTGTTTTGAGCTACATTCCTTACTATTACAACACATAAATTAAGACTGCATATTACATACGAGGAGTTCGACACAATCTGTACAGCATTTATAACCGATAACTGATGGTGGAGCGCCGGTTCTTTGGCGTCTTCGATCAGAATCGGCGCCTCTTGTTTGCAGCTGCACATGAGGTTTAGCGACTAAGATGTTATCTCTATAACTTTCATTTGGTGAGCAGCGTTATGTTGCTATGGTCCCGTGTGTATATAATTTAGCTTCTTTTTTAGTGTACCCAGTAGGAGGCTAATCATGTTATTCCATGTGTAATGTGCCGGCATTGCAGTAAGTGTAGATATCATAAGTTTTATGGACAGTTCAACTCATAATCATACCTTGTGGAGGAGACATGATTTCATCATCAGAATATGCATAGAATTCACGACGTTCCGATGTGTTGAGCGCCGAGTCCCCTGGTGAGAACAAAAAGCAGGGTGCGCGCCTTGGCGTGCCCGTGCAGTAATACGTGAAAGCTATTAACATGGTCAGTCGTAATAAATATTTATGTTGGAATTACCCGAAGAAGTTTAATCTGAATATGAACATGAATTGACAGACTTTGTAAAAGGCAGAGAAGACTGACAAATTCTGTGAAGTAAGCTTACTCTGTGAGGTAAGCTAGGCCAAGAAGACTGCATGAACAAAACAGTGAGGCAATGTAAATGCCAGAGCATTGAAAATCTGAGAACATTATAGGTTTATAAAATGTACCTTGATAGCGATTCAACCAACGTACATTCAATCTTGTTCTGTGGGAAGTGTTCAGGCTACAAAAATAGAAATGTCGGGTAACATCAATTTGGTACATTGAGGTCATATAATACAAAACTGAATCTTTAAAGTAGTTAGCAGGTTCACATACTTAAAAATAAAAATATATGTAAGCATTGTGTGGTTTTCAGATTAGGAAAATAGTTGAAACCATGTTATGTATTTATGAATGTAGCCTGCAAACAAACATCACTAACTGAATCCGGCATACATCCTATTTATGTAGAAGCTCAAGTAACCATGAAGAAAAAGAATGCAACTTAAAGTGAAGGAAGCATCCACTACTGACATTACAAAACTTGACAGGTGAATAGGTCTCACAAAATTGAAATTTAATAGAGTAGGATGCAGATCTGAACTGATAAGGACAAAATAGGTACCCAAACTGAATTCGTCTTAGGATACACTATAAATTACATGTGACAGTTAAACCTCAACCAATCAACCATCTCTGAGAGAACCAGCAGTGGAAACCTTGTAAAAAATGCGACCTACGTAAGGCTAGAAAAATCATGTGTTGATATAACCTGAATTTTTATTGGACGAAAAAAAAGATCCATGTTAACAATCTATGAAAGCTGTAAATGCTGTAGTAATTTGAATCCATACATACAAAGGAGAGGTAGTTACCTATAGGAATCGGAATTCTAAAGCCATGTACAGAAATGAGAGCACTGAAAAAATCGTTGGAAATATATGCAATGACCATGTATTGATACGAAATTCATAAATTTGAAAATTAAACATGGTGAAATCAATAACTAAACTCTCTATGAGAATCTATCCAATTAACATGTGAAGTACTGAAACTTGAAATCTGTTAATTTTCACAATTTCATATAGTGATAGTTCTACAATTTAGGCAGGGATTGTAGGAGGTGTTTTGCTTGCACTAAGTGCTTGATGGATATACTGTGCATGGGAAAGTTGAGCTAATGCTCGAAACTATAACGAATGGAACTCCTGGAGAGAGCAAAAACGGAACTCTTGGTGAGAGCAAAGATGGAACTCATGTGAAGGCCATTGAAGTGTACCCTTAATAACATGCAGTGTTAGCTGTGTATGTATACTCTCTGTCTATCCTACAAAAGTAAATAAAATGCAAGTAGATCCCTATTTCATGAGAAGAGCTTAGAATTGTATATGAAACAACACTGCTAAAAATGATTAGTTTCCTTTGTACCCAATCTGATTTGCCTTTGTATCTGCAAGTATAGATTGGAAAAAAAAAACATGTCTTCTTAATCGCCTTAGAGTCTTAAGCAACAGGTCTAAGTTCCCATGACTTCCATTCCAACCCGACAACCATCGGCCAAAAATTTTAGTGGCCTGTGGAATGATGCCGACGATATGTGTTGCAGAAAATGAGCAGGAAACCACAAGATTTGGGAGGGTATAACATTCTTTAAAAGATACATGTACTGAACAGGAGAATTTTTTTAATGACTGGTTGATGGTGTGTACCTCATATGTATGTGTAGCAGAACTTTAGCCCATATGAGAGAGAATAATGTATAAACTATGGTACGACACCTCACATGTATTAATGAAGTTAAACTAAGTTCATTAGAATTCTTGTAAACTATGGAAACACAAGTCGATGAATTGATCGGTCCTCCTAACTCGACAAAACCCAAAACAGAGTGGTGTATTAAGAACACTGAGCAGTAAAAAATTCATACCCTGGAACTTGTGTTGGTCGACCGAATCTAAAGCATGAAAAAAGCATAGAAAGGCATTTTAGATTGAATCTAAAGTACGATAAAAGCACAATAAGGCATTTTAGGTTTTATTATCAGGCATAGGCTAATTATATACCCTGAAATCTGCATGGACAAATTAATAGCATGTTTAGCTATCTACGGTGAACTGAATCTGAAGAATAAACTGGAATGGTGCTCACCTGCAAGTCTGCAACCTTTGCATGAACATCGACAAGAAGGTAAGCTAAATCAACAACAAAATATATCACATTCCCTGCAGAACAGAACATGATTATTAATTGAAACAACCGAAGGCAGTGGCTGGTTCAATATTCCTTTTTTTACATATCAATGAACCAAAAAATAGGGCCTTGTGAGAGTGCAGGAGAAGGTGCAAGATAAGCGGACTCTGCCAATCTGAATCGGGCTTCTAAATTAGGCAAAAACAAGACCCAGTGACTACATGGGATTGTGAGAATGAGTAGATTGAACCAAACTGAAAATTTGTGAGGGCAGTACGAAGGTCTGTGAGGGAGAAAAAAAGGCCATCGTCGGGTGGCCGCTGCACCCGGGGGCCACGCCGGAGCGCAACCACGACACCCCGCCGCGGCCTCGCCCCGCTAGCGCCTCGCGCCTCGAATCGGCGGCGTCGGGGCCGGCCCTGCACACCAGCACGCCAGGGGGGGAGAGAGAGAGAGAGAGAGAGAGGAAGGAAAGGCAGGCGCCGCCACCGTAGCCACAGCCGCCATGACCCTCGTCGTACCCTAACCCTAACCCTAGGGCACATGGTGAACGTCACCTGCTAGGATCTGCGTGGTGAGAAGACATGGAGACGGAGGAAGAGGGAGAAGGGAGGGGGCCGGCTGCGGCACCGCCGCCGTGCCGCGCCGCTCCGCCCACCCGCCCCGGCTGGCCGCCGCCGCCGCCCGCCCTCGCGGCCTGGCCGGCACCGCTGCCGTGCTGCCCGCAACGCTACACAGGGGCCGTGCCCACCGCCGCACAGCCTACCCGAGCCACCGGGGCCGCGCCCGCGCCGCCGCACCGGCGATCCGTAGCGCCCGCGCAAGGCCGCGTCGGGGGTAACTGGGAGAGGAAGAAACATCGGGAGTTTTTTTCTTAACGGTGTATGAGGAGGGGGGCTCTGAAAGTAGAAGTTATGGGCCGAAGCTGCTATTATATATGAATGGCCGGATTCAGACGAGAATTAGAAGAAGTCAGCAAGAAGCGAGAAGCGGCTTCATGTAAAATCCCGTAGCAGTAAAATCTAGCCATCAAACTTAAGATCTTACGGTGGGGTGAATTTCAGGTGACGTGGATGGCGGTTCTGGCGAGGAAGCTAGCGCCCTTTGTTTGGTTTAATTAATTAACTAGTATGGGTTGTGCGCGCCTTGGTGCGCCCGTGCGATGATGCGGTGGACAAAGTGAAGAAATGACGATGTTATAGTTTGGGTACACTGGTCGGTAGATATGTAAAAAAATAGATATGGAGATACAACAGAAGTGTATCAATAAGCAAAGGTTGTATTGGTCTCAGGTACATTTGTTATCATTACAATACGTATACTAAGACTGCATAGTGCATAGGAGAAGTTTTACGTGGAGTGCACAATATTTAGAACTGATAACTGATGGTACTTATAGGCGATAGAGGATGTTGGAAGACTCGTGGGCTAAGCTGTAGATGTCTTCAGAGCTCGTCATCTGCAGCGTTGATTTTGCAGCTTGTCTGATCAGATCCGGCGCCGCTTTGGCGTAGCTGTACATGAGTTTTAGCGGGTAAGATGTCAACTTGATAAAATGAACAAAATAGTAAATCGAATCGCTCCAGGCTATCATCTTTCGAAGAAGAAATACAGGGCTGAAGTGGTTGGGTTAAACAAAAACTCAGCATATAGTCCTAGCTGGCTGTCCTTGCTGCCACCATTTCTCCATATGCTCGCCTAGCAACAATAAGAACTCTTAAGTTTCAAAAGGAAAGCAAGTTACATGCTAATACATGGAACATGTATTGTCAG
>CM041639.1:41451723-41541388 GCA_023333625.1 Bothriochloa decipiens | reverse complement strand
CCGCCGCTGCCGCGCTGCCCGGCCGCCGCCGCTGCCGCGCTGCCCGGCCGCCACCGCTGCCGCGCCGCCTGGCCGCTCCGTCAGCCCGCCTGGCAGCACCGGGGCGGCGCTCACGTCGACGCCCGACCGCGGCTCCCGCGCATGCTGCTGCTCCTCCGCGCCCGCACGGCCGCGCCGACGCGGGAGGCCGGGGCCGGGGTCGGGTTCGGGAGGACGAGGAGGAAAATGAGAGTTTTTTTTCTTTAGATTGGTTGAGTTTATATTCGGGATTCTACCCAGAAGCTGGGATTGTGGAAGCAGGTAAACAGAAGCGGATTCGGGTGGAAGCTAGGTTCGGTAGAATTTGGTGGGAGTAACTGCAGCCATCGATCTGAGAATCCAACAGTTGAAAAAAGTTACGGCGACGTGGCTGTTGTTTCTTTCGTGAAACCTTGCGCACTATGTTTCTCTTAATTCTATATGCATGTGGAACAAATAATAATTAGAAAGCCCATTCAAGCATTATCTTAGTATATCTTACAATGAAGAGGTATGCAATCACATTCCAGACTGAGGTTAAAACCTCCTCTGCAAACAAATTCCATCACGGCCACTATCAAATTCTGAAGGAACATTAATCATGTGTCGACAAATTTGAAAAGCACAAAATTTCAATCATAGATGATGGGTGTACTCATGCTTCCAACATGAGAAAGTAGAATGGTGTTATTAACAAAAAAAAATTGCAGATACAAATAGAGTAACTAAGTAGATCCCCTGAAATAGCTTGGCAATACCCATGGAAAGGATCTGCACACATGCTTTCCTTTGAGCACAGGGGTATGAGATACCGAAGAAGAGGTAGATTTGTATGACTTGTCCAAAACCAAGAGCCCAGCTGACCAGACATCAAGAGCGAGTGACAAGATTCTCTAACTGCTCATCACTTCATCAATGTCCACCTGACAACCACTTAGAGAAGCAGGGTACATAAGGATATAGTGGGGTTCTAAACCGGTCTCCTAGAGTCTCTTCTTCGAAACATCATCCCAGAGTCTTGATAGTATGCTCTTTGCTGTTCATGAAATCGTATGACACAAGAGCACTTCGGATTCCCGTCCTGAACGTAGTTTTAGTAAGAAAAATCAAGGTATCTTCTGGATGGATTCCACACAACTCATAAGTCTCTGCAGGTGAAGACAGTATGGTGGTATGCTTCAGGATCCACTCATGACGTCCATCGTAGTCCTCAAGAGCCTAGATCGATAGGCAATAGTCATTATTGAACCAGTCATGTGACATTTTCTCCACAGCGTAGAAGCAGCACCGGGACATGCCGATGAACTGAAAATACCTCGGAGCAGGGATCGTTCCCCATGTTTTCCCATCTTTATCAACTGTGACTATCCAAGGTGAAGAAAAAGAAACAGAGGCTGTCAGGTGCAAAGTGCCATTGAAGAAGGCAGTTGTTACCTCATAATAACAAATAGTTGTATAGGCACCCCATCTGCTCTTCCTGTATGCCCATCCTCTGGTTTTCGATGAGTATATCTGCACTTTGGCGACCTTAGAAGGCTTGCCGTAGACACCTTCGACTTTATGCACGACAAAGAATGCGAACACATAGTTTTTACATAACCATTGTGGAGAGCCCTTGTTGTGTGATGAGCGATTGTCAACATGCCAACACTTTGGTGTGTGGTTGGTTCGGTGGATCTACTGATCCCCTGGCACAGGGTTATGTGTCAAAACGGTGTCTCTTGGCTCGTGATGTGCAGGTGTGGAGTCCGGATGCGGTGGAAGCGGTCGGGAGAAGGTCAAGTAGGGCATGCCGTGCTGACGGACCGGGTGTGATGAAGAGCGGACGCTAGGCTTGGACTGACGAACCAGACGGTCGGGTGGCCAGCCGCGGTGGCTGACACCTGGGACATTGACAAGCGCAAGTGTACACGGCGGGGGACGCGTACGGGCTACGCTGCTCGCGAGGAGGTTTGGTGGTTTGATCTCCAAACCATCGGCGGGGGACGCGTATGGGAAGAGCACCCCCTAATGTGCTCGTGCCCTCTGGGCTTTTACCTTCATGAGATTTTCGTGATGAATTTGTGTTCCTGTTGTTCTTGACTTGTTTATCCTGAGTTCCCCTTCCCCCTCTATTTTTGTGGTCGAATCTCTTCGTTTTTGCATCGTTTGAGTCCATTTTTCTTGCGTTAATTTGAGCTATGACGTGAGAGGATCAATCGTACCAAAGGGTTTGAGCTAATTCCTCATGAGCTAGTAGATCGGTGTGATTTTGTGTTCATGGAAATTTCTTGAACGAATTTTACTCCCTTTCTAATTTCTCCATCTATCTTCGAATTGGGCCATGATACTTTGAGGATAGCCTCTCCACTGCATGTTGGAACAATCCCTCCAAATCTTGTTGCAGTTGGTGCTGATTTGAGAGAGATCTGGTCGATTCTTGGAAGAGGCAATTTTCGGGCGATTTCTGGACCACCTGCGGATAGTCCGCGCCCTGAACGGCAGACAGTCCGGGAATCGGGGTTCGGACGCATGTGTTCTTCATTTTACTAAGTCAACTTTTGTCCGCTACCGCAGACAGTATGGGACTTGAACCCCAGACAGTCCGACGGCCGAAAACCAAGCCAGTGGCCTCTGTGGCTGGGCTATTGAGTGAACCATGGACAGTCCGGCGCTAGCACCGCGGATAGACTGAGGGTCCTCCAGACCAGATCTGAGCTCTCGGTCTTCCTGTTCCTTCAGACCAGATCTGAACTCTCAGTCTTCCTGTTCCTTCTAGGACTTTTGACCCGCGGACAGTCTGGCTCACAAGGCGCGGATAGTCTGATGGTGTACTGCGTCAGCTCTATAGAGTCTGTTTCAGAAGTTGGGTTTTTGGTTTTTGACCCACGGACAGTCCAGCGTCTAAACCGAGGACAGTCTGGGATTTTGGTTTTTAGTTTTTAGTGAACTCCTGAGCTTCGACTTCGTACAGACCTGACCT
This sequence comes from Bothriochloa decipiens, assembly GCA_023333625.1. Lineage (NCBI taxonomy): Eukaryota > Viridiplantae > Streptophyta > Magnoliopsida > Poales > Poaceae > Bothriochloa > Bothriochloa decipiens. The sequence goes on along the minus strand of CM041639.1, from coordinate 41,538,408 downwards.
GCCCAGTCCGGCCCTGGACTTGCAGACAGTCCGACGTGGACTGTATCAGAACCTGTCTGTACCTACGGACAGTCCGGGCTCTGTACCGTGGAGAGTTCGTGCCTGTGCAGTAAAGCTGAGTTGAGTTGTTTCGTGCTCGTTCGTTCGAGGATCATTCTTTGAGTTATTCCTTGGTTCTTGTGGTGACTCGTTATGTTCCTAGGGAACATCCACCCTCTCAATAGGGTCGTGGTCGCTACCGGTTTGTGAGTTTACTTCTAGGGTGTTTGTTGAGTCAAGGACCTAAAAGATTCGAAAGAATTTTTGAGGCTCCCATTCACCCCCTCTGGTCGCCTATCTGGTCCTTTAATTGGTATCAGAGTCAGTTAAGGATCACTACCACCTTAATCGGTCCGTGATCCATAGAAGGCGACATGGCTTTGAATCACCGACTGGGCAAGCCACCCCAATTCAATGGGGAGAACTACTCGTATTGGAAGATTCGTATGCAGGCCCATCTTCAGGGGATTGATTCGTGTGTTTGGGAGATCATTGAGAATGCTGATTACGTCATACTTGCTGCCTGTATCAATCAAGAGCAGATCGACCAACACAATGCGAATAATATTGCACGTCCTGAGCTTTATGCTACTCTTTTGATTCCTGAGTTTGATCGTGTCTCTGATTGTATGACGGCTCAAGAGATCTGGAGGAGGCTTCAAAGCTTCCATGAGGGTACAACCCATGTCAAAACCAGACTCTACGAGACATACAAGCGAGATTACGAGAACTTTACTCAAGTTGATAGAGAGACTGTTGATTCGATGTTTTCTCGCTTTACCACCATTGTGAACAACATGCGAGCTAACAATGTAGCTATGCCCTATGACGATCATCAGAGAGCACTCAAGCTTCTATACGCTCTAGATCGGAGGGTCTGGGAGGTCAAAGTGTAGGCGATCATCGAGTCGGCCAACTACAAAACTCTCACCATAGATGAGCTATTCAGCAAGCTCAAGTCCACCGAGATCGACCTCCAGACGCCGGCGAGGATCAAGAATCTGTCTGCTCCTACCATGGCTTTGGTGTCAGGTAACTCAAGTTCAAGTTCTTCTTTGGCTAATCCTTCATGGTTGTCTCTTGCCTTGTCTTTTCTTGTGTCTACAACAGAGGAGCAGATGGAGGCTCTTGGGGATGATGAGCTGACGCTTGTTATTAGCAAGTTCTTGCGGTTTTACAACAACCGCTTGAACCGTAGACATGGTGGCATCAAGCAAGGTTGTTTTAGGTGTAGAGAACCCGACCACTACATCCCCAACAAGCACAAGAGCTACTCCGGCAAGCACGACTACCCCAAGCACAAGGAGAAGCATGAGTCGTCCTCCTGCAAGTACAAGTCCAAGAAGAACTTCGACCCTGAGTGCATGAGCAAGAAGTACTTCGAGGCTTTGCAAGCAAAGCAGCGCGCTCTGGTCATGAACTTCAGCGGCGTTGACTCCAATGGTGACTCTCCACCAAGTGATGATGAGGCTGAGAAGAATGTCGAGAACAAGTTCAACGGCTTGAGCTTCTATGCCAACGAGCACCGAGGAGGTTACTGCACCATGGTGCTCGATAACAACACCACCACCGGCGATGAAGAAGAGGTCGACACCAACCCTGAGGTAGAACACACAATTGAATCTCTTCTCGCTGAGCTTGATTTTGTGACTGACACTGTGCTCAAGCAACATGCTTTGCTTATTCGTGCTACTCAAGAATGCAATGGTTTCAAGGCTAAGTATCTCGTAGCTTAAGAAGAGCTTGAGCAGGCTAAGAAGGATAGGGTTGTTGTGTCCGATGAGACTGAGTGCGATGAATGCGTTGTTCACATGTCTAGTCTCATTTCTTTGCAGTCCAAGTACTCTATTTTGGTTGAGGAGTTGGATAGGGCTAGAGCTGAGCCAGTTTTATCAGGTCCTTACAAATCTTGTGCTGAGTTATGCTCTAAGCTTTTTGAGAAGGTTGCTAGGATTATTGTGCTTGAGAAGTCTAGTGAGTTCGGTACTAGTGCTAGATGTGCTTGCTGTGAGGCTTTGGAGGTTGAGCTTAGAAACTGCAGGCATGACAAGAAAAATACCAAAGAGGAAAACACATTCCTTCGGCACATGCTGAGTCGGCTTTCTTGTAGTGAGCCACAGTTGGGCATGATGATGAGTCAGTTTAAGAGGGGTACTGACACAACGGGTTTAGGCTTTGCTTCAGGTGGGGAGGGTAAAAATGTATTTGGCAAGGTTGGTGAAAATAGTGGTTTGAGTGTGAGTTAGAAACCCACCAATCCTCCCAAGCTCATCAAGATTAACCCACCTAAGCCCTCTGAGCCTACCAAGCCCATTGTGAGGGATGGAGTGATTGATGAGACTCCCAAAGCTCCATCTTAGAAACAAGTGTGGATTCCAAAACCTAACCACCTCAGGAACCCACTTGATACTTTACCAAATATCTCTGATAAGCCCCTTCCTAAGGCTAAACCACCTCCAAGAGTGAACCATGTCCACAACAGAGTGAGTCACCCACAACCCAAGAGAGAGGTGTACCACTGTGAGTATTGCAAGAGGGATAGTCACTTGTTTGAGTTTTACTTTAGGAGGAAGACAAATGAGAGGCGTAAGTTTGAGCTTTCACACCAGAACATGAATCGCCCATCTCATGGTATGCATGCTTCACCTGCTTAGAGGAGCAATACTAGACCTAGAGGTGCAAGACCTCAAGGTGCTAGGCCTTAGTTTGTGAGACCACGTGATGGTCATGCCCGGCGAGGTCCAAGTTGTCCTCAATACGACTCAAGGGTCTCGTGGCAGTGGCTCTCAGTCCTACACTTCTAGCGGACCACGTTTTCTCTCTCGTGGCTATCGCTACTCTCCCATGGGACATGGCATGCATGGTGTTTTTCCTAATACTTTTCCTAGGTAAATGACCCAGCACTGGTTTTCTCCTCAGTTTACTAACCCCAGTGTTGGATTGTTTGCTCATCCCATGTCTTTCTATTGATGCAGCATGGAGGCTTAGAGAACATATGGCTTGTTGATTTCGGGTGTTTGTGCCACATGACCAGAAATTCAAATTGGTTCTCCAGCCTCAACCCCATGACCTCTAAGGAGTACATCACATTTGGGGACAATGGTAAGGGTAAGGTTCTTTCTCGTGGGTCGGTAAGGCTCAATGAGAACTTTGTCCTCAAGGATGTTGCTTTGGTTTCAAGCTTGCATTTCAATCTCCTTTTGGTATCGCAACTCCTTAGAGATGGTTTTGAAGTGTGCTTTAAGTCAGGCCTTTCTCACACTTTGGATTCTTGTGGTGATCTTGTTTGCTCGATTGTGCCTTTTGGACTTGTGTTTTGTGCCGATTTTTTTGTTCCTTCGGCGTGTCTCGGTGTTTGGTGGAAGGCACTTCTTCTGAGCTTTGGAAGTGGCATAGGAGGCTTGGTCATTTGAGTTTTGACTTGCTTGCAAGATTGAGCTCTCTTGATCTAATCCGAGGATTGCCTAAGCTAAAGTTCGAGAAGGACTTGGTTTGTCACCCTTGTCGTCACGGGAAGATGGTAGCCACTTCTCATTCCCCTGTGAACCAAGTGATGACCAAACAACTTGTTGAGCTTCTTCACATGGACACTATAGGTCTAGCTCGGATTCAGTCAGATGGTGAGAAGTGGTATGTTCTTGTGATCGTGGACGACTTTTCTCGCTATTCTTGGGTCTTTTTGATGGAGTCCAAGGATGAGGCATTTTCTCATGTGCGGGATTTGATTCTTAGGCTACAAAATGAGCTTCTCAAGAATGACATGAGAGCTATACGCAATGGCATCGAATTCAAGAACTCTTATTTTGAAGCCTTTTGCAAGTCTTTGGGTCTTGAGCACCAGTTTTCTTCACCTTATGTGCCTCAGCAGAATGGGATTATTGAACGCAAGAATCGGACCCTTGTTGAGATGGATAGGACGATGCTCGATGAGCATAGGACTCCTCGGCGGTATTGGGCCAAAGCGATCAACACAGCTTGTTACGTCTCAAATCGCATCTTTCTTCGTGCTTTCACAAAGAAGACATCTTATGAGCTGCGGTTTGGTCATCTCCCCAAGGTGAGCTATTTCAGAGTCTTTGGGTGTCGATGCTTCATACTCAAGCAAGGTAACTTAGACAAGTTCGAGTCATGCTCTTCTAACAACATTTTTCTCGGTTATGCTAATCACTCACGTGCATATAGAGTACTTAATCTTGAGACTAACCGTGTCATGGAGACTTGTGAAGTTACCTTCGATGAAACCACACCTTGTTCTTCTCCTGTCTTTGAGCGTGCAGGTGATCAGGAGATGGGTGAAAGCATCTTTGTGGAGGATGAGCAGGACGATGCTGATTGGGGTGCTCCCGAGCTGACTCCACCGGTTGCCCTGGTCAACCTGCGATGACTACGTCAGTACGAGGCCCTGATTCTTCGTCTTCAACTTCTTGAGGACCGAACGACTAGTATCCCTCTCTTGCACCTGAGGGAGCTCCAGCTGCGGTTGAGGGGAAGGCTACTTCATCAAGAACGGTGCCTGTACATATTCAGCACCATCATCCTCCGGAGACCATGATCGGTAACCTCAACCAGCGTGTCACTCACAACAGGTCCTATGAAATCTCTCATTTTGCACATTTTACTTTTGTTGCCGATTTCAAGCCCAAGGATATCGGACACGCACTATCTGATGCAGATTGGGTTAATGCCATGCATGAGGAGTTAGAGAACTTTGAGAAAAACCAAGTTTGGGTCCTAGTTCCTCCACCTCCACAATGTCATCCCATAGGTACCAAGTGGGTGTTTAAGAATAAGCAAAGTGAGGATGGGGTGATAGTTAGGAACAAGGCTAGATTGGTTGCTCAGGGTTTTTGCCAGAAAGAGGGGATAGATTTTGAGGAAACCTTTGCTCCTGTTGCCCATTTAGAGGCCATTAGGATCCCCCTAGCCTTTGCAGCTTCGAAGTTTAAATTGTACCAAATGGATGTCAAGAGTGCTTTTCTCAATGGGTACATAGAGGAGGAAGTGTATGTGAGGCAACCCTCTATCTTTTAAAATCCTAAGCACCCTGACCATGTCTACAAACTCCACAAAGCCTTGTATGGTCTCAAACAAGCCCCGAGAGCATGGTATGCGAGGTTGAAGTCCTTTTTGCTTGGGAAGGATTTTACCATGGGCTCTGTTGATAAGACTTTATTTCTCCTCAAGCAAGACAAAGACATTATCATTGTTCAGATATACATGGATGATATAATCTTTGGTGGCTCTTCACACGCCCCTGTGGCAAGGTTTTCTGATTTGATGAGCAGAGAGTTCGAGATGAGCATGATGGGCGAGTTGACATTCTTTCTTGGGTTGCAAATCAAGAAAACTCGAGAAGGGATGTTTGTGCACCAAGGCAAGTACACCAAAGATCTCCTAAAGAAGTTCGACATGGGCGAGGCCAAGCCTCTTTCGTTGCCTATGGCGACTACCATTGCCTTAGATGAAGACGTTGAGGGAGAAGCCATGGACCAGAAGGAGTACCGCAGCATGATCGGGTCGTTGCTGTACCTGACGATGACGAGATGGGACATTTAGTTCGTGGTCTGTCTTTGTGCGCGCTTTCAGTCTTCTCCACGCACCTCTCATCATCAAGCCATCAAGTGAATCTTGAGGTACCTTCGTTTCACTCCTGAGTTCGGTCTTTGGTACTCGACTGGTTCCACCCTCTTGCTCTCTAGTTATTCAGATGTTGATTATGCTGGATGACATGTTGAGAGAAAGTCAACTTTCGGTACTTGTCAGTTCTTGGGTTCATCTCTTATTTCTTGGTCCTCTCGCAAGCAGTCTTCCATAGCCCAATCTACATGTGAGGCTGAGTATGTTGCTTCTGCCGCTTGTTGTTCTCAGCTGCTTTGGATAGTTGCTACCTTGAGAGATTTTGGCCTAGACTTCACCCGAGTGCCACTCTTCTGTGACAGCACCAGTGCCATAAGTGCAGCCAAAAACCCAGTGCTCCATGACAAAACCAAGCACATTAAGGTGAGGTACCACTTCTTGAGAGACAACTATGAGAAGGGAACCATAGACCTGATACATGTCCGCACCAAGAACCAGCTAGCTAACATTTTCACCAAACCTCTCGACCAAACCTAGTTTGCACGTTTGCGAGGGGAGTTGGGAGTTTGCTATCCTTTTTAGTTGAGGGTCGCTTTGTATCTTGTATACTAGCTTTTGCTCCTTTTCTTTTTTGTTTTTGTTTTCTTTTGTATCATATTGCATTGCATATCATCATGATCATATATCATGTGCATAGCTTCACTTGTATAGCTTGTTGATTACTTGTTGATATGATTTATGGATACATGATGGCTATATAGCAGCTTAGGCTGTTTTTTATCAACTTGATACATGTTACGAGCTAAGCCTATTTTTGAAATGTGAACATGCTTAAATACTTGATTAAACCTGAAAAATTGTTCACCATTGAGATGGCAACTAGCATATGTAGGATATGTTGAGATCCATGTGCTTTCATATGTATGCTTTAGTTGCTATGTCTCATGTTTCTTGAATCATATACTTAGTTCGGAACTCTTGATATCTTTATGCTAAAACTTGATGTCTAAGCTAAGTATTGATTAAAAATGCTTTAGAGTTGGATCTTTACTGTCCCACGTCAATGTCATGAGACTGCTTCTCATTCTCTCGAGTGAGATGAACTTGGGCATTGTAGTGCTAGTCTACAACCACTCGTGACGAGACAGCTTCCCACTTGCACATAGGGATGAACTCGGCGTGTTTGAAAAACATGATAAAAATAACAACTCTTTTAGCGGACAGTTTTGATCCTCTCACATACACATGTCTAAAAATAACCTTGTAAAACCGCTGTAAACTCTGATCAATGTTGAAGCTACAAGTGATAAGTGCTTCCTTGAGACATGATGTATGATCGTTATATGGGATAGTTCACTTTTGTATACATGTGCTAGCACTAGTTTGATCTTATGCTTATATGTGCTATGTGCTATCCTCTTTGTTGAACACCTTTTATGAGATATGCTTAAAATTGGTCCAAATGCTTATGATTCACATTCCGTTTCATTTGATCAATTTGAGCATTGGCCTTGTCTTGCGCTTGTTGTAATACATATACCGTACCAACTTGAGCATGGTTTTAATTCACTTGCTATACTCCTAAAGCTTTGTATACTTGCATTGTACATCTTGTGCATTTCATAGCTGATTTAAGGGAGAGTTGCTATCTTGTCCACTTGATAAGTGCTTTGTCAACAAGGGGGAGAATGATTCCACAAATCCAGAGTGTGCATTCATGTGCATTTGTGAGGTTGATGTACTTGTCGAGGGGGAGTCGCACATTTGCTTTGCTAGATTGGTCGATCTGTTTGCCTCTGTCTTGAGGGTCTAGCCGCTTTCAGGTGTTTTGAGCTTGTTTTTGCTTGGTTGCGTCGAGCCGTTGCCCATGTCTTTGGGGACCAAGCTGTTGGTTTTGCTTTGCTCATTGTGAGTGACCGTTTCAAGCTTTCTTTGGCTTTTGGTCACTTGAGTGGGTTTTCTCTGGCTTTGTGTTGGTGTTGACAATGCACTCATCAAGGGGGAGATTGCGAACGCATGGTTTTTACATAACCATTGTGGAGTGCCCTTGTTGTGTGATGAGCGATTGTCAACATGCCAACACTTTGGTGTGTGGTTGGTACAGTGGTTCTACTGATCCCCTGGCACAGGGTTGTGCCAAAACAGTATCTCTTGGCTCGTGCTGTGCAGGTGTGGAGTCCGAATGCGGTGGCAGTGGTCGGAAGAAGGTCAAGTAGGGTGTGCTGTGCTGACAGACCAGGTGCGGTGAAGGACGGACGCTAGGCTTGGAATGACGGACCAGATGACTAGGTGGCCAGCCATGGTGGCTGACACTTGGGACATTGACAAGCGCAAGTGTACACGGCGGGGGACGCGTATGGGCTACGCTACTCATAAGGAGGTTTGGTGGTTTTTCCTCAAAACCATCGGCGAGGGACGCGTACGGGCTACGCTACTCGTGGGTGGTTTGGTGGTTTGGCCTCAAAACCATTGGCGACGGTTTGGTGGTTTGCCCTCAAAACCATCGGCGACGGGTTTTGCGGTTTGAGCCTCAAAACCTGGGCGGAGGTTGAAAGTCCTATGTTTGGTGTTGGTAATTTGTGACAATGCCTAGAGCTAATCATCTTGGTCTAGCATGTATGTAGCTATATGATGATTGGCTTAGGTGACATGGTGGAGCAAGGATCAAGAATGAATGATATGATCAAGTGCTCATCATGATCAAGGTGGATGAAGGTGCAATACAATGCCGATACTCGACACTCAATGCAAAGGTATATGGTAGGGCTTTTCGGTTTGCATCCAAGACACCATAGAGGGTGTGGATGACTTAGGATACATAGTTGTACTGTAAAGAGGGGATTTCTCGTCGCAATTGAATCCCAAATGTGCCTCTAGGTGTCAATTCATTGAGCATATGCATTTGAATAGAGTGCATATTCTTCACCTTCTATGCTTAACTTGAAAATGAGCTAAAACATGTGCTTGAATGTTACACATACTTGGAATAGCTCATACATGATCAAGGCAATCAAGAAAGTTCGACGGACTCATGTAGAAAAGAGAGTTGATGGCTCTTGAATTGGAAAACTTCTTTGATCCTTAGCGTTTTGGATCAAGATGTTTAGTGGGATGCATAGTCCTCTGAATAAGCTTTCCAAGAAGTCCAAGATCATCGAAATCGGAGTTCGGAGCTAAGAATTATGGATGTTTTAGCCGAAGAGTTGTGCTGATGTTTCTGACCTGCGGACTGTTCGAGACATATGTGTGGACTGTCCGCAGTTCATCTTTTCGATGGCCAACAGAGCTGCTCTGGTTCTGATGGCAGGTCCAGAGTTGAACCGCGGATTGTCCGAGATTCAACGGGCGGACTGTCCGGGAAAAATGGAATTTTAGTCTCTGGAAGTATCTGCTCTCGACGGGTTTCATTTGGTAACTCCGGACTGTCCGAGCTACAGTGTCCGGACTATCCGCAGTTCATTTTTTGAACCTAATGGCTAGTTCTTTTAGAACAGCGGACTGTCCGGGCTGAGACCCGCGGACTGTTCACCGTTGAAATTTTCTCAGTGAACAGAGTTTGTTGCCGTTCTGTTGGAGGCGCCGTGGTATAACGGCAGACTGTCCGAATTTTGGCCCGTGGACTATCCACAGGTATCGATTTTGAATCTAACGGATACTTTTAGTGAATGGCGGACTGTCCAGGTATTGTACTGCAGACTATCCGTGTATGTCGCAGAAACTAGGTAACGGCTCTATTCGAAGGGGTACACCTATATATACTTGTTGGCTGGCTCTTGGAGCCCTCTCTTGCCATTCTGAACATCTCTTGACTCCTTTGAGCTAAGCCAATCCCCTCTTTCTCATCCCAACTCATCTCATTGCTTTCGATTGTGATTTTCAAGTGAGATTGAGTGATTCAAGTGCACTGATCATTGCTTTGCATCTAGAGGCACTTGGGGGATTGATTTGTTGTGGGTTCTCTTGTTACTCTTGGTGGTTGTCGCCACCTAGACGGCTTGGAGCAGCTGTGGAGGTCCGGCACGTGGTGGTGATTGTTTGTGGCCGGCTCCGGTGATCTTGTGAGGGGTTGCACCTTCACCGACGGAGCGCCTAAGGTAGCATTAGTGGATTGCTCGTGTCATTGCAACTTCTCACCATTCAGTAGGTTCTTGTGGTGCCCTTGTTGAGGCTTAGTGTGTAATACCAATTAGCCACTGAACCACGTGGTGTAGAGGGACACAACGGAGACTAGCGTGCCGGCAAGCACGTGAACCTCGAGTAAAAAATTGGATTGTCCCTTATTGTGATTGATATTGGTATTCACCCGGTGATTGGTTATCATTGTCATTGATCATCTTGATTGGTTCACTCATCTCGCCAACGTCGGTATAACAAGCTCTTTCCCTTTCTAGCATTACGTTCTTTACATTTTTGTTGTATCTTGCTAGCTTTGTTGTGGTAGTTTATTTAGCTTGAGTAGCTCTTGTTGTGTAGCCAGTGCAAATATCTTGTTGGTCGTTGTGTGAAATTAGTAGAATTATGAATTGAATAGGTGGCTTGCATAAACCCCTTGTAGGCTAACCAAACCGTATATCGCCTCCTTTTATATTGATCAAATTGTCTTAGTTGCTTTTGAAGGAAATTTATTAGGCTATTCACCCCCCTCTAGCCATCTAGACCTTTCAGAGGTCCCAATGCGAACGGATGGCATGTGGCGGCATCAGTGAGATCGCTTTGGAGCGAGGCTACCGGTGAGGAGGCATGGTGGCCGTCGGATCAGGAAATCTCGAGTTGGACCATAGTGCCCCTTGCTAGGTGGTTCGCTCTAGGAAATATCTAGGGGCAGAAGTGGAATTATGTAATAAGCCTATAAATCAGAGGGGACTGCCTCCACTCAGTCCCACCTCTCCAATTTCAGTGTTTGGGTTTCCCAGTCTCTAGTCTTTCAGAGTGTGTGAGGTCCACTACAAACATTGTAGTGATTTGTTCGTGGGAAGAGCACCTCCTAGTGTGCTCGTGCCCTCTAGGCTTTTACCTTCATGAGATTTTTGTGATGAATTTGTGTTCCTATTGTTCTTGCCTTGTTCATCCCGAGTTCCCCTTCCTCCTCTATTTTTGTGGTCGGATTTCTTCGTTTTTGCACCGTTTGGGTCCATTTTTCTGCGTTGATTTGAGCTATGACGTGAGAGGATCAATCCCACTAAAGGTTTTGAGCTAATTCCTCATGAGCTAGTAGATCAGTGTGATTTTGTGTTCATGGCGATTTCTTAAATGGATTTTACCCCCTTTCCAATTTCTCCCATCTCTCTTCGAATTGGGCTATGATCCTTTGAGGATAGCCTCTTCACTGCATGAGGAACAATCCCTCCAAATCTTGTTACAGTTGGTGTTGATTCAAGAGAGATCCGGTTGATTCTTGGAAGAGGCAATTTTCGGGCGATTTCTAGACGACCCACGGACAGTCTGCGCCCTGAACGGTGGACAGTCAGGGAGTCAGGGTTTGGACGCCTGTGTTCTTCATTTTGCTGAGTCAGCTTTTGTCCACTACCACGGATAGTCTGGGACTTGAACCCCGGACAGTCCGACAGCTGAAAACCGAGCCAGTGGCCTCTGAGGCTGGGCTGTTGAGTGAACCGCGGACAGTCTGGCACTAGCACCACAGACAGTCCGAGGGTCCTCTAGACCAGATCCGAGCTCTCAGTCTTCCAATTCCTTCTAGGACTTTTGACCCACGGACAGTCCAGCTCACAAGGCACGCACAGTCTGACGGTGTACTGCGTCAGCTGTACAGAGTCTGTTTCAGAAGTTGGTTTTTTGGTTTTTGACCCACGGACAGTCCGGCGTCTAAACTGCGGACAGTCTGGGATTTTTGTTTTTAGTTTTTAGTGAACTGTTGAGCTTTGACTTCATACGGACCTGACCTGCGGACAGTCCGGCCCTGGACTTGCGGATAGTCCGACGTGGACTGTATCAGAACCTGTCCGTACCTGCGGACAGTCCGGGCTCTGTACCACGGATAGTCTGCGCCTGTGTAGTAAAGATGAGTTGAATTGTTTCGTGCTCGTTCGTTCGAGGATCATTCTTGGAGTTATTTCTTGGTTTTTATGGTGACTCGTTGTATTCCTAGGGAACATCCACCCTCTCAATAGGGTCATGATCGCTACCGGTTTGTGAGTTTGCTTCTTGGGGTGTTTGTTGAGTCAAGGACCTAAAAGATTCGAAAGAATTTTAAGGCTCTCATTCACCACACTCTGGTCGCCTATCCGGTCCTTCAAAGAACACTCTAAAGTGGGAGGAGTCGGCTGGATCAAACCCCAGCCGAATAATTGGAATTGGTGTCCTGCATCTAACTATCGGTTCTATGTCCGGCAAATCGATCCAGTTCCCGGTCGTAGGGTTGCAAACGAAATAGCGAGACAATCCGGGTTTATTATTATATAGGCGATGAAATAGGAGAAGACCGTTGCAGCTGTCAATGATATTAATGTTTAGGTTTCCGGTGGCCGGCAAGAAGGAGAACAGAGGTCCCTCCATGAGCGGAAATCTACTTCCCGACGTGCTGACGAAGCGGAAGTGGGCGGGGGAGCCTCTGCCGAAGAAGAAGCCAGAAAAGGTCCGGCAGATCATGCGGAGAGAAGAGCAGAGGGCGAGCCATGACCTGGAGACACACTTGAAGCGGCAGAGTGACCGGTAGGGGACCCGCGCGAGGATCTCAGAGATGATATCATCGGTGAGCCTGCCCGTGCTACTAAGGCGGCGGCAGCGGCGCTGGCGCCCACCGCGGCCGCTGCGGCGGCTCTTTGAATCCGAGATGGGATTTTCCATTTGTGGGCAGGATAAAATACGTGGATTAGATTGGTTTGCATGGTGGCTGACGGATGATGTATATACAGGCACAAGGCCACCAGCTACCAACTCCTTCAAAGCAAATTGCAAAACTACTCTATACAGGGCATCTCTAAAAGACATTCATCAAAACAATACATTTGGTAAATGGAAGCAAATGCATAGAGTAACCAAGTTTTCCTTAGAAAACAAATAGAGTACCAAATAAAGTAGGTTCAACCCAATAGTTAGGCTAATAGAGTACATGTAGACAACAAAACTTGGAAGGCTTGCATACATATAGAGTTCACATATATATTAATCTCTGTGTGATGGTAACTTTAATGTCCATCTGATAGACAATCTGAGAAGCAAGGCACGTATGGGTGTGCAGATAAATCGCTGTCTGCAAGACTGCAGATAAAACACACTTTCTTCTTATCCATGTCATATGACAGGAGCCTTTTTGGATTGCCTGCAGTTAGGAAGATCAAGCCATGTTTCGGATGAACTGCATGGACAATGAACAAGTAAGAGTCCCAAAAGTTTCTAGGGTATGCTCTAAACATTTGCATCGCAGTGACTGCATGTTTCATGGTCCACCGTTGTCTCGTATAATCCTCAAGAACCTAGATACTGATAGACTCATCGTTGTCACGTCCATTATACCTTCTGTGCACAGCATGCAAGCGCCCTTGAGAGACGCCAATGAAGAGAAAATCATGGGGAGTGGGAATTCTTCCCCAGGCCCTCCCGTCCATGTCCACCGTGAGCAACGAGGAAGAACCAAGACTCGTCAAATGCAGGGTTCCTTTGAAGAAGACGGAATACCAACCTACTATCACAACCCCATGGTCATCACCCCCACTCGCTCTGTCTGTACGACCACGCTTCAGTTTCTAACGAGAAGATCTCCACTCCTGTCATTTGATCCAAGTGTTGTTGGGGGGCTTGGGTGCGTGGGTCGCTCCGGAGCACGAACACTCTGAAGTGGGAGGACACCGCTGGATCGAAGCACAGGCGGAAGGCACGGAAAGAGTATCTTCTCTCCGCCATTATTTCTAGATCCGGCAAATCAATCCACTTCTTCGTCATTGGATTGCAGACAAAGTAGGTTCATTCGACTTGGGGGTGGATGTTGATGCATCTACACAGCAGAAGTCCATTGCAAGAGTCGAGGAAGACCGAGTCGGAGTAGCTGGGGGGCAATTACCATAGGGAAGGGTCAACCATGGGCGAGCCTCTCCCCGATGCATTGACGAAGTGGCAGATGTGCCGAGTGGGGCCAAGGGGCATGGTGCGGAAAAAGAAGCCTGTCAAGGTCTTGGGGCATCTACGAAGGATGGCGGGGTCAGAGCAAAGCGCCCGCCATGACCGAGAGACACACTTAAACTGACAGAGGGAGCGGTACGGCACCCGCGCGAGGATCTCAAGGGTGAGGTCGTCAGGCAGCCTCACTACGCGCGGGTTCTCGCTGGAGGTACACCTCACCTCCATTCGGTGGCCTTTGAGTGCGGCTCAGTGAGGATCACGGCATCGGGAGACGACTGATGGAGTAGCAAACGGATATTCAGTGTAGAGAGCTGCAGGGACAAATACGGTCTTTGAGAACAGTTATAATCCATGATATACAATTGTTCCTTTAATTGAAAAAAGATACAACTTCACAATCCAATTCGAGAAATAATGGGACAGAGCTGCTTACAGTTGCCACAGCTCCATTACTCTGAGTTAATAAATTAGTCTATAGAGCCATATAATCCAGCTCAAAAATAGATGTTGAAATATTTGGCTATTTAAACTTTCAAGGTGTGCCATGCTTTGACGTGTTACAGCTACGCCTCTAGAATCTCAAAAGGAAAATAATGAGCTTATAATGATCTAACCAAATGTTCATAGGACTCGTGGAAATTTTTTTTCCCAACATCCTTCTTAGCGCCCATTTGACCGGGCTCCGTCCGGTAGGAGTAATATGGAGGAGCCTGGCGAAGCTATATATGAATGGGAAGCTCCCGTGGCACATTAGATGCAGGCGGAGCAGGAGCCATGATGAGTGGCACCAAACAGGAAGTATGTGTTAGACACGGCAAATACAAGACCAACATTGTATTAGACTAGTCATGCGCACATCCTTATTAAAGATGGAAACATTTTCATCCCCCTCCTCTCTTGTTTTTTATGAAAAAAATCCCCTCCCCTCCTCTCTTGTTGCAGCCCACCTCCCGCTCCACTTCCTAATCTAATAATAATATTGTTTGTCAACTCCGACATAAGTGTCTCTGTCCCCCTCCATACCATCACCACTATCGATCCAGGCTCTCCAACCACCAAGGATATGTCCTCGCCGTCCCGCCCCATTGTCATCTCGATGACAAACACCACTGGTCCATCGGCCTCCCAAAGGTCCATTTACCACTAAAAAAAGAAGAACCCCAACCTGGATCTGAAACCCTAAACCACCCCGACCTGGATCTAAAACCTTAAACCCATAAACCCTCACCACTGACCTTGCTCGGGGTTGTTGGTCTCCAGATCTCTAACTTGAGGTCGTTGGATCCGCTCAAATCAGTCGAGGAGCCCTTAGCAGCTTTGGATCTGAGAAAGAGAAAGATGAGGTGGGTGGATCGGACTAGGTGTGCAGTCGTCGAGCGTGAATATAATGACCACCCATGACCCACTGACAAGGTGGCCACATGTGTGTCGTGTGTCAATCGCACGCCAATCTAAACAAGCATTTACCACATATGTCGGTCCTCACTGGAGAGGAGAGAGGCGGCGGCGCTGAGTGAGGGAGGGAGATGGAGAGAGAATGAAAGGGAAGGGGCCTATGTCTCTGCCTAGGAGTGAGAAGAGCGGTACCTGGGAGGGAGAGGAGGTTGGGGAAGAGAGCGGCACCCGGGAGTGGTACATGGTTAGGGTTTTCATCCCAGTTATATATACTCGGTGGTGTATATTGGGCCTAGAAATAGTAACGGGCTGGGCTATAATTTTACGGACGGGTCTTATAAAATTCTATTTTTAAAAAATGATATTGTAAATAGATATTTTGGGGACGGATCTTAACATGGCCGTCCTTAAAAATAGATATTTTTGAAGGCGGTTTCCTTAAGACGTCGTCCTCCGTTAATCTATTTTCAAATGCGGACAATTTCAAACTATTCTACTTTGCGAGGTAGTCATTTTTATGCCTTGGTAAATAAAATAGCCACCTCTGTTAATTGTCGGTCATTAACCGATGCAGTTGGATCTTGTAAATCCTACGGTTACAAAGGACACACCGCTTCGCGATATCATTTGTGTAGTGTTATAGGGTAAAGTGAAATTTCAGTAAAACAGAAACTAAATATTCGTGTCTCGTTACTAAGGAACTCGTTTAAAAATTACGTAGTGTGTGAGCTTTACCAAGACTCACTAGAAAAATGCTTAAATCTGCTTCAGGATCCCCTCTTTCCACCGTAGTCGTCCAGAGCCCAAATCAATAGCCGACAATTATCCTCAACCCTATGCACAGCATAGAAGCAGCCCCGAGACAGCCCGATGAACTCAAAATTCCACGGAGCCAATATCAGATTTACATGATATTACAGTTTGAATCTGCTTTGCCATGCGAGTGCGACTATACGTTCAAGTAATTGCCATTATAAGCGCTATACCCTCAATTTATATATAATAACTGTAAGGCTTTTGCTGCGGTATATGTTTTAGTACATATATGATGAATCCGTTGATAGTGGTGGCTGAAATTATTCAGACTAGCTCAGAATGGATCGAACAAGCTATCCTGCTGACCCCAACCGCACAAGATAACAAGAAAGTTCATCAAGGACACCTGAGTTTTCTAATTTTGTCACCAAAGCACAATCATTCTTTTTTCCCTCTCAAAAAGGAATGTTTTTCAGAGGTAGCAAATTAAGCAGTACCATTTTATATAGTTTCTACAGGATTACCAGCGCGTCCAATGCTCTTTTAGAACAACCCACCAGACTACCAGTTATTGGTTTGATTGTGGCATTGTGCAAATAGGCATGGGCCGGAAGAGTAGTATATATATATACCCCTAACTTGCACAATGGAATGGCAAGAGGCATGGATACAATTGCGCTAGTTGCTTCTACCTGACTACCTGTCATGCCACAATGCATGAAGATAAAGAATGCCCACCACAGCATTTTCGACAAGCAGTTCAATATTTTCAACAAGAACCGTTGTTACCATTCCTAAAAATTGTTTCTGCAGTAGTGATCTCAGCGAATCATTCTAGTGTATAGGCTTGCTAGACGCGTCACATAAAACTAATTCTTCTATACTAATACAATGATACACAACACTCTTGCGCATTTAAGAAAAAACAGGAAATCTAGACTATGTGAAATCATAGGTAGTTTACCTCAAATGGTATCATACTGTACATTTGATCTTTCATCTTTCTGATGCCTACATTTTTTTGACACCATAGGGAAGAACGATGCAGATATCCAAGTAATCTGCTAATCTTTCTTCATTCTATATGCATGTGGAAGAAATAACTAGAAAGCCAGTTCAAGCATTATCTTAGTATATCTTACAATGAAGACGTATGCAATCAGATTCCAGACTGAGGTTAAAACCTCCCAGTGCAAACAAACATGATCACGGCCACTATCAAATTCCAAAGGAATATAACAATCATGTGTAGACAAATATGAAAAGCACAAAACTTCAAACATAGATGACGATGAGTGTACTCATGCTTCCAACACGAGAAAGTAGAATTATACGGTGTTATTAAGAAAAAAAAATGTAGATGTAAAGCAAATAGAGTAACTAAGTAGGTCCGCTGAAATAACTCAGCAATACCCATGGAAAGGATCTGCATACATATTTTCCTTTGAGCACAGGGGCATGAGGTAATCGAAGCGGAAGTAGATTTGCCAGCTGACCAGACATCACAAGAGAGTGACAAGATTCTCATTAGTGTCCATCTGACAACCACTTAGTGAAGCAGGGTATATAAGGATATGGGGTCCTATAGCTGTCTCCTAGAGTCTTGATAGTATGCAGATTGCTGTTCATGAAATCGTACGAGACAAGAGAACTTCGGAATCCCGTCCTTTTACTAGGGAAAAACAAGGTATCTTCTGGATGGATTGCACCCACCACATAAGACTCTGCAGGTGCAAACAGGTTGGTGGTATGCTTCAAGGTCCACTCATGTCCATCATAATCCTCAAGAGCCCAGATCGATAGGCGATAGTCGCCATTACGTCGTTTAACTTCATCCACAGCGTAGAAGCAGCCCTGGGACAGGCCGATGAACTCAAAATTCTTCGGAGCAGGGATTGTTCTCCATGTCTTCCCATCTTTATCAATGGTGACTATCGAAGGTGAAGAACCAGAGGCTGTCAGGTGCAAAGTGCCATTGAAGAAGGCACTTCTTATCTGATAACGAACAGCTGTATGGTCGCCCCACCTACTCTGCTTGTATGCCCATCCTCTGGTTTCCGATGAGTATATGTGCACTTCGGCGACCTTTTCCGGCACGTAGACATTAGGGACCTGATGCATGACCAAGAACACTCTGAAGTGGGAGGACTCTGCTGGGTCAAACCCCAACCGAATAACTGGTTGCCTCAATCCCCCGGTCTGTGTTATGATTAGGACGAATAAACGATGAAGAACACAAGATCAAACTACAGGGAGACACAAGATTTAACGTGAAAAACCCCTCCAATACGAAGGGAAAAAACTACGGACGCCAGCCAGCAAACACTCCTTACTATAATCAAGAGTCTGGGTTACAACGCCGTAACGGCAGCTTACAAGAGAATAAATCTCGGTGAAACCCTAGCAAGGGTATATGTATCGTACCGCGGGGGCTTCGCCCCCCGCATCTCCCAAGCTAACTGGTGGCCACCGTGATGGGCCGAACTTCAGACTCCGCTTCGCTCCGTCAGAAGTTCGGCCTTTATCTTAGAGAATGAATTTGGAACATATTCAACGGTCTGTTCTATGTCTGGCAAATTGATCCAGTTCCCAGTAGCAGGGTTGCAAACGAAATAGCGAGGTGATTCTTGATTATTAATATTATAAGTACCGCAGCGATCGAAGAGGAGAAGACCATTGCAGCTGCCGACGATCTCAGGCGCTACTCTTTCGGGTGGCAAGAAAGAGAAGAGAGGACCCTCCATGAGCAGAAATCTTCCCGACGTGCTGACGAAGCGGGCGTAGTATCTGCCGAAGAAGAAGAAGCCGGAAAGAGTCTGGCGGATCATGTCGGGACAAGAGCAGAGGGCAAGCCATGACCGGGAGACACACTTGAAGCGGCAGAGCGACCTGTAGGGAACCCGCGCGAGGATCTCGGAGATGAGATCGTCGGTGAGCTTGCCCACGCTCCTGAGGTGACGGCGGCGGCGCTGGCGCCCACCGCGGCCGCGGCGGCGGATGTTCTGATCCGAGATGCAATTTTGCATTGTATTGTACAATACGATATGGAATAAAATACATGGAATTATCAATGGTTGCATATATGGAGAGAGTTTACGGTCAAACCGGTGCTCAGGTCGTATTCCAAACTAACTCTATCAAATGTCCAGTGAGCTACAAACACTGCACCAGAAAAAAGTAAGAAAAGAGACATGTCCACCAAAGATGGTAACTCTGGATTGGCAAAAGGAGAGAGAGAGAGATATCAAGTCAGCATACGAGTGCCTGCTGCACATATAGCATGTATACTGCTAATCAAACAGACAAGCACAAGGCCACAAGCTACCAAATATCCTCATGGAAAATTGCAAGTAATTCCATATACAAGCATCTAAAAGACATTCAGAACACAATCCCTATATGAAAGCAAGTGCATAAATAGAGTAACCAAATTTTACTCAAAGAAAACAAATAGAGTACCAAAGTAGGTTCATTCCAAATAATAGGCAGTAGAGTACAGGTACACATAGAAACTCGGTCCAAATACAGTTCACATCTCTCTCTCTGTGATGATAACTATCTGAGAAACAAGGCACATAAGGGCGTACATACAGACTGCTCCCTCCAAGAGTCGAGATAAAACGCACTTTCTTCTTATCCATGTCGTAAGACATGAGGCTTATCTGCTTGCCTGCAGTCATGAAGATGATACCATGTTCCGGATGAATTGCATTCACAATGAAGGTGTAATACTCCCCAAAGCTTGTAGGGCGTGCTCCAAACATCTGCATTGCAGCAACTGCATGCTTCAGGGTCCATCGCTGTCCTACATAATCCTCAAGAATCCAGATAGCAATAGACTCGTGGTCACGTGGACGGTTCCTTATGTGCACACCATGCAAGCGTCCTTGAGAGACCCCAATGTAGCTAAAATCATGGGGAGTGGGGATTTTCCCCCCAAACCTTCCCGTCCATGTCCATTGTGAACAATGACAAGGAACCAGCGCTCGTGAGATGCAGGATTCCTTTGAAGAAGACGGAAAGCCAACCTATCACAGCCTGGTCACCCCACTCGCTCTTCTTGTACGACCACGCTCCAGTCTCCGATGAGAAGATCTCCACTCCTGTCGTCACTAGATCCCAGGATCCTGGGAAGCGTTGTTCGCTCTCAAGCATGAACACTCTGAAGTGGGACGACATGGTTGGATCAAAGCCCAAGCGGAAGACGCGATTACAAGACGTTTTCGCTGGCATTTTCGGGTCCGGCAAACCCATCCACTTCTTCGTCGCCGGATTGCAGACAAAGTAGCTATATGCGACCTGGGGCTGCGGGTGGGTATCGCCGCAATTGCACAGCAAAAGTCCATTGCAGGAGTCGAGCAAGCCCGAGTCGGAGTAGCCGGGGGGCAAGAACGACATGGAAGGGTCAACCATCGGAGGGCCTCTACCCGACGCATTGACAAAGTGGCGGGCGTACCGAGAGCGTCCGAAGGGAAAGGTGCCGAAGAAGAAGCCGGAGAGGGTCTGGGGGCACCTGCGGAGGACGACAGGCTCAGAGCAGAGCTTCCGCCATGTCCGGGAAACACACTTGAACTGGCAGAGGGAGCGGTAGGGCACCCGCGCGAGGATCTCCCTGACCAGTTCGTCGGCCAGACTCACCACGCGCGGCTTCTTGCTGGAGGTACACATCACCTCCATCTCGTGGTCTTTGAGGGTGGTGGTGGGAATGGGGATCCGACCTGCAGCAGCAGCACAGCACTAATGGAGGCTTAGTGAGGATCACGGCATTGGTAGACAGCTGATTGAAGGGCAAACGGTTTCATATATGGCAGAGCAAATATTCAAAGGTTATGGAGGGGAAGCTCATCTCTCACCTGGCTGCCTGGCCTGTATCTGGCCGTGTGTCAACATCTAAACACCACGCACCAATTTATTTAGAAAGAAGAGTTCTTTTTCATTCCGATCTTCAGACAACCAACACCAAATACGCTTGGATCTTCATTGTGCGTAGAAGAGCTGCATGAAAAAAAAAACGTCAACAGACCCATGGTTGTTCAGTGACAAAGATGCGTGCATGATATATAAAGGTAGTTCACGTGCTCAGACACAGTGGCAGACCTAGGACTTTTGCATAGGGTATGCGGTATGCCACACAAAAATTTTGACATGTAATTCGGTAAAACCATTTACCAACCCTCTGAGAACATGAACAATTCCAATTAAATATTCACATGATGATCTTACAAGTTTATATTAACATAACATCAAAGAGCTAGTTGTTTTTTTAGTGATGTCTTCTAACACTAAATTTTGAGCAAATTAGGAACCAATCTCTAGTATATTAATCTTGGGTGGAGATTGGGAAACTGCCTTTCAGCCTGCATGCGGCCATGGGGGCAACATTTACATTCATAAGTGGTGAATCGTCAGCCAATACTTCTCAATCTAATCTTAGGTTTTTTTTCTTATCAAGTATATACCATAGATGTTACTTGAGGCCAAGGTATGCAGTGGACCACCCTGCATACCACCTTGGTCCGCCCATGCTCGGACATCCGATCGATCGGATGACCGCTCCAACTCCACACCAGTTTCCTCGCCCCCGCCGCAGGCCACTGCCCCTCCGCGGAAGCTAGGGCTCGCCGGAGCTCCGGCGAGCCCTAGCGCTTGCGGCGACCGCCCTCTTCCCTCCCCCGGGGCCTTCAGCGACCTTGCCGTCGTCTTCTTCAACTCCGGCGACCTCGCCCCTGCCCTAGGCCTGGCCCGACCGCCTCCCCCGCCGCCCGGGCTTCCTAAGCCGCCCACCTACCTCCCCACCGCCTGTCTTCCCTTCCTCCCACGGTCGGTCGGGCGTTTCTATACCCGGGAGGAGGAGGTGGGGCCAGGTAAGCTCGCCGAAGTTGGAAGATAAGGAGGGGAGAGGAGAGATGAGAGGAGGAGGCCTACCTGGGGTTCCGGGTGCAGGATCTGCCACCGCAGACGCCGGATCCGCTAGATCCACGGTCGTTGGTCGTCGAAGGAGGAGATGGAGGTCGCTAGAGAGGAACTTGAGGCCGTGTGCGAGATGGAGGGAGAGTGAGAGAGAGTGAGCGCCAGGTCGCGTGCGGGAGGGAGGGGATCGTGTGGGTGCAGGCGTGGGCGGTCGAATGATGACCAGCCACGTCCGATGCTTAGGTTATCCTAAGCAGAGCATTATCGATATATAAAAGATGCTCTGCAGGAACTTGGTGTAGTGGGCCAACAAGTTCAACTTTGCAGCCATGCTTTTTTTGAGATGTTATAGCTACATAGAAAAGGAATATGACCTTGTAAGTATCTAACCAAGTTCTCACAGGACTTCAATGTTTCTAGCATTCTTTTCTTAATGATTTGCTATGTTATTAAAAAGGTAAAGAACAAAAAATAGTAGCATAAGACACAATTAATGTTGGGATCACCATGTATTAGACTAACCACATGCACACACCAAAATAGAAACATTTTTTTAAATTTTTGGTCATTCTCTCACTCTCTTCTCGCGCGCCCCCCCCCCCCCCCCCTCCCTCGCGCCGCCCGTTGAATAGCTCAAGCACCTCCTCATTGCCCTTGTTGGGACCATTACCAACCCTAATTGATCCTAATGGATCTTCATTTTTGACATAAGTGCCTCCTACCTGCCATCTCCCATTCAGTCTCCAGTAGTGAAATGACATCTCTACTATCACCCCTAGTCACAAAATCCATCCCCTCCTCTAAAGTCGATGCTATGAGTTGTGAAAGAACTATCCCTGAGTTGTGTGGAATATAGAAATATGCTATGAGCTATGTGCTCTGAAAAAAGTTACAAGTTGTTTGGTTAAAACAACTTTGAAACAATGCTCCCTCTCCTTATCTCCCTTGAAACACTAGTAAAACATCTCTTCATAAAGCAGTTGCTTCTAGAAAGGCATCTCCGATTCTACTTGTCCAGTTAGCGTTCTGCTTTTTGGCAACAAAAGCATTTTTCAGAAGCTAAACCATAACAACCAAAATCTACTAGCGCCTTTAGAACACTTGCTCATGATCGTGCTTGCAGCCGCGCCTTGTAGTCTTCCATGCCGTTTTTTTTTTCTTTCGAAACTTGGTACAGACGTAGACTTTTCACATACACGAGCATAAACTCACCAATGACAAGGATCAATATAAGGCCTTTGGTTTCGCTTCAGATTAACGAATTGTGAGCAACTATTTCTGGTGCCTGAAACCAAGTTCATAGCAACCTCGGGCAACTAGCCATCAGCGCCCCAGTAACACCAAGCATACCACAGAGGATCAATAGGCCTAGGCTTGGGCTTCAGATTAGCGAATTAGGGAGCAATTATTTCTGGTGTTTCACTGCAAAGAATGGGCTATGGTGTTTATCGTCGCTGCTACAATTACAGGATTATGGAGGTTAGCTGCATGTAAAATCTGGGGCGATTGACCCCTAATGTTTCATCTTGGTGATCTCACTGAAATACACCTTCCACACAAGGCGAGCCTTGATAAAGCTCGCGATCTTCGTGTCCTAATCTTCAGTGCAGACAGCTGCAGGGGAAATGATTGTGCCAGTTCAGCAAGAGTGGACGATGTCAGCACAAACACAGGAAAGGAAAATTATATGGCATGCAAGGGGTCCAGCACCCTCTTTAGCTAAAAGATCATGTTGCAATGTTTCAAAAAATCATCACAAAAATAATGTATGTAGACTGTAGTAAACAAAGTTAAGAGTAGCCACAACAATTCAGTTTGAAATTCATCTTTGATGTCGACTGCTTGTCGATTTTGTTTGTTGACATCTGGAATGAATTTCAAAATGAATTGTGGCAGATATATTTAACTTTATGTATACTAAATACATGATTTTTATGATACTTTTGAAACATTGCAACATGGTATTTTAGCTAACGAGGACGCCAGCGTCCCTGGGCACTAAAAATCTGCACTCCACAAGAAAACAGTTTACAAATAATCCATGACATACAAAGTTTGCAGTCTAAATAAAAGAGATACAGCTGCTTATCGTTATTGCAGTTTTACGAAAAAATAATAATCTTGACTATTTGGCTCAGTTTTTTCATATGTACGAGATCATTAATAGAGAATATACGTGAACAATGAGTAACAATAATACTCTTCAAGAACTGTGCAGCAGGGCTAGCCAACAATTATCAAACCACCCTGCATTTTTTGGGCGATATATATGGCCATATTTTTTTCATTTTATTATCATGGCATCCAATTATGAAATGGTAAACGACACAAAGTCACCGATTCTTAAGGAGAAAAGAAAGAAAAGATATGTTGGCCTGATGATGGCTACAAAATCATTACCTTCCGTCTAGAAGTGCTTGGAGCTTTCCAACAAAGCAAACTGGATCTAGGCTCCAATCTCCTGCAAACAGATCAAG
The DNA here is from genome assembly GCA_023333625.1 of Bothriochloa decipiens. Classification (NCBI taxonomy): domain Eukaryota; kingdom Viridiplantae; phylum Streptophyta; class Magnoliopsida; order Poales; family Poaceae; genus Bothriochloa; species Bothriochloa decipiens. The sequence goes on along the minus strand of CM041639.1, from coordinate 41,514,178 downwards.
ATTCAAAATTTTCGTCAGAAGTCATCTTCTGATGCTTGAAAACAATGACGCTTCACATACATAATTTGGGTGCAGAGTAGTAGTACTTGATAGTATTCCACATGTCATGGATATGTTTGCACATAAAATGACTCTTGTGACTTTTTTTTTGATTGCCTCAACCTTCGAGTACAAGTTGTGGTATCTGAACTCACGCACCAATACACACCACAACGCACACACATTACACACTCACACCCCTAGTGCGCAAGCTAGATCTACAACCTATATCTAGGACTAGCAGTACACGGCTGAGAGATCTGACGGTGGTGGCTCATCCGTGCGAGGCAACTAGAAATTATTAGGTTTACTGTATGAAAATGCATAGTAACCGGTGAGGCTCGCGAGTTGCGATTCTCAGGAATCGAACTCGCGCCCGGCCACTCGCTCACCTGGCGAGCAGACCGACTGACCTAAGGCTCGTCCTTGACTCTTGTGACATTATTCCACATAGCATGGATCAAAGTTAGGCCTCACTGGTCTAATACTTATTACTGACTGTGTTGTACTGTGTGTGGCCATTTTCATTTGCAAACTTGCAGTACACACGTACTAGATACCAACCACAAGTGCAGTGGATGAATATGTATACCTACAAATAGCATAAGGGAGTTGAAGAAACATGGGCGTACCCAGTGCCGTAGGCTCCAGCACTACGGGGTCTAGGGAGAAGTTGAAGAAACATGAATACTTACAAATTATCTTGCTCCAGCTTTTCTGCAATTGATATAGCTTTGTGTCTAGACCAGCCACCTTGTTGGGAACAAGCTTCCGCCTGGTTAATAACATGAGCAAGAGATACCTTGCCTCTCACAATGTTCTTTTCTCGACCATCCCCATTATTCACCATTTTTTCTCCTTGAGAAATTTCATGATTCTGTGATGACAAACCTTCTCCTGAGACAGTCTGTCTTCTGTTTGCCATAACAATGCCACGATCTGGTTCAGCACGCCAATCCATTTGAGATCCAATTTCAATAATTTCGCCTTCGGTCAATATATGTGGATCAGATTGCATCCAGCGTGTCTGATTTGAGCTACCAACCTGGACCACACTATCTTTCTGAAGCCTCCTAGTTAAGTTCTCACCTCCCGAAGAAACTGAACTATGTTTAGTAAAAGACCTCCTTAATACCAGATTTGAGGAACCATCCTCAGGGTAGGGAGTAATAACTGGAGCATGGGCTGCTGCCAGATCATCCTTTGATTCATATCGGATTTCAAGTATTATGGTAGAAGAAAGAACAGATTCAAATGCCTGCAGAATTTGGCCCCTATACTTCTCGGCTTTAGACTTATTTACTCGAGAGCTGAATATTAATTGTACAGTTGGAGCTGCATGACAACATGAAAGCAAATGTCAGAAGAAATCTTAGAAATGTTAAGTCATAGAGGACTAATTTTCTTAGTCAGTCTTACCTGTGCCTAGGCTGACGGATATCAGTCGACCCTCTCTAGCTAACAATCTTCTTAATGAGTCTGACTGAACATTCTCTAGCACAGCCTGCCAAATCATTTCACTGTCAGTTTTGCCATACCTAGATCCTTCATTTACTCTGGTAGCACCCATTGGCATTACATGGCTGTCTGGAGTATGTTCCCCAGGTCTCCTTCCAGCATGGTAATTGCTTGCCATGTTGTTGCTGGAACCAGGCACTAGATTAGCATCTCTGAACTGCTGATTCTCAAGTTCAGATGCTCTTGCCAAGCCACGGGCACCAGCATATATATCACTATGTTCCATAGCAGAGTTCCTTGCTACGTCTCTCTCAGGTCGGGTAAACAGACCCTGATTAACACTTGTACTCGGGGATGAACATGGGAATACATATTGTTTATCAGGTGCAAGCTGAAGAAGAGCAGCTGTAAGCCATGTCATCTTGTCATTAGAGACCCTCAACTGTTTTTCAGCTTCAGAGAGTGTTTTCAAGGCTTGGCGTAGCTTTTCCATGTCATCCTTTGATACTGAAATCAGAATATAATTCTTTTCACAATGATGTGGGGGATACAAATATTTACACTGGAAAGATTGACTGTACGAAAGTAAAAACTTGATAAACACAACTAGCGCAGCAGTGTTACACTGTTACTAACACTCCATTCTTGTCAAAAAGAAGAGACACTACATAAGTATGACTATTACAGGCAAAGAGAGGAAATATATTCTTAAACAATCTATTTGTAGTACTAGAAAAGGTTGGAGTATGAATCTATTAATAAGCAATAGCAATGTTGCTTACAGGTTGGACGTTTGAAGAATTTTCTACGAACTCTTTCTCGTGCGAATGTATAGGTGCCAGCAAGAATGTCAGTGATTATTGTAGCAAGTTGAGACATCAGGGCCAGTGGCTCAACACCTGTTTCTGTGATATCTCGCAAGGTTTTCACTGTGTTCATTGTGTCAGCAGATAGTGCCAAATCAAGCAAATCAACCAATTTATCATCAGAAACCAAGCCAACCTGCAGAGAAGGAAACAATGTATGGCTTGCTACTGTCAGGTAAATCTCAAATGAAAAAAATTCAAGATTGCACTATAATGTTTCCTGCTATGAGCCTATGACTCTGGTTTTTCTTCTATACAAGTTAGAACCCTTTATAAAATCTTAAATGCATTCCTGGCAGTTATTCTGAAAAGTGCGGAAAACAGTTTTTTTCACTTAGGGGTCGTTTGGATCCTTTCATTTTGCAGGAACTGGAATCTATTTAATGTACTAGGCTATTTTGCTTGGAATTTGACATTCCACAACTTTTTAAAGTTTATATATAAGCCTCTTAAATTCATAGGGTGGGAAATCAAAATTGATTACATAGATCACCATGATATATTTCTACTCTACAACTTATAGCACGTATATAGATCATGCTATGTTTCTACTCTACAACTTAAAGCACGCTCTTCGGCTAGCTTTCCTACAACAGTAATGCAGCACATAAGTATCTCCCTCATACAACCAACAGTAGTATACAAATGTATTCCCCATATATTGGCTTAATTGATCTGTGCCTAAATTATGATTATTAGAATGGATTTTTTCAAGGATCCAAACGGGTCCTTGGTAAATTTGTCCAAATAGTCATGCACTCAAGCATGTCAAGCAGGTATGTGGGTCAAATACCTCAAGTACATCCAAAAACTAGATCAAGTTACAGTTACCCCTAATTAAAGATTCTTGGACCATTTAGTAATTTAAAGTTCTTCCATGCTATAAATGATTAGCGATAAAAAGAAATCAGGGAACAAAGAAGTATATTTTTATGACAGTTGTTGGGTAACTTACAAGTTCTTGAACAAGTGACATCGAAATTCTCTGCCCAAGCAAACTGAGTTGATCCAGAGTCATCTCGGCATCCCTCAGTGACCCATCTGACCGGGAAGCAATAAGTTTCAATGCATCTCTATCAACGTCTAGGTCTTCACTAGTAGAAATCCACTGCAAAGTGTTGATAATGTCGCACTCCTTTAGTTTTGGGAAAAAGAACTTTTGGCACCTCGACATGATTATATGAGGGAGATCAAGATTGGGGCTGATGAGAATAAAAACCACACGCCTAGGTGCTCGTTCGACGACCTTGGATATGACACTCCATGTATCAGGTGGCAGTGTGTTGCAGTCATCAATTATGAACACCCTGTGCTGGGATGGCACCGGCGAGAGCATCACATTGTCAAGGATATCCACAATGCTATCAAGGTCTATATTACCAACGGGTCCAATCTCCAACAAACTCCTACTCTTGCCCACATTGTGTGCAATACAAGAGGCACATGAATCACAGGGCCTCGGGTGTTCAGCTGAATGGCAATTCAAAGCCTTTGCAAACACCCTGGCACACGAGGTCTTGCCTGTGCCGTGTGGCCCATAGAAGACATACACCAGCCCAATCTTCTTCTTCAGAATGGCATTGGACAGCGCCTGCACCACCAAGCTCTGCCCGACGACGTCTTTGAAAGTCCTCGGAGCATACTTCTGTGTCAAGCTCCGGTGTCGGACACGGTGCGAGCCCCGTGACTTCTGCCCCGACCGTGCCTCGGACGCGAGGTCAGAGTCCATCTCGCTACTCCTGGAGAAAATCCCGAGGTCCCCAGAGAAGCTGCTAGAAATGTCGACGGCGTTGCGTATGCCGTCCACGAGCAGAGGCAGAGAATCGGAGTCCGAACTGCTCGAGGAAGTCAGCCTCGCTGTGACCGGGAAATGCGGGTGCGAGCGCGGCCCGTTGGCGTGGCCGCACGAGGCGGCGGAGGTGGCGGCGCCGCCCTCGGACCGCCGCGCCGCCGACGCCGACCTGGGGTCCGACAGGCCGCACGAGAGGCTCCGCCCGGCCATGTCGAGGATGGACTTGCCGCGGTGGTGGATGCGCGACCAGTTCCACGGGATGCCGCACATGTTGCGCGACTCCTGCGACACCTGCTGCTGCATCAGCTCGTCGCCGTCGCCGTCGGCTGCTCCGCCTCCGCCGGCGCCGAAGACGTACCTGTTGCCGCAGACGGCCTCCTGGGAGCTGGTGTTGACGGAGACGCGGGGCGCGGCGGCGGCAGCGCGGCGATCTAAGCCGGCGGCGGCGGCGCGGCGAGCGGCCCCTCGCTTGAACCGGCGCCGGGGCCGGCGGCCGGGCTTGGGCTGCGGGTTCTCCATCAGCTGGTCGAGCAGCGTCTTGGGCGCGCCGCCGCGGGGGTGCTCGGGGCCGTCCTCGTCAACAGCGTCCGGGTCGGCGGCGACCCGATTGTTGTTGGAGGGGGCGGAGTCCACGGAGCGGTGGGTGGAGGGGTCCCGCAGCGAGCGCGAGCGCTGCAGGGCCAGGAGGTCCCGCATCAGCGCGGCGGACGCCGAAGCCGCCGAGGACCCCGTCGGGCTGCGCCTCCGCCCCGACGCGCCGTGCGGGTGCGGCCCGTGGTGGTGGCGCAGGTGGATGCAGTTGGTCAGGTGCGCGTGGCCGCGGAGGTGGCCCCCTCCACCGCCACTGCCGCCGCCGCTCGCCGTCGCCGCTGCTGGCGCCGGCATTGCGCTGGTTCAAACTCTCCCCCCGCCCCTCCCTCAGTCCCTCTCCGGCTAAACCCAGGCCATCTCGGTTGGGGACCAAGTGTCGGGCAATCGTTTCGCGACGGGCGAGGGGGCCGGAGAGGAGGCTGAGATGGGGGGAGTGGACCCCACTGGTGGTGATCAATTGTGTTGTGGGCGCGGCCTCCCTCGGGCCGGGTGCGGGACTGGCTGTGCCTGTGCATGTCAGCATGTGCATGGCAGGCGGCGGCGTCGCGTCCGCGGCGTAGGCGTTCAGGGACAGCACACACCACACGGCACGGCTGGCGCTGGCACTGGCACTCCGGTCTTTTGAAATCTTGAATTTTGAAAGATAATGTCACGTCGTGTAATTTCAGCGTAATGTAGTATTTTGTTTGTATTTGATAAAAATTATCTAAACTTTGAGTAACTAGACTTAAAATATTCGTCTCATAAAGTACAACAAAACTGTGTAATTAGTTTTTGATTTTATCTACATTTAGTGCTTCATGCATGTACCGGTATTTTGATATGACGGATGATAGAAATTCTGTATAGTAAATTTTAGGGTAATTTCTGGGTAACTAAACACAGTCGAAGTGTTTTTCTGCTTGCAAGCGTGGTGCTATAGGCTTCCATAGTTGCCTGCTCTGCTTGACTGCTTCCATAGTTGCCTGCTCTGCTTCCATGCTTGCCACTTCCAAGTATCAGTGGGCGTAATGAGTGGTGCAGTTAGCTAGCTCTGCCATTTGCCCATCCTGATCCTGATCCAAGCATGAAAACCGAATTGATGCGTCTCCAAAAAGGGAACGGTGGGCATTGTGTATATATATTATATTATTGCCCATCCTGCCGTGTCCATGCCCTTGCGAACGAGCCTTGTACCGTTGTACGGTCACGTCATTAACCTAACCAGCCAGAGAGAGAACCAGTAGCGTTATTATGCCGAATGATTAAATTCCCTGTTCCCCATCGGATTACAGCCGCGCACAGTGCCCCACGGCGCACGGGACTGTAGGCTGTAGTGTACACGTACGTACTCCTGCTACGAGGAGCAGCACGACGCGATGACGTCCTGCAGCCAGCATATTTTCGTCGTACCCGTCCTCGCCCACATGTACCCTGTCGGCTGTCGCCTTCCTCCAACTGGAACCGGACGGACACCGGACCGGAGATGCTCTCCGCATCCGGCGGCGCGACCGTCGCCGTGCAGCAAGCAGCAACGGTCCGGTCGCGGGTCCCACCGGTCCGGTCGCCGGTCCCACCCAGGGCCCAACGGTCCAAACCAATGTTGGCGGTCCCACGAGGCAGTGAGCGCATACGTACGTCCGCCGGTGGGCGCCGCGTGTCGAGGAGATGGTGGACACACAGAGAAATGATAGGTGCGGCGCGGCCCGCCCGGCGCCCGGCGCCGCGCGCGTCGCGTCCAACCGGCGATCCAGACATCCGGAGATGGCGACGGCCGGCGACGGGCGGCAGCGAGGAGAGGGCGCAGCCCACGTGTCGAGGAGAGGACCTTGCGATAGGTCACTGGACTCTACGGAGTAGTAGAGCTTTGCGATAGGTCTCTGACGAGTGACGAAGTGCTAGCCCAGGCGGCCAGGCCTGGCCCCGCGTGATTTGCGTCCGCCACTCCGCCTGGCACAGCAGAAACGGGATGGCACAGCGTGATCAATCAATCGTGTTGGCCTGTTTTTTTCTTTTTGACGAAAAATCGTGTTGGCCTGTTGGGGGCGTGCAGCAAAAATTTCTGCAAGAGGATAGCGAAACGCCGAACGGTAGGATTCTGGCAGGAGCAGGAAAAGGCCGAAAAGGGAAACAGTGGCGTGCTTCCTGCCGGCTCTGCACGACGCCACGCTCTTCCACTACCGTCCCACTCTCCCTCCCTCCGGTTTCAATTTCCAGCCCACGGTGAAATTCTACGCGGTGAAATTTGAAAAGGCAGAGCAAGTGTTGGGAGACGAAGGCCTTGCTTAGATTGTCAAATTTTTTCACTCTCTCTTCATCATATTAATTTTTGGACTCATGCATAGAGCATTAAATATAGGTAAAAAAATAACTAATTATACGGTTTAGTTTGAAATCACGAGATGAATCTTTTAAGCCTAGTTGTCCACGATTGGACAATATTTATCAAATAAAATAAAAGAGTTACTATTTATCAGGTTGAAATTTTTTCGTAATCTAAACAAGGCCAAAATTTGATTTGCAGTAGTGGTAGTCTGCGTCGGGAGATTTAAGATATCTTGTTGTTTGATGCACATGTCGTTACATTTTGTTGAAACCACCAGTGCAGCTGTCACATCCACGAAGCGTAGATGCCACACTACCGGCGCCGCAATTACCAGGGCTAACGGTTGCTCGTCCTTGTTGGACTACGCTGTTAATTACTGTGACCAATTGACCATCCCTGTCCCGAGCAGTTAGGTCCTACGGAGTACGTACTACTATACTGACACGGTAGTCGGGTAGTGTACTTGGTTTCTTAATAATCACTCAAAGTCTCTAGTGACTTTCACAACCCTCAAGCTGGCTCAAAAAAAACTTTCACAGCCCTGGAATGTGTGCACGACACGGACCACGGTAACAGTCCTGTCTGAAATATGCATTTGGTCACCCCGGTGGAGGGAAGGCTGAAGGCCTAAAGATGATTGTATTTATAGGGGTAATGATATGAAGACAACCGCCTAACAATAGAATGGATGGAGTCATAAAATTCAGTAGTTGATAAAGAGAAGTTAAAATGAACTAATGACATCCTTATTTTCAAACAGTACAAGACTAGATTGTACACTAGTCACTTACCAGTAGCACTCCAGTGGACTAGTAAGTACAGTAAATCAGTAATCCTGCGCGACCCAAGCTAACCCTCGTTAATGGCGGCTATGCATCCCACTCGACTCCAGCTTCGCCTGCCTCGCGCGTCGCGCCGTTGGTTCCTTACGTTCCGGCGTTCCATACGCTTTGTCATCAGGAATGCGTGAATATTTCAGTACAGCGCAGTACAGTACAGTTTACTCCATTTGGTCACGTAATTAGAGCCAAGTTTGTGATAACTTGCTAGGCACGCACACGACGTACGGCTTTGCTGCATGTTCCAGAGTCCAGACGTTGGGAAATCACGGGAGCTTCGCTCTAGAAAGCAGAGAAAGCGCAACAGCAATGGCCACCTATCATGTCCCAAGCCACCAGTCTCGGTTCAGATCTCCAGTTCTTCCGCTCAGCTTACCAGGCCATCTCGGCAGATCCGTCGTCTTCCTGCCGATCAGATCTCAGGTCCGACACTGCCATACTTGAGGCAGGATTTGATTCTAAGAAGCCCTAGCCGCCTACCTAATCATGCGCGACCATGATTAGTTAGTCTCTTTGGCGGCTTCACGTTCATCTTATCCTGCCAGCATTACTCTCTTTGGCAGCTTCCTGTTCCTGTTGTTGTTCTTGCTAGGGTCTTTCACCCACCAAAGAAAGAGACCTGCCGTTCTTGCCAGGCATTTTCAGTTCTTCTGTCATATGGCATTTCTCTGCTCCTTCGAAGCAGGTGCGCTCGTTAAATTTTCATCATAGACAACGGCAACTTGACTATCTGCAGCGGTAACTTGGATGGTTGTGAGAGAACTGAGTATAGAGTAGAGAGTCTTCGTGACTAGGATGTAAGAAGTTGGATACAGAGGTTTATGAGTGCGGATAGTCTTAGACGCAAATCGCACATAAACGACACTGCATTTCGAAGACAGGCACGTGCGTAGTTTTCCCTCCAAGTGTAAAGGCTGGACTGATGATTTACATATGTATATGCACCATAGTCAGCACTCCTGTATAACCGAGTTCAGTGGCAGGTCTACAGACTACAGCGTGTCCAATAAGATTACTCCTATACAGTGCTGAACGAAGCTTCATTTTCTCTGAAAGTTACAATCACAGAATCAGCGACCAAATCAACATTCACATAATTTACGTGGCCCTGCTCGTGTGGTAAAGTCTTGGCTCCAGATTTCACCCCTCGCGGATCAAGTTTGTTGGCTCGCTCAAAACATATTTCGGCAGTTCGTACTTGGCACCTGCAACAGGGTTTTCAGTTTCGATATTGGCCTTGAACAGCTCGAGAAAGAAAATCATGAGATTCAGAACAACCGAACAAGTCATGCTCACCTCTCTCGTCGTAGCAAAGCGTCATGTCAGGATTTGAAATGATGATTCCAGCACTGTCCACTATGGTTTGTGCAAGGGCTAAATCAGACTCTGCGGCAACTCTTAGAGCATCCCAAATCTCTGCGCAACGAGACATTGGCTCGTTACAATAGTGATGATGCTAATTAAAGTAGTATTGAGTCACAGGAAAAACTCGAAAACATGGCTTCTAACTATTTTCTGTATTCCAAATTAATGTATCTAAATAAGCCAAAACATCTATAATTTGGAGTGAACGGAGTATATAAACGAACGATACACAATAAGTTTGCATTTCGTCAGTATCACAGACTGAGAAAATCTGACCATTTTCCAAGCCAACTATTTTGTGTGCAACCAAACTCAAGATCACCCACAAAGGCAACCGGATACACACCAAGCAGTTGAGTCATATTCCCCAGTAAGACCTGGTTCTTGTCTGATATTAAGCCAGTACCATTTAAATAAGGGTTCAACATTTTTTTTGTTGAAAACTTGAGTTGAATAACTAGACACCTAAATTTAAGGGTAATAACTGGGCAGGTCAAAACAAACACCAGCCAGTTATCATGAAAATATTGAAAAAAATGAGAGGATAAAACCAATAATTATATTGTAGACTGGAAAATGGACCAATGTTGCAAGAATCATGAAGCACATACCTTTTTGGCCACCATAGTGTGGAGCCGTGTCCCAGAATTCATCACGCATCTGTTTGAGTTGAGCTGGTGTAATTGGTTGAGTATGCTTCCAAGCTTTAGGCTTTTTCAACTTCTTGCTGTTCTCTGTATTCATGAAAATATTTTTAAATGTTCATTTATTGGATGTCTAAAGGCACAGAGTCATCAGAGAATACTACTAATAACCTCCAAAAGTGTGTTATCAAAGATACCACTGTGCTACCATGCTAGGATATACAGGTAGTCCAGAATAAATCTGGATTCAGTAACTGTTGGTAACAAGGATGCAATAATCTTCTTTAGTTGGTGGCAAGAAACTTACAGCACATTTTTTGTACACAACTCACAAGCAAGATTATGAATGGATGACTCTTTTCAGAACCCGAAGAAGGAAAAAGAAGGGCAAAACTAGTGTTCGCTAAATTATCTTACTCCGTATGTAGACTGTGAGCGAAGTTACCATTAATTGAACGCACTATTATTTCTGTTGTTGAAGTTTAGGAAGCACAATAACAAAAAAAAAAATTATACAAGATTCGAACATTGAGTATAAGTACTTGCTTAGAGTATCCTTCTGTAAGCCTTTCCTGAAATGCATCACCGAATAAAGTGCTTTAAACTAGATAAGGTACTAGCTATCATAAAATGCAAATTTGCTCAATCCATAAAAAAAGGTTGTTTTGTTGTATAATGAGCATTAACCGTCACTTCGTTGCTATCAAAATCTCACCTTTGCTTTTTATTAGGTACAAGTACAAACAAAATAGCTTTTGTCCTGCTAGAAAATATAGCCATCGCTTGGGCACCTTTTTAAGACATGATAATGTTATCCCTCCACGAACCAAATAGTAACTCGGGGATGCAAGAGTTTCTACTAGTCTGACTCCAGTACTCCACTATACTAATAGCCTTACCAAAGTTGAACAACTACAACACCTATAAAAATGAATAGTTTGCGGCAATTTTGCTAAAGCAGTAGTTTGTGAAAATCATAACAGCCATCCGTCAGAGACAATTTGCTAAATTTCCTCTTGATCACCACTTCAGCAACTGAATTCTTTAGGTCTCGTGAATTGATGCCTTAAATGAAAGCTATGGGATGGGATTTAGCGTCACTTGCATCAACAACAAAGAAGAGTAAAGAACAGGCGATTAATCCTACTGCTAACAGTGCCTTTGAACGGCATAAATCGGATCTTAGCAGCTCACAGCTCGCGGCCAAAAGGAAACATATCGAGAACGCAGGCGTCAAGAAGAAAATACCATCGACTTTGGGAGTGGATCCAGCGCAGCCCATGGCGGCGGCCGATCAGACGCTCATGGAACGGGCGTTCCAGAAGCTTCTGGAAGCGGAGACGGATCTCGCGGCGGGAGAGGCGGGTGGAACGGGGAGGGAAGTGATTGCAGTGGATAAATAGGTGGAAGCATCAGCGGCATGTGAGAGAGCCTAGGCAAAGGGCAAAGCTACCAGAGGGGGAAAAGAGGAAGCCGGCGAGGTGACGTCACCGCGCAGGTGAGGTGCCCGGCCACGTCACCTCTGATCGCAGCCCCACCCAACGGCGTCCACACCTCGCTATCTGTAACTGACACGTGGGACCACAGCAAGCTCGCAGTCGCACCGATGCCCACGCGTCGCTCGCGCACCTCCCTCTGGAGCCTGGTTCTCTCTTGCTGCACCAGCTTTACTGGTCCATGGGGTCACTGACATGTGGTGCCCGCTCTGCAGACTGTGTCCACACCGGCCCACGAGGGTGCCACCTCCCTTCTCGTTTCTTCCGGTCCGGGTAGTCCTCTGCCCACCTCTCCTCTGTTCCTCTCCGCCATTCCCCTGCGCATCTGGAGCTTGCTGTTCTAAACCCCAAACCCTAACGACCTAGCCTCTGCGCCGCCGGCGCCGCCACCGCCGGAGCCGCAGCCATGAATGCCTTCCGGTTCCTCGGGGACATGACCCACCTCTTCTCGGTCCTCGTCCTCCTCCTCAAGATCTACGCCACCAAGTCCTGCTCAGGTAAGCCGTAGCAGCGATAGGGTTTCGAGTCGACCGCCCGTTAGGAGGGGGGGACTTGCCGCTTACAGATCTGGGCGCCGCCGCGCAGGGGTGTCGAGGAAGACGCAGGAGCTGTACATGCTGGTGTTCGTGGCGAGGTACCTGGACCTCTTCACGGACTACGTCTCGCTCTACAACTCGGTGATGAAGGTGGTGTTCATCACCAGCTCGGCGGCCATCGTGTGGTGCATGCGCCGCCACCCGCAGGTGCGGAGGACGTACGACAAGGAGCAGGACACCTTCCGCCACGCGGTACTCGTCGCCGCATCGTTCGTGCTCGCGCTGATGTTCCACGAGCGGTTCACCTTCCGCGAGGTGATGTTTTCTCTCTATTGGATCTGTCCTGGTTTACTCGTTGCATTGTTGAATTGATGATGGTGTTCCGGGATCCGCAGTAAAATATTTGCATTGTTAGTTTGCTCCCCAGTTTGTTGTTGCTAGAATGGTAAAAGCTACTATTCCGTGTATGACAAACTGTGCTAGTGATGTTTATGATTGTCTGAGACTCTGATAGTTTGGTCAGCCCTGTATGATTGTTTGATAGTTTGGTTAGCCAAATTAACGTGAGCCTGAAATTGGATCCACACCATCAGTTAATGACAGTTTGATTATCCATCAAATAGGACCATACTTTGGTTTCTTACTTGCATGAGGTCAAATGTGATCTTTCTCATAGTTGAACAATGATTAGTAGGCAGCAGGAGGTTGTATGTCTCCATGACTAGTAGATATTATTTTCTGTTGGTCAATTTTCCAGATTCATGTTCATGTTGTATGTGTATGTATGTTACAATGGAAAACTTGATGATTAGTTTACTGAAGGGCAATGCAATGCCTAAAATGTAAAATTGTAAAGGGAACATATTTGGTGCAAACCAACCTCTCCGTGCAACCGTGCAAACTTATAATCTAGGCCACATGATGTTGATCCAAGGGGTGCAGGGGGATTGGTAAATTTGCGCGTAATGGCCCGCTCCTAATCACACTTTTGCAAATCCCCCCTCCCACTCACCCATGCACCCCCTTGGATCATCATCATGTGGCCTAGATTAGAAGGTTGCACGGAGAGGTTGGTTTGCACCAGATGCGTTCCCAATTGTAAAAGGGGTGTGAAACTAAAACTGCATCTTACTCTATGAAGTTCACTTATATTCTCTTCCCAAATTTACAATTGTTTGCTCAGTTCACTCCCATGTACTTTGATCAGAATCTCTTCACACTTTTGCAAATCTCTTAGTACAGTTCAATTGCTTTTAGATACTTCCTTTTGTTAGTAATTACCTGTTTGGGTAAGACTCTTTAAGCTTTCTATAAAAGCTGGGTTTTCCTCTGTCAAAAAAAAAAAGTAATTGCCTGTTTGGCTTGAGTTGTCTCACCTTATCATAGTTGCTGTGATCATTGGCTACTAAAATGGAAGTTAAATGATAACATATCAGAATCCTCAAAATATTATAAGTTACGTGTACACTAAGTGTTACTAACTGTTCCAAAGATTCATTGACGGAGACTGAGTATCCTAAAAGGTGAGAGTACTGTTCCTTTGCAGATATGCTGGGCATTTTCAATCTATTTGGAAGCAGTGGCCATTCTCCCACAGTTAGTGTTGCTCCAGAGAAGCAGAAATGTGGATAACTTAACTGGACAATATGTTTTCTTCCTTGGGTACGTTTTTATTCCTTATCGGCAATTTGCTATTTTTTTGAACACATCTGTTATATTCAAATCCTGCCATCCAGTAAAGATGAAAGAATTTATGGCATTGAACTCTGTCCAATGCTGTAGTATTGAAATATACCAGCATTTTATAGATATGCATATCCTCAATAAGTTAGCACAAACCAATATAAGAATTTCCGGCAATTGCATAGTGTAGTTAATATCTGATTTATGCTATAGAAATATATAGTAATGGATAATCTCGTGTTATTTGGGGTTCATATTTTAGAGGGAGGGAGAGTGTGTTGGTTTGTACAACCATGTCATTATCAGTGATTCATTGCATCTTAAGTTGTGCTTATTAAAGTCTTGGAGTCCAAAAATCCAAAGAAACTTAACCTTTAATCCTGGGTTTCTAGCTTAATTTCAGGAATGCACTATACACAACTATGTTTTTGTTTGTTTACCATTTTTGAATTATACTTGGATTTCCTCTTTTGGTTAATTTTTCAGTTTACTACTACCTCTGTCTCTGGGTAAATCAATTCTGTCTTATGTCAATCTTTTCTAAGTTTGGCCGAAATTATAGAAAAGTGCGCAAAGATTTATGCACCAAATTGGTATAATTACTTCATTAGATTAGATACACCATAAAATATATTTCCATAATGTTCTTATTTGGTTTCATAAATATTTGTGGTCTTTTCTATAAATCTGGTCAAACATAAAAAAAGTTGACTGACGATTATTGTAGGAACTGATTTACTTAGGTATGGACGGAGTATATCTTTCTAGAGTGGACAAAATAATAGTATACTAGTATGACATATCAAAGTTGCATCATCAGACAAGAACAAATTCTCTAGAAGATTAAATTCTCTTCACACTTTTCAGTTCTCTAGCTACTTTGTCTCTTTATAGTAACACCATACTTGTTTTCTCAGCGCCTACCGTGCATTTTACATTCTAAACTGGATTTACCGTTATTTCATGGAGGGTCATCACAGCAGATGGATCCGTAAGTTGTCACTTTTGTATGGTGTTACACACTTTTCAGTTCTCTAGCCACATGTTTTATCAGAATTGTTGTGCACTAATGCTATATTACTCTTTCAGCTTGGCTTGCTGGTTTGGTGCAAACAGCTCTGTATGCAGATTTCTTTTACTATTATTTCTTAAGGTAAGTGCATACCATTGTGAAATGTTACATATCATTAACATGTATCATCATATTCCATGTTACTGAGTATTGACGCTTCCATGTCAATCATTGCAGTTGGAAGAACAATGTTAAGCTTGAGTTGCCTGCATGAGCATGCTTCGTTGTGCCAGGAAGTGTGCATGCTACATTGACTCAAGGTTTCTAGAAATAGTTGATTGTATGGGCATGGAGAGACTTGGTAATGATGTGAGCAGTTGCAGTTGATACCGTACCCTTAATCTTGCCTGCTGAAAATTGATATTTGTGTTTCCCATGGCGAAGACGATACAATTCCAAAGCTAACAAATGCTGCTGCACAGAAGTAGACTAGTTCCTTTTTGTACCTTGATACTTTTGATATGGAAAATCACATACAGTTCGATTGGCCTGTTGTTTAACATGCTAGTTAGCTGTAAACGAAAAATGTGATATCCAGTGTTCTTGCGAGTTCTCTGTAAAACTGATAATACTTTTGACGGCCCTGAACTATCCAGTATTTTTATGTCTTGGTGCTACTTTGGCCTAGTCTCTATTATCCAGTTTTTGAACTTTCACCGGTTCTGAACAACACACCGTTTATGCAAATGGGAAATGTCGAGTATAACCATTGAGTTGTATTACTTAGCTGGTTGCAAGTTTAGCGCTGCTCCATGCCCAACCTATATACTCAATACTTCGTACCATATGCCATGGCGGCTGATGGTTTGTGTGGTTGATAAGCTAATTGATGCTATTTTTTTTGAGAAAAATATTCTTTCATTCATGGCTGATACCTGGACGCATTTAGTTTCTCTAGAAGTCTACCTGTCCGGTAATATGTTACATTTGGGTCTTGTTTAGTTGCTTTCTAATTCTAACATTTGGCACTATGCAAAAAGAAGATTTCTTGTCACATCAAAATGTCTATATATGTATGGGTATTAAATATAGATGAAATTAAAAACTAATTACATAGTTTGGTTATATTTTACGAGACGAACGTTTTAAGCCTAATTAGTTAATGTTTGGATAATTATTCATAAATATAAATAAAATGCTACTTCTGGCCCTTCCAATTCTAAGATCTAAACAAGGCCTTGCTGGAAGCCAGGAACATGGAATGCAGCAGCATGTTTGTGGAATCCGGACACTTGCTGGAAGCCTACAAGGAACGCAGCAGCTTGTTTGTTGATTCCGGACATGTTTATTTTGCTGCTGAAACTGAAAGGTACCCGTCTATGTTAACACTCGCTGGAAGCCAAGGACCATACAAGAAGGAACAGAGAAAGCAGGCTTGTGGAATCTGGACTCACGTTTAGCAACCCCCCTCTAGATTTCTCAGGAAAATAACACGTTTGGTAATCTGGACCCACGATTATCTGCTGAAATTATCTATTTATCTGTCCCCAAACGTTTGTGTGAACGTTGTGGCAGCATCGTGGCAAACTCTTGGCTCTTCCGTCACCCATTTCATAGTAGAGTCAGAAGCTCCAATCCGTTTAGCAAATTGGATAATCTCGCGTCGTTGTCGGCTGCCACTTAGTGTATATATACTGCCACGACGACAAAGGAATTTTGCCCGTGCGACATACGGAGTAGGCGAGATGAGGCGTGACAACTGAGGCCTTCCTACATTTCATCCGCAGTTCATCGGTTGGGCCGCGGGCCTGCCGAAAAATCGAGCGCTCCTTCGTCACTTGCCTGCTCTGCTGACTGCTGGTGAAGAGCGAAGAGCCGAAGACCACACGCCTTCCCAGCTCCGCGCACCTACCGCGAGAGCCGCCCGGCCGCCCCTATCCACTCCGCCGGCACGATGTGCACCCTGCAGCAGCGCGGCCGCATCTTCGTCCTCACCCTCACCGGCGACGGCGAGCACCGGCTGGGCCACGCCCTCATTTCCTCGCTCCGCTCCGCGGTCGCCTCGGCCGCGGAAGGCGCGGCCAAGGCGGGGCCCGGGTGCGCGCTGGTGACCGTCGGCGAGGGCCGCTTCTTCTCCAACGGGCTGGACATCGGGTGGGCGGGCACCTCGCGCGCGCGCCTCGGCGAGCTCGTCGACGCGCTCCGCCCGCTCGCCGGCGACCTCCTCGCGCTGCCCATGCCCACCGTCGCCGCCGTCACGGGGCACGCCTCCGCCGGGGGGTGCCTCCTCGCGATGTGCCACGACTACCGCGTCATGCGCGGCGACCGCGGCGTGCTCTACATGAGCGAGGTCGACATCGGCCTCCCGCTTCCGCCCTACTTCATGGCCGTGCTCCGCGCCAAGATCACCGCCGCCAACGCGCTCCGCGACGTCGTGCTGAGGGGAAAGAAGGTCAGGGCCGCCGAGGGAAAGGAGATGGGCATCGTCGATGCTGTATACCCTTCTGCGGAAGAGACGGCGGCCGAGGCCTTCAAGTTTGCCGAGCAGCTCGCTGCCAGGAAGTGGGATGGGGGTGTGTACGCGTCCATAAGGATGTCCATGTACCCTGAGGCCTGCAGGTCAGTCGGAATTGTCGAGGAGAGCGATGAGGAGAAGCGGAATCACTTCGCTTCCAAGCTCTGAGAGGTCAGTATCCGCACGGGTGCAGTCTCCTTGGAGTGAGTCCCTCTCTTGCTGATAGAAAACATACGGTTTCATCTGTGCTTGTTTTACTGTGTTTGAATAAGTCCTGAGCCTCCTAATCTTAGTAAGTAGGAGGCGGTTAGCGCCACGAGGCTGTGACAAGAGTGTGGCATGTCCCAGGTTGTTGGGATGGCAACAATTGATCACGAGCATGCCGTGATTATCTCAGTCATTTGTATTCATGTACTTCGTTTATATAGCAACAAACAATCAATAGAAAAGCTGTCGCTTTGCAGCACCAAAACATCCTGTGTCCACTTCGTGTTCGCATGTGTTGTCTTCCTCATCTCGATCGGAATTCTGTCATACTGATAATTTGACTGCGGTGTAGCTTGTATCCAGAATCCCAATCAAATCAGCATCAAATAATTTGACACATGTTATTGGCTTGTAGTAAGAATATGCTTAGTTTCAGCTGCAGTTGAGGTTCATCTTTATCCATGGTTAATGGATTTCAGGAGCTTTTCTGAATTGACCAACTTTAGACATGGGCAAACAGTGGCAAAGCTAGGGGTGAAATAGAGCAGTAATTACATACTATACTGTCAAATAAATACAACTATAAGATCAATCTAAGGGTTCAGTGTTATTGTCTTAGTAATAACAAGTAAATAAAAAAAAGGGATTTGGCCTTTCCTTCACCATGTTCTTGTCATGGTAGTTGCTACAATTTTCAAATTGTTTGTGCTTTTCTATTTGATTCCATGAGATCTTTGTACTGTTTTTATATGCAACTGATTTTATAAGGATTTTGTTCATGCTTGGAGCATGAGTCTAACAAGGCATTGACCCACTGTCTCATATGTCATTTTTTTTGGCTATTCTGGACTCATGGTTGTTTTCTTATTAGAACAATTCCTCAAGGAAGACCCGCAAGATTGGATAACTACTACTGTGATATATAAATAACCTAAAGAGCAAGTAGTATAGGTGTATAGCTAGTATTTTAAACATCATGCTTGCCAATCATGACACAGCCATATTTTTTTTTATCATGATTATGAATATTGGTCCATTGGACCTTCATGAGATGCCAACTCAAACCTACAATTTGTATCCCTGTGTAGATGTTCGTCGTCGTTTTTCTACTATGCATTTCTCGAACAGAATTCGGTTTAGTTTCTGCCGGTTTGGTTAATTATGTAATAGTGCATTTATGCTGGACCTAACCTATTCAGTATTTCAGTCTCACCATACTTCTAATCTACCTAACTTGAGTATAGCTCTGGGGAGAAGCAATTTGATTAGGATTCATCTGGGGCCAGATGTTGCTAGTCCATCTCATGTGAATCAGTAACTCTATTTGTGATTTTATATAAAGTTGATCCAATGGCCAATTCTATTAAGTTCATTTGAAGGTGGGTATAGCCAGTACTAACTACTGTTTTTGACAATAAAAGGTTCATAAGAAAGATGGTAGGCATTGATCTTGCCTTGTCAACGTGGTCTTCGCTACAACTTCCAATTTGTTTACACATAAAATGTTTCTCTGTTGAGTAGTTTAGCATATGAATTGCTATCTTAAGACCAAGTTCCATCAACACGATACCAAGCCTTTTATACTTGCATTATCTAATTTTATCAAATTTTTAGGGAAATCCGCATCTATGCCACCAACTTAGTTTGTTCACAATAGGGCAGTGGTAGTGTATAAGGTCACCTTAGACCTTAAGAAGGGTTAATGCGCCTAAGATCAATTTATTGTTATGTATAGGGTCTAGATGGACTATAAGACAGGGACCCACACATATATCAGTTAAAATAAACATAAATCCTAACTTCTTTTCTTTCTCATATATGGCGGGCATCAGCAAGGATTACAGTCCTCCCACGGTTTCTCTCACTGTGTGAGCTTCCTTTGTTGCAATTTTCTATTGTGTAAGTCTGGGTCTTTGGCCAAAGGCCAAGGTCTCATTCTTCTTGATGAGACTATAAGACCGGTGCTGGTAGTGTGTAGCGTGAGTTGTTTAAGCAGTCTGACCGGGCCTTAAGGTATCCATTTTCAGCACAGTATGGTGCCAAAATACCAATCGTTTCACTGTACCACCAAAATCACCTTCATGGGTTTACCGCTCACATCATAGTCACTTAACTTGTTTATTTGGTACCAAAAAATCCCCTCCTGATCATTCTCCTATAACGTATTGCAGTCTGCGTCAATACATAGATGACTTACATAGCATCATTGTACGATTGAGTAACAACTTCCTTGTATGCATTTGTGACCTTTTAATCATCACTTATTTAGATTCACAAGTCATGTTGGAACAAAAAGTGCTGCCAGAACTCGAATTATCTCCTGGCATCCGAAATGTGTATGCTATGCTTTCTAAGATGTTACTTTGTTCATGTTCCTGCTTTGTGATGAAATAAGCAGCTGTAATTCCCCTGTCTGACCTGTTTGGAATAGCTGCAAACTTACCAATCAACTCTATTCGAGTTACTGAACCAGCCCTTCTTTTCTTTTCAGGGTTTCTGTGGAAGCATGGAGGAACCTTCGCATTCTGTGTTTGTACGCCGTCCAACCATTGATGCTGTCGCTATGTATAAAGTACACACCACGTACTTGAGCAGCCCTTTGTATTGTAATTTTTACTTGCCTGGTAGTGGGAAATAAATTGAAGCTCCTCTCCCCACCTTGCTTGAAGAATGTCAATGTGCCTGCTAGATTCTATATATTATTCCAAGAACATTATTATTGATATTAAAACCTATACGTCCCGTGGAGCTTCCTCCAAGAAACGACATCCACGTCAGTTAGCTAATTTGGCCCCGTCTGATTTCCCATCGTGTGGTTGGCAGAGCATTGAGCGGATTCTTGGTACTGTTCTGGTTCTGGCTTCTTTATTTCTTCCGCTTCTTTCACCTCTGTGTGCCTTTTACTTTGGCCGCTTCTCATGTCTGATGCAAATTTGCACAGATTCTGATTCTTTTACTGTTATCGAAAATATATACAAGGGCTTCTGGTTAGGAAAAAAAACAGATCCCCACCTTATCTCTTTCCCTGACCTCCCTACCTCCTCCCGTAGCTCGTCCTCTCCCCTGACGTTCCAGCGATGGCGGTGGCCATCCTCCTTCTCTTCCTCCTCCATGGCCTTCCCTCCTTGGAGGCCCGACGAAGAAGACCCGGGCCTCGGCTATGGCGGCCAGACGCGGTGGGCTCAGCATCGCAGCCTCGGCTAGGGCGGGCCCCACGCAGAGGCGTTGCGCCGGTGCGGGGCGACCGCGCAGCGGGCGCCACGGCACAGGGCGAGCACACGCCCCGGCATGGCGGCGCAGTGGTGCAGGGGCGACCTTAGGCGGCTCCCCTCCCTTCTTTATGTGCACGGCTGCACCATGGGCTGCTTGCTGGTGGCTGCTCCGGCAACTCCACAGCCGGATCCGGTGCCTCCATGGCCAGATCCGGTGTCTCCATAGCCCGATCTATCCATCCCAGTAAGTCTCCTCCTTTCCTTCCTTCTTGTATGGTTGTTTTTTTTTCAAGATATTGATTTTCTGGTAGTGTTTCTTTCACCAAGATTTCTGTCAAGTTCAGTTCTAATTGAATAAATAAACTAATGTTAAATTTATTCTACCATATTCTAATTGAATAAATAAACTAATATTAAATTTATTCTACCATTTCACAGGGGCTCAGCACACTGTGGTAGGGAAGAGCACTAATCATTATTTCAACAAGGAACTTACACTATGCAATTTCTATTACACTGGTATGCATTCACCTCCGTATCCTATCTCCCTTCCCTTTCTTAATTTTTTATTTGTGTTTCTTTGCCCTTGTCCTTTCCAAACAAAACTAATTTTGATGGATGTGACAAATATTTGAATAATTATGATGATTAGAGCTCCACTGTTTAGTTGCATGTGTGCCTGCGAACAAAATTTATTTTTTCAACATTCTACAATAGTTGAGTAAGGTAACCCATGTATCATGTTCTAAAAATAGCCATTGGACATGTGATCAGCTAATTTGTTTTCCTGTAAATTTAACAAGAGGCCATTCATATGCGTCTCATGTACTATTGAATTGTGATTAGCAGGTTTCTAGCTAATACATATGGATCTGAAATTATGGTTTTAGGTGCTATAGAAAACAGTTGAGCAAGCCTTCAGGTGTAGAGGCAGGTTGGCTCCAATCGAAGAGGATATAAGCATCTCGGCAAGCAGAGCAGGTCACAACCGGTACTATTTCATTGCACACTTATTCAAATTATTCTGCTGGAGTCATAGGATAAATTGGTTAGAATATTTGTCACCTTCCTTTCTGTACAAAAAGGGGGAAAATGTCTTCTGCCACACAATAGTAATAAAATTATGTAGTGAAAACATGTTGATCCGACCTAATTGGGGGTAGAATGCTAGGGAAAATCCTATGTAGATCTTCTTTATGCTCACTTTAGATACAACTTGCAACTGATACAGTGTATTTTTTTTATTCTATACTAGACGTTTTAAATCTATGGTGGATATTTCTATATCGAATGCTAGATGATAAGTTTGCATGTTATGGTTTGGATATTCGTATTATTTGTTTTACTGGTCATGCCAATTATTTACCATCCCAGGTCTAAACAGAGAAAAGTTCTTGTCTAATGGTACCCTTTTCATGCCAATTATTGGTATCTTGGTAAAGTGTATGATGACAATGTTGTGTTACTCTACTATATTAACTTGGCCTCTACTTTTCTGCTTTTTCTCATATTTTTTTAAGGTATTCTTGGGGCCTTTTGGCAAACACTTAGACTGCCTCTGATGTTCAAGATTTCCCTGCTGTGGAGAGATGCTATGAAATACATTAATGGTATGCTAACTTCCTCAACCCTTGCTCTACCATGCAAAATTAGTTCTACTTTGGTATAGTTCTCTACAGTAGCTATTGCAAGGGACAAATATGGTTTATGAATGTGGCTTTGAGATGTTCAGCTCCATTAACCGTACTTGGCACATACATGCTCCCATTTGATCTTTTAAGACAACATCGATGTTATACTGATCCACATGTATTTTTTTTCTTATATCTATGCCACTTAGCGATGATTTACATTGCAGATCTGTTTTTATATATACAGCGCCACCCTGCCCTTGCTCTACTCCATGACAGGGATGAGCCAATGCCGATTTTGTATGTTGCATTGCTCTGCTTCAGCAACTCTTCTCTATTTCGGTTTGATGCAAGATTGAGTTGCTTCATCTATAGTTCAGCAACCATTTTTGGTTGTCCTTTGTTGCCTGTGTATGCTCATGCCACTGCTGGTTTCCTTCTATCTAGGCCAGAGGTACCCAAGGTCTAACCAAATTGGAGCAGTGCCAGTGGCATGAGGAATCTGGCGACTGCCACATGAGGGAACTATTTCTCGTATCTGCAGCCCCTCTCATTAGATGGTAAGTTTGGACTTTTTATTAGGCTAAAAATTTCAATGCCCCAAACCCCACCTGTTACTGGTTGGGATGAAATAGGAAACGACTAAGGTATGTGAAGTCCAGTTCTACAACCGTCAAAACCTTATGTAGATCGACCCCTCCAAGGTTTAGTCTGTTCATAGCTACACCCGCGATAAATTATGTTATTGTTCCCAGCATTATCAGCCTTCCATTACAAATACTTGTGTTCAATTTCAGATAACATATATGCGTGTTCTTGTCTATGGGGCCATTGAATTTCAAAAAATAATTTACTCAGCTAACATTCTTCTCCTCCTTACAGTTAGTATCATAATTATCGTTACAATACATCTTTATGGCCTCTTAGCCAACTGTGTTGTTTAGGTAGTCATCTAATTATACTTATTCCATTTGTTTCTATTGAGTACATGTTTCACATGGACGTAGCTACCTCCACTAATTGGACTTTATTCTATTCGCTTTAATGTCTATGAATTTACAGGCAAATGCATTCTGTGCAGACAAGTTCAGATATCCTCTCGCTGTGATGAGTAACGATTTAGCATTTGAAATACATATACGGGCCCATTCAGTGCTTCTCACAGTATGCAGCGCAAGAAACTATGGTTCGATTTCCTTTCCTACTAATAATCATTGTTCAGGTTTCCATTCAGTTACAGAGAGGCAACTGCTCATTGTTCAGGTTCGAGGTAAGATCCAATTTTTCTACAACTAAGTTTACAAAATACTACATATACCATCTCCTCTGTTTTTTTTGTTTGCATGTTCAGTTGGTTTGTGCTAGAATATATAGTGCTACTATTTGTTTTTAACCGATGTAATACTACACAGAGGCTAGGTGTTCCTTTTGTATATTTGTTGTAGGGCATGTCTTTGCATCTTAGTTTTGTTTGATGCAGCAGGTTTTTATAACGATTGCTTCCTTGTTTCTGCACTGTGCTTCTTGCTTTACAGTTTACCTTAATATTTATGAACAATTTAATCTGAACAAAACAACCTTGAACCTTCATATTGTTAATTGCATATAGTTGTTTGGTACAAAAATGTTCTACATTCTTATGTAGCGAAAAAAATCCTTGGGTGGTGCTAAGGGTTATTTGCTTCTCGCCTGATCCTGGCAGAAAGATTTCCTCCACTAATGGCTATGGTTCAGCATCTCCCTCCTTTTCAGTCCGATGCGATACGACATTTAGCTGCATTAACACTAGCTGGCCAGCATGTAGAAAGATTCAGAGCCCATATCCAGGTAGTGTCGTTGCTAAAGGAGATTGGTTACCATTACAAAAGGTATCACAAGGGAGAAAGATTCAGAGCCAATTGTTACTTATTTCCTCCCTTTTTGGTCTAAGTCAATAACAAATCATTCAAGAACGTAGGGGTGCTAGATGAGGTAAGGCATGATGCCTAATGTACCCTGGAGACTAACCAATGACGTTCAGTCCCACAAATGTTCAGAGTTTGGGCCGCCTATGTATCTAGCCTCAGCTCTTTTAGTTAGGATCCCAGCGTTTCAACCATCTCAAAACTCGCCATCTATGACCTTCAGCCCAGGTATTCCTAAATCACTACTCACAGCACCAAGTGGCCTCCTCTCATAGCCTGTTCACTTCTATTATCTTGAATCTTGAATTTATTGATTTACAGATAGATTCCACTCAGTGGAGATATATCAAAATTAGTAATCTGTTGTTCTTGAGTGTGCTCAATTTAGAATAAAGTTAGTATTTATGTCTTTCCAGCTGCTAGAATTAGGGAATCGGGGTTGACAAGCATGATGATGGAAAAGGGTATCATGAAGCTATGAAAATTTTGTTCACATCCTTAAACTCAGTCTCTACATCCTTTAACATTTGCTCTTGACTGTGCACTTGGTCTTATGTCCTGTCTCTGAATTCCACCTACATACTCTAAAAAAGTTGAGGTTTCTTTCAGCCTAAAAAATGAATGCTGCTATATAGAAAAAATGACCCACATCTCCGTCAACAGTCTTGGATTCTTTCTTGTTTAAAAAGACTTGCAATATCAAGATTCATCTTAAAACTGTATGTTTGTATGACAATGAACAACTCTACTGAATTTCAAGAGAAAGTTGTTCCTTCAGTCACTAGAAAAAAAGGATATCAGATAATGACAATAGAGGATTGATCGTTTGTTTGAATTCTCAATTTTGACAGCCCAGATAATTACTGAACAGTAGGGGGTGCCGGTTCTTTGATCATTGTGCACCTCCCTAACATTGATGGAGAGAATTTGTGTAGGACAGTTGTGGCTCTAATGATTTAGCACTACCTATAGGATAGTTCATGCCAACATAGGTACATATGCCAATGCTTGGCTTGGAAGATGTTTGACAGAATGCTCAGGTGCAGAACCAATGCACTGAATGTTAGTGAGGGGATGATGGTTCCATGGTTATCTTCTACCTCAGATGCTTTAAAAACCACAATATTTCAGTATCCCAAGTTACTTGTCATTTAGAAATCCTCTATGACATACCTGCAGCAGTTTTCAAAGCACAAAAGCTTGCTGTTCAGCTAATTTACTGGGCGCAGCATGCCCTGTTCCCGTATGTTCCTTTGATTTGTTGTTATTTCTCCATTTCAACATCTCTTTTCCATATTTCCTTTTTTCTACTCTGTCCTTCATTACTTTGCTGAATAATTAAAGGAAAAAGTTCCCTACATAGGTTGGCTACCCTATTATAAGTGCCGTTGACAGAAATAGGGGGTTTGGATGAGTTCTATAGGGAATTTGTATTATTTTTGTGTTCCCCTGTTTATCATATTGATGTGTAATCCATTCAGTGAGGACCTCTGTGATATCAAATACGGATTTACTAATTCAGTAAGAGGAGATGCCATTTATGTGCTCTATCCTGAGAATTAGTAGAGTAATACTTGACAGTTTCACCTATTTGTAGAGATATTGTTATCATGTTTATGTTCTTCTGCATGCATACATAATTCTATAATCTAAAATATAGTAAGCTCACTGCAGTTCTGTGACGGGCTGGCAACAATGGCAACATGTCTGTTGGCTGTTCTTAAAAGGGGATGAATCAGATACATCACTAATAACACAATCATTATGATCCAATAGTTAATGTCAAGGTTTGACTCATTCTTTTATCCGTGATTTAATTTTGTGTGTTTAATTCTTCGTTTGCTAACGGCTTTGCTTCAACAAATTATGACTGTATTCATGCTTTACAGAGGTCGCTTTTCTTTACATATAGTTCAATTGTGCTCTCAAGAAAAGGTCACCTTTGGTCTGCAAAAAAAGTTTTACTATGCAGGTTGTAGTATGCCTACCTCACATACCTTACATCAAAAAAGGTGTCTTAAGATAAATAAGTGATTCCAGACAACTATTTTATGACCATTTCAGAGATTCAAAAAGCTTTAGCCCGGTCATATGGACCACGTCAAAAAAAATTATCCATACCTAAGATATAAGTGATTTCAGAAAAGTTATTCTATGACCATTTCAGACATTTTTATTCTTATTACATACTTACTGTTTCATAATTGACGCTTATGCCTTATCCTTTCCTCCTACAGTGACTTCAGCTTGGCAGGTGTTTTACTCCAAAGGTATTCAAGATTTTCTAGGCACGAGCAAGAATTAAAGTCTTTTTATTTTGGAACAACTACGTTGTTTCTTTTTTTTTACTTAACCACGTTGTATTTTATGACCACATCGTCTAAAGCGATTCAATGTCAAAGGTGCCAGTACTTAACAATACTAACGTCGAATGTAGTCTATTATTGTTCTTATGATTTTTTTTTGAGAATTAATGAAAAAAATATGTGTTACTGAATCCTTTTTTAGATAAAGTGTGTTACTGAATCCTAAATGGCGTGCTTTATCAACCTTTTCTGTAGTGTGGCATGATCGACTTTGTCAATTTTCTCTGTAATATAGCCTATCATGACTACTGAGGTATATGTTCTACTAGCATTTTCATAGGTTATATACATGAATGCTCCTACGGAGTAACAACTAGATGTTGTGGCATTGATTTTCAGATTTAGAGATCTCCATGTAATAACTGTTAGTATCTAAGATTTTAGAATTTCAGAAAAGACTATACCTCAGTGTGAAGTTTACATATATGTATGATCTAAAGATGAAATGTCTATGATTAGCCCGCAAACAAAAAATGCAACTAAGAGTTTTCATATGCTTGTCGCCACTCGGCGCGCAAAGGCGCGCCAATCCACTAGTGTCTTCATATGCTGTGCCTGGTTCCACGCAACTTCTTTGTCTGGGGAGTTTCGAAGCTTGGGACTTGCACGTTGCAAATGGTTGACCGTATCTTTGCAAGGGGCAAATTCTCTTGGGTGTAGCCCGCGGAGGATTACCTCCTTTCCGGCTTTGGCTGACAAGAAAATTTCCACAAGGAAAGCCCATATCATGTCTAGCATGAGATGACAAGAGTGGATCCATCGTGTCAATGTCATGCTGCCTGTACTATTTAGGCCTTCTTTAGATCTCTAAATTAGTCACTAAATTCAGAATTTCTATTTCTTATCGTATCAAGATGTCGGCACATGCATGGAGTACTAAATATAGATGAAATCAAAAACTAATTATACAGTTTGGTTGTACTTTGCGAGACAAATATTTTAAGCCTAGTTAGTCAAAGTTTAGATAATTTTTATCAAATACAAACGAAATGCTACAGTGCGCTGATTTGACACGGCACTGTGCAGAATACCAATCCGGCCAAAACTAAACAAGGCCTTAGGCTTATTTCAAAGTAAAGGAATGTTGACATAAATTTTGAGGAATATCATTTTCATCCAAGGCCTTGTTTAGATCCCAAATTTGGTCACCAAATTCACTATGCAGAATTTCTATTCTCCGTCACATCAAAATATCGACACATGCATGGAGATGAAACCAAAAACTAATTGCACAGTTTTGTTGTACTTTGTAAGACGAATATTTTAAACCTATTTAGTCAAAGTTTAGACAATTTTTACTAAATACAAACGAAATGCTACAGTACACTGATTTAACGCCGCACTATGCACAATGCTAATTCGGCATCCAACTAAACAGGACCCAAGTTGCTTGCAAATTTGGACTAGACGATTCTCTCCAACGAGATGGATAGAGACTCTTCCCTACACAACGTTTTTTTTAAAAACTTCCCTACACAACGTTGGTTGTGCTTGTGCGGTGTTCAAATCAGGGTATTTCGGGAATTCAATCTTATTGCTGGCTTCAGCCACTTTTTTTTGGAACGCAGTTTTTTTTTGCCTCTATGTGTTGGGCACCCACTATCCTAGCCGTCCAATGTGCATCGAGACGTGTGCATCAGGAGAGAGAGTGTTGGGAGAGAGTGTGTATAAAGTAGGAGAGAGAATGTTGTAGCACGAATCTTAGAGCATGTTTGAGCGGTGAGAGATAGTGCTGCAGAGCACATTTTTTTAGATAATGGATAGTATTTTATATCCGGCTTTATCTACCAACAGGTAGAATCAGGCCAATTATTACAAAGATGAGGCCAAAGGCCAAAAGAACTAAGAAAAAACATATGCGGCATTCCGTCTACAAGACGAGAATACACCGTCGAAACAACGGCAAAAACACAAGAATCTAGAGGGATAAATTCCCTCTGTTTCAAAATGTTTGTCACTTGCGTTTTTCGAGAAACAACTGCCGATAGTTTTATATTATATATTAATATTTATGATGCATAGTTAGTATATCATTAGAAAGATCTTTGAATTTAGTTTTTTAATAAATTTATTTGAATATATAAATGTTGTATATATTTTGTATAAATTGAGTTAAATTTGTAGAAAAAATCGAAGACGACACGCATTTTGGCACAGAGAGAGCATGTGCCACGATGCATTTTCGGTTAATCTGTTTATTTGATGGAGCTAACTGTTTTGTTAGCAATCAATCAAATCCAATGCTGCTTCACCTGATTAATCAAGCGATCATCATGATCCTACCCACCTCATTAACTATCGATTCGTCGTCTCGCTCGTGCCTGTGGGCCCCACGCCTCCATCCCACGGCGGGGCGGTGGGCGAACAAGAGGGACTCGACAGGTGCGGGGTGCCAACGCCCAACGGGACGGGACAGAAAAAAAAAACGAATCGAAAATAGAAAACGTCTCTTGCCCCAGCGGCCGTGCCGGGCCGGCATCCCCTCCCCCCAGCGGCGGCGATCGCGACGACCCGAGCCGGCAAGGGTGACCGGCGGCTGACAGCCGCCGCGGCAGACGAGCCCCATGGGAGACAACAAGTCGCCGCTGAGCCTGAGCCCGATGGGCGGGCGCGACCGGGACCGGGACCGGGACAGGGAGCTCCTCATCCCGGTCTCCGGCGGCGGCTCGGCGCCCGGCGACGGGGTCGAGGACGGCGACAGGGCCTCCTCCGCCTCCGCCGCGCTCTCCTCCTCCGGCCGCGAGGTACGTCCCCGCCCGCGGCCCCACTCCCTACTCGATTGCATAGTTTGTTTGCCCCCCTTTTATTCAATTGCTGTTCGGTTAGTTTACGATTTATGTTATTTTCGTTGTTTTAAACTCAGCTACATGCATACATCTTGTTGACTGTGATGGTTGTTAAGGGCATGAACCGAGGAGCAGTTTATGTACTAGTAAATGCTTCAATGTCCCATTTGGGTCTTGTGGGCAAATGGTATTTGTACTGGATGGTGCATAGCTTCGATGTAGTTTATACCATTGTTTGATCTGCTTATAACAATAGAAAGCTCAGAAGGCTGCGACCCACTTGTTTTTCTGTGATGGAACACCTTTGATTTACCAATTGAACAAAATGATGTTCAATATTTTTTTTTGATTCTGAATTTCTATGGAATCTCTAAACTGCCTAGAGCGCTTAGCACACCGAGCCGCAATTTGGAATGAAAATTGCTTGACAACATCTGAAATACATTTTATCTTGCTCCTAGTCTTGCAGTCTTGCTTTTCCTATCTGATACTTGCCTTACTGAAACTGGGAAAGCATGTTCTGGGTTCAAGCTAGAACAGCTCGTGTTGATTTTTTTTCACCCCCTTTCTTTTTCTTCTTGAAATGCAGGCTTTCCATAAGGTTTTACGCAGTTGGGCTTCAAAGAAGTTCATGACTGGATGGTAAAGAGTCTTGCGAAATTAATCTTTCCTCGCCTCTTGATTACTGTTTAGCATTTAGCAATGGAACTGTTATAGGGCAATTCCTAGTAGCTAATTCTAGGTTCTATTTCCTTGGGCTTCATGTATAGCCTGGTTGTTGGGGGTATGTACCATGGTCCACGCCTCCACGGCTTAGTCGCCAATAGCCACTTAAAAAGTCAAATTTCTTGGTGCAGTGCTATATGGCTGCTGTGCTACATCCATTCCTTTTTACACATCAGGAAGTCATTTAGGCAGGTGATGCAATGATATCAATAGGGTTATCTAACTAGTAGTTACTAAGAAGAGTGGGATGCTTGTTTATTTGTTTCTTGGTGAGTTGGTGCTGTTCCTTTCAATAATAATAATAATTATAAGATAACCTTGTGTAAATCCTGAGAAATATCAGAAGGTTCATGGAGTTATGGTTGGAATGGAGGATTTACATGTCGCCACTTAACTGATAGCCCCTTTGTTATAACCCGAGCATTCAAAATACAGCCATATGGAACACTGACTTTGGATTTTAGAAGAAATATTCCATGATTGTTCCAACAGTAGGATTACCATAAAGTTCTAATCACAAGGAATTTCCGTAGTCCTTTTTGTTCAGTTAAATTCACACACATATGTCCAGCCTCTAGTTTAGGTATTAAAAAAAATACTGTTGTTTCTCCTGATTCCTGAAGTGTCACTCTGGGATGTGGGATGTATATGAACCATGATAAGCAATGACTGTGACTTTACATGCATCATTTCTATGCAATTTGCAATGATGCTACATGAATTTATCTTTCCATGTGCCTGCCACATATACTAACATGTTTTTCTGTTATCCTTTTATTTGCCGGTACTCTCCAGTGTAATTCTCTTCCCCATAGCAATAACGTTCTACATCACCTGGTGGTTCATTCATTTTGTTGATGGATTCTTCTCTCCAATCTATGCTCAACTGGGAATCAACATATTCGGTATGTGAAGTAACTTCTTTTTTGTATTGCAATATCAGAATCTAGAAAAATCGATACACCATTCGTCCAAGTTCTAGTTCACTTCAGCTTTGCCCTAAGTCAAACTTCTTCAACTTTGATAAGTTCATAAAAAAACTACCAAAATCTACGACATTGAATCCATGAAATATGTTTTGATAATGCATATATTGAACTTGTAGATGTTACTATGTTTTTTCTACTAACTTGGTCAAAATTAGAAAAGTTTGACTTTGGAGAAAAGTAAAGTGAACTATAACTTGGAGTAGAGGGAGTAGGTATTATGTAATATTGTAATGGTTTCCTTTCATTCTTCATTCTTCATTTAGTTCAGCGTGCACCATGGGATTAGATTATCAGTTCTTTCAGAAATCTGGGAAAGTTAGCATGCAGGCCATTTTGGCAAAATTATCTTATATGATAGCTTGTCATCAGTGAGAAGAACATTGTATTGCTTATCCAGCTTAAGTTTTCAGTCTTCACTCTGATGTTTCCGCAGGTCTTGGCTTCATCACATCGGTTACTTTCATATTTGTGATCGGAGTCTTTATGTCATCTTGGGTTGGGGCATCTGTCCTTAGCCTTGGCGAGTGGATTATTAAGCGCATGCCTCTTGTTCGTCATATCTACAATGCATCGAAACAAATTAGTGCTGCAATATCACCAGGTAATAACAATCATCAGACTGGTCAATCGAATTTGCTGAGGTGCTGAATAAATTCT
Source organism: Bothriochloa decipiens (assembly GCA_023333625.1). Classification (NCBI taxonomy): domain Eukaryota; kingdom Viridiplantae; phylum Streptophyta; class Magnoliopsida; order Poales; family Poaceae; genus Bothriochloa; species Bothriochloa decipiens. The sequence goes on along the minus strand of CM041639.1, from coordinate 41,482,559 downwards.
GGTTGCCTTTACAGATCAGAACAAACAGGCATTCAAGGAAGTGGTCATCATAAGGCATCCTCGTGTTGGAGAATATGCGTTTGGTTTCATTACATCGTCAGTATCCTTGCAGGTTTGCTCCAGACAAGGCTAATTTAGCTTTTCATGCTAATGCTGTTTGTTTTATGCCTCTGCTTTTGTTATGCTACTCAGCATTTCAAGCTAAGTTTGATTTCTTGTATGGTTGAGACTTCACGTACTGTCATGACATTTGGATGTGGCTAAAGTGAGATATTCTCACTGTTTCTGTTGCTGGACAAGAAGAATTACATTGATGGCATGCATTTTTGTGGCTGTACTAAGAATTATATTGATGACATGCATTTTTTGGCTTTACTAATGTCATTTCTGATGTTAGCACATGGTTTGTCTCTGTGCATTAATCCTGTTATTATTCTGCAGAGTTACTCTGGTCAAGAAGATCTTTACTGTGTCTATGTCCCAACAAACCATCTTTACATTGGTGATATCTTCATGGTGAATTCAAAGGATGTCATAAGGCCAAATCTTTCTGTGCGTGAAGGCATCGGTAAATTCTTACTCTCTGACATTTCAGCATGCTTTGATATTCTGCTTCAAGAAATAAGGATGGCTACTCCTGCAAAAGAAGAGACTTAACATATTTGGACGCATGGTCTGCAGAAATTGTTGTGTCTGGTGGTATGTCAATGCCCCAAATTCTGTCAACCCTCGATCCGCAGATGATCCTTGGGGACAGAACTGGACCAAGCAGAAGCTGAAGCTGCTACGAGCTCTTTGTGTAACCTTTCTACTCGTTGCTAGTAACATTTTCATACAGGCTACCACAAGTACGGCAAACTAGACCCCGAGCACAAGTATCTGTATATTATGTAGATGTAGGTGACTCACATGGTCTGATTGTTTGCGGGACTCTGTACCATGGTTTGTACTTTGTACTTCACCCTATGCAAGAAAGAAGCATTTCATCCCTGTCTGTGATATGCAACTGTTGTAACATTCCTATCCTCTGTGTGGTCCTTGACTCTGTTGAAGTGCCGCTTTGTTTGCAGCTGATCTGATCTAACGTTGAATTGGGTTCTCGACTTGTGGAGGTCGATGGTTGCATTCTTTTCTTCGATATATCTATGCGGAACCAACTTATTGTGCATCTTTGGAGCAACACTCTTGCATAAACTTTTGCGTGAAATTGTGATGCTCTTGTATATGTGACCAATTTTAGGAGCAGCACTCTTGCATAGTTTTTTTGCGTGGAATAATTGTGATGCTCTTTTTGTATGTGGCCAATTTCTTCGGGTGGCACCTAGCGGTTGCAAATATCCTCACGATGCCGTCTGTGTGGAACTTCTGACTCCTTTGCTTACCGGATTTTCATGCATTGGCTATTCTTTTAGAGGTTTTTTTTTTCTGCATAGGCTATTTTTCATATAGTGCTAATTCTGTTAGGCTTGTTTGGACTGCATTTGTATATTGGTGTTAAGTTCAAGGTGCTCGTTCTATTCTATTTTGGTTCTCTGTCCAGCACACCAAAAAATTACTTTGTATTCCCACTCCGTCGGTGCAGAATCTGCACTAGCGCTAAGCAAATCCTACCTAGCAAAGTGGATTGCATTCCTTCTGTCACTTTGGGTCTCTTTGGATTCTCTGGTCGAAAATGAAGAACTAAAACATAGGACCACTTTAGCTTACTTATGCTGTCTAAATTTTCTGTGAAGGTGGCTAAACAATAGACATGATTATAGACCACTTATTCGGATCCTTGAGAGCTTAAAATTGTCGAAATTTTAAAATCTGTAGACTTTTTTTTTTAACTGGAATCTGCAGACTTTTGATGAGCGTAGGAGACCGCTAATCCACGTTGACACATGCCGGGCCTGAGTTAGTATTTTGGGCCTGGCCCTAAATTGCGGAAACGCGTCGTTCTTTCTCGAGTGAAAATTTGGGTTGGGCCTACTTAACATCGACGACAGACTTTGACGGACGGCTGAGATTCGCTCGACCCAAGATAATCCAAGAACCCTGAAGCTCCGCCGCCCCCGTAAAAACCCTAGTGCGCAAGGAGCCTCTATATAAGAAACGCCCCCGCGCTGTCCATCACCCACGCCGCCGCCGCCTCTCAACAGGAGCATTTCGTTCTCTCTAGTTTTCCTCGCCCTCTCATTCCATAGTTTGGATTTGGATCAGCGTTTGCTTGTTGCTTCTTTCTTGGTTTCTCTTCAATCAGTTTTTGATTTTGTTATTGGAGTTGAGTTGCTTCTTTGACTGGGGATTTGAGTTTCTTTGGTTTGAGGACAGTGAAGATTGTATCTAAAGGTCTCGTTCGTCGTAACTGGCATCTGTTTGCCTTGCCGACCATCCTGATATATCACCACCCATATTCCGAGTCCGATGCCAACAATAATCAGCCCCTGTCAAGACTTTCGTTTCTTTTTAGCTTTTTGTTCTTGATGTGCATGTTTTTCTGGACAATGATTAAATTAAAAATATTGACAAGCATATGTCCGAATCCATCTATGTGGATAAGCCTAATCTTCTCTATGATGTCCATCTATGTGCTCTTATTATTTTGATTCCTTTGGGGCCAGAGATGAAATATGTGGATGTTACTTTTGTATGATCTGCCTTCCTTCTGAGGCCTCAATTTCTTTTGGATCTTTATGACTTCGTATGTTTTCTTTGTTCCAAGTTATTTTGATCTGAATCTATTTTATGGCTTTTGCCAGAAGGTCGGGTGATGAGTACAAGTGCATAGTTCAGATGATCAACCCTTGTGGTTTTGATTACCTTGAATAAATAGTCTTTCGCTCCTAGCTGACGACCTTATCAATGGCAAAGCATTTTTGTTTGTCAAATGTTTTTGGCGATTCGTCACGGTATTAGGCACTCACTTTGAAAGTCTTTGGCAGATCCGGACTATTGATTTCGCGGTTTTCGCATGCATGAAAGTGTTGATTGGAGGTCAAAAAGAAGTTAGATGCAAGTATTGTAGAGTTTAATTAGAGGTCTTCAATGTTGTTGAACTTTAAAGAGGCTCCTATTTGATACGCACATGTAAAGAGGCACCGAGTTCTGATCCTGAATACTCGGTTTCCGAACCTTGGTGTGCGATAGTTTATCTACGGTGATTCACGCTTCTATGAGAGCTTATGTTTCCCATCCAGCTCTCTGTGATTACTGCACATATTCGGTATCACTTCTTTCCAATCTCTTTATGTTACCCTGTCTAATATATTTGTCAATCTATGAACGTCGGCTGCACACGGTGGTTTTTTCCATTTGTGTGGAGATTTTACCGAATACCGATGCTTTGCTTTGTCTATGGACCAATTGCCGCCATAACAATTTGATACAAAATCCTCAATTTGATAATGTAACCTGTCCTAAATGGAAGTTGTTTGGCGAGGCGTTCCTAAATCCTCAATTTGATAATGTAACCTGTCCTATGAGCAGGTAATTGATTTTACAGGTAATCAAACGTATCATGTTCTATGATTATATTGTTTAAGAATTTTTATTAGTGCTCTTGTTTCATTTTCTTTCCCTATGGAAAAACAGCTGTTGGTGCTTGATGAGGCAGATCAAATTCTCGGTCATGGTTTCAGCTGCTAGGTTGATGCTATTAGTTCTTAGATTTCACAAAATTAGACAAATTTATTGTTCTCTGTTGTCAAATGAAATCTGTTAAGGATCTTGCAAGGGTTAGCCTAAGCGGTTCTGAATATGAGTTATGCATGAGGAGGCCAAAACAGCCACTCCAAATACTCTTGAGCTACTACCATGATTGTACCTCTTGAGCAGAAGTCAAATATGCTTTGGAGTTTCATTGAAAGGCATCTAATAAATTCGAAGACGACAGTCTTCAAATCTAGCCTGAAGCAGGTATCCAGTTATTATATTTCGCTGAGATGTCATTTGTGTTGCATAGTTATATTTGTGAATTTGGCTCATGACTTCCAATGCCGGACATTTGCAGGTCAAATTTGTCTTTGACATTTTTAAGAAACTTCGTCCTGGAATTTCTTTAAAATGTATGTATGTACGGATGAAATGTGGTACAACATGCAATAGTTGCAGATTTAAATGAATCTAATTCAGTTCTTTTCTCAACATATCCTCTCGAGGACTGGATATAAAGAATGTGGATTTTCATGTGTGATGAGGAGATGCATATATACAATGTGTTTTATGATACATCCCATTCAACATCAGGCCAGGGGACCCAGGTTCAAGAGCGTCTTTGTGGCAAATTTGTTTTGCAACCTAAGGGGTTTAGGTTTCATAGGAGATATTTTCTGTTAATGATTAGTGGTAATATTTTGGTTCTTTAGTGGTCAAAGAATGTATTGATTTTGTTAAGTATGTGAGAAAAGTAGCATGTGAACAATTTTGATTAACTTGCCAATTTGAAGTTGTAATATACTAAATGATTTTTTCTTTTGCTTTTGCTATTGTTTTCACTAATCTGCTTCTTTAGTATTCAAGTGTATTTAAGTTGCTGAGTGGTGAATTAATGGTTGACTCAAAAGGCTATATCATCTATGGAAATCTCCTTCTACCAAACAGGTTTTGTCTGAAATTTTCAATTTTATTAGACTGATGGTACAATTAAATAAATATAAATGAATTAAAGTTCTATATTTTTTCAATATACTAAATAAATTTGTTTTTGATAGACATGGATAATGAGTTTTCTTGATATCCACATGCGCACGTGCGTGTGGCATGTGCATCCTCACTAGTGATTTAAAAGGCCTTAGGCCTAAACAACAAAAAAAACATGTTACATGTATCTATCTCTCCCTTTATTGATGGGGTTCCTTCTAGATTCCTTGGCCTTGGTGCACACCAGGCCAAGCGTTTATCCATGTCTATCAAATGATTTGGGCACTTTAATGCTAAAAGTTTGCTAAACACCGATAGACATGGATAATGAGTTTTAAACATTGTCAGCACTTGAGCACATCCAGCCAAACACCGAAAGTCTTCGCACGTCTAATATGATTGTTATTATTTCTCCAAATCAGTTGTTGGAAGTGCACATAAAAATTCTGTGAACACACGGGCAAAATTTAATGTTAATTCTTTTTTTTAAAGGTGAAACCGTTTTGTTTTCTATTTTCTATTGGAGGCAAACAAAAAATCATGGGCATATGTTTCTAAATGGAAAGAGTTTATATAAATATTTAAATCTGCCCAAAAGATGGAAAGGTTTTAAGAAAAATGTGTAACTGCTTTAGGTGAAAACGGATCGGATTACCACATTTGTTTTCATATTTAGGTCCGGATTCGAATTCGAATACGGATAGTGTCAGCCATGCGGGATATGTTACAATTGGGTATGGATATCATAAATATAAGATTTTAGTATTCGGATATGGATATGGTATTGGATGTTGAATATCCAGACACAGATACGGACGGATTTAAACCCCTCTAAATGATCACGGTCGGAAAATATCTGTAACGTTTTCATCCGTAGTAACTAGTATGATTATTTTTAGATAAATAAATGTTTTGATTTTTAAAGAAAAAAATTAAGAATTTACTTTAAAAAATATTTATAGTTTTATTTACTTTCTAAATTAGTTTGATTTACTCTCTAGCTGACGTGAAGCCACGTCACGTCATAGGAAACCACCGGCAGAGACTGTTCATGGTGTAGAGAATCAGTTTTTTAGAATTTTTTTTAAATAACTGTAGAGAATCTGTTTTTTTTAATATAAGTTGTGGAAGGTTGAAAACCCGGTTTGATAAACTGCTCAAGTGCTCATTGTGACGTTTAGCAGTTGTTTGGCTGCGCACAAATACACCTTGATCCATGTGGTTTGGGAGAAACTGGAGTAAATTTTAAATTTATTTACACCTCAATCCCTTCTCAAACCATGTGATTTGGGTGGATTTGTGTGCAGCCAAACAAAGCCTTAGGGGCTAAAAAGTCTGGTTTTATAAATTAGGAGAAAACAATTGGAGTGTCACAAAAAGTTTAGAGGGGTTAAAGCCTTAAAAGGACTGTTTCCTTATCTTTGTATAGATATGGGCCTTGTGAGTTTGTTGAATCTTTTGCCATCAGGCCCATTCAAAATCATGCACGCAGCCCAAATCAACATAGCGCAATTGTAATATTCGTGTTTTATTTACTCCGTTCCACTTATCCAGAGCCCACGTTTACGGTTACCGCTAGCTTAATTGTTCTCTGAGAAGTGCGTATATTTGGATCTTAACACTGGACGACGTCTAATTCGCAAACGTGGACTAGCAGTCTCGTCGGAAGTGGTAAAATATTCCGGTGGACGGGCAGTTGAGCTGCACCCATGCCAGTGGTTGAGCTGCGGCTGCTGCTCGCTCTCTCACTCACTGCCTTCTGCTGTTCCTCCGGTCGATCTGGTCGCTTCCAACGTCTGCCCAACGCTTCTCACCTTCCGGCGTCCTTCCCTCTCACACGCACCCACCCGCCAGTCACAGCTACCACGCAGCTGCACGGTGCACCCACCTGTGTCAACTATATATCCGGCGGCGCTTCTCACTTAGCACGTGACCTCGCTCGCCACCGGTGCGCTGTGTTTCCGTCGATGGAAAACTCGCCGTTCCATGGAGACATGCGCCAGCAGCCAAACACTCAGCTGGCTACGGCGGCTTCGTGCCTGCTTGCCCCGCTGCCGCCTGCCGTAGCCGCGCCACAACAGCCCGAGCAGCATGCGTGCAGCAGCGATGCGACGACGACGTCCCTCGTCCCGGGAGCCGCGATGATGAGTTGCTCGCCGGCGGCGGCCGTGGACTGGGCGTCGCTGCTACTCCCGCGCGCGCCGGGGTCGCCGTTGCACGTCGTGACGCCGCCGCCGCCGCCGGTGTCGAGCGAAGTCGAGAGCGATGGTAGTGGCGCTGTGACGACGGTGGGCGGGAGCAGTGCTAGTGCGACGACGGCGAGAGAGGGAGGAGATACTAACAATAAGGCCGGAAAAGCAGGGAAGGGCGGCGGCGGCGGGAGGGGGAAGAAGAAGGCGAGCCGGCCACGGTTCGCGTTCCAGACGCGGAACGACAACGACGTCCTCGACGACGGCTACCGGTGGAGGAAGTACGGCCAGAAGGCCGTCAAGAACAGCGCTTTTCCAAGGTCTCTTTCTTTCTTCGTCTCCATTGCTCATGCATGTCTAATGCTAGTTTCAAGTTTATTAATGGTTTGCTGATGTACGTGATGATCGCATTACATTGGCGCTGCTTATGAGAACACTTGATGACTACAAATTAGATGGATGCATGGATCAATAATGCAATGTGCGCATGCAGGAGCTACTACCGGTGCACGCACCACACGTGCGACGTGAAGAAGCAGGTGCAGCGGCTGGCCAAGGACACGAGCATCGTGGTGACCACGTACGAGGGCGTGCACAACCACCCGTGCGAGAAGCTCATGGAGGCGCTCAGCCCCATCCTCAAGCAGCTCCAGCTCCTGTCGCAGCTCCGGTCTTGCACTAATCAACTCCTCTGAATATATACTCATCTGATCATCATCATCAGCGTGAACTAATGCAAATTTACTGCTAAGTGTACAAAACAAACTATTAATTGATCGATCGGCAGTGGTAACAGAAGGAACAACTGCCCTCTCCCTAAATTATACACAGTGAGTACATATGTGTACGTAGCTGATCTTCTTATATATAGATGCAATGCAGATCTGTACGTTACTCGTCATGCATATACAAACGTGTGGTAGGTACTGATGATACAACAGAAATGTATGTGCGTGGATCAGCGTCCTTTGTAAGTTGTAATCAAGCTGTAATTCAATTTAATCTCTCCGGCTATTGATAACCTTTTTTTATTGGAAGTTCTAGGATGATGTCAAGATGACAGATTACGCCATGTTCGCTAGATCGTCTGATCTAGAATATATGGCCATCGTCATCAGCGTGAACTAATGCAAATTTACTTCTAAGTGTACAAAACAAACTGTTAATCGGTTGATCGGCATTGGTAACAGAAGGAACAACTGCCTCTCCCTAAACTGCACAGTAAGTACATATGTGTTTTTTTAGAAAAAAGTAAGTACATATGTGTACGTAGCTGATCTTATATAGATGCAATGCAGATCTGTACGTGATTCATGCATATACAAATTTGTGTGGTCGGTACTAATGATATACAGCAGAAATGTATGTGCGCGGCCGGATCAGCGTCCTTTGTAATCAAGATGTAATTTATTTGCGCAATTTAATCTCTCAGGCTATTGATGGCCATCCTAATTCCTATCTCTTCTTCATCTTCCATTTTGAAGGCCCTGATGCCCTTAGTGTAGATATAGATTATAGTCACATTGGGTGAGCGAACAGGCCGGGGAAGATTTCAATTCCAGTCTTGTGAGCTACTCATGTGTTCTACCAAGATGGTCCAACTGCTTGATATAAAGTACAGATATATGCATAGATACAAATATGTTTGTCATATTGAGTTACTGATGATAGATGAATAAATAAATATAGATATAAACACAAATATGCCGCCACACTTGGAAACAGTTGTGAGAATCTGGTAAATACATCAAGTTTTTTGTTCCCAATCTCATCAATACAAATGAGAAATGTGAGAGCACCTTATATTGATACTACAACTTAAATACTTTTCCCCGAGGCCTTCCTAGATCCATGTAAGTTATCAGAATCATTTTTTTTCAGAAATAGGAGACAAATTTTAAGCTGGATATGTTGCAAACAGGAATATCTGAAGGACAAAAGGAGCATACTTTGTGAGACTACTTATGAATAATATCAGAACACAAATTAGGATGGAATTCCGTCACAACGAATTAAACAGTACATGAGAAAACTGTCGAGTGGGTCAAAAAGTGTGGGCCAATGTTTAAATGAATATAGGGGCAGACACTGTCATATACTCAAATATGAATTGTAGTTTAGTCTATATCTTTTTCAATTTGTATGAATTCAATCTAATAAAATTTGAATTATTAATTAAAATTCCTTGCCAAATTGCAAACGTGCCATTAATCCATGAATGACACTATATATAACTGATGTTTATAGTAGCCAAAAATTTGGACATGGAACTAGAACAATATTATTGGACACGGAACGCGCCGAACGCAGTTGGGCCGGCCCAACAAAGCGAAGAAGAGTCCTATACTTCAAGCCCGAAGCCTCAGACTTCAGCTTCCTTTCTTCCCCGCAAAGAAAGAAGGCAAGAGTAGTTCTCGCGAGGCGGAGGAGTTGCGGTCTTGCCGGAGAGCATCGACGATGCAGAGCAGCAGCAGCATGAAGAGGGAGGTCAGCGAGACCCACGACACCCTCCGCTTCGGCATCAACGCCGGCGTCAAGGCGGACCTTGCGCAGCTGCACCCGCTCCAGTCCACCATCCAATCGGTAAGGGCCCGTCGCTCTCCTCCGTTTCCCTCTGTTGTCCGTGCCCTCGAAACCCTAACGCTTAGCCTGTGACCCATGTTTGGGGGGGCACGCCGCGCCCCCGCACAGGAGACCAAGTTCTGGGCGGACAAGAAGAAGTTCGGGACAGATGCCATATACGGATCCGCCCTCAACATCCGCAAGGATCTCGATGCCCAAATCCTCTCCAGGTTCTTCACTTTCCCCTTTGCGGTTGTTCTTACCGGAAAATAAAATTTCCTTCAATCAATACGTTTGAATTCGAGTTAGGAAGTAATTAGTGGTTGATGGGAGCACTAAAAAAAATGCCCATCTGGCTGCTGGAATTGACAGTGCCGAGGGAAGTTTAGGTGAATTTCTGAAGCTTGTTACCTTCCTCATGACATACATACTATACATATGGATAAGCTTCTGAAGCGTGGAATTTTGTCAAATGTTTACATCAATTATTGGCCATGATGTGAGGGTGCTGAATCATTTGCATCTCTGTAGAATTGCCTTGTTTACTGATAGGATTGTTTACATGGTTTCAGCATCTGTCGGTAAAGTTGTTAACCATTGTCATACCTACAATCTTAATGGCCGTGTTGTAGTGTGCTGTGTATCTGTTGCTACAACCTACAACAACATTGATTGTACCTAGGTTTCATTCCCTGTGTATTTAAGCATCTTATCGGAACAGTTACACTATTTGATTATTGCAATATCTTTGATACCATGCTTTTTCTGTTTTGAAACTTGAAACTTCATGGTGGTAACAGTTTATTTGCTATATTTTTTTTAGTTTACTGCTGCTTGTATTACACAGCTTATGGTTTCCTGCATGCTTGATTGCATCTACAGTCGGTTGCATCTGTATCAAAAAGCTGTGTTATTCTATTGTTATCATTTTATTTTTGTGTGTAAGAGATTTTCTGTAACTCTTAGTATTGTAAGTGCCACTTTCTTTGCTACAATGTGCAATCATATGTTGCACTTGTTCACATACATCTGGTCCTTCTAAGTTCTCACCAACTGTGAATGGACAAAAAAGGGAGGAAACTAAGGAAATAGGAGTACACTTTTTTTGACCTTCATCCTTCGACATCTTAGTACATTTTTAGATGAAATTGTTCTCTTGATGATTAGCCAGTTTAGCTCTCTTGATGCCTCTGCTGATGGATGTTTTGTGATGCCAGGTTCCAAAGGCCCCCTGGTGCTTTGCCGTCATCTCTGCTTGGATATGAGGCACTGACAGGTTCCCTGGATGATTTTGGATTTGAAGATTATCTTAACAGTAAGACATTCTGTCATTCGTTATTGATGTCATTTTCCTTCTCATCACATGTATAAGCATTTTCGCACTAGTGTATGTCCACCTTAATATTCTTAGCCAGAGAGTGCTGCTGTGTTTTATCATCTTAACCTTCTATAATTCACACTAATTTTGTTGTACTCAGGAAGACCCTTAGTAAAACTAATTTATCTGGCCTAACCGAAAGTTAGGAGTTCCAGTAAATCAGTAGTAGTAAATTTACCAAACCAATTATATAGTTGTTGGATGAACTTTTGAATCTTGGAGAGGTTATTGGTAATTTAAGTTGGAGAGTCCATTAGTTCAAGAGCATTCAGATTACATGATTGTTGGCTATTGTTTTACTTGATTTTTAATGTATGATGTACTAGAAAAGTGTTACATGCTTTGTGACACAGTCTGACCTGAGCTTGTCTCTCATAGCTACAAGCCTACAATAAGTTTCTTAGGATCAGTATCTCTGATAAGTGATAAGTTCTTGTGTTCCATTTGTCAGTGGTCATTGGTGCTTACTGCTTAGTATTTTATCTATGTATATGTTGGTTAGATATTTGCAATTAAAGTATTGCACTTTACTTTTTTCTCCCCTTTGTACTATCTGGGTGTTCTTCCAATTGCCACAATTGTCTTTGAGTTATGCTAATTTTCTTTTTCTGTTGGCTTGCAGTGCCTCAAGATTCTGACAGTTTGCGTCAACCTGACATGCACCACGGAATGGAGGTTCGCCTTGGTCTGTCCAAGGGGCCTATCTGCCCCAGCTTCAATTGAGGCAGTGAATGCAGTTCTGTGGCACCATGTGCACATCAGTTTAGTACATCGGTCAATAGACCATGTTACGATGTTGAAATGTGAAAACTGGTGGCTTTCATGTGCTTAGTGTTATGTTTCAACCTGCACCAAATTTAATATTTGTCCAGTTTGAACTTTGACACCTCATGCCTATATTTTTCTGGTTTCCTTGTCTCCCAGCGAGCCCATGAAAACTACCTTTCTGTATGTTTGATACTTTGATGTGGGTTGTCCATTGTTTGGTTGCTAAAATGTTTGTTCTCTAGGGCATGATTTTGTTTGGGGGCACAAATGGAACACATTAAGCATGCAGTCCTGCCCTTGACGTGTCTCGGTAACAATCTTCACAGGGGCTTAGCACAGGGTCGTGATGAGACTGGTTCTGAACAGCACTACTGCATCCAAAGGCCTAATATATTTTTGGCTGTGAAACGTCGATGATGTCGTTTGGATCATCCCATCCTCAAATCTATTTTAGCTGTGAACATCGATGATGTCGTTTGGATCATCCATCTTTAATTCAAGGAAGACATGCTGCACAATGGCTGATGGCTGCACTGAACCTGCCTTCACTTTTATGCCAGTTGCCAGGTATGCTGCAGAAGTGCCTGATGATGGATGCGCTGCAGGTCTCTGTTGCATTTTTTTTTTGTGTGCCCCTCTGGCAGCTTGTAAGCAAAAGCACTGCTTGAAGATGTTGTTCTTTCATATCGCTCTCTACCGGAAATGGAGTCCATTTGACATGGACTTTAGTACTCCAAAGTCCAAATGTGACAACCAGCCTGAAATTGCTTTGGAAAAATGTTTATCTGTTAGTATCTTCATTTTATTCTTGGTCCAACTCAGTTTATTATTGAGATTAAAACTTTGCTTCTTTTTAGAAGAGCCTTTTCTGGTAGCAGAATGTTAGTAGTGATTTTCAGAATCTAAATCCAGCTTTAGGGGAAGTGCCACGTTGAATGGTGTACGGCCGAGTAATAAAAGGTAATATGTGTTAAATTAAGGCCCAGTTATTCGGCCCAACTGGAGGAGGAACTGATGATGCGTATAGAAGAGGACTGGGAAGGCCCACTCGCGCAGCAGCGTCACTGCCTAATCACCCGCCGCCGCCGCCGCCGCCGCGCCGGCGAGCCCTCGCTGATATCGATATCGATTTGACACCGCCGCGCAGGAAGGTAATCCCTCCACCGCTCTCTCTTCCCTGTGTTCGTCTCTCTCACAGCATGGGTTCAGCCTCGGCCTCAGGGTTTAGGCACGGGTTCCAGCTATTGTACTCGCGGTCCAAATCTCAATTCCGCCGCCGCGCCTTCCCCATGGATGTGAGACCGGAGTTTGGAGGGTTTGGTAGGTTTAGACTCGCGACGAGCCCCAGCTGGCAGCACCCGCCGGCAACCACGCTCGCGACGTCCCGTGGAATTCTGTTTGCCGCAGTTTGTACGCCCGCGACGAGCTCCGCCACCAGCTGGTGTGAATCAGCGGTGAGGGTCTTGCCTGTTCCCTCTCCTGTAGTTACGCCAGCCGTGTCGAATCCCGTGTTGGATCGTAGTCATGTTTTATCGCCTGCGACCTAGGGCCGTGTGGAACCATTAGTCCAACCATACCTGTTCTTCTGTGAGGTATTCTCGCTCTACAGCTCTAGATATTGAACTACCGTCAGTTTGCTACCATCTGCTACTGTTCTTCTATGTCCCAGGACTCCCAGTAGTTACAAAACAGATGACAGCTTTACTTCTTTATTAAGTGCACTTGTTTCTAAACTTAGAATTGTGACTTGACCAGAAATCATTCCTCACCTGATGCTGGTCCTGATCGTAGGAATGATGTGAGGGCAATATATTCTGCTGGATGTTTAGTTGTGTAACTTTTAGAGAGGAGATCTGTCACTTGTTGGCTTATGTATCTCTACTCTAGTAAGCAAGCCTTACTGCTAGGTTGCTACCGCTGATGTGAAAGTACCTTGTATCAGTAGTATTTCTATGTGTGCTGCCACATCCCTCTATCCCTAACAACCTTCTTTTGCACCATCGGTAGTACTATAAAATTGGTGGAAGCACTGGTAGAGTGAATTTGTGGAAGCACATTGTGACTGCAAGAGCTGAAACATTTGGTCTTTATTAGGACTGCCTCTGTGATATGTGAATTTGAACAAATATGCAAAATATGTTGATGGTCAGATTGATTTGATATATGAGTTCTGTATGCAGTGGCCAGCACTTGTATTTGGTCATATGTATTTGGTTTTCAGGATTGAATTCACAGTAGAGCCTTCCCTTTGAATAGAGAAATATATGTATACTTTCTTTGGGCTCAAACTTAAAAATTAGTTAGGTAGTATTGTTTCTGTTTATTTTTGGGCTGATACTTGAACTGAGAGCTTGCATTTTGCTGAAGGGTATTTTAAAAAAGGATGTCTAATACACCCTTGATTTTCTTCTGTTGACATATACTTCCAATTCCCATTGAACTTGTGTTACTGTTATCTCCATTCCAAATTATAAGTTGGTTTGACTTTTTTTGGTACATAGATTTGCTATGTATCTAGACATATGTTATATCTAAATACATAACAAAATTGATGAACCAAAAAAGTCAAAGTGACTTATGATTTGGAACAGAGGGAGTATCAATTACAACATTGTAGAAATGATCTTCTGACATGGTTCACTTGTATGCAATGCTTAGTTAGGAATAAATGCCAGCCAGATCCTATGCATAGTCTGAACTCACATTGGACTAGTTCTTACTGATTTCCAACGTTTTCCCCCACCATTTCCTTGATGTTGCAGATATAGGCAAAGTGTTCTGTGTGAGACTACCAAAACTTGAAAATGAACAAGGGAAAGATTTTTAAGCTAGCTAAGGGATTCAGAGGAAGGGCGAAAAATTGCATAAGGATAGCAAGGGAGAGGGTGGAGAAGGCACTGCAATATTCATACAGGGATCGACGCAACAAGAAGAGAGACATGCGATCTCTTTGGATTGAGCGCATCAATGCTGGTACACGCCTCCATGGGGTATGTCTCATTTACTTTCGAGGCAATTTTTTTATTCTTAGCCCAAAGTTTCATGTCACGCTAAAACAAACAGTTCCAACAAAACACCAGCTTTGTTCATCTCATACAAGTAGAATAAGTTGTAGAGCTTTGAATCGTTCCAAATTTAAGCACCGCAGTGCCCATGCTTATTAGAGTTTCTTATAATTGTTTGTCCAGGTGAACTATGGGAATTTCATGCATGGATTAACGAAGGAGAACATCCAGCTCAACAGGAAGGTACTCTCAGAGCTGTCAATGCACGAACCATACAGCTTCAAGGCTCTTGTCGATGTATCTCGCAAAGCATTTCCCGGAAACAGGCCTGTTCCTGCCAAGGAGGGGCTAGCAAGCATTCTGTAAACGTTTCCTTCCCAATAAATAAACTTGATGGGTTACTTGCACATCTTAAAGTAGTGTTTCTTCTGCTTGTAACTCCACGAGGAGGTTGTCACGGGCATTGCACGTGTTATTCCCCTTTTTTTTTTCTCGTTTGGTGAGCTGTTGGACAGGCCATCTATCTAGTTACATGTTTTGTACCCATACTTTTTAGTTTTCTGATGAAGAACGTGTTCCATTCGCTCTTGAATCAGCTGCAGATTAGTTTTTGTGCTTCGTTGTTGTGCTTAGCTTCTCGGAAGAGGCCAGAGTAAGTAGCCACTCGTTTTCAAGCTCATGGAAAAAAAGAATGTGGTCTGATACTGCAGACCGCAGCCGGGGAGTAGGTATTTTTCCTTCTGAAAATCGTGGCATCATCACCTCCCTTAAAAATCCGGTGCGTGGGCTGCATCATCGTCATATTCCCCTACTGAAATTGTGGCGTCATCACGTCTCTTGCGTCATTTTAAGCTACCTCTTTATTTGTTACGGCTCTGGTGAAGAAGGAATGAATGATCGCAAGGTGTCGTCGCCATCATCAACCTTGCGGCGCTCTGGTCCGGGAAGCTCTGAGTGAGCTTCGCGTGTGAGACCAATCAGTCTGGTCTTCGTCACTGGTGTTAGGTAGAGCTCGATGACCATCTCAGATGGCCCCAAGTGAAAGAAAGTGAGTCTTGTCTCGATAATCCTCGTCGTCTTTGTCCATGCGGCCTGTATGGTCCGTCGTTCGACCGGCTTCTATCGTACCCTGGTGGACGTGAGCTGCATGCAAAGAAATCTGCCATTGACAGGATGCCTGAAGCTGGTCACGGTTTGAACGAGTGGAGACGGGGCAATGGTAGGCCGGCCATACCGTATCGTAGTCGTAGCATGCATGGTCCAAGCAACCTAACTGCAACCATAGGACAGACTCGAGTTGTTTTCGAGGCATGACCCCGCTACACGCTACGCTACGTACTGTACTTTGGACCTGGAAAATCTAAGCAGAGGTGAGCGCATCGCAAGACGAGACTGGCATATAGATACTCTGACCAAAAGAGACGGAGACCATCAGTTGCCACTCAATTGGAACTTGGAAGTTCTACGAAAGGTTAAAAGGAAAAACCAAATTACTAGTAAAACAGAGTGTGATGGGAAGGAAGATACGTGCCTTCAGATTCTAGTGAGATTCTGAAGAAGGAAGGAATCTAAACATAGTGGGTAAACGGACGGTACAAAACTACAAATGACTTGGCGGTGGATGCACATTATTGAGGTTTTAGCCTCTCTTAATAACTAGCCCATCAAGTCGTGCTCATGCACGGCCTTTTTCTCGAAAAAAATACAAGAGAGCTGCGCTTCATTGCTCATGCACAACTATTGATGGTATTAAGAGAGCAAAGTGTTAGAAATTCAGAAATAAACTTAGAGCCATCACAATAACACGAAGATGTTTACTTTTGCCCTTTCTCTAACTTGTTTATTATATTCAACATGGTGTTCTTAAACAAACACTTCCTTATCGCCCAAATAAATAGATCTGAGTTACCGATTATTCTACATGTCTTTCAATTCCTTTATTCATAGAATCATTGTTGTCCACCTCCACTTTTGTATGACATGTGACCACGTGTTTAAATGAGACCTACCTTGAGCTATGTATTTGATACGAAAGTAGATATTACTGTTGTTTTATGCATATATGTATATTCATGTGATTACTGATTGTTGGGGAACAACTTTGACACACAAACATCCATTTTAAAATTTAGAGATAAATTTTTCATTACAAACATTTGAGATACTAACATGTCCAGCGAAGATAACATAGACACTTCGTTGTAACTATTTTCAACTTCGCTTGTGCATTTTCACATGTTTCAGGTTGACTAGCGAATATGACTTCGCCGCACTCTAGGCGCTTAGCAAAGATGATGTGGCGGCTTCGCGTAAGATTCAACAAAGCGACCTATGAAGTCATAAATTTGGTTAGAAACCCAAAGTTATTTAAGGAGTCAAGAAGACATTATCGAAGTGAGTTGTGCTACTCCGTTGTTATATGTTTAGCTGGTTGTATAGGTAGTGTTGTGATCTGTTTTGTAAAGTTTCTGTGAATAGCGAAGCCAGGGGGTCTATAAATACCCCCTGGGGTGTAAATTTTTAGCCAGAATGAAATGCAGTTGCAATTTTTATATTATTTTCATCTCATAGTTCACTTCTGTGATCCCTTCACCCCAATATCTGGCGCCGTCTGTTTGTGTGATTGAAGACACTCACGACCATCAAAATAGGAAGACCCAGTAAAAGGACAGTTCCGGCTGACAACAACGCCGCACAATACCCAATTATAGAAGATGCAATAGAAACTGAAACCAGACGTGTTCAAGAAGAAGAAGAAACTCAGAACGAAGAAAGAAGACTCAAGAAACTCAAAGATCAACTCGCCGTCAAGAAAAAACAACTAGAAGAAGCAAGAGCAAAGACAAGGGAAAAGTCTCTGAAGCAAAAAAATCGCAGAAACTGAAGCCGAAATAAGAAAGCTTAATGAAGAGATAGAAAATGAAAGCGAAGTCACGATCCAAGACCCAAACTCAACAAGCAAAAACAACAACAGCAAAGAGAACCAAAGTCAAATAGCAACAATTAACATATAGTCGCCTCTGTCAATCGGCATTCAACTAGCGAAGTGGTCAGCAGGATTTAAATTCAACATCATCCCAACTTACAATGGCATGTCCGACCCAAGACAATTTCTCATGAGCTTTGAAGCAGCAGTTGCATCAAGCGGAGGAGATGCGAACACCTTAGCGAAGTCGCTCATCATGGCAGTAAGAGGACTAGCATAACACTGGTACTCTTCGCTAAAGCCAAGGTCAATCAAATCGTGGGAACAACTTCGCACAACTCTGCTCTAAGATTTTCAAGGCTTGCAAAGAGTTGAGCTCACAAGCGATGATCTTTTCAACATCAAGCAGCAACCAAAGGAACCATTGAGCCAGTATTACAAAAGATTTGTACAAGCAAAAGCTCAAATACCAAATATACCAGATGAAGTTGTCATCATTACAACAATCAAAGGACTACGGGCAAACCAACTTTCTTCCCACTTCAAAAGGGAAAGACCAACCATAGTAGAAAAGTTATATGAAGAAATGAGAAAGTACTGTGAGTCCGACGAAGACTACAGAAAAAGAATAGAAGAAGAAAATGGAGAAAGAAACATGCCAAGATCAAGTAACAATTTCTAACACTCAAGAATGACAAATGCTGTGCGAAGACTATTTTAGAGGATAAATCACATCAACAACATGAGCAAAACCGCCAGTCAAGGCCCAAGCTTAAGCAATCAAAGAAATTTTCAAAACAACAGAAGTCACAAGAAAAATTTCCAGCAAAGGGCAAACTACAACAATCAAAGTAGAAATTTCGAAAGAAAGATATTGAGGCCTGAGGAAATATATTGCATCATACACGGCAAAAGGGCTGGCGACACGTCCAAAATGTGCCCAAGAGTAAAGAAAAGCAATGAATAAATGCAAGAAGAAAACAGGGCAACTTCGCAGTTAAAAGTTATCAATCATCTAGCCCCAAGGGACAAATTACATGCCAATAACTTATCCTTAGCACATGTTGCCACTACCTCCGCTAATCTACAATTGCCAGTCACTAGCAATGTGCCCGCAAAACCAATGGGGCCAAAGTCAACAGCAAAGTTTTCATCACGAAAATTCAGTGGCAAATAGCAGTCACCAAATTCAACACACCAACAATACCC
Organism: Bothriochloa decipiens; assembly: GCA_023333625.1. Taxonomy (NCBI): domain Eukaryota; kingdom Viridiplantae; phylum Streptophyta; class Magnoliopsida; order Poales; family Poaceae; genus Bothriochloa; species Bothriochloa decipiens. Next base: position 41,463,902 of record CM041639.1, on the reverse strand, counting down.
CCGAAGCATCAACAAACAATGGGAATGCAGTCATTCCGAGCAAAGGCAGAATTATGACAATCTTTGGAGGAAACAGCATGGAGCTTGACACAAGAAATGAAAGAAGAAACTATTTCAGAAGAGTAAACTCCATCGCAATCGAAGGCCCATTCAAGAAAATAAGATGGTCTCACCTACCAATCATATTTTCATAACAAGATCTTAAATTGAAAGATTACCCTCACATGGATGCAATGCTAATCGAAGCAAACATTGAAGGATGAACAGTCTCAAAGATTCTAGTAGATGGCGGTAGCTCCGCCGACATCATATTCACATCAACTATAGATGCAATGAAAATTGACAGGAAAACTTTGGGGAGAGCCAAACATCCACTAGTTGGCTTCGACGGAAAGAAAATAAACTCACATCAACAGTTTCATTTGGAACAGTGAACAACGCAAGAACAGAGCAAATAACATTCGATGTAGTTGAAATGCACAGCTAGTACAACGCAATCTTTGAAAGAGGGAGTTTAAATGCCTTCGAAGCAATAGTAAGCTACCCATACCTATGCATAAAAATGCCAGCAATCAATGGCATCATAACCGTCTTCGACGACAAACAGAGGCAAGAAACATAGAAAGAGATGCAAGCCCAGCTTTCAAAAATATCCATATCATACAAGAAGAAGAAGAGGACGAGCTTGAAACTGAAAATGCAAAGACTCAAGAAAAGGCAAAGTCTTGCGAAGACACAAAGAAAGTACCACTCGACCCAATGGTGCCAGAAAGACAAGTTATCATCGGCACAAACTTAACAAAAGAAGAAGAAGAAAAAATAATCCAAGTCCTGCGAAGTAACAAGGACATATTTTCCTGGTCCGCGCAAGACCTCGGAGGAGTAAGCAGAGATGTCATAGAACACAAGTTAAACATTGATCTAAACTTCAGGCCAAAAAAGCAAAAACTCAGAAAGTTATCGGAAGACAGAACACAAGCTGCAAAAGCCGAAGTCCAAAGATTGTTAGATGCAAAAGTCATAAGAGAAGTTCAATTCATAACTTGGCTTACAAACACATAGTCATGGTGCAGAAGAAAAACAAAAAGTAGAGAATGTGTATAAACTTCACAGATCTCAACAAAACATGCCCAAAAGACAACTTTCTATTACCAAAAATAGACACTTTGGTAGATCAGGCAATAGAAAGTGAAATGCTCAGTTTCCTCGACTGCTATTCAGGCTACCATCAAATTTGGATGAAACAAGAAGATGAAGAGTACACAAGTTTAATTACACCATTTAGAACTTACTGTTTCCAAAGAATAGCCGAGGGGCTTCGCAATGCAGGAACAACCTTCATCAGAATGACATCCACAGTCGTTAAAGATCAAATACCAAGAAACTTGCTTGCGTATGTCGATGATTTGGTAGTAAAGAGCAAAAAAAGAGAAGAACATGTCCAAGACTTACAAGAAACTTTCTCAAACCTTAGAAAAGAAAATCTAAACCTAAACCCAAAAAAATACACATTCGGAGTTCAAACAGGTAAAATTCTGCGATGTATTGTATATACAAAAGGCATTGATCCAAACCCAGAGAAGGTGAAGGCAATACTGAATATGAAAGTGACAAGAAACATCAAGGACATTCAGAAATTAATAGGAAGATTAGCTTCGCTGAATAGATTCATATCTAAATCAGCTGAGCGAAGCTTGTTAATATTTCAAGAATTAAAGGGGAAAAAAATTCAGCTGGGGTCAAGCACAGCAAGAAGCCTTCAAAGAAATAAAGAAGCATCTATCCAATCCCATAACTTTGGCAACGCCCGATCCAACTGCAGACTTACTGTTATATGTATCGACAAATGAAAGAACAGTCAGTGCAGTTTTGATACAAGAAGAAGAAAATGAGCACTCAACAAGGCAAATTTCAGTATACTTCGCATCCGAAGCCCTGTCAGGATCAAAAATTTTCTACTCAGAAATAAAGAAGATTGCATACGCAGTACTTATGGCATCAAGAAAGTTGAAACATTACTCCAAGCATATAAAATAAGAGTACCGATAAATCAACCCCTCAAAGAAGTATTACAAGGCTGTAAGTCCTCTGGAAGATTAGAAAAATGGGCAGCAGAATTGTCTCAATACTTCATCAAATTTGAGAAGAGAACAGCGATCAAATCTCAAGTAATGGCCGACTTCGTAGCAGACTGGACACCATCAAAATACAATCAAGAAAAAATAGAGCAGCCAGAATGGATAATCTATTGTGATGGTGCTTGGGGCTTCGCTGGCGCTAGAGCAGCAGCAATCATAACTTCACCTTTCAGAATCGAGCTCAAATATACGACAAGACTAGACTTTCAATGTACTAATAGCATTGCAGAATATGAGGCAGTACTATTGGGACTTCGCAAGGCTAGGGCAATGGGAATTCAAAAGTTAATAATCAAAACAGACTCTCAAGTTGTGGCTGGGCACATAGAGAAAAACTACAAAACAAGAAACCCAGAGCTAACAAAGTACCTCCAACTATTGAGAGATCAAGAAAAACACTTCGCCGGATTCACAGTGAAGAGTATCTCAAGAAATGATATTCTTTATTGATGATTTTGTAACTTCTGGTCTTTTGCTTCATTCTTATTTCATCAACTTTATTTTCTAGCTCATAAAATCCCTTGAGGAATGCCATGATTGGAGCCCTCCAGTCTTCGCTTTCGATGATATGTACTTCTTTTGGTTGTTCAACTTTTGACTTTGTTGAAGCTTCGGTAATAGTTTGAAAGAATACTTCTGGTGGTAGCTCTAACTTTTGGACAGCGGCTTTTGCAACAAGGAAGGAATTTACCAGCCACTCCTAAAGTGTATCTCAAGAGAAGATGGAAAAAACCTCCTGAAAGAAATACATGAGGGAATCTGCGCATGCCACGCTGGGGCTAGATCAATAGTTGAGAAAACTTTCAGGCAAGGGTTTTTCTGGCCAACTGCTCAAAGTGACAGCAAAAAAATAATTCAGACCTGTCACAATTGCCAAATGGCAGGGAGCAAAGTCAATGCACCAGGAACAAACTTACAACCAATTGAACCAACTTGGCCACTCGCAAGATGGGGTATCGACATAATTGAAAAATTACCTCCGGCTCAAGGCAACTACCAATATGCAATAGTAGCAGTTGAATATTCACCAAGTGGATTGAGGCAAAACCAATCATAAACATGTCTTCTCATACAATGAAAAAATTCCTATGGCAAAACATCATATGCAAATTTAGAGTTCAAAGACACATCACAGTAGATAATAGAACCCAATTTGATAGCGAAGACTTCAGAGTATACTGCCACTCAATGGAAATCAAACTCTGTTTCGCATCTGTAAGGCACCCACAGTCCAACGGAGCAATAGAGAGAGCAAATGGGATAATTTGCACAGGAATATCAAAATGCTTAACAGATCTAAACAAGGGAAAATAGGTAGATGAATTACCAAGAGTTATCTGGTCTCACAACATATCGAAGCCAAGGCCAACAGATTTTTCTCCATTCAAGTTACTATACGGAGATGAAGCAATGACCCCCGAAGAAATAAAGTATGAGGGACCAAGAACAAACATTCAAATGATCACAGAAGAGGATCAAGTAACAAGCAAAGATTTACTCAAAAAAGAAAGAAATGAAGCACTTGAGAATATCAAGAAGTACCAACTTGAAACACAGAAGTGGTACAACAAAAAAGTCAAGCCAAGAGAGTTAGTACCAGAAGATTTTGTCCTCAAAAGAAAAAGAGATGAAGACACAGTGGGAAAATTCCAACAAAAGTGGGAAGGGCCTTTCATCATCACAAGAATAAACAAAGAAGATGCATATCATCTAGCAAATCTGAAAGGTGAAGAACTCAGTCACACTTGGAATATAGAAGCACTCCACAAGTATTATCCATAAGCAAGATTACAAGATTAGTTTACTTTTTAGCAAAAGTAGAAGTAGAAATTCTCTTTACAAGCAAGTTTACTTTCCTGAAAGCATAACTGAGCTGCACTCTTTTTCCACTCAGAGGAAACCCTTCGCAGGGTGAGTGATTTTTTAACGAGGTAGTCTCTTTATAAATCTCATGAAATATAAATGAGAAAGTAGTTTCCCCAAAGATATGTATCTACATTACACAACTAAAGGTACAAAATGCCGAAGGGTATATCCAATATATACTCCCATATCGGCACAAATTTTGTAAAACTAAGTTAGCATCAATATTTTATTAAATCTAAAAAATATTAACTTATCCAACTCAAAATTTGCTAAGGCAAATTTTTCGACTCTATTTCACCAAGGTGAAAATGTTTCAAGCTTCTAAGAGAAGCGTACGCGTCCACTTCGAACAAAAAAGAAGGGACGGTGTTTTAAAATTTGCTAAGGCAAATTTTTTGACTTTATTTCACTAAGGTGAAAGTGTTTTCAGCTTCTAAGTGAAGCGTACACATCCACTTCAAATAAAAAAGAAGGGACAGCGTTTCAAAATTTGCTAAGGCAAATTTTTTGACTTTATTTCACCAAGGTGAAAGTGTTTTCAGCTTCTAAGTGAAGCGTACATGTCTACTTCGAACAAAAAAGAAGGGAGGACATTTCAAAATTTGCTAAGAAAAATTATTTAACTTTATTTCACTAAGGTGAAAGTGTTTTCAGCTTCTAAGCGAAGCGTACGCGTCCACTTCAAACGAAAAAGAAGGGACAACGTTTCAAAATTTGCTAAGGCAAATTTTTCGATTTTATTTCACTAAGGTGAAAATGTTTTCAGCTTCTAAGTAAAGCGTACGCGTCCACTTCGAACGAAAAATAAGGGGCGGCGTTTCAAAATTTGCTAAGAAAAACTTTTCGACTCTATTTCACCAAGGTGAAAATGTTTCAAGCTTCTAAGCGAAGCATACGCGCCCACTTCGCGCGAAAAGAAGGGGACGGTGTTTTAAAATTTGCTAAATTTTTTGAACCAGTTTACCTAAAACAAAAATATTTCTAGTTCCTAAAATGAAACACAAACAATCAAAGGTAAGATTTTCAAAAAAATGAGGATAATAAAAGTAAAATTGTTTATTCAATACTCATTCACACAAGTGAAGGTAAATTCACAAACTTCGCAATACAACAAGAGTTTACAATACAACTTATCTAATTACAAAAATATGTGTTTACAAAATCAATCATCTTGAGAACTAACTACTTCGGCAGCATCACCAAGTATGTCGCTCACAACTTCGCTAATAATTTCGTCCACTTCACGGCGTAAATAGTCCTCAAAAACATTCGTCGGCGAAGTACTTGACTCAGATAACTATAAGAAGAAGAGATTAGAAAACAAATGTCAAACTACAAAAAAGTAAATGTTACACGTCAAATTTTTACCTGTGCAAAGTTCGTGAAATAAAAAACTCGATAATTGGTAGGCCTGATACTACGGTATCGTTTATTCACATCTATAAAAAATTTGTAAGATAGAATCACAAAAAAAAATTCAAGTTTAAATCATTGACATCACAACCATCATACTTCGCACAAAAATCATAGAACTTCCTAGGCTCGAAAATGAAGTTATCTTTACACATTAGCAGCGGGATAACATCTTCAACATCCTGCATAGGCTCAGCATGAGGAACCTGTGCAGGATGGACAAATAGTCAAACAACTTCCAAGTATACATTTTACAAATACAATAACTGATAACCACTGTACCTTAAGACCCTCTCATCTCACAAAAGAAAAAATAACTAGAGCCTAAGGATGGCCGCCACTAATATTGCTAGATCCAGCACCACCTTGACCTCTAGCATTGGCCTCCCTCCTCGCAGTCTCCTCCGCCTCCTTTCGAGCAGCCTCCGCTTCCTTTGCAATTTGCTAACAAACAAAAACAAAAAGTTATACATGGAACACATTTGAAAAACAAAAACGGTTAAGTATAAAACTTACCTTCTGCAATTTTTTCCTAGCCTTATCAAAACAATGAGCCTGACCAGCTGATCTCCAATACTCCTCTAGATACTTGTTGTACAATATTTGTGTGGCCTTCGTCACATTGGTAAGTTCATTCACAGAAGAAAACTTGTAGTTGCCATCATAAAGTTACACAAACAAAGGATCTTGACTTTGTTTCATCAAATGAGCAGAGTAATATACCCCAATATCAACTGTGGTCTCAGTAACTTGGGACAAATCTTCGTATTGATGACAAAGCCAACTGAAGAAACTATCACGATCACCAAGCTCCCAACATTTTTTCTCAGGGCGAGATCCAAACTTGTCATAACATTCAAAACAAAGTTCCCAAATTTGGTTGCAATTATCGAAGGAGGACTTGTCTTGCTCCTGCAATTTTTTCTCAACTCATCGCATACCTTCATTTAATTTTTTATTTTCAGTGACAATCTTCTTCATCTCATCCTCCTCAACAACAACAAGAGCACTAATCAATCTAGTCTCTAAGTTATTATGGGCATCCACGGCATTAGCTCTTTCTTTTTCTTTCCCTGCAAGTTGCTCTTTCAAATTTTGAATCTCAACCTAATAATCACGTTCGCGAAGGGCAAAGTTTTTCTCTTTTTCTTTCAACCCAGTCCGCAAACCTCTCATCAGGAGAGAACCTTTGTACATCATTGATAACCCAGCATCAGCAACTTTGAGCAAGGGTTTCTTGGATATTTCAAGTTCTGCATCAGGGACAGTGAAGGCCTCATCTATACACTTTGCTAATTGAACCTCAGAAGTACGAGGCATCATCCGAAGTTTATTATCCCCAATGCCTATAAACTTGAAACAATCAAGACCTAAACTCTTCTCCTGACAACATGATAACCCATGCTTCAGAGCGTCAGAAACTTCGCCTTCGCCAGCAGCAGGGACAACAGGCATAGCAGGATCTTGAATATTAAATTTGCTCAAGTCAATATTTTTCTGTGGAGAAGATGGTGCATGAAGAAAAATAGTCTTTGCAAAAATAAAACCAAACAGTTAGCGAAAGAAAACAATTCAAGTCAAAAGGAAAACGCAAAGCCAAAACATTTACGAGTAGAGACGCGCTCACCCAAATTACACTCAACACTTTTTCCACTCTCAACATGGATAGTAGAGCTGGACAAGCGCGCCAAACGATCATCATTGATCACATCATCAAACACTTCCTCATCATTATCTTCAAGATGAAGAGGGTAAACTCTAGAGCCACTAGTTTTCTTCAACACACTCTGAACACCAACTTCGCCAACCTCAACCGTAGTTGGGTTCTCAAGTGAAGTTGTTTTCCCAGCGTCAATATTTTCTTCATGAAGGCCAACAACAGGAGCCCCAGCATCAAGCTTTGGCCAAGTAGGTTCAAAAACTTTATGAGTACCTTCAATAAAAGTTTCTCCCTCTAAATTTTCTTTCTTAGAAACAACAACATTATCCCCAGTAGGCAAAGTACAACCTTGTAAATCCTGCAATCCATCACCCAGCGGATAAGCAAAAAAGAAGTCAAGGTATCAGTAGAAAATGTCATAACAATTTCTCTCACCTCATCCTCAACAAGAACAACATCATCAGCCTTCTTTAAATCATCAGCATCATCATTTCTAGCGTCACCAGAACCAACAGCCACATTACCCTCTATATCTAAACTTTGCTCAAGAACACTTCGAGATCATCCAAATCCAGCAAACATGAAGGACTTTGATTCTTCTTCAATTTCTTAGCAATAGCCTTGCTAGAACCAGCCTTGCGCTTAGTACCTTTAGCAGTCTCCTTCTTCTGGCCTTGCTTCTTCTCACGACGATAAGCAGGAGGAGGCCGTTCACCATACTCAACTTGTGCAACTTCAAAAACTCTATTCAAACGTTTATAATCATCACCAATAATTTTAATGATGTTATTTTTTCTCACTCAACACATATTTTCTAAGCAGATCTTCTGCCCGACTTTCAACAGACCTCACAAAGTCTTCATCAGTGGCAAAATTCTGAGGACGATGAAAATCGTTGTCCGAAAACTTGTAATTGATTCCCCAGACCTTCTTCAAGTGAAATCGTTGAATAGACCATCCTTTCTTCAATGGACAAATTCTGGCAGCAGCATATTCTTCGACAAGATCCCTCGCACATTGAAGTGAAGCCACAGACTTGTAAACTTTCACTGCAGTTTTTGAGATCATAGAAGAAGAAAAAGACAGAGACAGCTTAAACTTCTCAATCTTCATCCTAGCAGCCAATGGATATCTTTTTACCATCTTCTTAGTAACAGGATCCCTCTCTTCAACCATAGGAACCTTATGATAAAACCAGTACCTTGACCACTCACCCTTTCCCCACTTGTTTTGTGTCGTTGGAGAAATTTGAACAGCATTACGAGCTAACTTGAAACTAGAGCAAGCGAAGTACTTAGTGACCACTTGACCATCAAGCATGAAATCCTTGAATTGAGTATTCATCTCAAAAACTTACAAAAGACAGCAATATCAGGATTAGCCTCCTGAGATTTCATAGCCCAAACAAACTGCGCTAGCCTAACTATACCATTTGGTGTCAAGTGATGCATCTGGATGTTGAAGGCCTTCAACACATCTTCAACAAAATCTTGACAAGGAAATCGAAGACCAGCAGTAAACAGATCCTTGTAGACAATACACTCATCAGGATATGGCTTCGGATTAGTTTCTGATGGATCAGGTACTCTTGCTTGATCACGTTCCACAATTTTCAAACGGACCAGCTCATCAAGGTGACTTTTCTCAAACAAAGTCCTACCAAAAGTCAAGGTGAAACCATCTTCTTCCAAAACCAAGTCTTCTACAGACGCATCAACATCTTCGAGGTTGTCTTCTTTAGAATTTACAATATCATCAACCTTCGAGCTTTCCTGAGATTGAATTTGATCTTGCAAGTCCCGCGAAGACATCTATGAAAATCAAAATCAGAAACACTATTCGATAAAATCACGAAAACATAAAAGTTAAAGGAACAAACCTTACTGAAGGTGTTACACAAACTTCGATCAAAGATCCAGGACCAGGTGAACACAACGAAAAAATGTCAAGAAAAGCTATCTCAAACTTTAGGGTTCAAGAAAAATTTTGGCAGAGTTTTCTTTCTTTTGAAAATGACAGCCTCAAGAGGGGGGCTTCGCTATTTATAGGTAAAGCTCGGTCAGCCAGTCAAAACTAGCCGTTGGATTTAAAATTCAAATAGGCCAACTCCAAAGTTTGGACGGCGTTTGTTAGACAAAGTTTCATATAAACTTCACGGGATTCAGACCTTTGGAGCGAGGGGCTGTTGTTGGGGAACAACTTTGACACACAAACATTCATTCCAAACTTTGGAGATAAACTTTTCATTACAAATATTTGAGATACTAACATGTCCAGCGAAGATAACATAGACACTTCGCTGTAACTATTTTCAACTTCGCTTGTGCATTTTCGCATGTTTCAGGTTGACTAGGAAGATGACTTCGCCGTACTCTAGGCGCTTAGCGAAGATGATGTGGCGGCTTCGCGTAAGATTCAACAAAGCGACCCGCGAAGTCATAAATTTGGTCAAAAGCCCAAAGTTGTTTAAGGAGTCAAGAAGACATTAGCGAAGTGAGTTGTGCTACTCCGCTGTTATATGTTTAGCTGGTTGTATAGGTAGTGTTGTGATCTGTTTTGTAAAGTTTCTGTGAATAGCGAAGCCAGGGGGTCTATAAATACCCCCTGGGGTGTAAATTTTTAGCCAGAATAAAATACAGTTGCAATTTGTATATTGTTTTCACCTCATAGTTCACTTCTGTGATCCCTCCACCCCAACAGTGATACATATCATGCATGGTCTTGAGCTACCTGCTAGAGCTATGTATTTTTTCAATGGTAGAGGTGAGTGTTGTTTTTAATAAACAAAATAGACCCATTCTTGGTGACAACTAGGCTAGTCGAGTTTCATTACACTATTTTCAAGACAACCATGTCATGTATAATAAAATGAAACTTTAACAAAACATCCACTCTCAATGCTAAGTTTCATTCTAGAGTGTCATAGGCATTTAATTCTAAAACTCATAGATAGTTGATAATCGTGTCTAAGAGAGTTTCATCCCCATAAAACTCATTCCTTCTGTCTTCATTAATACCTCGCCACGTAAGCAGATTTGCTGATGTGTCATGTCATTTAATGAGAATGAAACTCCTATGGAACCTTCCCTGAGACTGGACTTAGAGTTTATATCATAATGATGACGGGGTTCACCAAATCATCTTTTAAGTATTCGAGAAAAAAAAAGTCAGGGTTTACCAAATCTGTGATCAATGTGTTTACGAGAATTCTTAATGCATCTCACGAGGATAGTTCAAAAGAAGCCTCAAATAAATACAGTGATGGCAAACTATCTTATTGCTTTCTCTGTTCATAAAAGAACACAATTTTATCATATATTATCATGTTAAAGTATAGTATCTCAAGCTTGACTAGCTACATAAAAAAATACAAATGGTGTGATATCAGATAAATTTATTAGATTTATCATAAGATGTTTTCGTAAAATACTTGGTGTTATAAACATTTTATCTTTACTTATATATTTTGCTAAGATTTAGGCAGTTTAACAAAAAATACACCTAAAAATTAAAATTGCATTCTTTCCTGGAAAGAGGTAGTAAACGTGCTGGAGGTTACTAGCATCGTACCAACTGAAACATCATGTTCAGAAAGCGGGCATATTAGCCAAACTAATTCCAACTGCGTTCTTATTTTAATCATGAAGAAGTGCAGTAGTACGTATCAACAATCTATCATGAACATGCACGAATGCTAGATCATGTGCGAACTAACAGCTGACATAATTCGGGAATTCTCAAACGGATACCACATGGCTTTACCAAGAGGTCTTCCGGTGGCGAAGTGCCAAAGTCAGATGTGGAAAATGGTTGTGGTAGCCATCAACTAGAAATCCTACTTTATTCCCCATCCAATTGCTAGACGGGCAATCATTTCGGTTAATCGCGCTCATGCCACTGAGAGCAAAGAACATCCCCTCCCCGTTTCTATACTATATACACCGTATCAGAAGCTGCTGCAACCAAATAATCAAATCAGAGCAAATCATACACAAATTTAAAAGAGGTTTGAGTTCGTTATAGACTTGGTCACCCAGCTGAAGGTGATCTCCACTAGCTACCACGCACGTACAGCTCGGGTTACATTTCCGTGCCTTCTTCTTATCTTCTGAAGCACGGACATTGACGTAGAAATCCATTGACCAATGAAGCTTGCTTGCCTAGCAGCTCATTGCTGAGTTCTTCAGGTAGGTAGTACGTTAAGAAATGTTCAATGGCGGTGTACGAACGAGATCTTTTTATTCCAGGCACGTATCTAATCCTTTCCCTGATGAGCTGGTTAATCATTGGGCGTTCGTTGCGGGTTGCTAATCAAATGGGCAGGACAGATCATTGATCGGGTGCATGACAACTGAAATAGCCACGTCAACATGCTGTTTCCCAAGATCTCCTTATTACTGCTATTTTTTTAACCTCAATCATTGTAATCATGTTTTTTTTACTGTTTTTGTTTCCAATAAATAGGAAAAAAAAAAGAACTGTCGTCATTGAAAATGTTGGCTGCCAAATGCCACACTGTGTCGTCCGGCAACAACAACAAACAAAATAATGTGGAACGAAACAAGTGCGGTTGACGACTATAATGATACATATAAATGATCCACGGCAGCAGTTGCGGGTAATCCGCAGTGTCCAGCGCTTGCAGAACACGCATTCCCCCTGTCCTGCTGTCTCTCCCCAAAGCTCCTTGCCATTTGCTAATAGTCAGCTGCAGTAGGAGCAGTACTAGCAACTCATCAACTGGCCTCTGGCTATGCCGCCTCTGACGACGAGCTGCCGTGCCGAACAACGATACGATCGCCTTGCCCTCAGAAAACCTGGCTGGCGTCGTGGGCAGCGACGCGCCCAGGAAAGGGAAAGTGCCGTGCGCGGCCACACGGAGCATGGCACATGCGCCCGCCGGGCTCATGATGGCGATACTACTATCTCCTTCCGGACGCGGACAGGGACGGGCTCAGGCCAGGCCAGGGCACCAAGCAGCGCCTGCTGCGTAGGCCGCCGCGATCTCACCTCACCGGTCACGTTAGGTGCGCCCACCCGGACCGGACGGACACGTCGCCCGGCTGCGCGTGTAGGATGGCGCCCGCGCAGAACGAAGCGGA
>CM041639.1:41429356-41451623 GCA_023333625.1 Bothriochloa decipiens | reverse complement strand
TAATACATTAATATTATGGTCTAAACCTTATGTGCTTGTTTCTACAAGCTGAATTTTTGTTTGCTCATAGGGCTTAGATGACCCAAATCCTGCTGTATCAGCTATAGAGGAAAACAATGCTCTTGCCTTGGCTATTGTTCCAACAGGTAGTCAACAACTTCTGAATTCCAAGCACATAAGTACCTGTAAAGGATCTTTCATTAAGTGGTCGATTCTTTTTGCATCTTTAACAGATGGTGCGTCAACAACTGGTAACACTGCATTCCAAGATAAGGGGTTTGATCCTACAGGATGGGAACTGGCCCTTGTTACCGCACCGAGCAACACAACTTCATCTTCTTCTGTTGGTCAATTGGTTTGTTTCTTTAACCTTCATATCAGTTCTTTCTGATGTGTTTATGTTTCCATTGCATGTTGAAATGCCGTGGCATCTGAATATGCCAAAGCTGCTAAATTAACATGTCCCTCACATCGCCAGCACTATTTAGTATGATGTTCCAGTCGTCCTATTAGTAAATCCATACATTTTGGTCAAAACTTCGTTGCAACATTTCTGTAGGCATATATTCTGGAGACAACTTGTGTCCTGTGCCCATGGATCAAGGCCAGATCGCTTGATGTACTCTCAGTATTGCTGTGGCCCATATAGCATTCGCAGCCTTTGCATACCTTATATATGACCATCATAGGGCATTGTCAATAGTCTTACTTTCCTTTTCCCCTTATTTGAAGAGTGCGGAGTGCCTAACCACATGGATAAGTTCGGATCAGTCTTGTGGATTCTTGGCTAAATATGAACATAATGAGTAGCTCCCTTGTCTGCAGTACATAAACATAATGAGTAGCTCCCCTTGTCTGCACTACATCATTTGTGACGATAAACATGCACAAGTCTTATACCCTGCGTTACACTCATAATCAGGAGCTCTAGACTGCGTAGTGTTCCCAATGACATTAATTACATGTTTGGCAGACCATGTGCACCTTGTGAAATACTGACTCCATTCCAAATTATAAGTTGTTTTGGCTTCTCAAGGTAGCATAGATAGTTTTTACTATGCACTCTAGAAAAAGCTAAAATGACATACAATTTGGATCGGAGGTAGTAATATACCTTGAGCCCTTGAATACCAATTGGTTGGTATGCTAGAATGCAATTTAGCCAGTTTAGCTGGCTAAGCATTGAATCATAGCAATAGTATTTCATACAATTTGTGGCATTGCAAACTGTGTTCAATCAAAATAAACTTCTGACCTCATTTTACAGGGTGGTGGTTTCGATAAGCTCATTTTGGACAGCCTTTATGATGATGGGGCCTACAGGCAGAGGCAACAGCAACAGCTGTATGGTTCAGCAGCGCCTAATCCATTCATGACAAATGATCCTTTCGCAATGTCAAACCAAGTTGCTCCCCCACCATCAGTTCAAATGGCTGCCATGTCTCAGCAGCATCCGCAGATCCCCACGATGATGCAACCAAATCCATTTGGACCACCTATGCAGCCACAGATAGGCATGGGCCCTGCAACAAACAATCCCTTTCTGGATGCTGGCTTCGGGGCATTCCCAGTGGCGAACAATGGGCATCAGCAACACAACCCATTTGGCAATGCCCAACTTCTGTAGGCTACATAGTTACAAGAGCAAATTTGTGCCCCAGCAGATGCGATTTTTGTGTGATTATATCATGCATTATGCTTGGCCATTCTTGTATGCGACGTGTGTATTATGTGTTGGCTTCACCACACGGGGAGCTATGGCGTAACCCAACCCTGTTGTAAAGAAATTAGTGACCTGTGTAACATCAGATATATGTCAATAAACAGTAGGCAATGTTATTATAATTATAAACAAAAGAGCGGGGTGGTATGTAGTAGGAATTTTCACTTTCGATATTACTTATTCCATTGCTGTTTTTTGGAAAGCCATTCCATCTGTTTGATTGCCACTCTTTTGCATGCCGTGTGATTGATCATCATGTGCTCAGTTGAATATTGCTTACATTTATAGAACGTCGTCCTCTGCTGAAATTTGAATTGTAAGTCGACGTAATTTTTTAATTAGGTGTATAGGTTTTACTATTGCTATCCAAACATACTCCATACGTCCTTTCCTAAGTGTTGATATTGTATTTGTGCTGGTCAATTTTTATAACATTTTTGTGAAAATAGATTGAGCGATACTAATTATGTATTATAAATATTAATATTTTTTATATGTATTTAGTTAAAGTTGAAGATGTTTAATTTTCGTTAAGTGAGAAGAAAAAGACATGGAGAAAGTAGCTTATATCTAGATGTATACTTTTTTTTATAAAGGGCCACTTGACCCTTCCTTCTTTGGATGCCATTGTAGGAGACATGGATTGATCCCTGCCCGGCTAGATATCTAGATGTATAGTAAATTTACGCACAATTGGAAAGTCAGGAAACACGTATCATTCGAATGTTAAGAAGCCTTCTATTGGAATTTACTTTATTAGGCGGATCCACCCTACTTCGCCAATTGTATGGTTGTCGCTTCACCTCTTCGTTTTCCCCTGGTGGCTCAATCAAAGTTGATGTTGCATCTCAACTATAGCAACGTGCCACCAGTGCCCTGAACTTGATTGTCGTCTCTTGAGCCAGAGGAAAAGCAGCAAACAGTGGAGCCTCAATCAGTAGCCTGGCTTTTCGCCTTGTGAAAGGCCTTGGGGTTATTATGGTTAGCCCCCACCTACGCAATTGTCACTATATTTCTAGTCATGTAGGGTAGATCGGAATCTTACGAGTGTTTTTATATTACACATATAAGAGGTAAAAATTGGAGAATGCTTCGAATATATGGATATAGAAGGGAAGCCCTCAGAGTTCCAACTTCCAAGTAAAGTTTTCATGCCATGTCCGAGAATAGTAAAAAAAAAAAAAACTCTTAAGCATCAATATTTTCTTGGATTTAGTTAGTATTTTTATTTACTTATAGTGGTGAACGAGGCAATACGTTTGTGCTAACTTTGTCAATCTAAAGTCGACATCCGTTCTTAGTCTTTTCGGATAGAGTTGGTTTGTGTATATGTGTAGTCATGTATATGTGTTTGTTTATGCACTATGTTTCGCAAAGGAAAAAATGATAGTGCTAAGGATTCATAGTTCCTTTTGACATATATCGTATAATATTATCTTGTTAAGGAAAAAAAGATACTATGATGGTCCTCCTGCGCATCCTCCCATATTCAGGCGCCTATGCATTCAAGATACTATCACTTTCAGCACAGCTGCACGGCACAGAAGGAGACGCCATCCTCAACAGTCCGCATGCCGCTAAAAATCGTGTCAACCTCATGCCCGACGACGTGGCCTCTTGCTAAAGCGAGAGAGAGAGCAACAGCGCGCATACGATTTTCTGCATAAACGTCTTTTCTCGATTCCTAGCAGACAAACTCGGCCGGCCTTATCTTATGAAGAAATGCCTTTTCTTTTTTACATTTTTTCAGTGCGATATCATGGAGAAGACGAAAGCATCAATCAAGTGGGACCTAGGGTACCAAGGGGTATCCACCTACCCAATTATTTGCCTCCACGTCAGGCAGCACCCACATAATATCCCGCCTGTCCTACGAAACACCAAAATGTGCCAACCAGATCCGTGCCACGCGTCTAACTACCCGCTACTGGCAGTACCAGTCTACCACACGTGACGCAGAAAAGAATCTAGGACCAAATGATTATATGTTGGGCTAGCTTCTAAAGTTTTACAACAAAAACAAATATGTGGTTAAGGTGGATCGACTCCAAACTCTCGGTGCTACAGTTGAGACAGGAGACGGAGAAGGGTACCGTGGTCAGGTCACCGCATGTGGAGACGGCAGTCCCCTCCATCTCCGATGGCCTCTGGATCGCCGGAAGGTGGCGAGCACCGTCGTCTCCTCGTCGGTCGGTGGTATAGGTCCTAGATTAGGGTTTCCTTTCTCTAGGTTAGCGTGTCTGGATCTTCGCCGGCGAGGTGACGGCAGCGGCGAAATCATGGAATAAGTCCTCTCTGGTGCGTCCTCGCCCAGTTGGTGGTCCACTCCGTCGCCGACAGCGTGCCAGGCGGTGAACCCCACGTGCAGGAGTCCGTGCGGCTGGCGGTTCCGCCGCCTCGAGGAGGTGGTGGTGCCGGCAACGCGCGTCGTCAAGGCTACTGCGACAGCTATGAGTTCTGAGGCTGGCTGGAGAGTGGATCGTCCTCGACCTTCCCGCGGGGTTTGTCGTCGGCAAGAATCGATCCAAGATCGGTGGAGCCCGGGGTGCGTCCTCGGCGGATGTGCTTCCATCGTCTTCTTCATCCCGGTCTTGCTGGGTGTCTTATGCAGCTCGCTTCAAAGCATGCTTGCGATGGGCTTCTCTAGATCTGGGCTTGCCATGGCAGCTTCCTCAATGGCGGCGGCCAGCGTTGGATTGGCAACGACGCTTTGAAGAAGGTTCCTCGTGTTTCTGGAATGCACAAGACCCAAGGGCTTTATTGTATTTTGTGTTTTTGTCAGGGGATTTTGTGCAAAATGGTAGGAACAATTGTCTTCGTATCCTCGTCGTATGTGTCTGTATCTGTACATGTCTTGTATGTTTTCCTTATCCAGCAATACAGGTGCTTTTAATAAAAAACAAATATGTGGTTTGTGTCCTCATTTATGTGACTAAGAAATGTGGTTTCACAAATTCACATCCTTAGCTGACTAAATTTAGATGCTTAGCCCACCTAAAAGATTAGCTAAAACTTAGCTAGGATTATCTATTTCAACCTAACTATAATCAACTAAAATTTAGCTGAGTCTACTAGATGAAGCATCCAAATAATCCAACATCAAAACAGAACCTTTGTATGAACAACTAATTATACATGTATCAAATAATTTAAGAAAGACTATTACCGATATTTTAATCGGATCACTAGATTACTTTTATCGCGGTTTTGATACATTTTTTTTAAGGATCCAACCTGCACATAATGACATAAATAGGAGAAATAGCCGTTATCAGGGTTACAAACATATCTTGACCAATTGCAATGATTTTTTTTTTTCATTCGCATCCTGGAATTTGTGTACACGCGGGATGAGTGCACCAACCCCGTCTCTGAATACAAAACTGAATCGGACCTGAAAACCGTGAACATGCAATTGGTTTGGAGAAGAGGAGATCTGGCTGTAGCATGCAACATCCTTACGTTTCATTGACTGTATACGTGTATATACCAGATGAGCACACTAGCTGTAGCTGCTGCCAAACAGTGCACGAATAATACAAAAGCACAGTAGCAAACAGCAAATGGCTGAACGCATGGTTCATAAACTCCTTCATTTTTCTGTTAACAAAAACACGATGTTATTGAATGCAATTGAAAACATGCAAAACTCTCATTTTTTTTTCTCTCTCTCTTGATCGATTGATTTGAAAAAGGCTGACCTGCGAAACTTTTGCCGTGCTGGCCCTGGGGGGAGAGCGGAGCACATGCATCGTCACGTGCAATCAGCTAGCTATCTGCCTAGCTCTGGTCCACGGCGGCAGCAACGGAACGTAGGAGTAGCATGCGGCAGCTGCTGCCTCGGCCGTCCAGTTCGGCCGCATCCGCACTGGGACGAGACGAGGAACGAACGGGACGCACGGCCACGGCGCGGCGCGGGTGTTGCAACGGGAGCAGGAGATTCGAGGCCGCGCGGCCTGCCCCACCCAGATCTCCACGGGGATTCTCGCTCCCCCACCGCGCCCAGTCTCGCGCTCGTCGCCCCCCCTCGCCGCGCCGCGCGGCTATAAAGCCCCGCCCACCTCCGCAGGACCCGTTCGCCGCTCCCTTCCCATTCACCCATCACACCACGCAGAGAGAGGCACAGGCAGCCCGAGCCCACTCCACTCCAGCTCCCGTCCCCGCCGCCGCCGCGCGCGCTGGTCGGACGGACGCTGGTGATCCGGTGTTCTGGTTGATGCAGCAGCGGGGCCTCGCCCACAACTGCCGCTCCCGCGGCTTCTCCCGCTCCCGTGTCGCCGTCGAGGGCGCCTGAACGCACCACCTCGCCCCGCTAGCCCACACACGCCACCAGCGCACCCGAAACCACCCCGACCCGGCTCTTCTCGCGTTATTCCAGCTTTTCTAACGCCGGAGACAACGAACGAGAACAGAACAGATATAAAACCCACTACGTACACCACCGTCCGCACGCCGGAAAAAGGAAGAGGAGTCGAGATGGACACCGCCGTCGGCGTCCCCGTGGTGGCCGTTGCGAATAGTGTCCCCGTGGTGGCCGTTGCTGCGAATGGTAAGTTGACGGTCCGATCCGCTCACTGTTTGTCGCCGCAGTGCCGGGTCGAACAGGTGGTGGGCGGACGGGAAGGAAGGGTTCTCTGTTCTGGGTCCGATGCGAGATCTGGCATGGGGTTTTGGGTTTTTTTTTTCTTTTTTTTGGGCGGCGCTGACGGCGGCGGCGGCTGCGTCGTGCGTGCAGGGATCGGGGAGGTGGAGCGCAAGGTGCAGAAGAGCTACTGGGAGGAGCACTCCAAGGACCTCACCGTCGAGTCCATGATGCTCAACTCCCGCGCCGCCGACCTCGACAAGGAGGAGCGACCCGAGGTAGGTGCTGCATGATCCTCCTCCTCTCCTCCTTGTTCTTCGTACTATATCACTGATGGATCGTTTCTGTTGCTGCCTCCTGAATGATTACCTTTTTGTGGGTTACGTTCTGTCCATACCGGAATCTTGCCATATCTTGGATGCAGAAAAATGATTGGTCCGGGCTGTAATGGCTTGGCCTGGTCTCTTTTCACCCCCCCCTGAAAAAGGTTGACAGCAACTGCTCGAATTGTACATAATTGGACAGTAAATCTTTTTTTCATGACAGGCACATATTGATCAATAAAAACGTGAAAAATAAACAATGATGAAAGCAGTATAGAGCTGAGACAGAGACGCTGATGCTGACACTTTGCTTTTTGAGTGTTTATGCTCTCCATTCCAATTATGTCCTGAGACCAGCAGATCACTGCTTCAAGACTGAACTTCCTCAAGACTAGAGACACCTGGCCAATTAGCTAGTTGCATTAGAATGGTGCCTGTGATGTGGCTTGACGATGGTCAACGTGCTTGCTAATACGAGCTCAACAGAGACGTGCACTAAACTAAATGCTGATAATACCCGTGACTGTATAAATAATTGTGAACCGGTACAATTGACTTGGAGGCTTATGAGGTCATAGTATTATAATTGAAACTAGTGAAAGCAAGGGCCCTACTACTTCATCTCTGTGTTGTAAAATATCTAGCTTTCCCACCTCCCCTGCCTTGTGGTCCTCTCACGCTCAAACTGCCCCATTATTTTGTTACTAGTAGCTATATGATTTCCAAGTCACTAGCATCCAAGTGGTCACTTACATGATGCACATTAATTTTGCTAAGAACACATATTATCATAATAAATCATAATCAATGAATAATCAAATTGTTACTGAACATTTTTTTTCACAAAACAAGGTTTAACTAAGACATGGCTTCTTGCTTTTCATTTTTGTCAAAACAAAAACACCATGCAGTATTATTTTCCTCGGAGGGCTAATTTTCACTACTGATCTGCAGATCCTGTCTTTGCTCCCCTCTTACAAAGAGAAATCAGTTCTAGAACTTGGTGCTGGAATATGACGCTTTACTGGAGATCTGGCAAAAGAAGCTGGGCACGTTCTAGCACTAGATTTTATTGAAAGTGTGATTAAGAAGGTGGATTTTCTACCTTTGAATTCTCAAGCAGCTGGAAATACTAATGCCCAATTACATAAGTTTTCACTTCTTTCTCTTCTTGTAGAATCAAAGCATAAATGGACATCACAAGAACATAACCTTCAAGTGTGCTGATGTAACATCTAACGACTTGAAGATTGAAGATAACTCTGTTGATCTGATATTTTCAAACTGGCTGTTAATGTACCTTTCAGATGAGGAGGTAAGAACCGGAAATATTTACGAGTTATGAATGCTGGTGCACTATGATCACTCTCTCCTTTTAGAAGAAGTATAAAATATTTACATGCACCAATCTCTTTCATCTGATCTCACTTCAATGAACAACATCCATACTCGACAGTTCTAAACATTTTTTGGTAAAAAAATCAAAACTTAAAACCTCTTTATTGTAAGTTGTTAACTGTTATCTCGTATCATAGGTCGAAAAGCTTGTGGGGAAAATGGTAAAATGGTTAAAAGTTGGAGGCCATATTTTCTTTAGAGAATCATGTTTTCACCAATCTGGAGATTCCAAAAGGAAGGTGAACCCGACACACTATCGTGAACCAAGGTTTTATACTAAGGTACAAGAGAGCTGGATTTTATCTTTCATATATACAATCAGTTGGTCACTAATTTGTTTAGTAGCTAATATTTTTATGTCCAAAGGTATTTAAAGAGGGACATTCATTTGATCAAGATGGAGGTTCTTTTGAACTTTCTCTAGTGACTTGTAAATGTATTGGAGCTTATGTCAAAAACAAGAAGAATCAAAACCAGGTACTTCGTTATTCTTGAATGTGCTTGTGAACTCTTGTTGTTTCAGTCAAATTCAAATTATTGACTAACATAACTAAATAATATCAACAGATATGTTGGTTATGGGAAAAGGTAAAATCAACAGAAGACAGATTTTCAAAGATTCCTGGACAACGTGCAGTATAAAACAAGTGGAATCTTACGTTATGAGCGTGTCTTCGGTGAAGGTTTTGTGAGCACTGGTGGAGTCGGTGAGCCCCCAAATTACCTTGACTTACTGTTAACTCGCCAATCATTTATGATATGTATAAATCACACAATATACCTGTTTCATGAACAGAGACCACAAAGGAATTTGTGGGCATGCTGGATCTTAAACCTGGCGAGAAAGTACTTGATGTCGGATGTGGAATTGGAGGCGGTGACTTTTACATGGCTGAAAACTATGATGTCCACGTTCTTGGTATTGATCTTTCGGTTAACATGGTTTCATTTGCAATTGAGCGTGCCATTGGACGCAAGTGCTCTGTTGAGTTTGAAGTTGCTGATTGCACCACAAAGGATTACCCAGAAAATAGTTTTGGTGTCATCTACAGCCGTGACACCATCCTTCACATACAAGCATGTTTCATTCTCTATAATTGAATGTTGTTTCCTTGTAAGCATTACTAATGTTGTTTCTTTGTAAGCGTTACTACTTATTTCCGCAGTATATAATGGAATAGAATGAATGCGTCTTCAGATGAAAAGAACTTTGAGTTGTGTCACTTCTATTGATCCTCCTTGTATATAACCAAACTGACAAATGTACTTGAAGTTGGTTTTCAGAAAAGATATTTGAGATGTCGTCATTTAGATTGTTGATGGCATATTATGAATATTAAAGTTAGCATCAAAATCCATATTCCTGACAAATGCCCCTCTTTGTTTTATAGGACAAGCCTGCTCTGTTCAGAAGCTTCTTCAAATGGCTAAAACCCGGTGGCAAAGTCCTTATCAGTGACTACTGTAAGAATCCTGGAAAACCGTCAGAAGAGTTTGCTGCATACATTAAGCAGAGAGGTTATGACCTTCACGACGTGAAGGCTTATGGACAGGTTTGTCTCTACTGTTATAACCACGTAGTATCTGTCTAGTTGTGCTGGAATATTGCGATCAGAGAAGGGTGAGCTCCTCTAACGACTGGTTATGTGACAACCCAGATGCTCACGGATGCTGGTTTTCATGATGTAATCGCCGAAGATCGCACTGAGCAGGTTATCTCCCTGTCTGAAAATCTCCTTGTTGTTCTGAGCAGTTCCTTTTATTATAATGCTTGTTGAAGTTTATACTGAATATAAGGGATTAAATATCTTTGATTTTGTAAGTTGAGAGTAGACTTGATACAATGATACATGACCTAGCCGTCTGTTTTACTACTATGTCTTCAATTTTTTTAGGAGCCAACTGAGCCATCAATATTTTACCCATATGCTGTTTGTTTTTTCTAGTTCCTGAATGTTCTACGGAGGGAGCTAGGTGAAGTTGAAAAGAACAAAGAGGCTTTCCTGGCAGACTTCACCAGGTGACGCATCGAGCTTATCGATTCATGGCTTCCCTGACCTGTACCTATGCTTCTCTTTTGGGCGCCTCTGATTTCTTCCATTCCATTTCCATTTGTTCTCAGGAGGACTATGACGACATTGTGAACGGCTGGAACGCGAAGCTGAAACGGAGCTCTGCCGGTGAGCAGAGGTGGGGGGTTGTTCATTGCGACCAAGTGATTTGGCCTGGCATCAGAGGCCTCTTCGGAATAAGAATGGCTGCGGTTGTGGCTCTGCTTCTACATCGGTGATGCAGCCTAGAAGTAGAGGATCTTCATGAGAATAAAAACGTGTGCTGTTGTGTTGCTGTGTCTACGTTACTAGCATTTCTGTTGTGTATATTCTAGCCTTCTAGGCAAACTGCGCCCCCAAGAGTTGCAGAATGTGTACTGCTCGCCGTTGTGTGGTTGTGTCTACGATACTAGCATTTCAGTTGTTGTATGTAAACTGCGCACCCAGAGTTTCAGAATGTGGCTGCTCGTTTAAGTTCATGGTGTACTACGAGCTAGTAAGATTGTTGTGAGAGTCGATGTCACGTTGTCACTGGAGGGTCCCGGTTCCATTCAGATGTGTTTGGTACGTGCTATTTGAAAGTATGTGTATAATACTGTCGCTTTCGTGCTATTCTTTTGAACTGAGGCAGCTAGTGTCAAATACAGTACCGTGTACCCCGATTCGGGGAAAACAGAAAACGTAGGTCTATTTTTTAAGGAAAACCAACGGTGGAATCCTGCCGGTGTCGGCAATGGCCAATGGGCCAGGCAGCTTCTGGGGCAGGTGGATATCACATTCATACGTCCCATGTGGCAATCCTATGCTACGAGACTATGCCAACTTGCAGACTTCCCCATCACGTACCTGGGTCTTCCCTAAACGTCAAGAAAGTACCCAAGGCCAAGATCCAATCCGTGATGTATGCAGTCGGCAGGCGAATGCCGGCTTGCCACGGGCCCCTCATAAATAAAAGCGGAAGGCTAATCTGGATCAAGTCGGTGTTGTGCGCTATCCCGATCTACACCATCATTGCCGATGGCCTGTCTCCGTGGACGATCGAAGAGATCAATGCCATCTGCAGGAGGTTCCTGTGGACTGGCAAAGAAGGGAGCATCAGGGGGAAGTGCATGGTCGCATGGCCTACAGCATGCCGTCTGACGGACCTTAGGGCCCTTGGCATCCCGGATCTTCGACTATCCTCCATCACGCTGCAAGCTAGATGGCTGTGGCTACAACAGACAGATGAGTCCCGGGCTTAGGCCGAGCTGCCACTCTCCATCACCCGCGAGGTTCGGAGCTTCTTCGAGGCATCTACATACACGATCATCGGAGACAGCAGATCTACCGCCTCCTGGACGAGTCGCTGGATCCAGGGCATGGCGGTCAAGGACATCGCACCGAGTATGCTGAACTTCGTCAGCCGAAGGGACATCCGGCGGACTACCATGGCCGACGGCCTGCAGGGGCGTGCATGGGTGCTCCAGATCTCTGGTGGCATCTCGGTGCCGGCAACGCAATAGTACAGAAGACTATGAGACTTGTCGCGCTGGAATCCCTGAATGCCAATGTGGACTGTCTCGTCTGAAAATGGACCCAGGAGGGGACATACTCCACAGGGCCTACACCTGCCTTCGCACCCGATCGTTGGATGCACCTGGATTTGGAGCACCTGAGCGCCACTACGCGTCAAAATATTCCTATGGCTGGCAATCAGGAAAAGGCACTGGACCGCCGACAGGAGGCATCGACACAGGCTTGATGCACGTGATGAATGCTACCTGTGAGACCAAGAACCAGAAACCATCGACCACATCATCACATCCTGCTTGTTCTCCAGACACATCTGGTGGACAATACTGGCGGTGCTCGGGATGGACGCCTCATAGGTGGGGGAGGCTCCATCATCGATTGGTGGGAGAACTGGTGAAGGAGGTGGCATGGGGAGAAGAGGAAGGGCGCGGACACCCTCTTCACGCTGGTGGCATGGGAGCTTTGGAAAGAGAGAAACGTAAGATTCTTCAGGAATGAAACGACCACCACTGCGCAACTACTCGCCAAGGTTAAGAAAATATCCGACCTTTGGATAGTGGCGGGGGCGCGCCATCTAGGTGAATTAGTTCGCTAGTAATCGTCATGTGTAAAACTGCAGGGGAGGCTGTAACACCCCTGGTGTTATGATAACTAAAACCTGCCATGTCATCATATGCATGGCAAAGCATTCATGTTTAGGTCAACCTTGATATGCATCAACTAAAACAAGTTTACATTTCATAGGTTGATTATGTTTATGAAATGTTGTGTCACATGAAATCATAAAAACCTAATTTCGAATGTCATCCAAAATATTTAGTTTATATTCTATGTACTTGAGGTGTAAACTGTGTTTACACTAGTGTCAAGCATAGTGTATAAATTTAAGTACAACTCTAAAAAATGATTTTCATATTTGAAGTTGAATTTGGATTTCAAAGCTTATTCCCAAGTTTTGCAATTTAAATTTAAATTTAAATTAGAAAGCTATAAAAATGAGTTTTTAAAAGTCAACTTGGTCAACCAAGGGTGTCATTGGGTCAATAACCCAAAATATCTTTGGATGATGTTTGTGATCACTAATGATCAACCAACTAAATTAGCAATCAAATCGAGTTGGAGTTCAGTTTTAAAAACTCTTAATTTCAAAATCTTGTTTTATCCCCTCTTCTATATATCAAAAATATATAAAGAATTTGGAGGTACTCTTAAAATATGGTTTGTAGATCTTGACAATAGCTACAAGTTTGGTTTTCAAAGTTTTTCAATTTCTCAAAAATAATTTCAAATGAATTTAAAAATACAGTTTTCCAATATTTGTCCCATTTTCATTTTAAAATAATAATTCAAAAATTATGCATTATTTGGAAAAACTTTGCATATGAAAAATGTTTGGTTTGAAAAGTTAAGCATTTCATAGTTTTGAATATTTTCAAGTTTATTTGAAAAATCAAAAGTAATTTCGAATATTTGTTTCTAGGGTTTTGTTTTCTTTTTGAATTTAAATTCATATTTCAAAAATTAAGCAAAATTTGAAAATGCTTGTTAAATGAAAAATGTAGCTCTTGAAAAATTATGCAAATAATATTTTTGGATATTTTTAAGTTATTATGAAAAATCTAGAGTAATTTGGATTTTTTATCGAGTGACATCGTTTGCACGGTAGCGCTGACGTGAGCATCTTCAATGCTTCCTCTGTTCATGGCGTCGCCATGGCCGCCGGTGCCATTCCGGCCTGCTGCCACCACTAGCTTGCACCCTCGCGCACGAAACTTCACCGTGGACGTGTCGGCCACCCCTTCCTCGCCTCCCCGCTATAAATAGAGCAAGCCAGTCGCCGTTTTCTTCTTCTCTTCTCTCTGCCGCCATTGCCGACGACCTCCAGCCGCCGCTCAAATTTGTCATCATCATGTCATCGTTGCTCGCTTACTCTTGCCAGCAGCTCTGCCACATCCTTGGGCTCAGTTTGAGCTAGTTCATGCCAGCTTTTCCCGCCCGTAGCGCCGTCTCGCCGTCATCTTCCTCGCGGCCGATGGCCGGACCGCCGTGACTTCACCATCGTCGTTCATCCTCGTCTATTCTCATTTTCTCAATTCCTTTGGCAATCATGGTTGCCTTAAACTGTGGCATCTGATGCTCCCTTCGTTCCTTTATTTGGTGGACAGACACGCCGGAACACCGTCCGTGTCACCGGAGCACGCCGCCGCCATCCCTGTCCACGTCGAATTCGCCTCTCCGCCGTCGTCGAGCCTTTATCCTCAAGCGCATCATCACCGGGGTGAGCTCCTTGTCATGCCAGTGCCCTTTGTTTGGTCTCTGGTCCGCTGTCGTGGCCTGCCGCCGTGCGCCGTCGCCGGCGTGACCTTGCCAGTGCCGTCTCGTGCGAAGCCGAGGCCGTTAGGATCGTGTTTTAGCCAAATTAGCTCGCGCTTCACGTCCGTCTAGTCACGCTGGTCATGTTGCTCGTGTTAGCCGCACCGGAGGAACTCCGATGAGCCCTGCAACCGCGCCGCCGTGCCGCCATGGCCGTCGGCCAGTGCGCCGCCGTGCCCCCGCCGCTTCATTATCTAGCCCAATCAACTCGCCGTGCCGAGCTGAGTCTGTAGGGCCAAGCCCCATCGCCGGAGACCTCGCTGCCGGCGAGAAATCGCCAATCAACTCCGGCGGGTCGCTGGTCAGCGCCGGGAACACCGTTCCCCTTTTTTATTTTTCTTTTTAGAAAATGTTTTAAATGCTATTTTCTTTAATAATTCATAGTAATTCATGTGTACCTACAAAATTTCTGAAAATTTTTGTGTATGCTCTTTATGGTGTTCTCTACCAAGGAAAAATATAATATGCCAAATTTGAGTATTTTGCATAAGTTAAAATTAGTCTTTTTAATTGAAAATGCATCTTCTTTGATTTTAATAAATAAAATAATTGGCTTTTATTTCTGAAAATTGTTTTGCCATCTAATTAGATCAAGATCTTTTCAAAATAAAATTTTGAGCTCAGTTAGACAACTTTAATTTTTATGCTTTTAATTAATTAATTAGCCCCTTTAATCATGATTAATCATTATAGGGTTGTTTGACTTTGGGATTGATTGATGACCTTGGGTCATTAACCTTAATGACCTTTAGCACTTTAATTAATTATTTAAGTTTATCTTAATCATGTCATTAGGGCTTAATCAATGTTATTTCATGTGTTTAATGAACTTCACTAATGAAGTAGTTAACCTTAATGAACTTAGTAAGTTTTGTTGGCTTGCAACTGTATCGTGAAGGAAAGTTTTACTCAAGTCCTTAATCTGGTTATACATCCATCGAGCATCATGTTTACTATTCCATCATGTTAAAGCATATCATTTTATCGTACAGTTTCTGTTAACGGAGAGTTTAATATTGTCGAACCAGATCCCAAGGAAGAACAGACTCAGGAGTTGGGAGTTGATCCAGAGCTCAAGACCGTCTACCCCGAATACCAAGGCAAGCCCTGGATGCATTTAAAACCCTTTCTTGATTTTATAAAGTTTTTATCACTTTATTTATGAAATACTGCATTAGGGATTGGGAGTTGAGTGAAAACCTACCAATTGCATTACCTGTATTACTTCCATATTCCTTGTTACCTGTTATTTGGTAAATGCGTAGTAATGCTTAGCCCTGCTTAATTAGTTAGGTTTTTAAAAAGGTAAAAGAATGAAAAAGATGAGGATGGCTTTATCTGTGGAAACATGATGATAGTTAATAAATCGAGTTCGGACAGGTAACTTGCATTGGGAATGGAGTCCCTCTGTAGTGTTTTCATCTATTGATGCCCTAGGTCCCGTTCGTTGGTGAACTGATGATATCGAGAAACTAGAAAATCCACATGCATGAAGTGATATACTGAGGGTTGGAGCCCAGGTATGTCATAGAGTGATATATAGTGGCCCAGAGTCCCCACATATGTCATAGTGTGGTATACTGTGGGTTTAAGTTCTCACGTATATCGGTACACTGGGTCAAGGTGCTCACGTATATCATGTGGTGATATATGGCTACGGTTGTTATGTCGGTATATCTGTGATCTGCTATGCATCGGAGTTAAAGTCTTCGGTATATCAGTGATCTAGGTCCCAGCTGGGTATGAAAATGGATTCGAATCGCCGTTGCTTCTTGGAGAAGAAGACTCGATCGGTGTTCATCATCGTAGTAACAACTTGACTGATGATAAGTATCTAAATGAAGTTGTTTGGTAATGTTGAGTTAGAGCAAAACAACTTTACTTTCTGTTATAATCAAAGATAAGTAAAAATTTGATCCACAAGAGCTTTTCTGTAAAAATTCCTACGAAAACCTTACCTTGTCCCTCTAGCCTGCATTTCTGAGTCTTCACCCCTCTTTTTCATCGGGTCAGTCTTGTTGAGTACTTTTGTACTTAGGGTTTGTTGAACCCTTGTTGCAGATGAGTCCCATGCGCAGGATTGCTTTGCACCCTGCTGCATGACAGTCTTTGCAGAGAGTGACGATGAATAGGCTGTCTCGCTCTTGGGCAGAGCGTATCATCAAGGTTTTGTAATAAGTTATATTGCTACTACACTACTCTTATGGTTGTAATAATTAAAAACATATGGTTTGTAAGTTTAAAACTAAACGGCTTGTAAACTTATGTTATTGTAATCCTTCTGCTATTTTACTCTGATATATCTTATTTGTATAAAACTGTTGTAATACTGCAATATCTCTTTATAATGATTGATCCTGCTCGGAGAATCATGGATAATTCAGGATTTACCCGACATACCTTTTAAGTCTTATGGAACACATTCATGGTTATTAGGAGTCTGTTTAGACAATAATAATGCATGTGGGCCATATGATTTAGAAGGTTCTGCCACAGAGGCGGAGCTTATTGTAAATCATTGAGCTCCTGAAACGCGCCGTGCGCAATGTACAAACTCTTCTTCTGAAATACAAAGATGCGTAAGTCTTGTGCATTCGAGAAAAAAATGACTATCACATCTTATCTAGAGCAAGTACTATAAAGTGATGTAAGAGATGTTACATCAATTTTGTGTTGAATTGGAAGAGAGAGAACAAAAGAGAGAAGGGAGATGAATTGTTAGCTTACAGCCAGCTAACGTGCAGGTTCCAATAAACTCTATGAGATAAAGAGGTGGACCTAGCATTAATGATTTAGCCTCTCTCTCTCAACCAAATCCACTGTGGGCGTGTTTGGAAGGGTGGACCGAGCCAACATTTGCGCTTTTGGGAGCCCATTTTAATGTCTGGTGTCATTTTTCTTCTCTCTTAGCCTGCCAGCACGTTGCTCAAAGCACCCCTCCGCCCGGGCCCAACTCGCACGCCATATTATCGCATATCTTCATGGCCCCGGCTCGCTCCAGCGCTACTGCGCTCGCGTGGGTGAGATTCCCTCACCTCCCTCTCATCCACTGGTCCTCTTCTCCCTCCTCAGTCTGTCGCATACACGCGGACCGTGGAGGCGTCGGCGACCGTCTTCTACACCTCTGACTCCATCTTCCTCGTCGCGCTGCATCCGCTGTGGTCTCCTCCGCTGTCACCGCGTCGACCGCGACCATTGCCTCCTCGCCCTCACTGTCATCCTCCTCGAGAGAGATGGAGGCAGACGAGGACGAGGACGCTGACAGTCTCGGCAGCGCCCTCTCGTGCGGAGGTCTCGAAGCCCGCGCGACAGGTATCGCACCAGACGCGGCAGTGCAAGATGAAGCCGCCCGTAGCGGGCGGTGGTCCCACGATGCGGAGGCCCGCGGCGCCGCGAGCAGCACCGTGGTGAGGAGGGATGCGCGGACGGACGGCATTGCCTTTGCCTTGCGCACCGACACGAGTAGCTGGGAGAGCGAGATTGAGGAGCCCTCATCCTTCCTGAGACGAGCGGCGCGACGACGAGCTCCCCCTCGGCGGCTCAGGAGCGTAAGGCTCCGCCGGTATCGTCGACGAGGCACAGCGCGGTGACAGAGTCACGCCCTGTCCGTGCGGGGTCGTCCGGCTTGCCGGCGTGGGAACAACGCGCGGCTCCGCGCCGAGGCCACCGCATCCGTGAGGCACTCAGGTTCCTTGTGCCGCTGATTCGCCCTCACGTCGCCCTCAAGCTCCACTGCCCGTTCGTGCCGCCAACTCACCATTCGTCCGATGAAGGAGCTCATGAAGCCGGAGTAGGGGGCCGGCGCTCGCTCGCTTGCCCTGCGTACTCCGGGGATCCACGAGTCTCGGCCTCGGCGGCGATGATTTCGCGCGAAGACCCGAAGAGCTTGTGGTTGGGGCTACCATGGCGTCAGCTCGCGTCCCTGGCGCCGCCGCTTCCCCTCGTCTTCATGCTCCTCTGCCCTAGCTGCGGATACGCCATGGCCGCCTGATGCCGCCGCTCGCCAGTCCGACGCGCGTGGTGTGTTCGATGAAATATCAACAAGGAGAGGTTGGCGGTAAAGCTACCCCAATTCCCAGTAAGAGTAATGGAAGTCACTTTGAGCTCGAAACCAAAAACAATCTTTGGCAAAGCCGGCTAGGCGGGGCAAGCGCACCAAACAAGGAGGGGTGACCCATTTTCACCTGGCTGTGGTTGGCCATGGCCTGAACGTTGGGCCACGCTCCCCAGAGCAACCCTTCCAAACACGTTTTTTATGTGTGGATTGTTAGTTGGCTGTATATGACGTGGTAAAATTATATAGCCTGCTGGCGGGCTGCATTATAATACTTGCTCTTAGTAGCCAACTCAAAATGAAATATATATGCTCTGCTGTTCTCTAATATTTTTATATTAACAGGATACTTGTTGAAAAATTTTAGTGTGCCAAATCGGATGCCACTTTATAGAACCATAAAAATGTAGAAAATAGAAAGAAATAAATTCTACAAAGGAGTCTTTAGTGCGGCGCATGATACCTTGTGTGCTGAATGTCTAGCTACTAGTAAAGACATAATCACGCTGATGAAATGAGAAAGGGCAAGAATTTTGTTCTCGTTCTCGCAGCACTTTGCTCACGATTTTGCATTTTTGCTAGGTTCAAGTTGGATTGTGAACAAGATCAGATCCATGATATGGAGTGAACCCTTTCTGGATTTGTTAACCCCACTCGCACTTGTCAAAAAACAAACCCCACTCGTGGAGTTTTTCTCTTTCTTTTATACTCACTCCGTTTTAAAGTGTGATCACTTTGATTTTTTTGGTACATGTATCTTATTATATATCAGACATATTATTTATTTAGATATATAGCAAAATATATACATAAAAAAATCGAAGTAAACTGTAATTTAAAACGGAAGGAGTAACTTTTTTTTATTAGAAATTCTCTTTCTTTTATAGCTGATCACAATTGTGGAGTCGTGGCTCGTGGGGGAGTCGTGTGGTTCGTGCCTTGGCTGAACCCGCGGAGACAAACGGCCGTGCACCTACCGGCAAAGGCGGCATGGCAGGGAAAACGCGAGACCCGACCGACGCCACCGGCAGGCAGCAAACACCAACCCGAGTCCCCTGCAGCCGAACGAAGCGACGGACGAGACGAGGCACGGAAACGGAACGGAGGGAGCCACCGAGAGCCAGTGAGCGAGCCAGACGGCCTCACCACGCAGCGGCATGAGGGGCAGCGAGATGTTGACCGGCGCGGGGGGGCGCCGCCGCCGGCACGGCCCCGTCCACGGCGTCCTCGGGGGCGGCCGCGGCGGCGGCGGACCTGGTTGCCGGAGCGGGGGGCTCGGGCGCCATCGGCGGGGGCGGAGGCGGCAACTTCCCCCTCGCCGTCGCCCTCCTCGCCTTCGCCTTCGCCAACTTCGTCAACCTCCTCTCCATCTGGTGCGTTCCCCGCTTCCCCTCTCTCCTTCCTAGATCTAAATCTAACGCGCATGCGTGATCGGTCGTTGGTTCCGGCGCGATTGCTCCCGTGCCCCTGTCGGTTCGCGTTCTAGGTGGTGGTGGTGGTTGCGATCGGGGTTGGGGTTTGGTCCGGGAAAGTTTATTTTTTCCCCTCTCGCTCTCGTGCGGAAGGCTTGAATTGAGGGTTTCCTTTCGTGTCGTGTGATGTGTTGTCGAAGCAAGGAATGTACTTTACCTTCACGAAGCTTAATATCGAGCTGGAGATGAACGCTGACATTTGTCGTAAGCATGTGGAGAAGACTGCCATTTGTATAGCACTTCAATAACCTCATGGGTTATGGCAGGGACTCTGGTTTGTTAGAACCACTCTTGTCATTTTGCGTTTTTCCAAAATCAGTAAACAGCATGACCCTGGGGCAAGGCTGACAGACATTGTTGCACGAGTGGTACTTCCTGTTTCTGACCGCAAATCATGAGTTTTGATTGCACTACTGGCTTCAAAGTCCGATTGCACTGTTTCCACTCGTGAAATTGCGAACTGAACCGCCTAGATTTGCTTTTTAACAGTAAATACATCTGAATGAGACTCTGTGGCATTAACGCAGGGCTGATTGGATCTAGCCTACCCCAACTTGCTTGGGACAAAAGGCTATGTTGTTGTTGTTGTTGTGTTCAGAACTATTGAGTTTTTAACCTACTAGAGAGTTTGCATTGCCGTTCCAGTAATCCGTAATTTGTTCTTCCTAGACATTGCAGGTTAAAAGAGAAGAGGTGGGATGCAAGGAAATTTCTTACTTCAGCTGGAGTCATGTCATCTCTTTCTGCAACTGTGGGGAGCTTGGCCGTCGCTGTGGGTCAACAAGAAGGCGCAGATAGCTCTGCATTTGCCCTCGCATTGGTTTTTGCTGCCGTTGTATGTACTTAAATCAATCAGGTCCTATGAATTTATTTTTGTAAGCATGTGGGTGTTGCAACCTTTGAATCATTATTTTCTGTAGAATGTTAGCATATAATTTCCTTCTACACAGTAGTGCTGTAGTTTTTCTTTATCATCTGTTGCTTATAAAAGTAGGGTTTCAGTACAAATTCAACCAATATTTGATCTTTTATTGCCTTGCTTGGGATGGGCATGTTTCCTTTTTTCTTTTTCTTTTTTAAAAAAAATCTGAGGTAGTAATGTGGACATCGCTCCGCGTTTTTTGTGATGAACTTGGACATCCTTTATGGCAGTGGCTGACTTGCACCAGTGGCCAACATTCATTTTGTTTCAGTAGTGCATTTCCTCACACTTCCATGCTAAAGCCGTTGGCATGCCATTTTGACAAAGTTCTTTATATTATGTGGATAAGAGCTTCTGCATTCTGGAGCCAATGAGCCATGACAGCTGATTTCTACTGGTGCCATAACTCACTCTGAAATCGTGCCAGGACTTGCATTTTAAAGCAGTTTCTGCACTGAGACTAATATGTTTTCCTCTGTTTTAAAGTATTTTATCTTTATCTAGGAAAAATAGAATGCAAAAATAGCTAGGTTTTGTTGCAAGCATATTCGCATGAGACCTTGTCTATAAATAAATAATGCTACCTGCCTTTTTTCCTTTTTTTTTTAAATATGTCCTAAGCTTACATTTTCTTTTGTATAGGTAATGTATGATGCATCAGGAATTAGGTGGCACACAGGTTGCCAAGCTGCGGTAAGTTTTTGATTTTCCATGCATATTGCAAGCATAAGACACTGTTTTGTTGCAGTGTTAGTTTGTTTTGAACTTGCATGTCACTACTGGATCTATTGGTGTCTATCTTCTAATTCGGTCTAATAACTTTTGTTGCAGTTGTTAAATCAAATAGTCTGTGATTTCCCACCAGAACATCCGATCATTTCAACCTTTAGGCCACTACAGGAACCTCTTGGACACAGCCCACTTCAGGTAGCTCTACTACATATCTTCATCTTCATGGATGCAACTGGGTTTGTTTGTGAATGGTCTGCTTAAAGTGGCCTCTTTGCGGGTTCGACTATAAACCCCATTTGCATCCCAATATTTATTCCTTGAATAGTAAAGATGGTACTAGTTTAGTTCTCTTCTTGAAATGAAGCTTGGCGGAATGATCCACCTGTGATTTATTCCTTGAATAGAAAAGATGGTACTGTTGTGTCTGCATAGCAAATGGCCAGATGATAATAAATGTTGCATTGCAGTGTAAAATGTGCCTCCTTAACTGTGCCTTGTATTCCAGAAACTAATATGGAATATTTCATGCTAACCCAAGAAAATAATTTTTTTGGGTTGGCTAGTGTTTTTAGGTGCATGTGCATGTGTATCTTAATACAACTGTTGAATTGTCAGTTGCTGCATTATCACTATATGTTTCTGCATTTCCTCTGTTTTTTACCTTAGATTGTTTTCATTCTCTTTCTTTTATCACTGCAGGTTTTTGCAGGAGCACTTGTTGGCTGTGGAGTTGCTTATTTCATTGGGAAATCTGTATAAGGAATAGCTAGGATTTGGCTTGTACATGAATTCTATTGACTTAATATATACACCTTTTTGTCTAAAACAATATCTTGTACATCTGTGCCCATGAGAAATGTCTCATTGATCAACCGCTACAACTTTTCTTTCTGTATGCACTCCAGAGTGAACTGCAGATGGCATTATTTAGAAAATGGTTAGGATATTCCATTTGCTGATACAAATCGTTTAGGTTATGCAGCATGGCACCAGTTATTGTAATCACTAATAGAAACATTATTGTTACTGTCGTGAAGTGCTATACAAGATCCATATTTTGGCTTTCCTGGGTCAAAAGGGAGAGGATGTCTTGGGCTCAGCTAAATTCTAACGTGAAACAAACAA
>CM041639.1:41413568-41429256 GCA_023333625.1 Bothriochloa decipiens | reverse complement strand
TTTTCATAATACTTGGGGACTGGGGTCAAGTGACGGTTTTTTTTTTTACCTTTATTATGTTGGGATCCTTCCAGGGACCTTTGTCAGATCTTTGGCAACCTTCAATACAGTTGCATTTGCCACCAAAAAATTCTGGCAATTCACTGCATGCATGCATTAAGCAGAAATTAGAATGGAAGTAAACAACATAAATGTGTGGCCAAGAAACAAAATACTAACCAGTCGTCAATTATTTCAAGCAACTTAAGTTGGTACTTATTCCCAAGAACCTTCAAAATAGAATGAGAAAGGGTCACCAACTGACTATTATATGTATATCAAATTACTCAAGAAAGACAATCAAATAAATTCTTAACAAAGCATTACATACATGAATCTTGGAAACAGTTTTTGGATCAAGGAATGTTTTTATTGTGCTCCATAGCATCTTGAAGCCTTGGCCAGCATTAATTATATACATCCGGCATAGTGTCTGCAACAGCATCCAAAATGCATTAGGGGTTGTAAAGTTGGGCCAAGATAAACAAAGTGCCAAGAAGGAAGCATATTTTTTCCTTTTGAATTTTAGTAAATTATTAGTGGAAATGTTCTTTACTTTTTTTCAAAATGCTGGAACCAAACTTGTCATTCAGGATCCTTGATAGTGTTACCAACCTCTGGGTAGTTATCACTGTCGATCTTCTGTAATCGTGTGATTAATTCCCTGGCAGATTTCGAGAAGTTCTTGAAACCCTTAATTTACAAAGAAGAAGTAAAGAACAAAGTATTACCTCTTAGCAATGGCATTATTATATTGTAAAGAACAATATTTGGCTATAATATAATGCAGCATACCACGCCTTGCACATCCAAAATAGTAGTGGACGAATTTATGTGCTTTTTTGCAGCAATAGAACAAGCTGGAAATCTCATCTGGAAACAGCTCTCAAACTCCTTGACATGGTATTTCACATACCGATCTAAAGTTGTCACTTGTAATAGCTTGTTGGCATCAACTTTTCCCACTAACTCTATGTAGACAGGTCTTCCCTCTTTATCTACCCCATGATAAAATTGTGGGTAATACTTCCTAACTTCATCTAACTCGGTGTAGTCAAATTCCTGAGGTGTAGGACCAAGAAGGGTCAGAATAGAGAGATTAATCTGAGAAACATTGATAACTATGACATGTTATGATATGCTATTTTAACTTCAGCTTTACCTCTATTTTGTCGGCCCCGAATTCCTTCCTCCATTTAAGCATGTCTGACCACATATTCTTAGCTTTCTCAACTTCAAATTTCCGTGCTTTTAGGAACCTGCAATGCAAATGAGATCAAATGAGAATCCCTGCCCAGTCAACTAGGATGGCGGCCACTTTCTTCTAACCATCGCCTCTTGAGCACATGTGCAAGATTTAGTGTGTGGCAATTAGGAAGGTATGAAAGGGGAGGAGTATATGCAGCATCTAGAGAAATCAAAACCTTGCAAACAAGGAACTTCCTGTCTTTTGAAGGTTATTCAAAAGAAAATAACTGTGAACAACAAGTGTTGTACCTTAACATCATGTGATAATCATCGTGCTGTGGTGGCAGCAAATCCTCATCAATTAAGCATTGTCGAAATGTCTCAACATCTTGAAGCTCTTTAATGTCCCTTATGTCCTTGATGGAATCCCCCCTTTCGGTCTTCTTTTTGCTTCTCCTTCTCAGGGAATGTCTGAATTTGTTCCCCGCATTAATTGCTTTTTTCTTGAATGATCCGATCTTAGTCTTCTTATCTCCTTCTGAGTTGTCTGCGTCAGATCTGCTCTCTTTCCTTTCATCGTTATGTATAAACCCTTCAAAACCTGCAAAGACTGTCTCAATTTTCCATCTCCAAATCCAAGCAAAGAAAGCTATTTTGTTCCATAGCAGCAGTTAAAATTATTAGGTGGGTTAGACTAGACAGAAAAGTGTGCTTTACAGGGAGCTAGAACTGCAACCTGTCTATTAGATTGATGCTAAACAAGGAGAGAAAGTGAGAAGTTCATACAGGTATTAACAGATCTTCATAGACACAAACAGTACATGGTAATTGCAGTTGGGATATGGACTGGTTGAATGATATATGAACTTATTATTTTTGCGCATGTTACGACATTGCTATATGTCGATTATCAGCATTAACTGAGATTCTAGTTTGTGGTTATCCTTGACGGTGTGGCCAGCTTCAAGCATAAGCTTCAAGTCCTCTGACGAGAATAGGTAAAGCTAAGGCAGTTGGTAAACATCTACCTCTGTATTGGGATTTCTTTCAATAACAAAAGTGCGTTGGTTTTTTCCTAGACCTACTATAACCATGCAAGAACAATTTAACGCTATTCCCTCCATTAAAAGAAATTACTCAACTCCGTCAATTTGACAGAATCAAGGAAGAACAAGATGAACCAATAGCACGCACTAATTCGTCAGGAACGATTGATCGTGTCCCAACGGAAACAAGCACTTGATACTCACATGGCCTAGCAAATCGATCGAGGGGGCCTGACATCCCGTCCACCGGCACCAGAACCGGTCCCCGGAACAAACCCCGAGCTCAGAATCCCCTGCAACCGGCCATTCAGGAGAAAAGCACTGTAATTGATGAACTGTGCGCCAAAACACGAACCTTTAACTATATTCCAATAAAGATAATTCGTAAATTCATGCAAACCCAGGGGAGGAAGAGGAAACGGTTCGGGGGATTTCGTGGGGTTCTCCCTGACCTGTTTCAATTTGGATTTCGGGAGCTGATGATTTTGTCCAGGAGGAGAGGGAGAGCCAGCCTCTGCCGCTCTGCTTTTCAATGGGTGGGAGGAGGGGGAGACTCCGGAGGGATGCGAGGCGAAGGGGAGGTTCCGGCAACTTCCCAGGTGGACCCGGTTCATACGCTCGGACCAGACAAACGGGCGAGCTGCGTAATGCGCGCGTGTCCGGCTCATGGACCCGGTGCACCCAGGTGCCTTGAGGGGTCTGGTATGCTCGGTTACCATTTGGATTTGGAGGATCTGTGGAAGCGTGTGTCGCGGCACGATTTCGAAGGGCCCACAGAACAGTACCCGTGAACCGTAGACCGTGGCTGTGTTCAGCCGGCAGACTTATTTCCTCTCACAAATTTGAATCTGCCGAATTCTGTCAGCTTTTTTATCAACCGAACGGAGCCCGTGTTCAACGATCGTGTGCCGGTGATGTGACGCGTGGAAGGAGTTGGCCAGGTCAGACTTTTTAGATTGGTTTCTTTTTTTCTTTTTCCAGTTTCGTTTGGTTGGAGGAGTTGGACAAACTCCTCTCCTCTCGTGTCTCGTCACTCTGGTCCTACAGCTTGCTGGTGGTTCCGTCATTATTTTTTAGAATAGCTTCTTTAGAAATCAAATTAGAATTAAATATGATGTTGAAATGTTCTTTGCAAAGTACATGCCGCATGTGCACTTCTATCCATTTAGGCAAAAAAAAATCTCTTTCTTGCGTTTTCCAGTAAACATGAATTGATTTTGATAGAATTTAAATATAATTCTTGCGGAATTCATGCGTCCCAAAGTGACCCTTACCTTATTCGCATGCGTTACTTTGCTCTGACCGGTGTGTTGTTATCACCTTGATAATCTTTTGCTGTCTCTGTTGATCAGTTGCGGCTGCTGCATGCCATGTTGTTTTCGCCGAAAGGATGTCACATTTCGTGGCTACAACAACAATGATCATTTTTTGGCGATACTCTATTGTCTTGTCTTATGGGAGTATAACTGTAGCCTGTTCCTAAACGAACCAAGGGGGAAAAAATGCTAATACCAGCCGCCTTGAGAATAGATGCGTAATCATGTTTACCCAAAGCTCATAGATGGTTTCACCTCGGTAATACCCATGTCGGCATGTCTCAATCCGGCACCACAGATTTGAACTCTAAATGGAACTACTGTTAAATAGCAGTAAATTTCCTACTCGCAAAAAAAAAAATAGCAGTAAATTTCCTGCTGAGATGCTTATAGTACTACTAGTACAAGATAGTAACTGCCAGTATCCCAGTACAGTAGCCTGCCAAGTGCCAATGTGCTCTCTTCAGCTAAAGAACAGGCAGATAAGCTAGAGGAGCTGATTGAAGTGCTCACTGACCTGTGTTTTTCTGGTGGCACCAATTCAATCAGCACAGCGACCAAACAAATGGGCACATCAATGGGGTCGGCATCGAGGAAACTTTTTGTCCATGTCTATCTTGCATGATGCATCCGCTCCATTGGACCTACACGCTGCCTACCTGAATATCTTTAGTTGTTACACTGATTGCAAAACACCCGTGAACCATGTTAAAGCAGTTCTCGGCTGTCATCATATCATACGGGGAAAGGGGTTGTTAGCAAATCAAACAAGTTTGTAGTGTGATCTGATGAAAGCCTGAAGGACAAAAAGATTAAAGAGACCATATGCTTTGTTATTATAAAAGATATGGTAAATAGGACAAAAAGATTAAAGAGAGCATGTGCCTTGTTATAAAGGGCGTATATATAATAGGACCAAGCAAAGAAAGATATGCTGCCTTGTGGTGTATGACCAAACTTGGCTGAGTTTTTCACAGCTCATTTGATTTTATTTATAGAATTTGCTCCTTTCCATTCTTTTGTGGACTGAATAGTCCAAAGTACTGTGAAAGGAACAGATAAAGCAGGAAAACCCTACTGCCAATTCGCATATATAAAATATCAATCAAGTGATCTCGTGGTTTCCCGGGTGATTGTGACACAAACGATATAAGAGTAACTGGTTGAATGTTCAAATCGCACTTCATTGTGATGTTGATGTAGCGAGTTTTGATCTATAAAAATGGTTGAATCAGCTGTACCGGTCAGTGGCAGCAACAACAAGTAAGCTTATCAAAGCCACGTAACCCTACACCAATTCATGATTTCTGCCATATGTTGATGTTGTGATAGACGGCATTTCCTATCTACTAGCTGTAGCTAATAGGCACTAGCAAAATCTCTGTTCGTTTGAACCAAGAAAGGGGCTTACAGTAGAGACATGACTGGTTTCAAACAAGTATTCATTAAAATTTTCAAATGGGGATAACCAACCTGCCTTGTGATCCATGAATGGATTCACAAAGGCCAAGAAGCAAGAACTTTCCAAGGAATGGTATGGTAGGTGGGTGGTCAGGGAATAACACGCCTGGACCTGTTCGACATAATGGGAGTGCATACAGAATCCACTACGAAATAGATTTATAGGATAATCACCTCAAACCAAACAACTGACGATTTTATAATGAGCGATTTGTCTGCCGTTAGCTCGAGGAGGTTAGAGAGTCCCTGTTGGGGGCAGTTGCTCCTTTAAATCGTTTTCTGAAAACTCATAATAAGGGTGTTAATGCAGCTCACGAACTGAAAGCTGGAACGCTTGACTTTTTTAGATTTGCCAACGAGAGGATACTCCAGGATTGACTACTCGTTCTTAAAGGCCCTGCGTTTTGAAGAATTGAAACATAAAAATAAGCATGGGAGTTGAGGACAGGCATCTTCAGCCGTTCTCCCTGACGCACTGAAACCAGCTGCAGGACAGGCAGTTCAGTTCAGGTGTCAATTTATTTGCTTCTGTACAGAGATCGACGTTTGGCAAGCCTCAGTTGCATTTGTGTTGTGTACAGATCGACGAAAGGTAGGGACCCCCGCCATTATATTGCCTTGAGCAGCAGGCAGAAACGGTCACCTAAAAAGTTAACAACAAAAAGGGTTTTGCAAAAAGAAAAGAAAAAAGGAAAGTTTACCAAAAGGAGTTTAGGCACAGCTGCCAGCAACCGGAGGATGCGGACGTCCAGATCAGGTTGGCAGTTGGCGAGAGCTGATGCGCTTCAGGTATAAGGAGCAGCCGTCCGTCCATAGCCCTGAGACTTTGATATCATCACTGTCAGAGTGTAGACTTGAGAAAAGTGTAGAGTTGCAGTTACTGCTATGGTGAATTAAGGCCTTGTTTAGATCTTGAAAAAAAATAAACCCGATAAATAGTATTATTTTCGTCTTATTTGATAAATATTGTCCGATCGTGGACCAAGTAGGCTCAAAAGATTCATCTCGTGATTTTTAACTAAACTGTGTAATTAGTTATTTTTTACCTACATTTAATGCTCCATACAAGCAGCTAAATATTGATGTGATGGAGAGAGTAAAA
This sequence comes from Bothriochloa decipiens, assembly GCA_023333625.1. Taxonomy (NCBI): domain Eukaryota; kingdom Viridiplantae; phylum Streptophyta; class Magnoliopsida; order Poales; family Poaceae; genus Bothriochloa; species Bothriochloa decipiens. The sequence goes on along the minus strand of CM041639.1, from coordinate 41,423,104 downwards.
AAATTATAATTTTTAGAGGGATCTAAACATAGCCTAAGCTTTTAAACAAGGGACATGCAGACTTATCAGCACTCAAATTGTCATAAACTCATGATGAAGAAAGGACATGATGAAAGATGGCTGGCTGGTCGGGAGATCTGAATCAACGCCACAAACAAAGCAGCGCACGGGCGGCGGCGACACGAGGATGACATCGGCATCTCAAGGAAACGACCGGAAATGCATGGTGAAACATCGTCAGTTTTTCATAAACAAAAAATACATAGAATAAAGAATATAATAATAACCTAGAAGATCTAAACATCAACTTATCCAATATCAGTTGAGTATAAAGTCATACCTCGATTAAAAGAATACAATAGAGGGGTTTACATAATTTATTACATCGCCACATGACGGAATCATCAGAGTATCTAGCATCCAGAACAGCTGCGGAAGTGAAGGGATATTGCGGAAGCATCGTCTTTCACCATCTTAAGCGTAGGCACGAGACCATCCAATCCTTTCGTCCTTTAGGGGCGTCGGCAAGCCATCCTCCAAACTTGGATCTAAATTTTCAGTACGTTTTGTACTGGCCACATCTCCCACCCTATGCTTTGTTTTTGCTATATAGTATTTGGTGGGATGCAAAGGATATAATCAAAGAGGCCTAACATATGGCTGTAGTTTCCTATGCAAGTAGTGACCAATATTATATAATATAGTTCATCAAGTTTTAACTCATCTCATCCACATATCCATCCCACCCCAACACCATCACACACATCTCACACTCTCGCACTTAGTCGACAGGTCCAACTCCCTCTCGGAGCCTGTCTCAGCGGCTCACAGCCGGAAGGGTAACACCAGGGGGAGAATAAAAGGAATCATCTCACTACTCTCGAGAAGCGTAGGTCGAGGGAAAGGCCATACCGAGGCCGCGGACTATATATAGATTCATAACTCTGCAGAGTGTGTACTCCCGTAACCACAAGATCACCATCCTCGACGGTGCGCTCCTCCTAGGCTGATTCTGGCTGCTTTCTAACCGGTGCGATGCCACCCTACCACTCAGTTCTGGGACACCCCGAAATACCATCGGAACACCGATAGGTACATCGGCACACTGAGACTGTGAGGCGTAGCACCCGGGCCACCAAGATAACTTTGCCGCTTTAAGGAGGGTGTGGGACCCAATGCCCATACCTCCCGACACTATCTGCTAACGACCTAGTAGTAGTGGCATCGTCCTAGCTAGTCAGACATCCGTCCTCCCGCCCGTACAGGGGCGAGCGGTGAGCATGTAGATCCTAAGGTTTCGATTCTCAAGAGATATCAGGTCCTATGGAGGATCAGACATGATTATCTTCTCATAGGGATTTCAACAGTCCGTGCTACAACAGCACCTCCTACCCGGGGCCTCGCTCCACGAAGGCTCTCGTCCCCAGGGTCACCATATACCTCACAGTGTGCCCGCCATAAGCACCTCATACGGGGATGCCCGGATCACATCCCCCAGCAAAACTTGCTCCAAAAGCTCGTCATAGAATCCTGTCCGATCGACTCAACCCTCACCACACACCCAAGACACACGCAGCACCCTCCTCGAGCAAAGTGGCACCGCGTACCTTAACCGTATACCATACCATACTCTCCACCACTCATCACATCACAGATATAAGCGTAGTAGAAGTAAAGCATCATAAGTAAATAAGCATGCGTCTAGCCTATCAGCGGGTGTGCAGAGGTAGGTTACGACAAGGTAAAGGCTCATCAAGCAATTCTACTATGCAACCTATCATCAGGTGATATTCATAAATAAGCACTAGCAAACTAGATATTATGCCATGCGTAATAGGGTTTTACGAGGTTGGGTGGGGTGTGGAACCTGAATAGCTGTCACTCAAGTCCTTCCTCAAGTCCTTGGTGCGCTCCTAGTCCTCCTCCTCGAGTAACTCCTTCGCGAAATCTGAAATCGATACATAATGGTCGCGAGAGCGACCCCTATAGATTAACACAAAGAACCAAATGAAATCCAATAACTCTAAATGCAATCATACATAAGCCTATGACGTAGAGCTCATTTTTATGAAAATTTGGACACTTGGTTCATATTTTTCGGAGTTCGTATGAGGAAGTTATGAATTTTAGAAGATTAAAACATATTCTGAAAAGGTAAAAGAACTGGATTATTCGGAGCTTGACACGTGGCAGCCTCTGATCGGTCCACGTGGTACGTGGGTCCCGGTACTGTGGCGCAGGGCTGACTGTACGCTGACGTCAACGCTAGCAGGTGGGGCCGACTGGCTTAGTCACTGACAAGTGGGTCCCAGGTCAACGGTCAATGACAGGTGGGACCCGGCAAACGGTCAACATTGACTGGTCAACGGTCAACGCGTACCGGGCCTCAGATGGGCCCTGGCGGGCCTGAACAGGGTCGGATCTAGGCCGGGTTGGGCCGGCCCGGCCCGGACATGTGTGGCCTAGGGATTGGCCGCGTGGCAGGCTGGATCTCTGGTGGGCTGAGTCTACGGCTTGGCGGTCCACGGACTTGGTTCACGGTGAACCGAAGACAGCGGTGCTAGGTGGCGGTGTCTGGTAGGTCTAGCTGGTCCACGTGGACACTGTGGGCTCCGTCCACACGGGGCATGGGAAAAATCCCCTTCTCCTTCACGCTCACGCGCGGCGGCTTCGGTAGCGCTGTCACCGGCGGTGAGCGGTACGGCGAACCTCGGCCGGCTGGGCGGGCTTGGCGGCTGGCTGGGGCTCCGCAAGGAGGTGGCAAAGGCGGCTGTGCGGTCGCGGCGGCCCGGTGGCGTGCCTGCTGGGCGACCAGCGTGCCGTGGCGGCGTCGGATGGCAGAGACACGGCAGCGGGGCGATGGGGCGCGCGGGGAGCGGTGCTGGGGTGTGCTATGGCTTCACGAGGGCTAAGCGGGCGTGCGAGGCATCGGCTTGCCGACGTGCGCACGACGACGGCATGGGCAGGTGGCGTTGCGGCTGCTGGACGCGGTAGTGAGGCGGAGGGGTGGCTAGCGTGCGCACGGGCTTCGCAAGGTCTAGGCGAGCGCGTATGTGTACCTAATCGAACCGAGGTCACCTAGACGACCGGCACCTGCGGCGGCGGTGGTGACAACGAACGGCGAAGCTCCGACCACACCTCTAAATTGTCCTCGTTTTTCTCGCCTCTTCCCGATTGGAGCAGCTAGGAGCTCCATGGACCTTCTGTCGCGGCTAACGGAGGCTCGCGGGGGCGTGCGCAGCCATGGTGACCACGACAGACGCTCCGGCGGTCGGGACGCCATGGCGACCAAGGACGGCAAAGCGGCGTGCCCTCACTGTAGTCATTGCCATGCTCCAAGACCTTGCCATCTAGGCGTTCTAGGCTATGGCGGAGTGACGGTGGAGTTAATGGAGCTTAAGGACGTCGGGAGAGCGGGAACGCAGGGCCGAACCGACGATGGCCATGGCATGACGGAGTGAGCTCACCTTCGCGTGGCGTCGATTCGGGACGGCCCGGTGTGGCTACGTCGGCTTGGTGGAGAGGAAGAAGCGCGGGGGCGACGGCGTAGGCGCACAGGAGCTCCGAGTCCTTCTCCTCCGATGGCTCGTGCAGCAACGACGGCGGCGCTCGCGGTGCTCAGCTCTGGCTCCAGCGACGTTACTCCTTCCTGCCTCCCTTCTTCTTTCCGGCTTGGCAACGAGCGAGCGAGGCGACCAGAAGGCTGCGTGGTGGGGGTAAACCCTAGCAGCGTCGGGGTCCTCCTTATATAGCCGGCGTGGCGGCCATGGACCGCGGCGGACGGACGACATGGATGTCGCGGCGGCCATCGAGCGGCTGCGCGCACTTCCCGGCTAGGGTTAGGGTTCCAGGGTTGCGTGGGTAGAGATGGACGGCTCGGGCGCATGCGGCGCGGGGCGAATGGCGGAGCTCGACTGGAGCTTTTCTAGAAAACGGATAGGACGGCCATGCTTCCAGAAGTAGAAAAAGGAGCTTATGACATGCGGGACCCGCTTGTTGGCGACTGGGGGAGGTGGCGTGGCGCTGGCGGCCTCATGCTGGGCCGTCGGGCTTGCTGGGCCGCGAGGCCTCACGTGCGGGGCGGCAGGTCGGGCACGGGGCTGCAGCGGGGCAGGCGTGGGCTGTTGCGGCTTGATGGGCCGCGGGCGAGGCAGCAGGCCTAGTGCGGGGGCGCTGGTCGGCCTGGCAGCGTGCTGGGTGCGGGCGAACCAGCGCGGGCAGGCGCACGTGGGCGAGCGGCGAAGCTGGCCTTGCTGGGCCGCGAAGCAGGCCGGGGCGTGGGCGAGGCAGCGGTTGGGCCACAGCGGCCGAGCAGGCCGTGGCGCGCGGTGAAGGCAGGCCGAGCCCGGTGGCCTTGCTGGGCTGCTACTGCTGCTGGGCTGCTTTGGCCTTTTCCATTTTCTATTCCTTTTCCTTTCCCTTTTCTATTTTTTTTCCCAAACACTAAACCATGCCATGATCATATTAGTGCATAGAGGTTAATGACCACGGCACAACCTCATGCTAGGTCTACTAGGGTCTCATGGTCTAGTCGGAAGCCGAGTCCAAGGTTAGTGGCACATATATACACATATGATATTAAAGTGTTGTTGATTTTATTAATCATTACATAAAACTAAGAAGAAGCAAATCATACTCCAGGATTTAAATGCAATGCTCATGCTAATATTAGGTGCTATTTGTGCAACTACTGGATGGTTTTTTACACGACACTTACCAACCATAAGTTATTTTAAAAAAAATTTTGTTAATTATGATTTTTGGTGTTTGGATTTTTAGAGATGTTACACATTGCATCACATTTTACAGCATCAGTCACTGCTCACCAGTCACCGGTCCACCGCAGCAGGGGAACGGCCAGCGATCCTGCCACACAGAAAGGCCTGGCCCAGCCCAATGCGCCACTGTTTTTCTCCGTCACGCGGGCCGGCAGTGGGCTCGCGGCACCCTCCTAGCACTGCGGTGTTGCCGCGGCCCGCGGATGAACGACCTAGCCGCCCAGGAGCTGCTGCTTGTCGGCCTACTCGTAGAAACCGCGTCCACCGACGCCACCTGTCTGTTCATCATATTTTTTGCTAAAAATCCTGTCTGTTCATCATTAGGAATAATCGCATCCGCGGTATCTAAGGTGATCACGAAAGGACCAGTCATCGTTAGTTCAGGTAATCAGGTGGCATCGTCTAGTGAGTTCCGGATACAACAAATATAGCTCATCTTTCATTTTATTTATTATGACTTGATTTTGTTTCTATTTCTACTTTTTTATACATTTTTTTGAACTGATTCATCATGGGAAGGAGCCTTAGCGGCCACATGTGCATATCGTCCAGGCCAGTAGTCACTTCACCGGCCAAAGCAGTCGGCAGCCCGCGACGTCCATGTCCAGCGTGCCAGATGCCACCGCGTGACGTGATGACACTGACGCGTGGCCCCAGCTCACGAACCTGTTACCTGTCCCGTGTTCTCCGCAGCACGACCACATCGGACAGCGCCAGCGCGTCATCCCGACGACTTCTCCGTCCTCCGCCCTCCTCGCTCCCCCACTCTGCCTCTGGCTTCCCAGAAGATTTCATAGATTTCCCCAAATCCGGCCATTCTATTCCCGTTCTCCACTTCACTGGGAACCTTCCAGAAGCTTCCAGAAGGCCCCCCTAGCGACCCCGGTATCGACCTCCCCCTCTCCCTCTCTTTCGTGGCGGAAAGATCCGGCCCTTCTTCGCCGTCGATTAAGCGCCGGCCTCCTCCATTGCCGCCGGCATTACTGACCGCCTCTTGGTGCGTGTAGCTTCGAGAGCTGCCGCCGGCGAGGTCCAGGAGAGGAGCTGCCTACCATGGTGAAGGACAGCGCCTACTACGATGTGCTGGGGGTCAGCGTCGACGCGTCCCCCGCCGAGATCAAGAAGGCGTATTATATCAAGGTCACCCACCATCTTCTTCGGTTGTTCATCTCTTCGGTTGCATGTTGTGACGTGACGCGGATAGGTAGCTATTGAACTCGCCTTTCTCAATTGTTTTTGGGTGCCTGTTTTCTTCAGGCGAAGATTGTGCATCCGGACAAGAATCCCGGGAACCCTGACGCGGCAATCAAGTTCCAGGTAAGCTTTCCGTGTTCGATCCGTTATGTATATATGCCATTGACTGCCCTCCGGTACCATGTATGTGTCCATAGCAAGATAAAATTCTCTGAAACCAGCGCACATTGAGGCCTTATGGCTATAGAAGTAAGTCATCATTCTAAAGCTTGCTTCGATTTTTTTTTCTAGGGGTACCATACCATAGGTTTGCAGACTACCATCTATTCTTACTTTGCCATGTGACAGAGTTTGGTTATTAGCATCTAATAAAGAGTGTTAGCTACGAGCATCATTCTCGGTGCTTTGTTTTCTGAATGTGATAGGGTGTTGCTTTTTACTAGTTTGATTTTGATCTTTCTCTGATTTTAGATACCCAAACTATTGATTGATATTGTACATGCATAATCTTTGGACGACTCAGTATCACCTCTCTATTGTCTGACTGCTAGAAACTATTATTAAATCACTTGATCTTAACAGGAACTTGGTGAGGCCTATCAAGTCCTAAGTGATCCTGGGAAAAGGGAGGCTTATGATAAGTATGGAAAGGAGGGTATTCCCCAGTAAGTCTTGAGTCATTTCTGATATTTTGATAAATATCAGGTATATATTTTCTGTAAAAAAGGGATGTAAATTACTTGCACCCTGTTCTGTGAATCGTTTTGTTTTTCTTAGTTGTGTTTCCACTCATTCAGGGATAACATGGTGGATCCTGCGGCTGTCTTTGGGATGCTTTTTGGAAGTGACTATTTTGAAGATTATGTTGGCCAGCTTGCTCTGGCATCTATAGCCTCGGTGGAGGTTGATGAAACCTCAAACAGTCAAGAGGGAAGAGCAAAGGTTCAAGAAAAGATAAAAGTATGTTCTTTCCTGCTGCTTTTCTGAATCAATTGCATCTGGGGTATTGTTGATTTAGCCAATTTAGTATCCACATTGCCATTATAAGTTGAATTTAATTAACTTGCTGTGGTACAGGAGTTACAAAGAGAAAGGGAGCGAAAGCTTATTCAGAGCCTGAAGGACCGACTTCAACCGTATGTAGATGGGAAAAAGGATGAATTTGTAAGCTACGCAAGTGCAGAAGCTAGGCGTTTATCCGAAGCAGGTACATCATGGTACTATGTATTTGTTGTGCACAATTACCATGATGTGATTTTTTGCAAAGGGATCATCTGCATCTTAAATACTTCATTTCAATTTTGCTCATCATCTGGTAGACACAGTAGATTTAGTTTCGTTTGAATAGATTATATCTTTTTATGTGCGGCAAGCAGTGGTGGTGATCCTCTGATGTCTTATTTTATTCCTTGAAGTTATGATATTTCAGTATTTGTTGTGCACAACTATCATGGTGTTTTCTTTTTTTCAAGGGCATCATCTGCGTCTCACAAATACTTAAGTTCAGTTTTATTCATCATCTGGTAGACACAGTAGATTTACTTTTGTTTGAATAGATTATATCTTTTTATGTGTAGCAAGCAGTGATTGTGCCCCTCTGATGTCTTTTTTTTGTTTGAATAGATTATTCTTTGAACATATGATATTTCAGTATTTTCTTTCTAAGTTTTTAACTTGTCTCAAACAAAAATTTCAGCATTTGGTGAGGCTATGCTTCACACTATTGGGTATATTTATGTGCGACAAGCAGCAAGAGAACTCGGGAAAAGTAGAATTTATATGGGTGTACCGTTTATAGCTGAGTGGGTTAGAGACAAAGGACACCACATTAAATCACAGGTTAATGCTGCTTCAGGTACTTCCAAGGACACCCTTTAGTGCTTTGTTGAATCCATGTGTGGTCTCGTCGGCTCATCGCTGGTAATGAGTTTCCGTTGTAGGTGCTATATCTCTAATACAACTTCAAGAAGGGATGAAAAAGATGGAGGGAATTGAGAACAGTGAAGAGCAACTTATGAAGAGTTTTGAGGAGAAAAAAGATGCAATGCTTAGCTCACTATGGAAAATTAATGTGGTTGATATCGAGTCGACACTTTCACGCGTCTGCCAAGCGGTAAGTCCTGAGTGGCCCTAGACTTCTTGGATCAAAGATTGCATGTACATGCCACTATGCATATTAAATTGGAAATTACAATCTTTGGTATTTCAGGTTCTGAGAGATAACACCGTCTCCAAAGATGTCCTGAAGTTGCGAGCCAAAGCTTTGAAAAAGCTCGGAACGATATTCCAAGTGAGTTTTTACTTGTGTTTTCTGCCGCTCCATCTGTTTTTGCTGCGGCCCCAAAAGAGCTCGAGAGTCATGAACTTTGGATTAATCTTTTAAATGGCACCTTGTCTGTGGTCAAGTGGGTTCAGTACTTAACAGTTTGTGTGTAAATTCAGGGCGCAAAATCTATGTACCGTCGTGAAAACAGCCTGCGCGTTGAAGAAAGGAACACAAATCAACAAGCTACTCCGTCACACTGAAGCCTATGGACCACCGTGTAACAAGGGGATTTGGTGAATTTTTTTGGTGGCTTTCTCTTTTGTTTGCTTGTTAACTATAGCTTTCGGAAGACGCAAATCCGGTCTACAGTACCCTTGTATTAATTTTCTGTAGAAGATGGCAGCATTTAACATGAAGCTGTGAACTGCTCTTGATGCAGCGTCATAACCTGTAGCTGCGTTTTCCTTTGTGGATGGTAGCATTGTATCTGTATACTTTTAATTGCCAAGTGTGTTCGCTTCATTTTTCACTCTGAATCGCTGATGTCCTTGCCGTTCTGTGCCTTTTGAGTCTGATCAGAATGGTGCGGCACGCAGCGAGCATGCTGCAGCGACCTAAGCAGCTTCAAGAACGCTCGCTGCTGCTCTGCTCGGCCTGTCGTGGGCCGTGCCGCTGGTAGCTGCGGCGAGCCTGTGACTGCGAGGGGAGAAGGACACGGCACGACGACAGGTGTTGCACCCCAGCTAAGCAGCTCCATCATGTCTGATCGTCGTCTCATAAATACCCCCTGATTAGCGCGCACATGAGGCTGCCCCGGGGGCGTTTATCCGCCACGTAACGTAATTGCCCGCACATGAGGCTGAGCTGGCCCAAAAATGATGATGCCCGCAAAAGTCGCCTTCCTCCATAGGCGGCCCATATCGTCTGGCCCCAACGCTTTCCCCTCTACACCTGGCTTACAGCTCAGCTCAGCTCCCCCTCCCGGCCGGAGACGTCCGCTGCCGTCTGCAGCTGCACGACGAGGTGATCTGGTCTGGTGATGCCATTGCCATGCCATGGCGAGCGACAGAACTGACGTGCGCCCATTCGTCCTCTCTACCGACACGTCGTCCATCCCTGCAGCAGCTAAGCTAAGCTTCCAGCTTAGTAGCAGCAGTAGCCTGTGGAAATGGAGAGCGGAGACGGATCGTAGCCGGCTAGCCGCGCGGTACCGTCGCGTAACTGTGGCCATTAGTCAAACAACAGTGAAGTGAAGCCATCGGATCGGATTTGTCCTTGTCGATCCTATCCTAGCGAGC
>CM041639.1:41393883-41406033 GCA_023333625.1 Bothriochloa decipiens | reverse complement strand
AGGTGAAGAACTAGGTCTGATATAACCCTTCTGTTGCAACTCTCTTATTTGCTCTTTTAGTTCTGCTAACTCTGCTGGGGCCATTCTGTAGGGTCTCTTGGCTATTGGAGCAGTTCTAGGGATAAGATCAATGATGAACTCTATATCCCTATCTGGTGGCATTCTAGGTAGCTCATCTGGGAATACATCTGGGTATTCTTCCACTACTAGCACTTCTTCTATGGTCCTTGCCTCCAAGTTGAAGACCATTGGGTTGACTTTAGATCCACGGGTTTGGCACTATGCCTTAATCCCTTCATGGTTAAATAATGATACCTCTCTGGTTGTACAACTAATGATTCCATTGTGTCGAGTTAACCAGTCCATTCCAAGGATAACATCTATTCCCTTAGACTTGAGCACTACTAAGTCTACTAGGAATTCTAACCCACTTAGAGTGATCCTTATATTTAAACAACCTAGATGACATCTAATGTCAGATCCAGGTGTCCGGGTTACTAGGGGTAACTTTAGTAGTACTGTTGGTATTTTATGCTTCTCAACAAAACTTGATGATATTAATGAATGTGATGCTCCAGAATCAAATAATACTATTGCAAGTACTGAACTGACTAAGAAGTCACCAAGTACCACTCTTGAAGCATTCTGAGCATCCTGGGCATGAATATGGTTGACACGAGCTCGACCAAAGGATTGTTGAGGCTGCTTCATCACCTGACTGTTGTTGTTGTAGTTGGTATTATTGTTGATGTTGTGGGGAAAAACACGGTTGGCTCCAGATACTACAGGTCTTGGTCCATTAATAGTGTGGGACTAGACAGATACTGCTGGGTTGTTCTTGTAGGGACAGTTGGCAACATAGTGCCCAGTCTCATGACAGTTGAAGCAGGCTTTGGTGTTGTTGGTGGTGACTTGACCAATGCTGTTCTGTTGGGCTTTGCCATAGGTTTGATTCTGATAAGTTGTCTTGGGCTGATAGGATGGCTGAGTCTGGTGAAATGCACTAGCAGGAGAGCGAAACTGCATTGGGGCTTGAGTTCGCTGTCTTGGTTGGCTAAAGGTCTTCAGCCTCTGAGATCTAGCACCTTCTTGAACCTTGCGCTCTAAGAACTTGCGCTTGTTTTCCTTCCTTTCTTCTGTCTTGGCCACATCTGTCAGAATGGTTCTGTTCATCAAGGTGTTAAAGTCTAGATAGATCTGTGTGGTCATAAGGGTCCTCAACTCACAAGATAATCCTTCTATGAATTTTGTCTGCTTCTTCTCATCAGTGTTGACCAACTCTGGGGCATAGCGGGACAACTTAGTGAACTGGAAGATGTATTCACTTAGAGTTTTGTTTCCTTGCTTCAAATTGCAAAATTCATCAGCCTTCAACTTCATGATCCCATCTGGAATGTGGGAACGGCAGAATTGTTCCACAAACTCTTCCCAAGTTATAGTGTTGACATTTCCAACAGCTCCACTATAGGCTTCCCACCAAGAAAGAGTAGTCCCTGTCAGCTGCTGAGTTGCTAACAGAACTCTATCCCTTCCATGGCAGTGGATTGTGTCCAACTTTCTCTCAGTGACCTTAAGCCAATCATCAGCTTCCATAGGGTTATCAGTTCTAGTAAAGGTGGGTGGCTTAAGCTTCATGAACTCAGACATTTTGTCTTCGACTCTACCTCCATGGTTGTTTCTGTTGCGGTTCATTCCTTGGGCCAAAGCTTCCAAAAGACGGGTCTGTGTTGCCATGACTTGTGCAAGATCAATTGCTGGAGGATGGGGAAGGTCATCTTCTCCATCGTTCCCGTTTTGACTCACTTCATCGTTAGCATTTGCATTCGCATTGGCTTGACTTCCAACTGGATGGCTGCTTTGCCTACTAGCTGCATGGCCACTTGCTTGGGAGCGGGTAGGAGGCATCTGTTGTTTGAGATGAGAAAGAAAGCATTAGATAAGAGTTAGATCTAATGAGTGATGTTTTGTTTATTAAGGCATTATATTTTCAAAAAGGTGCAAGCTATAAACTTGCTATCCCATAAGGGAACATACACACAATTTATTAGCACAAACAACAATCACAAATATACATTTTGAATAGGGGGTTTACAACAATAGATGGAAGAGAAATTTTTAAACACGTAGCTACGGTACGATTACATCTCCTTTGGGGTGAACAAAAGTGAAGTAATAAGCTTCACTTTCCCAAGGCAAAAGGAGGAATTGGGCACAACTAAGCTTCAACTTCATAGCTTCATCTCCTTGGCATTGGGAAGGGTCATTCTTCCGGCATGGGTGGTTCTTCTTTTGGAGCAAGAGGCGCATCACCGTCATCCTTTGGTGGTGGCTGGGTAAGGAGGGGGACAAGGTCTACTTCCTTTTCAGGCTCTGACTCTAAAGCTTCATGATGAGCTTCTATGGGTGGGGGAGCTGATGGTCCTATGATGCATAGCCTTCCTCCCACTGGGGACAGAAGTGGAATCCCTTCTAGGATTATGGGTTTTGGGTCCTCCAAGGCTAACTTCCTTCTCTTGTCCCTAGTGACAAGGTACGCATCATTCAACTCCTGGGCATGGTGGTCCTTAGCTTCCTTCAAAGCTTCAACAGTGGCAGCTTCACGACTTTCCGCATCAGCTGCTTTAGCCTGAGCTTTCGCAAGCTGGACATGGAGTTTCCTAATCATGATCTCAGCTTCTTCTACTCGATGGATAAACTTCCTCAACTCTGAGGCTTGTTTATCATATTGCTCATCCAGGGCAAGCAGGTATCTGGTCATGAATACGGCAACTGGGTCATCCTCAAGTGAATAATGTCCATGCAAGAGCTCCATGCGGGTCCTCCAAACTGGACGATCTTTATCTCGGGGTGGAAAGAACCTCATGGGTGTAAGAGCGATAGGCTTCTCGTACATCTGACACAGGTACCTCAAGGCTTTGCGGGCAACCACTTGGTATGTATCTGCATACCGAAATCCGGTCGCAGTCATACTCAGAGGTCCCTCAACATCGGGGTAGTCCTCACTTTTCCCGATATAAATGGTGACTTCGCACCGTTCAGTTTCGTGCTCTTCATATTCTCTGCCTTCATATTCTGGGCGATCCTTGATTCCAAGTCTTTGCGTGGTGACATACAAGAGCTTGGGAAAGCCTTCGACATTCAGGCAGTAGCGGCTAGTCCAAACTCCTTCATCTGCCATCTGAGAGAGAATAGGTAAGAGTAAATGTTTTTGAAATAGAGGGAAGAGAGTAAGAACTTTTGTAAAATACTTTTATATGTAAAATACTGGTCTAGAAAGTCTAAGGTCGCGTCCTACGGCCAACTACGGCTCCGATACCACCTGAAGCGTCCCCGTTGAACAGGAACTCAAATGTGATACAATTACTAGTCCCAGGAGGCTAGTAACACATTTATTACAATAGATAAGTCTTAGTCCAGTAGTCTTGCCAAACGAGGGCAATGAAGACAAATGATAATAATAATACACCAGAACATAGCCCAGGTCCAAAGGACCTAGAAATTAAACTCCCACGTATCCATCTGACGGATCCCAATGCCACAGGCTTAGTTGGGTGCAGACAAGACCTTACTCGTACGCAGCTTCCGGATCAAACTCCGGATCTTCCTCTGTTCAACAAAGCAAGGGTGAGTACAAAGTACTCAGCAAATCCAACCTTACCCTACGGAATGGGATAACAATATATGCATATGGATATATATCAAGGGTAAAACTTGGGGTTATTTGCATAAAACTATCTTTTGACACATGCAGGGTTTATTTTATAAATACCTTTGGAAAAGACATATTTTTCCATATACAACAGTATTTATAAAAAAGAGGCTGTTCTTAATTTTAAGTGCTGCTGAACCCTCAGTTCCCACAACACATGGCAGATAACCAATTTCCAAGATCACACTCACTCACATGTTCTCACTCATCCCAACCCAACCAGTTGGTGAAACCAAACCATAACCCGTCCATATACCATGGACAGTCTATCCGGATAAATTTTACACTCTGCAGAGGTTGTACTAGCCACAAGTAGGGTACCGTAACTTAACACCGTAGTGTAAGCACAGATCCATCAAAGTCATTACCCTCCTAGCTAATATGGCACTCACCACGGGCACACTAAGGCAACAATATCATTATAAATTATAGCGCTTATATATATATGTCTCATACAAATCCTCAGTAACCAACAACCCTTGGTGCCCAGTTGCACACCTGCCTCTAGGTGATTGCCATATTAACTAGAGGGATTTACACTAAGCCCTGCCGCATACAGGGTCGAGTGGTTGCACGAAAATTGAGTTAGGTGAGATGAATCATCAACGCAGTGGGTAAACATCATCTATACTGGTTCATTAACCCTTTCATATTACACATAATTCATTCTTATGACTCACACCATTTTCCTTTTAAAATTATTGTATTTGATAAAATCATAGTGAAGGGTATCCAGGATGAGTATCAAATCCTAAGCATACTAAATAATAATATAATATATTATTTGCTCCTATGTTTGAACAAGGTAATTATCAGGTAATATCAATTTCAAGGATGGCTATTCAATCAGGTCATAACTAAGTAGCGAAAATACTCGTACGTATATTATACATGTAATTTAAAACGGCTTCTACGGGTTGTGTTTAAAAATAGGATCAACATACATCAAAGGAGAATAGGTTGGACTTGCCTCCGTCGGCGTCCTGATCTGCAAACTCCTGCAGGTCGTTCGGGTCCTCGGTGCTGAACTCGCGGTACTCACCTCCGACGTCCTCGTTCTCCAGCTCGTTCACTCCATCAGCTAAAGTACGCGATAAGCAAACAAGTACAAATAAATAATCACATACATACAAATGAGCTCAGAAAATTATGAGATTTTTATGGAAGATAGAATATGATTTTAGATGAATTTAGGAAAAAGAATCAATGGAATCGGAGTTGTTATGTGACGGTGACAGATGCATGAAATTTAATCACGCAGAAAATAAATAAGCGTGATTAGAGAATGGGTGTTCACGTGATGTGTTTGGCTGGTAGTGTGTGGTGCTCTTGCGTGTTTTGCTCTGGACCCACTCGTCATACACACATGCATGGCAAGGGACAGAGAAGCTAGCTAGCAAGGCCACGAGTGCTCTTCTTCTTGCTCCTGCATGGAAGCCATGGCCGAGAGCTCGTGAAGCTTCTGGACATCACGGGATGGAAGGGGAGAAGCAAGAAGAGGGCAACAGAGAGAGTTGGAAGAGTGAGAGTGCGCTCAAGAGGTGCTCACCATGTCCTACGACGACAGGCGGGTCTGGCTTGTGTGCACGGCCGTGTATACGGTAGACGTACGGCAAAGCGAGAGCAAGCGAGTGAGTGAGCTGAGCGAGCTGCTGGGTGGTGCAGGAGAAGAGCACCTCGGCATACCTTTTTATAGGCCGGGGAAGCAGGGTGGTGCCATTGGCTTGCATGCTCGATTAATGGCAGCTCTCTGTGCATGTTTTGCTTGCGAGTGTCACTTGCAGAGCGAAGGATGATGGGCGGTGTGTCTCGTAGCTGAGGACAGTGGATGGTCGGCACGCAGCCTTGCTCATTTTGCATGCATGCATGAGCTATATGCGTGTGTGCGTGTACGTGTGTGTGCATGTGTTAGGGCTTTGCGTGCCTGTGTGTTGATACTTGCATGCATGCAGTTGGGCGGTGCGGCGTCTAGCACATGTAGGCAGTGCCTAACTTTGCATGGTCACCGGTTACGAGGTGTTGCTGTGTGCATGCAAGCAAGGTGAAATTGTCTCACGCATGCTTGCTGCTTGCTCGTCTTGCATGCATGCAAGAGTGACTTGCACGATGCACTACTGGTATATTTATCCATGTTTGTGTAGGGTGCAAACTGCTTCCTATTCGAGCGTGGTAAAGAAAAATATGAGGATTTTTGTCGTGGTGCTGTCCGTGCTGGTGCTATGCATAGAAGAGGGGAAGGTAGTACGAAGTGGGTCCCATGGCACAACGGGCGAGGCGAGGTGGTGGGGTCCACGTGTCGCGGTGTTGCGCGAGGCTGCAGCCGGCGAGAGGGGTCCGGGCGCGGGCGTGCCGTGGCGGCGATGGCGGTGGGGTCGGCGCACGCGCCGTTGTCGGGCATCGGGCGAGGGCGAGCAAAGAGAGAGAGGTGGGGGACGGGCGGGCGATGCAGGGGCATCGGTGCGTGGAATATAGTTGGAGTGAGAGAAGCAGAAGAGATATGAGGTGGATGAAAGTTTGAATGAGATGATTGAGCTCAAATGATTTATAGTTTTTGAAATATATTTTAAAATAGATTTTAATGCGAGTGATTTCGATTTATGAATTTTTTGGGATGTTACAGTCCGCGAGGAGCAGAAGGCGCAAGCGTGGGGAGGACGATGACGAGTGCCAAAGGCGTGTGAGTGTAACCCTGACCGCGCCCCTACCCCTTGCTTATATAGGCGTCCCCAATGAGCTCATGAGTTGGAGGCCCATTAGTAACCCTAAGCCTTGTCTAATTCGGGTCCAACCCGAATTGGGCTTCCAGCCCCTTAAGCGTGCGACCCTATGGGTTCACGCATACATTGACATGGGCCGAGTACTCCTACTCTCCCAATAGTTGACAGCGGCCTCTAGCAAGGCGTGACAACTCCTATGTGCATGCGAAGATCATATCAAACGAACCACTACGACCACATACAAGTTATTCCCTTTGCCACTCGATATATGGTTTAACTCATGGGTTAACACTTAACCCAAACACAGCCATGCATTTGTTGATCCAATCACTTGAGTGATCCAGTGATATCTCTCTCGCGTAGAGAGGGACAAATTCCATCTTGATTGTCTATGTCTCATAGCATGCTTTCCGACCACCCGAAGACCACTTTTTAACTACCCAGTGACGGAGCAGCGTTTGATAGTCTCTAAGTAGGCCATTTCACATCTTGAGTATATACCATAATTTTTGGTCTAAGGACATAACGTACATGACGTGAATAGATACTTTCTCATGTCGGGTCAGTCCAGCCTACATGTCTCACATGTGCCCATATTATTAGTTTGACATCTCCATATCCATGACTTATGAAACATAGCCATCAACTAATACATGTGCTGATCTAATATTCAAGTGTGTTCTCACAAGAACGCCGACCAGGGACAACTTTAGAATAATCATTTAAGTAATTGAGTTTCACAAATAATTCACATAATCGCCAATTAATACAAGTTATCTATAATAGATATTCAATAAACACTTTATTAATCATAGATACAATCAAAATATCATCATCTATATGATTATAGGGCATATTCCCGATAGCATGGCCCTAAGCCTTTAACCCTTCCGAAGTTCTTATTGCATTCATATAATTTCCACGGCTGAGCTATGCGGAGCCAGGTCGAATCAAAATGTATGGCGCTGATTTTTTACTGAACTGATTTGATGATTGCTGAGCTGCTTCAACTGTTCGGTATTTGGTAGCCTCGTACGAATTGCCGCCTGGCTTACCAACTAGCATTTTTGGGTTTCACCAGTACTAAAGCAAACGGGGTTGTCAAACGGAGATTGAGCCACTATTGATGGATGATGGTTATTGTTCTCACTGCAGATACCATCTTCGGATGTATGGCGTTTGACTGTATGATTCGTCCCACATGAGTCGACGACCATTCCTCTTCGCGATTTCACAAGTATGCCACTGTTCTAAAGATTTTGATTTTGCTAGTTTGCATTTGTAGGTGTAGCTTCATCGATTTAAATGCTCTTCAAGGTAAATGCAATGCAAGTGATCCATAAGGTTGTTTTTACTTGTTTGGTTAATAAGTTTTATATATCCTGTTGATCATTGTAGTACTCTCAACACTTTGCGCTTTTACAAACTTAAACACAGGATTGGGAACACTATGCAACACTGTAATGGGTACTCTACCGCTAGCAAACTTATAGGTGTTCACCAAAAAATCTTCCATAAAATGTTAAGTTTTGACAAGAGAATTGTCATCGATTGCATAGCTAAGAACTGTATATTATATGTATATATTACATGGTGCGAAGTTCCACAAGTGAAGCATAGGCTCCACCAGCAATACCCATCAGGGTCTCAAGTCTTCCTTTTTCCACAATTGTGCCATCCTTTACGACCGCAATTATATCAGCCCCTTGGATTGTCGAGAGGCGGTGTGCCACAATGATAGTTGTCCTGCCAACCATAGCATGATTTAATGCATCCTGCACAATGCTCTCTGATTCAGAATCTAATGCGCTTGTTGCCTCGTCCAGGAGAAGTATCCTTGGGTCCTTCAAGATTGCCCTCGCGATAGCTATTCGCTATTTTTGTCCACCTGACAGTTGTGTTCCTCTCTCTCCAACAGTTGTATTGTACCCCTGTGGAATGCTTGAGATGAATTCATGGGCATTGGCTGCTCTAGCAACTGTGGCTATCTCTTCTTCTGTTACATCTTTATGCTTTCCATAAGCTATATTATCACGGATTGTCCCACTGAAAAGCACTGGTTCTTGGCTTACCAATCCCATCTGGTCCCTCAACCAGCTGACATTTAGACTACTAATTGCCACTCTGTCTAATAAAATCACACCACTGTCAGGTTCATAGAAGCGCTCTAACAAAGATATGGCCGTGGACTTGCCACTACCACTTTGACCAACTAGCGCAACTGTCTGCAATAGAAGGGTTCTGTGTAAGACCTCAGAAAAATGATGGCATAAAAAATTGAATCCTAATGACACCCAAGAGAAAATCGACAAATTAGGATTCGGGTATAGTTTAGACCTTTCCAGAGGGAATGGTTAAGGTGAAGTCGGTGAAAATTTAAACATCTGGACGAGATGGATATTTGAAGCTGACATGCTTAAAATCAATGTCACCCATGACATTCTCCAAGGTGGAACCTTCTTCACTGCTGGAATCAATCAAGGATTTTCTATCTAATATTGAAAATATGGAAATAGCAGAATCATTTGCCTTAGCTGAGTCAGAAGCCATAGCATATGTTTGTGACACTCCAATCATGGTTATAAATAAAGAAAAGAAAGCCTGAAATCCAATAAAACATACATATCAAATACTATATTCACCAGAAAGGAAAAAAATGCATTTATTATTACTTACCTTGAAGACATCACTAAAAGTGGATTTTCCCTGACTAACAAACTTTGCACCAACATAATAACAAAGAGCGCAACAGGCGTATAGCATCATATATGAGAAGCCAAAACCAAGGCCTCCAACTATTCCAGTTCGAATTCCCTGATCCCTAGAAGCTTGGCTTTTCTGATTTTTACTATCCCATCTGGTATGTGCTTGTAGACAATGTATGAGGAAGCAAGTCAAGTTGCAACTGAAGCAGTTGGTAGCATCAGAATAGTAGCATCTTTCTGTGCCGAGGAGAGAGTGATGGATAGATACAATCAGAAAAGAAGGGAAGAAAAATACCTTAAGTGTCATCCATATGACCATATCCAATGGAAAAACAAAGCATTATTGGAAACGTTTAATTCAGAGATTATTGTTAAAGATGATTACGTGTCTTCCTTTTGCCAGCATGAGGGATCTATCAAATCTTAGTTTCAGGACTCTTTATCATATGACAAAATAACTTGTGGAAATAATAACTTATGGTTTATCGAGAACAACATAACACTCTACCATTTCATGACTGGCATATTTGTAACTGGAAGGAAGGAACATGAGAAGGAAAGTCTAGAAATCTAATTTATAGCTCACCTTAGCATCTTGACTGAACCCTCGTAGGAACTTCACTTGAGCATAACCTTGGAGACCCACTAAAGGAATTACGAATAAGATTAGCAATGAGAGCTCCCAGTCTGCGACCATTGCGATTACTATTCCACAAATAAGTGTTGCGGTAGTTTGGACCAGTAAAGCCAAGTTATCTCCCGCCAGACGTCTTACATTAAGTGCATCAATACATAGCCTTCCATTAAGTTCCCCACTGTCAAAAATGCAGATGGCAGTCAGTATATCGATTGTTTGGTCCCCATGAATAAATTAAAATATAGATTACTTACATGGAATTTTCGGGATAATCAAACCCAGCAACTTCTTGGTGCACCATGCTTTGAAATGTCAAAGCACGGATTCGTTCTATAAGCTTCCCACCAGCTATTGCAAAAAGAAGACTATTTACTAACCTTGATATCATAGCAGTTGCACCAATGCCAACACACAGCAATGCCCAAAGGATAGAATCTTTGCGGCGCTGGTCTGGTGGTTCATTAAATATATTGGAAGCATTAGCCAATGCTAAACCAAGTATTGGAAAGGTAGCTCTGTCAATTGCTGCTGCGATAGACCCAAACAGAAGAACTGCAGACTCTGGTTTGTTTAGGTTAATCAGGTGTCCCATTGGTGCTTTATTTGGTACCTTGCCATCAATGTTTTCAATTTGTCTGTCACCTTGTCCAAAGTTATACTCCATTAGTTCAGTGGGCCCAGGAAGGCCCAAGGGAAGGCTTAAATAATGACGGCTGCTCCCTGCTGAACTTCTGCCAATTGATCGTCTGAGTGATACTCTCCTTTCAGATGTTGAGCCTGATAATCTAGCATCTGACATGCGGCCGTTTTGTTGTTGTTTCTCTTGCAGCCGTATAAGCTGAGAGTATGCTCCATTAGGATCCTTTACTAATTCGTCATGATGTCCTGCATTTATAGGTATAAATGAATAAATTTCTTTGAACCTTTTTTGCACAAAAGCAAGCTAAAGAATGTGCTCAAGAGGCAATCACCTTGTTCTACTAGTTTTCCTTTTGAAATAACTGAGATGCAGTGAGCATTTCTTACAGTGCTCAAACGGTGCGCCACAACAAGTGTGGTTCTCCCTACCATTATCCTATTTAATGCATCTTGGACTATCCTTTCAGACTCCAAATCCAATGCACTAGTTGCTTCATCAAGCAAAAGAATTTTTGGGTTTTTAAGGATGGCTCTTGCAATCGCAATTCTCTGCTTCTGTCCCCCTGAAAGCTGAGCACCCCGTTGTCCAACTGTTGTGTCGTAACCCTGAAATAATATAAATACATGATCAGTCTTATAGTTTTATACATGACCATGAATTATTATTTTGCAGATCATGTTCATGTAAGTACATCAGGCAACTTCTCAATGAATGTTGCTGCATTTGCGAGCTCAGCTGCTGCCTTGATTTCTTCAAGGGTTGCGTCCTCTTTTCCATAGACAATATTCTCCCTGATAGATGTCATAAAAAGCAGTGGTTCCTGGTTGACAAGGACAATCTTCCCCCTTATCCATTCTAGCTTGAAACCTTTTATGTTTATCCCATCAATTAAAACTTCTCCAGCCTGTGGATCATAAAATCTCTCAACCAGATTGATCACAGTTGACTTGCCACTCCCACTCTCTCCGACTATGGCCATTGTTGTGCCACTTGATGCATGCACTGAAAATCCATTAAATATCAGTTGATCTGGCCTGCTTGGGTAGCTGAAGAACACATCTTTCAGTTCTACTTCACCCTTGAGGCATCTAACACAATCCCAGTGCTATCCCCATAATCAATTTCTGGTCTCCTTTCAATTGTTTTGAACAATCTGTAAGCCGCGACTCTTCCTTCCTCAAAGGAAGCTATGCAGGGGGTTGCATCACCTAAATTTCTGCCCCAGACAGTTAAAAAAATTCCATGTTAGCAGACAGATGTGATATATTTTTTTGTGATAAATTACTATAACATGGATCAAAAGCAGATGCCAGTACTATAACTTCTTAAAATGCTAGAACAACTGAACAAGGCATGCTATTTGTTGAATTTTACTATAAGAGAAGGACGTTTTCAGCATCAATGCTCACCTTGCACCTATTATGATTGCAAACATTATATTTAGGATATCTGCTCCGCTATATCCTTTAGTGAGGGTTAACTTGCTGCCATACCATATAATCAGTCCAATGGAGGAAAAATATATTAATGCAAGTGAACCCATTCCAAAGCCTCGGACAGCCCCTTCCTTGACTACACTTTTGTATGCCTTCTTTATGAAATCGTTGTACTGGGTAATGGCTTTCTTTTCACCATTGAAGGAAGCAACCTGTCATTTACTATGATTACAAGTAAGTCACAAACTTTATTATCTGCTGTGCATGATCAAGATAGCATAGGGCCTACCGTTCTTATGGAGCCAA
>CM041639.1:41364040-41378948 GCA_023333625.1 Bothriochloa decipiens | reverse complement strand
GTTTTTTGGACAGCCCGAGGATGTGTATATGAGTTTAGTTTTCATGATCTGCTCCGATTCGTGATAGAGTTGCCGGCATCAGCTCCCTGTTGTTCTCCGGATACACAATCTCCGTGCCAGGACGTGTATTTGGAGAACAGCGGGGAGGTGCTGCCGGAATTCTATCTCGGTTACGAGTAGACCATGGAAACTAACCTCATTTACACATGCTCGGGTGGGATTAGGACCTATCTTTACCTATTAGAGCATGATAGACATCGTGTAGATGCAATTGATTTTTATATTACTCGCTATATGTTAAAGGATGGATGACCGTGAGTGGATGTACACGGGCTGGTTGGGTAAGCGTGACTGGACTGATGAATTCGTTCAGAAGGTCGATGATTTCTTGAAAAAGGCATTTGACAAAGGACAGAGTAAATTGCCGTGTCCCTGCAGAAAGTGTGCAAACAAGATACTTCAAACACAGTTAAAGATGGGTCAACACATTTGCACCAATGGGTTTGTGGCAAACTATACCCGGTGGATCTGCCATGGTGAAGCCCATCGTGCGAGAGACGAGGTCGTGAGACAACGCATCGAGGAATATGATGCTGATGCCGGATGCGGAGATATGTTAGATGACTTTCATCAAGCACACTTCGATGAAGGACCTAGGCATGATAGGGAGGATCCGCCAGAGGCAACCGCAACGGCCTATTACGACATGTTGTCTTCGGCACAGAAACCACTTCACGAGCGTACCGATGTTTCTCAACTGGATGCCATCGGACGCATAATGGCCCTAAAGTGTCAGCTTGGCATCAGTCGAGACGGCTTTGATAATATGTTGACAGTTTTTGGCAGCATGCTTCCGGAAGGTCACAATCTGCCACGCAACATGTATGAGGCACAGAAACTCCTTCGTGCACTTAAGATGCCATACGAGCAGATACATGCTTGTACGAAGGGATGCATCTTGTTTAGAAAAGACCATGCGGATGCAAAGTATTGTCCTAAATGTAAATCCTCTAGGTACCTGGAGGTAGACTCTGGTGATGGTCACAAGAGGCAACTCGAAATCCCCGTGAAAATTCTACGGTACCTTCCTTTCATACAGAGGATCCAACGGCTTTACATGACCGAGGAATCCGCAAAACAGATGACTTGGCACAGAGAAGGCAAACGATACCATCCTGAGAACATGGTACATCCAGCTGATGCTGAAGCATGGAGACATTTTGACGGGTGTCATCGTGAGGAAGCTGGGGAGGCTCGTAATGTACGTGTTGCGCTTGCAACAGATGGGTTCAATCCTTATGGAATGTCGGCTGCCCCGTACACTTGTTGGCCCATGTTCGTTATCCCCCTCAATCTCCCCCCCGGTGTCATCTTTCAGCGACAGAACATATTCTTGTCGTTGATAATTCCTGGATACCCGGGGGATAATATGAGTGTGTACATGGAGCCTCTGATTGATGATTTGCTCCATGCTTGGGAGGAAGGGGTATGGACATACGATCGAGCTACAAAAACAAACTTTAAACTGCGAGTGTGGTACATGTACTCCCTTCATGACTTGCCGGCGTATAATATAACGAACTATCATGCTTCTACTTGCAGGGTCAAAATGATGTGTCTATGAGTCCTGAGTTGAGATTGGTTGCCCATGGTTGTGCCTATAGGGTCATGTCATACTCCGGCTATGACGTGAATGGATATCGCTTTCACACAAAAAGCCACGAGCAGAGTCGGTCCAATCGAAGAACCACAAATACCGGAGTTTGTACCACAGGACTTGATGGGGTTGAGTATTATGGAAGAATTGAAGAAATATATGAACTCACGTTTCCTGGTTGCAAACCTCTTAAGCCCGTCATATTCAAATGCCATTGGTTTGATCCTAACGAAGTGCGACGCAGCTCTAATCTTGGACTAGTCGAAATTCGACAGTCATCCGTCTATCCAGGAGACGATGTCTATATTGTGGCTCAACAAGCCACACAAGTTTATTATCTCTCATACCCGTGCAAAACCGACGAACGTCTAAAGGGTTGGGACGTTGTGTACAAGGTATCGCCACATGGTAAACTACCTGTCCCAAACAATGAAGATTACAACATAGATCCAAATACATATGACGGAGAGTTCTTTCAAGAAGATGGGCTACAAGGGCGTTTCGTGATAGACTTAACTGGAGCGATTGGAATGGAAGTAGACGATGATGAAAGAATTGATGACGAGGATGCTGGAGATGAGGTTCATAATGCTAAGGACTTAGAATTACTTACAAGTTTACAATTAGGGGTTGATGACGACATTCCTCCTTTGGAGCACGGGCCTGGTTATCTCGACATGCATGATAGTGATGATGAGACTTATGATCCAGCTAATCCCGATCAAGATGATTATTTCTAATACATGTTAGTTTCTAATTAAATCTTGTTTATTTTGCATATTTTTCTTACTTCTACTTGTTTATACGTGCTGAATGGGGCTCTGTTTGTGATTGCAGGCGATTGAATCAAGATGGTGGGCGGCGGAATTCAGCGAAAATGCGCGTCTGTTTTCAGAAGAATGGCCTCAAGTTCCGAGGGAGCTGAGGGGTCCATCGCTAGGGGCACCAAAGGCAAGGGTCGAGGGAAGGGTGGCCCCAAGGGTCGAGGGAAGGGTCGACCGAAGGTGCTTGTAGAGCAGCCGCAGCAGGAGGAGGAGGAGGAGCAGTCGCAGGAGGAGGAGGTGCAAGGGGAGGAGGAGCAGGAGGACGATAGCGTACCGTCCGCGGAGTCGTCGGGTGGTGAGGAGGAGGAGGAGGAGGAGGAGGACACGACAGGGGGTGCCTCTAGTACGCCGTCTGTCTGGTTGCGAGGTCCCTCACGACTCCCGGACAGGCCGATACCTCTTGCCAGTCGACCGGTGATTCGACCCTCCCCGCCACTGTAAGTAACTTTAGATGTTATCACTACCTTTTCATTTCATAACTTGAAAAACACAATCACAATAGAAACTAATGTTTTATCTTAATAACTTTTGGCAGGAGTTGGGAAATAGTCAGTGGAGGTGCTCACAAACGCAAGGTCAATGGCATCCTGGGTCTTTTGTGCCGGGTGCACTTCCCAGGCATGGTCCACATTAGTGGAAGGTACGAGCCGGCCTGGACGTGGGCACACTACCGTGCCGCCACCGATCAGATCGATAGGGAAAATAGGTGCTTCGCTAACAAGGCGGAGCGAGTGAAGGCCGAGCTGTGGGTAAGTCTTCCTCATACTACACTTCTCAATACATCGTATTCATTGGATATGTTTGTAATAATGACTTGATACATCGTGTTTATATTGTAGGATTTCTACAAGTGTGCGGAAGGAGGAGCGGAACAGGCGGCGGTTGTCGCTGACAATCGATGCATTAAGTTGGTGCTGGACATGCATTACGAGGCGCAAGTTCAGTGTGTCATAAACTACGCGGCTCAATTCCTTGGGCAGAAGATGAAAAAAGATGCTGCAAGAAATTTGAAGCTGACTCGGGAGCAATACATGGAGGTAAATTTTGATTTATTCTCAGATTAACTACATCGCTTAATTTGATCTTCTTATATGTCATTCACTTGATCACGTGTAGGTGCCTGCATGGTGGTGCCGCAATGATTCCACGTGCTGGGAACGCATAGTGGACAAGTGGTTCACCCCCGAGTGGGAGGAGAAGCACAACGCTGGCCGTGAGCGGCGTTTGCTGATGCCAGGTCCAGCACACCATCAAGGCAGCCTTAGCAACGATGAATACAGGGCTAGATGGGTATGCGGAATCATTTCTTTATTCTAACGCTCAATTCTTCATAATTTGTAATCAACTTGCTGTTTTTTGCAGTCCCAGGCACATCAAGGCGCTGAGTGCTCCGAGTTCATGGGATGGGTTTTGGCCCACAAGGGCAAGGCGTCCGACGTCACCTACAACCCGGACAACCCGCCCTCGGCGTACAGCAATCCCTCCGTCCACACCCGCATTAGCGATTACACAGAGGCGGGAAGACAGGTCCATGGGCCAGAGTGGGATCCGAGCGCCCATCCCCTTGATGGAGAGATCATCATGAGGGTGGGAGGAGGCAAGAAGCATGGCCGGTACTATATAGGCGACGGCACTCTAGACACGGCCAGTACTCCCACTCTCGCCCAGGTTCGAGCAAGGAGCACGAGCAGTAGCCCAGCCATACGCCCACGAATGTCCGCAACACAGCTCCAAGTGCAGGAACTTCAGGTTATTTTCTAATTTATTCATCTTTCATTCAATTTATACATATGTTTGCTTTGCATTGTAACATTGGGATAAAAAATTGTAGGCCCAACTGGCGGCGCAAGCGGCGGCACACGAGGCGGCGTTAGCCGAAGAGAGAAGGATACGCCACGAGGAGACGGCGAGGCAGCAGGCCGAGGTTCAGCAGCAGATGCTCCAGATGTACAACTACATTCAAGGTCTTTCTGTTCAGATAGGTCAACCCCTACCTCCGATGATGTTCCCTCCAGTTCCGACTCCGGCTCCTGCAACTCCTCCTGTGAGTCACTTGACAACCTTCTAGTTTCATTTCAATTATTAAAGAATTAGAAAAGTAGAGACTTAGATACTATTAGAGACTTAGAGAACGTAGAGACTTACTCACTTAGAGACTTCGATGAAATTTTGAATATTTTAGATTATAACTTAGAGAACTTGATTTATGTATCACATGTAATCTATTTTCCTTTCTGCAGAATCAATCGGCGGCATCGAATGCGCCAGAAATGTCGCCGGGCATGTCACCTCCGTTACCCCCACAGCAGTTGTTCCCACCTCCGTTCGACCCACCTCAGCCATAAACGGTGCCCTTAACTTTGCATTTGTGAAGTTATCGTACTTATGAACTTGTGGATATGTATTTGTGAACTTGAGATTCATATATTATCGAACTTGTGGATTTATCTATGTATAATGCCTGTGATACTTGTTTTAACATATTTATAATGCCTGTGATGCTGGTTGTAATATATGTATAATGCCTGTGATGTTTGTTTGATTGGGGAAATTTATACGCGAAAAACAATTAAAACAGGAATTTTGTGGTCACTTTGCCGTGTGCAATTAGCAAGGCACACGGCAAAGTGACCGTTTCTGGTACTGGCGGGAGGACTTTGCCGTGTGCAGCAACACGGGCACACGGCAAACTGTCCACTTTACCGTGTACAGGCGACCGGGCACACGGCAAACTTCACACTTTGCCGTGTGCTGGGGACAGCGGCACACGGCAAACTCCGCATCTTCGCCGTGTGCATCCTCCAGAGGCGCACGGCAAACATGAAAAGTTTGCCGTGTGCCCCATCCAAGGCACACGGCAAAGTACCGCGCCGCCTTCTCCCGCCGTCTGTTGCTTTTTTTTTGCCGTGTTTCCACCGTCGCACACGGCAAAAATATTTGCCGTGTGCCCGATAAAAGGCGCACGGCAAACTCGTGTTCGCCGTGCTGCTATTCGCCGTGCCGGCTTTGCCGTGGGCCACCCACGGCAAAAACTTCGCCGTGTGTTTCTTGCCCTTCGCCGTGTGCCCCAGGCACACGGCGAATTATCAGTTTCCCGTAGTGGAGCTAGCGAGCTCTAGAAGTGAAAAAAAGATAATAGAGACGAAATAATAAAAGTTGTGTATCTAGAAAAGTCAAAACGGTCTAAATTGAAACACAAGCAGAGTATTTGAGCATGAAGACACACATGTCGCTTGGAAGGAGTATACTTGAGTATGAAGCCACACATATCGCTCTCAAGTTCTCATCGTCCCATACTATGCACACACCTTACCCATATATCACATCATTTCATGATGTATCTCATGATGCTGCTATCACACGGCAATAAGTCCGATACACTACAGGAGACAGATTCTTTGCCGACTTCTCGAAGCAGTCGGCAAAGGCCTGAAAGCAGTCGGCGAAGCCTTTGCCGGCTGCTTTCCACGTCGGCAGTCGGCAAAGACTGCCTCGGCAAAGACCTCTTTGCCGACTGCCACGTGGAAGGCAGTCGGCAAAGACTTTGCCGACTGCCAAACCAGCAGTCGGCAAAGACTTTCTGAAAAAAAAAGTCAGGCACCCGCCAAGCCCATCCATAGGGCCCGGCGAGCCCATCGACGCCGGCCACCGTGCCGCCGTCCGGCCGCCGTCCTGAGTGCCTCCGGTGGTGAGGGAGAGGGCCGGGGGCCGCGCGCCGCCTGTGTGAGGGAGAGCGCCACCGGAGAGAGAGGGCCGCGCGCAGCCAGTGGTGAGGGAGAGGGCCGCCGCGCCTCGCGCCGCCGGGGGCCGCAGCGGCCCGCCCAACGTCGTCGGGACCCACCGCCGCCGGGGGAGGTGCCAGACCTCCATGGATGCACGCTGCTAGGGATCGGGGCCACGCGACGCCCGGGTAGGAGAGGAAGGCCGAGGTGGGGAAGCCTCGCGCCGCCGGTAGGAGCCGCGACCCGTGCGAAATCGTGGAGTTGGCGAGCCGTCCACCTCCATGGACACCGTGTTGAGGTGGAGGCACCACCTCTGCGCGATGGAGAGAGGCCGCGCGTCGAGGGTAGAGGCGCGCCGCGTGATGGGAAAGGAAGGCCCAGTGAGGAGGCCGCGCCACCGCATCCTCCATGGAGCCCGCCACCGGGGAGGCCGCCATGGCCGGATGCGCGCTGCCGGGGTGAGGAGGCGCCGCTGCGAGCGGGAGTAGCGCGGCTGCGAGCGGGGACACTGCCGCGAGACGGGAGGCCCCGCCACCGGATGCGTCGCGGTGGTGTGGAGGCCGCCACGGGATGGGTGCTGCACACCGGTGGAGGAGACGCTGGGGATGGGGATGGAAGAGAGGGGGGAGACAGAGAGTGGGAACGACGGCTGGGGGGTGCGATTGAGTGGGGGTGGGGTTACGGTATAGGGTTTTATACATGGGATGGGGAGCGGGCTGTTGGGCCTTATTGGGCTAGAAACTTTGCCGAGTGACCCAGGTAGGGCACTCGGCAAAGCCTTTTTTTTGTTTTAAATCTTTTAAATTTAAAATCATGAGAAAATGAACTTTTTTGAATTCAAACTTTTTTCTGTTGTCCTACTATATTGTTTACAAGCACATGTTCAAATTTAAGATTTTTTATAATATTTTGCTATATTTTACTCATTTATTTCATTTACTTGATTTTTTTGGATAATCAAAAGTGGCACTGCAGGTGTGTAAAATAATGAAATGTAGCCACTCAAAAAATTATATTCATGTTGAGAGTGTATATTAAGGATGTATCCAGGAACTCACCCAAAATTTTGAACGACTTGTTCACGAAACATGACCATTCAGTTGCGGGAGAAGTGTTTTTTAATTATATAAAATACAAACGAAGTACGAAAATCACAAAACTTGGCGAGGTGTCATGTTATCGCATGAAGAGCCTCTAATAAAAAATTGAGAATGTTTCGAGCAAGTTGTGACGTCGGATATCTAAAACCCAGACATCTCCACATATGACCACAAGTGATCACATGTGGAGATGTTTGGGTTTTAGCCATCCGATGTCATAACTTGCTCGAAATATTCTCAATTTTGACCACAACCTCCATATACGATGGGATGACATCATGTCAAGTTTTATGATTTTCGGACTTCATTTGTATTTTATATAATTAAAAAACACTTCTTCCGCAATTGGATGGTCATGTTTCGTGAACAAGGCATTCACCATCTTGGGTGAGTTCCTGGATATGGCCTCAAAATACACTCTCTAACATGAATATAATTTTTTGAATGGCTACATTTTATTGTTTCATGCACCTGAAGTTCAAATTTACTTTTTCGAGAAAAATTCAAGTAAACAAAATTAATTCAAAAAATATAGCAAAAAGTGATAAAAAATTTCAAATTCAAAAATGCGATTCAATACAATTTAGAAGGACCACAGAAAAAGTTTGAAATTAAGATTAAAAAAATTAAATCTTTGCCGAGTGCCTCAGCTGGTACTCGGCAAAGGCCTCTTTGCCGAGTGCCAGGCTGTGGCAGTCGATAAAGGGGCCCTGTGACAGAACCGACCAATTTATTAGAGCACAAGCACATAATTCGCCATTAAGACGGCAAACTACATGATTGAGACCTAATAAACTCGGTAGTCATACCGAAATCTCGAAAGATTTCAAATATTTCCAGCACGACCAAGATCGTAATAAGTTTCGCGTTCACCCTTCACAACGTACATAGTTCGCACATAGTTTTACACAATCGGAGTATGAATAAAGTTGTTACAAACCAAGTTCAAATTTCAAAATAGCGGAAGCGATTATGTTCAAATACACATACACACTTAGTTCAAATACTGTGCCAGGTCCTCGTCAACATCCAACAAAAGTATAAGATAGGTAGAGTGACCATGTCCAAGGTCTAGTCATCACCCAACGCGGGGTAGAAGCAGTGCTGGCAATAGCCATAGTACATCTCACCATCTGCAACAATATGGAAAATAAAACCCTGAGTACGAGAATGTACTCAACTAGACTTACCCGTCATAAACTAAAAATAAATTGACTCCAAGGAGTATGCAAGGCTATATAAGTAGGAAAGCTGACTCATCAGTTGTAGAAAAGCTTGCATTAAAGAAAGATTTGACCATAACCTTCTAGCATTGTATTTTAATTTGATTAAACTTATCATGCTAAATTAGCACCTGTACTAAACAAGCATGGTAAGAATTATTCAACAAGAATAGTAACCAATTCCGGTTGAGTGCCTTTCAACATCACGGCTCAACCATCTCATCTCTTTATTCAAGTTATTACTACGATGCCGCTGCTCAAGTCAAGTGTTCACTGTCCAGGAACGATGGTGATTATAATTGATTGCTAACCAGCTGGTGGGGTATTCCTCACACAAACCACACTCACCCGCTAAAGTGAGCTACAGATCACCGAAGATTCAATTTGGATAAGTCGCGGGATCAACAGGTACTATCGTATCCAGAAACCGCCCGGCTGCCTTATTCAGGGCGACCTTGACCTCGGACTTACTCTCCGCGTAACCCGTGGTCTCCCATCTTCTCCAATACAATGCGTACAGCAGGTCGACTCCTGGTCCAAATCAAACTCAGGCTTCGCGGTCGGAACGATTTATCCTTCTAGTTAAATGTGAGGCATAAATTCAATATGACTTGAGGACGTACAACAGACGGGGTCCTAGTTCGACACAGACGGGATAACCTCACCGAACCTCCAGTTCAGTCTCAACACCAATCCCGCCCGGTCTCGATTTATTATCTTCATATGGTTATCCAAGATAACAATGTATTCAACCATTCTGAGTCACCTCCTATAACTCACGGATGACAGAAAATCACCCGACTTCTACCGATCTAGTTAAAGCGGGCTAAGCAGATAATCACACCTGAACCTAACAGGGTTGAAGTATAACAGTGGGCAAGGAATATAAGTAATGCAACAACGGTATAAAACAACGCCTATAACTTAATGCATCAAACAAGTAAAGGACTCAAGTTAGATATTTTGCAAACCACAGGGAGAATGCTCCGAGGCTTGCCTTTCAGGAAAGAGCTTGGCTGATGGTCGGGACACTCGAGAAGATCAACCTCGGGATCCTCTTCTGCTGCTATCCCCTGCTCCAAGGCTTCCTGCTGGCCTTCCTCTCCTGGTACTCCGGGAACTACCGTTTCGAGCTCTGACGATCCTGTATGATGCATGGTGCGTATGAATACCACGAATACATAGCAAATACAAAGGTACATGCTGATGTGAATGAATGCTCAGTCAAAGATAATTGACATGATTTTAAAACATGCATGATAAGCACATGTCATCTGCATTCTCTTCTACAATCAAATCTTATACAAGCCTCACATTACAATTTACTTACACATTAAAAGGAATTATAAACGACTACTATTTTACACACTATCCTCTACTGAACCAAAACCAATAACAGATTTCACCTATCACAAACCTCAGAAAAAGCATTATTATACACACGAAATAATAACTTAAAGCATTATTAAATTCTTAAAAGAAATCAGGGCAGAACTGCAACATAACTTTAGATTACTCAGAAAATTCTATAAAAATTATAGAAGCTTAAGCATGCCTAATGTAGACTATCATAAAATTTTTAGGTCAAAAAAATAAGTACTTTATCCTACACAAAAATAAAAAGGCAGCATAATTTAATGTGCATAAAATACTTTGTATATAGAAAAATATCAAACAACAGATCTCAGAATATTCTTAGCTCTAGATTAGCATCAAAACACTCTTCAAAAAATTTCATGCATAAATCACTTATATATTATTTATTATGAATTATTTATCATCTACTTGAAAAAGGCACTATAATTAAACAGGATAATATTTACACATGACATAGCCTTTCAACATTTTTCACAGATAGAGCATGACATAAGAAGACTAACAAACTTAGATTCACATTTTTCTGAGCAACAGAGAATTACTTATGCATTTTTCAAGATAAAGAAATTTAATAGGGATAAATAAATCTATACAGAAAAGTATCACAAAAATCATATTTCATATTTTTCATGCATAGATCTACTCATAAGAAAAATACGGCAAGTTGAACCAACTCATTTGGACTAAAAATGAGTGAGATATGATTTTTCAAAGCTTTTACCAAAAATCTGGAAAACAGATTCTTTAAAACAAAAAAGAAAAACACTTTTGCACCGGAAGCCCTGGAGTTTTTAGAAATCCACCAAGCCATATAAAGAAGTTCTCTGTGTCTGGCAGTTATGCACGAAGGATCTTGACTTTGATTGAATTCAAGGACGAGGTCCCTGCGATAGAGATGGAACAGAACGACGACACGGCGCGGTGTCGCCGGCCGTTGCCGGGGCTCTCCGGTGAAGCTGAGCAGAGGGAAAGCATGAGGGGACTACGCGTGTTGATTAGAGGGTTCTATCGCGGGCGGAGCAAGGCCGAGGCGGCTCGACCGCGTGCAGGGCAGAACGGCGGCTCCCCGGCCGACGGCGTGGCCGAAATACGGCGAGGACGACCCACATTGACTTCATGGACTAGGGCTACAGCACCTACACGTCAAGGCATAGCTAATGCTCAAGACAGGGAGAGAAAATGGTGGCCGAATCGACCGGAACACGGCGACGGCGGTCGCCGGTTTGCCGACCGCGGGAAAGAAATGCCCGATTGGGCTCTTACCCTCGACGAGGACGGCTACTGGCAGGTGCAAGAGCGAGCACGCGTCGAGGCGACTCCGTGCGCGTGCTCGGGAAGAAAATGCGCTGCGGCGAGGCTTGGCGACGGACGAGCTGTCGGCGGCGGTGACGGCGAGCTGCGCGGGGCAGGGGAGAGAGGGCAGGGAGAGAGGGAAGTGAGCGGAGGACAAAGAGAAGAAACGACCGCATCGCTTTAACTTGGTCGGGACAGCCGCTGCCGCCTCAGACCGCTGGTGTTCGCTCGCCACGCGGAGCGCGTGGACTGGGGGCGATGGGCGGTGGCCTGGACGAACCGTCACTGAAAAGCTATTTTCATGACCTCTAATACAAACTTTTTTTCTCTATTGCTCCCAAACCAAACCGAATTAGCCAAAACTCATATTGGAGAAAATGTAGCTCTAGAGGAGTAGAACATTTCATCTATACAAAGTATGGCAAGATTTTGCATAGATTTTAAATACAAAAATCCAAATAAAAATACCTTTAAAATTCCCTAAAATAGAAAAACAGTCTCCAAACCTGCCTTTTTTAATATTTTTGAACATCTTCCAAGTATTTTCATGAAAAGTGATAATAACAACTTTTGTTTCTTATGAAATTCTCTACAAACTTTATTTAGGATGCACACACATGCAAATACTCTAGCTACCACTTTTAAATCAGTCAAACAAAGTTACTTTCATGGTCCACCTTGGTCAACCATGACATCAAAGCTTAATTAACCAAAACCATGAACATAAACCTAGATTCATTTGGTGCCCTAATCATGTCTAGGTTGCTTTAGTGGTCATAAAACATCAAACACTCATACCACTTATCCAATTCATATGAAATATAAGCACAATTGAACAAACCAACCATCACACATAAAATAACAATTAACCTTTACATCAATGCTATGCATAATGATGCTTATGCTAAAGAATGCAAGTGATTATGCATGCTTAACCCCTTGGGTGTTACAGGCCCCCTTTGCCGACTGTCCGAGCACTAATAGTCGGCAAAGATCCAGGCTGTCGGCCAAGGCAGATTTTCAGACAGTGATAATAACGGGCAGGGCGCTGGGCACACATACAATGTCTTTCCCAATGTTTTCGTACCCGGCATATATACGACGAGACTTTGCATGTCCTTGAGCACCAGAACCTAGGAGGCTACTCCATATAGGGCAGGGACCATGCTTCCTTTGGGCATCCAGTAACCAGCGTCAGGACCACCCATGAACGACTTTATATCCTTTTGTAAGATCACACATACTCCGGGTGAACCAAAAGCGGAAGACCGCAACCACCATCATGACCATAATCTAGGTAGATCTCTTCGCCGCCATTTCCCCCTTTTTTTCTTGTGAAAACTTAGTAGCAGTAGGGAAGCAAAGCAGAGGTTACAATCATCAAATTCTCCATGGCATAAATTTCTTCTTGCGTTTTTTCACTTTCGACAGCCATTGGTTTTCCCATGAAAATATATTTTAACATTTGCCTGATTCAGTCTAGCGTAACCACGGAACCACCGCGGTTAGTGTCATGAACCATTGCTGTCTTCACCATATGTGAGATTAATTAGGGGCGACGATATAGTTTAGGTATCTAAATAAACTTTTAGAGAATTTAAGACAACAACCTCACAACCAACAAGTACAACTAAAAGTAGCTCTACAAGAGACAATTTACATTTGTTATAGCCAAAACAATGATAGAATTACATGTTTTGTGAACAACCAAAAAATCAGACACCGGAGTTTTTTTTTTTTTATAAGAGACACTAGAGATATAGAAGTGGTGACCGGTGAGGGTAATCTGATGCTTTGAAGTTCAATTATTATTCCTTTTTTGCTGAGGATGATAGTTGAACACTTGTATATACTCCGTCCGTGCCTTTCTCACCATCGACCTCACTTTCCCGGAAGTTAAATGTAGTCAACTTAACAAACATATATATAATAAAAAATATTAATATTTATAATATATATAATTAATGTTATTATAGATATCGTTGGATCTATTTTTATAGTAAACTTATTTAGAGATACACAAGCATTGCTAATACTTTCTACAGATGTAATTGAACTTAAGAAAATTTAACCCATATGAATACCATTACCATAGTGTTACTTAAAGGGAGATAGATGGAGTATGCATATATACAGTAAAAAAAAGTTTACCCGGGTGTTAAACTTACTGAACTATTACTGTATTACCGAGAGGGTTTCCTGGGTCGATACTTCTTTTAGCAGTCCGCTGTTATCCACGAAGAAAAGCGAAGCCGGAACATCCTCCTTGGTGCCCATGCTCTGTCTCCATGCCATGCATGCTCCATTTGGGACGACTGATTCACTGCAACATAACACCCACAGATCGACCCCCCGGCCGGCCGGACATGAGCTAAAAAGCCACTCGACCCCTGTCACCACCACCACTGCCAATCCGCCATGCATGACAGCATGAACTGAGAGAGACCCGGCCGCCGGGCCCAGCACGACGGCAGCACCCCTCTGAATCTCTGATCAGCTGACAGCATAGCGACAAAGGCCGCCCATACTATCCCACTAGGCCACTAGTAGCAGTAGGCGTGTCTAGGCCGCCGCCGATCGAGCGGCGAGCGCGCGCGCGGCGGCCTCCAGAATATCTTCGCCGCGCGCGCCGCATCGATCGCGCCACCGTCGTCGTCGTCGTCGTCCTCGATCTCGCGCCTGCTACTACCCGGCCGGCCGGCCGGGCGACCGGCGACGACCTCGGTGTCCGTGTCCGTCCAGCCACAGTGCTGATGATCGATCACATGATGAGATCGATCGATCGATCGATGTGATCCCACTGGTGATTAATTATTGGTCCTGCACGCATGCATGCATGCAGATGCCGGATCGATCGTCGGTGTATCGTCATCGACCGTGCATATGCATGCATTGCTTTCGCCGTGGTAACGTAAGCCTTGAAAACGACCTTGCTGCTAGCGTGCTAGGCTGCACAGCTACTCCGATCCATCGGTTTCTTCACTCTCTCAGTTCATGCACGCCGCCGGCCGGCACTCACTCACTCTCGTCAAAGATCAGTGGTACGTTCGTACTACGCCACGAACCAATTCCGATCAGATGGAAACATTATTGCATGACGAAGCAAGCTGAGGTCCTATACACTATGGGAGGAACGAAATTTCCCGAGTGCCATAGGCTTCCCCGAGTGCCAAAACTCGGGCACTCGGGGAATCCACTCTTCCTCGAGTGCCAGGACAGAAACACTCGGGGAAGAAAAACACTCGGGGAATACGGGCTTTCTCGAGTGCCGCACGGGATCCGACACTCGGGAAAAGTTGGCACTCGGGGAAGCATCTCTTCCCCGAGTGCAACACTCGGGAAAGGGAGACACTCGGGGAAGAAATTCGGCAATTGACGTCCCAGCCCGACGGCGCCGTTTGTTTTTTTTTTTTTAAGAAACTTTCCCCGAGTGCTAGGACAGAGCACTCGAGGAAGCCACTCTTCCCCGAGTGCTAGGATTTGGCACTCGGGGAAGATTTTCTTTTTTTTTTGTTTTTTTATCTCATTTTTTTTCTGAGGCCTTACAACATCTTTTATAACTCATTCTTCAAATTTGGGACAATTTTGACTTTTTTTGGTATATTTCGTTAGTTTCTTTTGTTTGTTGAGTTTTTTTACATACCTCAAATTTGAACTGCAGGTGCATAAAATAATGGAAATTTTTGGTTCCAAAAATAATATTCATCATATT
>CM041639.1:41312781-41333241 GCA_023333625.1 Bothriochloa decipiens | reverse complement strand
TTTTTTTTTGTGCTGGTAATGCTAATTTAACCCTGCTTACATGTTTATGCAGCATCAGCATGATTGTTCTGCATGCCTGCTCCCACTATTATTTTCACTATATTTTAATAAGAGCATATATATCACCTTTTGACCTGTCATTGATTAGCATAACTCTTGGATCGTAACATGTTTGCCATGGCTATTTAGGTCTCCTCCTAACATCCCTGAGGTGAAGATCCCAGAGGACCTGGCTGTGAATGTTGCACGTTCCCTGAGATATGAGATCAACAGGGGGTTTGCTACCTTGAGGGAGATCGGCCAAGGCCATGACCTGAAGAAATTTCTGATTGTATGTTTACTGGGAGGATTTTGTTCCATATACTTATGTTAATTAAGGCAGTTCTGTCTGAATATATCTAATATGCTTCTCTGTATTGTCAGGTGATTGCAGGACTGTGGATCCTTTCTGTTCTTGGGAGCTGCTGCAATTTCCTCACCTTGTCTTACATAGGTAATTGTTGTTCGTTGTTAACAATCTTTGATGTGTTAAGAATCGGTATCCAATTATGGTTTTTCTTTTATGCAGTTTTCATGGTATTGTACACTGTGCCGGTCCTGTATGAGAAGTACGAGGATAAGGTTGATGCTTTTGGCGAGAAGGCCATGGTCGACCTGAAGAAGTACTATGCCATCTTCGACGAGAAATGCCTATCGAAGATTCCAAAGGGCCCATTAAAAGATAAGAAGCAACACTAGAAGAGTAGAATCAGATAAGGGTCTGCGGTGATTTATCATCTCTTTTGATCATTACGACTCAGCTTTTGAAGGATGGATGTGATTCCGTGTCTCCATGTGATGGTAAATACCTGGACGTGTTCTAGTGTATTAATGTGGTCAGTAGCAATGTGTTAAATTATGTGAGGTTACGCTGCATTGTGTTCTGAAGTCCATGTTTAACATTACCCTCCTTGCTGTTGTCAGAAAAAAGGAAACTTTACCCTCCTTGGAAGTGGTGGTTTCATCGGTATTTCATTACCAATGGCTACGATGAATTATTCTTGGTTATTGATATATTTGATGCTTCCGTTGATACCTCCTGGTAGTTTTTGTCTCGGTCACTGTAGTACCGAGCTGTTTGGAATTACCGTAAGTAACGCAAATGAAAATAACCCAAGGCTACGAACGTTACCAGCCGCGGATGCGAATGAACTCATTTTTATTACGTTTGCGTTACCATGAGTGCTAAGCGTGCAGGTGCTACTATGTAGATCTTTTGTTTTCTCAACCCTCGTTTTACTGCTACAAAAATATATTTGTACCAAGACTACAATTTGCAATACAATGTGTTTCAGTTTCACTTTGACGAGCTATCTCATATGATGTTTGGAGTTGCTAAGGAGGTACACTAAATACAGCAAATTACCAGAAAAATGAGGACATAAACTGTCACGATCCGAATATCATTGGCCTATAACGACCAAAATCTCGGGTGCCAATTCTCATAATCGGAGTCATCTGTGTCATCACTTTCAGATGATGAAGCTGCTGGATCTTCATCCTGCAATATGTATTTGGCAACCTGGTCCAGGATAGGGTCAAGCAGAAGGTTCAATGTATACCCGATGAGAAGGCAAAACAAATTATGATGATTTATCATTACACGGATAAATTTGTATAGCTGAGCAGACAGACTATATAGTTAACCATGTTGTATATAACAATCTGCAAATTAGATAAGGGTTAAACAACTTACTGTATCAGGTAACAAAGGTCGTAATGTTACTTCATCTGGTCTATTCTTAGGGCAATGGTGTGGAGAAGCACATGTGAGGTTGCTCAGCCAAACAACTGATTTGCAATGCGCGCACAGTGCTCTATTCGATGCAAATTTCCATGATGCACATTCTGCAGTAAAATATTCCACCCTTTCCACCCTTGTTTTAGAGGATAACCATGGAAATTGTGCATTTTAATTGTATCGAATTATAGGAGAAATGCCGCCCCTACCTTCATACATACTGTGGAAAGACTCCTTCCAGCTAAAGCTTGGATAATTTGACACTGAATTCATGCTGTATTGCACACCAGATACAGGAATCTTGTTGCAACTCAAATGGCTGAGGCCAAAAAAAATTGAGTAATTCATCTTCCACAGTTTGTTGTCATTTGCCGCTGAATTCCAAGACCTTCGAATAAGACAAAAGGTGTGATCAATAAGAAAGCACCATATTATTTTGAAAGACGTTACAGGGAAGAAAAGAAAAATACCAGCAGACAAGACCTGCTGCTACCAAAGAATGCATGTCCAGGAAACTGAAGATATGGACAAGTATATCTTGTGGTACGTGTGGCGAATCTGTCAAAGGGATTGAAAAACAGAATGCCCTGTATCAGTAAGTGCTAAGGCTTGTAATCCTCCTAAATCTTCAAAAGAGGCTGCATCTTAAGCCAACTAGTTAGTTACATTGAAATGGTCAAGCTCCGATCCTTTTGGTAAAATGAATCAAGAACACCAGGACGTCTTGCATATGGCTTTACAAGATAACATGTTAACATTTAATAAGCTTTTTACTTAAAGATAACTTCATGATTTTGTCGTGTTTACCATCCTAACAAACCATCAAGCAGAAATTTGAAATCAGCTTATAGAACTTGGAAGAATAAATTAACAAAATGGCCTGTGTGTATCGCATCTATGTACTGCAGCACAGAATAGAAGACACAGCAAGTGCAGTAATTTCAGAGTCACCAATATGTTCAAGAACTAAATGGGCTCAAAATATCAAGTTGACACTAAATAGGGTTACATTGATGCATTTACACCATGGAAAAGGAACCTATCACGTACCTGAATTTTGTTGGACTCTAGCACGCCTTTTGTGTGCAATAATAGAGTGCTTGAACTCTGAAACAGCCTGTGCCTTCTTTTGCTTTGGTAGGGCAACTTCGGCTGCTTGGAGAAGAATATTAGCTGCGCTTACTCCATATCCTGTCTGCACACTGTGGGAAAAGAACCAGTTAATACAAAGTATTCTCTAGCAATACCATTGAGGAATGAAGTTAAGTGAATAGTGTAGTTTAACATGAAACAACACACCATGTAATATTGTAACCATTTGAAAACTAACTGCAAGAAGCACAGATATCTCCAGATTTTCCAGCAAAATATGAACACAAGATCAGTGTAATGTCAGAGGCATCACCAGCAGAGCAAAACATAGAAGCAAGACACATTGAAACAAGGGGATACTATTAAAGCCTGAGGAAATGACCTAGAGAACTTCTGCACTAATCTTTTGCAAGGGTGACCCCATGGTCATCCATGCTGTTCATTCTACCTACAAACATCTATAATGCTTGCTGATCAGACATACTGAGGAAGGCCTGCTCTCTCATCTGCATAATAGGGCAATAAAGATTCATGCAAGTATTTATGCAAACGATGCAGACATTTCATTCATCCTGTCAAAGAGGAGGTAAAGGTTCTCCATCAGCTACTTGAGGCTTTTGACCAGGCATCGAGGATGAGATCCAATACACAAAAAGAGTGTGATTTACCCAATGGGTTGTGATGGACTTGATCTGAAGGAAATCATGGAATCTTTTCCCTGTTCAATCAATGATTTTCCCTGCAAACATCTCGGTTTTGCCATTGCATATCAGGAAGCTCTGAAGAGTTGACATTCAGATGATCATTGATAAGGTAGCTGCCATGCTACCTGCCTAGACAGGGTGTCTCCTGAATTTGCAGGGAATTAACTCTTTGACCTCAATGCTCACCTCAGTGGCCTACCAGTGTTTGATCTCAAAAAGTGGGTGTTGAGGAAGATTAACAAGAACAAGAGTTTTGTGGAAAGGACCCACGGAAGCATTACAACTGCACTGGCCCTAGTACGAATTGACAGAACCAGACCATCCTCGGATAGGCATGGTGCCACCATGAAACGCGGTTGAAAGGCAGCTGTTCAGAGCAAGCACCTTGGTGGAAACTGGAGATGACCGCAGGGCCAGATTCTGGCAGTCTTCTTGGGTGCATGGCCAGGAGCCAATGGGCATCACACTAAATATGTACAAACTAGCAACTAGCATGGAGAAATAATAGAACAGGTCGTGAGGATCTAGAGAACCTGAAGGACAAGCGGGCTTTGAATAATGCCCAAGATAGAAAAGCTGGTAGAATTCATCAAACTGGGCAGGTTCAGCAGGCAACATTTTGCAACCAGCCTGATAAGATTGTATGGTGTTGGACGTCTGATGGAATTTACAGCATGAAGTCAGCTTACATAATTCAGTGCAGTGTATCCTTCAGCAGATTTGATGGAAACTCAATTCCGAAGGCAAGCCTGTCTATGATGAAGCCTTCTTCTCACTTCTTATAATGGGCTGGAATTTTTTTGGGTATAATTCTGAACAGATCAAGCACATCCAAATGTCAACAATCTTATTACATAACAGTATATCTCTTGTGCAAAGTTTACATAAGGTTTGAAGTTCGGTTTTGCAGACGAGGGAATATAACACCAATGTTTCTCTACAATGTATTAGTCATCGATACTACCTTTTTTTTAACATATTATTGGTGATCCCAGAACAATGCCTGTCAAAGTGACACCTTACACCCGTTACTGGCAGAAATATTTGGAGCCATATTTCAACATCAGAGCTATTCTAATGTCGGCATAAAAAGTGCTTAATAAGATATTAACCTAAGAACAGACAACTAGTACAATGTATGTTCAAACCATCAGCAACATTGATGAGAGAGCTATATCAATGCTGGGTCAGCCTGAAGAAGAGATACGGATTTGCCTACCTACAATCTCTGTTGCTCTAAGAAAAATATTACGCTGACACTGCGGATAGAACAGGCTAGCAATAAGCAACAAGACAAGCGCACACAAGTAAAAAGATCAAGCATCATCAACACATATCCACAGGGCTGGCGGCTAAATTTTCCTAGCAACAAACTATCATTGACGGGCAGCAATCAAACAAATTCGCCAATCCCGCACATCAGGGATGGTGGATGATTGGAGGAGGAAGCGGCTTACTCGGGAAGGAGGCGAAACGCGAGCAGCACGTCAGAGGCAACGAGCGCCTGAGCTGCCTTGGGGAGGTCCGCGTATCCGAGGCGCAGGAGCGCCGCAAGCTCGCCGCAGGCCGTGGGGTAGTCCCAGGGCCGTGACAGCGCAGCCCCGATCCCCATCTCCCTGTACCTCTCCGCCGCACCCGTCTCCGGCCGCCGCGGCTGTCCCCGCCTCACCGGCATGGCTTCTGAGAAGAGGCAGAATCGCGAGGTGCCAAGCCGTCCCTCGTCCTGGATCGGGGCCACGATCCGCCGCTCACCGCCTAACCGTCACCGTCGTCGTGTCCCACCTCTCACCGGTGGCTGCGCGTCTACGCCTCTGTGCACGACCACGAGATGACGAGGGCTGGAGTCCTGTAATGTGAACTGTGGGCTGAATGGTCCGTGTTTGCGAACAGCCCATTAAGTGGTCCGTGTTGGGCTGTTGGCCCAGGTTGACCTAGGGTTCTTCCTTAACAAACCTTTGTTTTCGGTGAACCGGGTCTACGGTAACTAAACACTATTCACCATTCCGATTTTGATTTACTGTTTGTCTACAGTAGACAAGCCCGTTAACAAACAGTACAGGGTCCGGTCCAACTGCAGTGTAACCCATTAATAAACAGTACGGGTCCGTTTAGCTACAGTCTAACCCTTTTAAACAGAAAGCGGATCCGGTTTAGCTACAGTCTAACCCTTTTAAACAGAAAGCGGATCCGACTATGTACAGTAAAACCCATCCGGTAATGACCATTAATACCGTAATAATTTTGTTTCTTCACACCTTCACCCGCGCCGTTGCGCGCGGGGTTACCTGCTAGTGTAGTTCAGTTCTTATAAAAAAAAACGTAGTTCAGTTTCTTAAAAAAAACTATTCATGGATCCCAAA
Organism: Bothriochloa decipiens; assembly: GCA_023333625.1. Lineage (NCBI taxonomy): Eukaryota > Viridiplantae > Streptophyta > Magnoliopsida > Poales > Poaceae > Bothriochloa > Bothriochloa decipiens. Next base: position 41,327,305 of record CM041639.1, on the reverse strand, counting down.
GCGACTTTTTTTTTTGTCTATCTTAAGCTAAAACTAAGGATTCGGATATAGACTATCTACCATTATCTGAGAATTCTAAAAAAAAAAAATCTACCATTATTCCGTGCACAAATTAAGAAATCGGGAGCAACGAGCTCATAGCTCCCCAACTTAGTTCTTGTACTGTTTCTGAAAATAATTACAAGGATCCAAGTATTGCAGGTCCAATTTATTTATATCACGTAATAAGACGAAAGCTCCATCTTATATCAAGCTTGGTGCCTTTTATATTGACGTGAAACGTGACAAGGAAGAGGATGATAGTATCCTGTCATGCAAGCTAACTTTTAAAGGAATTCATCTGTTCAAAAAAGAAGAGAATGCTTTTCATACTACGTGATACGTGACGACAAGGAAGAAAGAGGATGATAGTACCCTGCGCAAGTTGTTGATTTCCATATGATATTCTAGCAGCTGTTACTCGTGGGAATTTTTCATCTGAATCCTGCGCATGTTGTTGATTCCATATCTCTGCTCGTGCTGCTACTTAAGTCTCACAAAATATTAAAATTGGTTGCACGAGATTTGCTTGCTACAGTACTGTTTTAGATTTGTGTGTTGTTTGCGGTGAACTTATCTCGGTTGTAAAGAAATAAACGATCAGGTTTTTGCTTGGTCTTGGTTATATGGAATTCCAGGATTTGTCGTGTCATTCACATATCCAACAAGGCCTATAAAGAAAGACCAAACAAAGAGGATCGCCGAGTACTGAAGGATCACGGCCAGGCCACGGCCGTTAATTGTGAAATCGCGCGCGCGAGCGAGCAACGTGGGCGCGGCGGCCTTTGATCCAGGCAGCGAAACATGCGTGCCGTGCCCGTAGGTGCGTGCGTCCGTGCTCTCCTTCTCGCCGCACGTGAAATCCCACGAGTCTATCCAGTATGCACCACGAATGTGTTGCCTAGACTACTACTACTTGTTGGATGTTGGCAGCGCCAGCGTTAGCTCTTCCTTATCCCCATGGGTGGTCGTCAGTCGGTGGGCGCCGGCGTCGCGCCGCGACGAGCTGATGCCTGCCGCTGTCTCGTTCCAGCAGTCTGTCGAACCGCCGGCAGATCGACTGCAGTGGCAGTGCAGGGCATCATCATCACAATCCACGCCTCGGTCCTCACGCACACGATCGAGCCGTGTGCCGTCGAGTGCACTCGCGCTCATGAGCGCGCGATCAGCCACGGGAGTGCGGTGGACGCGGCCGTCTCGTCCGGCATTATTACCAAGGACGCGCCTTTGAACACGCGGAGACTGGCCGGAGGCGGAGAGTGCTGTTGGTTCATCCAAACCATTTCACGCTCGAATGCCAAGCAAAGCGAGGCAAAGATGGAAAAAGGTTCAGCGCGTTACCGCGGGCGGAAATGTCCGTAGGGAAAGCTCTGAAACTCCCGAGTCAGCTGACGCGAATCGCTCGGCGAGTAGTATTTAAGGTGCACGGAAGTAATATATGCTTTCTAATTTTATATATAGTACCAGTAGAATAGAAAACAAATGTCCAAGTGCCTCTTCTCAGTCGGGGCAGCCGGGCAGGCATGGCTGAACCGACAGGAGCAGTGATGCAGCTGGGTACGTGTGCGTGACCACGGCGTCCAGCGCAGCTCTCCGAGTAGGCCTCGGCCTCCCAGAGTCCCAGAAATGGGAGAAAAATTGACGACGTAGCGAAACCTCCACAGATGGATCGACCAGCCGCAGCAAAAGCTTAAAGAAACCACCACCTCCATCGAGAGAGCGGCAGGCGCCCCCGCCCCGCCCACTTCCTTCGCCGAGACGCCCGCGACGTGGCGGGCAACATGCAGCACGGGCCTCCACGCCGCTCCACGTACCCGCCCCGCGCCCCCACGTACCCCCGCGCCTCGCGCCAAAACCACCCCCCACGCAGCCACGCCAGCCTCCCCGTAGCTCGGCAACCAACAGAGCCCTCACTACCGCCCATGCCATGCCGGATGCCGCTGGCTGCCGTCCCAGCCCAACCCAACGCCGGGTCGGCCAAAAAAAAAAAAAAAAAAAAAAAAAACCCCAACGCCGGGCGCTCGTCGACCCCGTCCGGCTCGTGCGACCGCGAGCAAGCGCACCACCTATAAAACCCCCGCGCCACCCACCCCACGTCTATTGCCTCAAGTCACGGTCACCTCGCCCCGCCCTCTCTTTCCCTTCCCCGGCACAACCGTACCCAGGTGGACTGAACACAGTGAGGATCTGCTGAGGCAGTGACCGAGCGACGGCGGCATGGTGAGCCGGGAGCAGCACACCCATCACAGCTACGAGCACCTGGTGCTCGACCCGGCGTCGCTGGGCGTGTCGTCGTCGTGGGCCGACCCGGCCGCCGTGGAGATCCCGCCGCAGCTCCTCGCGGCGCTCGGCGAGTACCTCTCCGCCGCCCGCGGCGGCGGTGGCGGCGAGGGCGACGCGGACGCGGAGGCGGACGACGAGTTCATGATGTACGAGTTCAAGATCCGGCGGTGCGCGCGCGCGCGGAGCCACGACTGGACGGCGTGCCCCTACGCGCACCCGGGGGAGGCCGCGCGGCGCCGGGACCCGCGCCGCGTCGCCTACACGGGGGAGCCGTGCCCGGACTTCCGGCGCCGTCCGGGCGCCGCGTGCCCGCGCGGGGTCGCCTGCCCGTTCGCGCACGGCACCTTCGAGCTGTGGCTCCACCCGTCCCGCTACCGCACACGCCCCTGCCGCGCCGGCGCCGCGTGCCGCCGCCGCGTCTGCTTCTTCGCGCACACCGCGGCCGAGCTCCGCGCAGGCGCCGCCGCCGGGGCGAAGGATGAGTGCTCGCCGCTCTCGCTCTCGCTGTCCCCCAAGTCCACCCTGGCGCCGTTCTGGGAGTCCCCGCCGGTGTCCCCCGTGGAGGGCCGGGTGAGGTGGGTCGACGCCATCGACGAGCCGTCTGGCGCCGACGCCGACGCCGAGATGGAGGAGCTCATGCTCGCAATGCGGGAGCTCAGCTTCAGGAAGGCACAGGCGGCGTCGTCGTCACCGCCGGTCCTGCCTGCGGTCACCGAGGAGGACGGGCCAGACTTGGGGTGGGTGTCGGAGCTGGTGATGTAGGCATGCCAGCGCCTGCCCCAGTGCCGACGGCCGAGCCCAAGATGTGGATGGCATGTCCCCCTCGCTCGCTGCCGGCGTCGTCGTCAAGGCTCAAGAGGCGCCTCACTCATCTAGCCATTCGGAACAGCTTCATTAAGCAATATTAATTCTAGCATTTTCATGAGCGAATTGCATCATTCTTCTGTGGATACATAAAACCAAACATGGTGCAACTATTAATACTGCAATCTGTAAGCGTGGCGTGTGTGTTTCCTTTTATTTTTCGGTGATCATGGCCTCAACATGCTGCTGTCCATGGTTTCCGTCTCGATCATTGCTACCAGTGTATTTGTATATACGAAAGTGTAGTTGGCTATGAATGAGCCTTCGTTGTTTCGTGATGTATCACAATCAGTGTACCATTGCCTTCTGGACTCAAAAGTGAGGCGCATATATCTATGCCCCTTTTGTCCTGCTCAACTAGTTCAGTCATCGAAGTGTTCCATTGGCATCCCTGCAGGGATTGATCTTGGATGCATGATGGCATGCGGTAAAGTTTCTGCAAATGGCCGGGGAAACCCACGCAAATTCGTCTCCCCCCGTCGGTGACGTGACCGGTGTTGACACCGATTCGCCATTGTCGCCGTCTGCGAGCCAGACTGAGAGTACGAGAAACATCCCCCCGGGGGTTGAGTAAAGGGCAAGGAGGATAGAGCCGCTGGACCAGACTCTAGACCGAGCGAGCTCGCAGTAAGCGCCGGCACACAACATAGGCCGGCGATGCCGTCAGCCAAAGCTGCGCGAAGCCGTCTCCCCCTGTTTCTCCCTGCCTCCTAATAAAACAAAAGACTTCGAAATGTCATCTCGCAAGTGGCAATTGACTGTCCAATGCGTCGATCCACGAAATCACTTGTTCCGTACCTCCTGTTCGTTGGATCTTTACACATAATCTTTAGTTTTCCCGCATGATTCATCGGCACCACTTTGCTCGAGGACCACGGGCACGGAGGACAAATCGGAGGCTATCCTTTGAGGCGGACCACGGCGCCACGAAAGCGAAGCGCCGTCGGATTTCGCTGCAAAACAACGGGTGCACTTTGGCTCCGCACCAGGTCGTTTAGCGCGGCAAAGTCTGCAACTTGCCGCGGCCGCCCGGAAGCGGAAGCCGGACGGGCACAAACCACAAATAGCGTTGGTGCGCCGTGCGTGCGTGGCTGCACAAGTTGCCCGGACTTTTCGCTGGGTTCCTCGCCCAGTCGCCACCACGCCACGCGACCACGGGTTCGGCACACCAGCTCGGCACGGGCGGCAGAGGACGAGGGCGCCGTCGCTTTACGTGCGGCCGCGGGTACGCTGGCGCTCAGCCGCTCAGGTGGCGAGCTCCCGTTGTTCGGTTGCCAAGTTGGGCTTCGAGTTGCGGTTTTTGTATTTTCGACGATGCGAAGCAGGGTGGTTTCTCGGTTTCTCTATCGCCTTCGCTTTCTCCCGTCTCGACGCGGCCCGGCAGTATTTGGTGGTTGGTGCTCGGTAGGACGAAAGGTTGCCTGGGTGACATGCGAGTATCTGAAACTTGTGTAGATGTGTGAAAAAAGATGCGAGGATCTGTGGGTGCGATGTTTCACATCTTGCTTTGAATATTGAATTGAATACGTAAAACAAGGACTGCTTGATACCTCGACAACTAAAAGTTGCCTGAGCACAGTGTAGAATTCACAATTCAGAGTACTGAACTCAGGCACCCAGCCCTCGGGTCAGAGTACAATATTTACCATTGGATACAAAGTCCTAACCGTCAGTCGGAGACTCTGGCGCAAGAAATGAAAAACATTTTGCAATGGAGGTGGACACCTGATCAAAGGTGAATGGAGCAGAATGCTTTGCACCAACCTTTTGTTACTGCAGCTGTTGCAGCTCTATGCGCTTATGCAGGATTATCAGCATGTAAGTACAGATGTGCCCTTCTGTATTTCAGGTCCATCGCTCCACATCATACACTGAAATCTTCTGAAACACGTTGCCTAGACTAAGCTGAAGAATAACAGAACTGTCACCAACGATCGTCTTATGGTAGAGGCCATTCTTGGTATTTATCCTTGATGCGACATCAGAAGAATGTAGGGGGAAAGCTCACGACTCATCTTGCACCATCTACTTTGAGCACTTTTTTCCTCCACAATATTCTTCCTCTTCTCTGGAATTTCTCATGGCGATTGCTAACCTTGTATGGATTTACCTTATCTCCTTTAACTGGGATTTGTTCTCTTTCTTCCATTTGGGAAAGTGGTTCTTGAGATCCCACAATTCCTGATTGGGCTTCATAACAAGGGAGCCGCATCACCTTCCATTTCCAACACCTAACATCTGTCTTTAAACTCTCATATAGGTGGCTCACAACATTTATCCACCTGTCTGAGTTTCTTACCAACACTTCAGCTTCAGGGTCGTGGTCTTGTCATTTCAAGTTTTCAGCTCTGTCCTGGTGGACGGTGTTAGTTGGCAAGCTAAGGCAGAATCGGTAGATGCTCCTCAGGTAGCCACACCATCAGAAGACGCTGATGAGGTAAGACTTAACATCAATGGTCCAGAACTGCATAGCATATCTCTGCAGATTACAGCAGTACTTAGAACACCAAAGCATAAACATTCAGTAGAGAGAACACAACGATATCATAATCAATCAATTATTTTATAATGATTTGGCGATGATGAAATGACTAACCTATGGATGGCCTCCTTAATATAGAGATGAACATCCAGGAGGCAAGGTATTGCTTCTCCCTGCACTCAGCCAGTCAGCTTTGATCTGAAATGTACAAAACACCACTCAGTCGTATGATAACATAAATACATGATTAACTACCTATCAGACTATCAAAATGCAATCCAGGGGGGAAACTTCAACAATGACAAGAAACACATCATATAAGGAATCTCGCTTTGCTCTGCATTCAATTCAAACTTCATGTGGACAGGCGTTAGTGTACAAACCCACCTTTATGCCAACTTTTGTGTAACCCATTGAGAACATAGCAAAATGCTCTTTGATCAATTGGGATAATATAAAAAAGATTTCGATAGAGATCGAAACTAAAGGGAAATGAAAAAGTGGGTGAAGAAATTAGGCAACCTGTGTTTGAGGCATGAAGAGGACCTGCTGGTGCTCTTTGATAATTTATCACCAAAAATCACCACATGAACAACTTCCATTCCTGAAATGATGGAATCGATTCCCATCTCTAACATCAATTTCTCTCTTGGTGACAGAGGATACAAATTTGAAGAAAGTGTGACAGTCACCACATATTCTAAGGTTCTTCATTATCTGTATGGGCATGCCCTTGGGTGTAACAAGAAGGCCATAAGCAACAGCAAGCTTCTCGCTGTGGTACAGAAGTGAGCTCTCCTTCTGCTCTTCATCTATGTCATGGAGAACAAAGTCTGTGTCAGGTACATACCCTGTGGTCTTTAGCAAAGTGTACAACTCCTGAAGGGTAGCATATATATCTTGAATTTGCTCATGTTCCTCATCTCCAGTGACAAATGAGTGCATTTTGTTCTTTATCTGCATCCAGCTACAACCAGGATCCTTGTTCACACCTTGTTCTTTCATAAGTTTTCGTACCTTCGCAACTTCGTCCCACATCCCTTGGGAGGAGTATATATTTGACAACATGACATAATTCCCAGCATTTGATGGCTCAATAGAGAAAAGTTTCTCAGCTGCTCGCCTACCAACTTCTACATTCTTGTGAATCTTGCATGCACCAAGAAGCGCACTCCAGATCACTGAATCTGGCTCAATAGGCATATCGTAGATAAACTGTTCAGCTCCTTCCACATCACCAGCTCGGCCAAGTAAGTCGACCATGCAAGCATAGTGCTCCAGCAGAGGCGTTAGTCCGTAATCGCTGCTCATAGACTTGAAAAACTGGCGCCCTTCATCTACCAAACCAGAATGGCTACATGCATGTAAAAGCCCCACAAAAGTGACTTCGTTAGGCAACACTCCTGAAGATACCATCAGTTGATACATGCTGATGGCTTCTCTTCCAAGGCCATGTTGAGCATAGCCTGTAATGACGGTATTCCATGTAAAAATGTCCCGTTCCTCCATTGAATGAAAAACCTTAAGGGAATCTGCAGAACCGCACTTGAAATACATCGAGACAAGAGCATTTGCCACTACAATTCCTGAATCCATTCCAAGTTTAATAGCAACTGTGTGAATTTGCTGTCCAAGTTTGGGAGCACCAAGACTTCCATCGAGACCAAGCAGTATCGTTAATATAGGTGGATTGGGTAACTCACGCTCATGCAGCATACTTCTGAAAATCTCAACTGCCTTATTCCCCTGGTCAGCTTGTGCATATGCAGAAATTAACGTAGTCCAAGAGACAACATCTCGACTTGGCATATTGTCAAAAACATGTCTTGCTTCATCAAACAGATTATTCTGTACCAGTGCGGTCATAAAAGAGTTATAAGACACTGTATCTTTAACTGTCATCCGATCAAAGATTTGTCTCACAAGCGCTATGTTTCTGCACTTAGCATACAGAGTAATCAGTGCATTACATACATAGCTATTAAACTGACAGCCAGCCTTTACTGCAAGTGAATGAATTTGCTTTCCTGTCTCAAGAGCTTCAATTTTTGAACAAGCAAAGAAGCTACTAGTCAAACTAGACAGGCTAGGTAACATTCCTTTCCTATGGAGAGCTTGGAGCAAAACCAAAGCTTGTTCACTCCTCCCATTATGTGCATACCCTGCAATCATCCCAGCCCAAGATATAGTGTTTCTAAAAGGCATCCTGTTAAAGAGCTCTTCTGCTTCATCAACCATTTCATTCTGCATGTACCCAGTAATCATGGCATTCCAGGATACAACATTAGGCTCAGGAATCTGGTCAAATAAAATATTTGCATCATTAATCCTTCCATAACGAGCAAGGCCTGTGAGCATTGCAGTCCGACTAGGAACAGACTTTAGAGGATCTCTCTGGTAAACAGCAAAAGCATCATCTATTCGCCCAGCCTGAGATAGTGCAGCGATCATGGTTGACCATGTGTACTCATTCCTAACTGCCATGCCTTCAAAGAACTTTACTGCAGTGTCAAGCATACTCACATCCTTAGTGTAGACATTAAGTATGGCAGTGCCGACGACAACATCCCTCTGAAAGCCAGTCTTATGCACAAGACAGTGGATGCTCTCTAGAATGTCAGGTGTACCAAGATGGCGTACAGCTGAAAGCACAGAAACAAGGTTTGGTTGCTCTGGTATCATTCCTTCACATAGCATTCTACAAAACATGTCCCAGGCCCTGCCATGCTGCTCAATCAGAACATACCCAGAAATCATCACTGTCCAAGAAACCAAGTTGCGTTCTGGCATTCGTTCAAACAGAGTCTTTGCCTCCTCCATCAGTTGGCTATGGCAGTACCCAGTAAGCATCGTGTTCCATGACGAGACATCCCTGCTCGGCATCGCATCGAACATCCTGCGCGCAAGGGCGATGTCCCCGTTCTTGACGTAGCAGGTCACCATGGCATTCCACGCCACGGTGTTCCGCACGCCCATTCCATCGAACACCCTCCGAGCGTCGCGCACGCGCCCGGCGCGCGCGTAGCCCGACAGCAGGATGGTGCCCGTGCGCAGGTTCCCGCCGGAGATCGCGTCGGCGAGCGACCTCGCGGCGTCGGGCATCCCGTTGCTGCAGTAGGCGGAGATCATGGAGTTCCAGGCGATGATGTCGCGGAAGGGCATCGCGTCGAACACCTCCCTGGCCTCGCGCAGGCGGCCCAGGCGGCCGAGCTCCCGTATGCGGGCGCTTTGCGCGGACGTGGTGCCGCACGACCGGGGCACGTGCCGGGCAGGGATCGGCGCTGTGGCTGCAGCTCTGGCGGCGGCAGACGAGAGGAAGCGGTGGAGGCGGCGGCAGTGCGCCATTGGAGGCTTGCTCCATTTGATCAGAAACACCATAGGAGTGGCGCGTCGCGGGGGATCAGCAGTGGCCGGCGGATACGCCGCCGCCGGGCCTCAAATGCTTCCAATCCAATGACCACTGAGGCTATGGCGGCCAGTGGCCACATGCGGTTGCGGCGGCGGCCGCCCACACTAGGGAGGACCGGAGGAAGGAGCCCGCGCGGGTACTGGCAGCAGATTGGTGGGCATGAGGCGTCCACGCATTCTGCGTTGGAGTGGGTCGTGGCCCATGGGTGCTTCGGCAAGCTAGCCTAATCCCACAGCCCATTGGATCAATGAGTTGGACCAGTCGGCCCAATGTCTTAGGGCTAGATTCCGAATTAGAAGAGCTCTTTGCAGTGACAAAGGGTCAGATCTTCATCAAAGGGTAACAATAATCAGCTAAACATAATAATAAGATCAAAAGGCTAGATTATGAGTGTATATTTCTAAAGAATTAGCAGGAGCTCTGTATGTCATGAACTTTGATTGATTGTTATTGGTCCATTTACATTGAAAGCTGCAAATATTTGCAAATAATGGAAGTACTACACTGACCGAAAATAGCATTGGGGTGTCCTAACTACTGCGCAAAGAATACACAAAGTATTACATTGCACATCGATGCCGAAGAAAAAAATTCAGGGATTTGAACAAACTTCAAATGTCTTAACATTTGTACACTCGCGCTTATTTGACGAAGTCCCCGAGACTTCGTGACAGCGGCTTGGACGAGGAGACGGGCAACCAAGCCTACCGTGCGGCAGGGCCCGTGGGCATTGTCGGCGCCCTCCCGAAATTGTGCTCCACTTCAAACCCGGTGCTGCTCTGGCTCACGTCAGTGGACTGGCCACCCTCACCAGCGCCGTACGCGTTGTAACCGGAGTAGTACGGCTCGCTTGTGCTGCTGCCGCCGCCGCCAGTGTAGTAGTACCCGCCGCCGTTCACGTCGCCGGCGGCGCCGGCGTCGCGAGCCTCCTCGAGCTGGAGGCACTCCTGGAGCTGCGCGACGACGTCGGTCATGGTGGGCCGGTGCGCCGAGGCCTGCGCGGTGCACTTGAGCGCGACGTCGGCGGCCTTCCACACGCCGTTGACGTCGTGGTCGCCGCGCATGCGTGGGTCCACGACGCCCTCGATGTTGCCCCGTGCCAGGCGCTGCCGCGCCCACTGGATGACGCTCGTCGGCTCGGGGTCGCGCAGGATCGCCGGCCGCCCCGTGATCAGCTCCAGCAGCACCACGCCGAAGCTGTACACGTCGCTCTTTGTCGTCGGCTGCATCGTTTGATGGTACCTGCGCACATTGTCAGTGTTATTATATAGGAAAGAAAAATGAGAAGGGGAGGGGTGTTTGATGAAGAGAGCAGACTGTGCATGGTTGGCGTACTCTGGATCAACGTATCCGTGTGTACCGACTAGCGTGTTCGTGGACACGTGAGTGTCGTTGTCGCGATTGAAAGCCTTGGTCAGGCCAAAATCGGCGATCTTGGCTTCCAGCTTGGCGTTCAGTAGGATGTTGGCAGCCTTCACATCCCTGTGAATGAGGGACGGGTTGCACCCTTTGTGTAGATACTCCAGCCCTGCGTGCACATCAGTATTCTTTATTACCCTAGCACAATCAAAACTTTGATAGAACATTGACATCAAAAATGTAACTGATAAGTGCAATAGTACCTTGCGCTGACTCCACAGCGATTCTGAGCCTCTGTCTCCAGCTCAAGAAGCCTCTGTTGCGGCCATTTCCTGCAAATGGATCGACAGGAGGAGAAATTCAGATCAACATGTAGTATATCTCGTAAGTGCAGTGCTCAACTGCTAAACAACTTTGAGTACCTGCAATGTGCTCTTGTAGGGTGCCTTCTGACATGTACTCGTATACAAGTGCCATGTAGTCCCCATCCTTGCAGTAACCGATCATAGACACGAGATTCTTGTGATGAATCCGTGTCAAGGTCTGAGCCTGAATATAGCAGTGATCATGACAAAGTCAGCTTTCGCTGCAAAATCTAGTTTCCTGATGTTGCAAATCTCAATCTGAAACTTGTGAAGAACGACACCCTACCTCTGCGAGGAACTCCTTGACACCCTGATTGGAAGAATTTGACCGCAGCTTGACAGCCACCTGCGTGCCATCCTCCAAGAAGCCGTCGTAAACGGAGCCGAAGCCTCCCCGGCCGAGGACGCGCTGGAAGTTGCTCGTGATCGTCTCCAGCTCCTTGTACGTGAACCGGCGGTTCTCAAGCCGCTGCAGGGAGCTCTGCGAATACGCGTCGCCTGGTGGCGCATGGTTCAACGGTGTCTCATTCTGAGGCTTCACGGCGTTCTTCGTTGGCCCTGAGTGGCAGTCACGCAGCAAGCATCGGTTCTCCGTGTTCAGGATAGAGAAAATTGCTAGAGCGTGCAGCTAGATGATGTAATTATGTGTCACCTCGCCTTTTTCGTTGCTGGATGAAGCAGAGTAGCAGAACCACTGCTACTAATACCACAATCACCAGAACTACAGGAATGGCAATGTAGATGGCTAGCTTGCTCTTCCCTTTCGTCGCCTGACACGAGTTGCCATTGGAGCAAAGGCTTGGGTTATTTCCGTATCTATAAAAAGATGGCAACAAAAGGATTTATTAAAAAACGGAAACAGGAAATGTCAAGCAGTAAATTTCATGGATGTTAAAACCATGTATATTGGAGGGTAAGGAACTAAGGAAGCGACTTTAGGTTTAGGGAGCCATCTTGAATCCTTTTGAGAAGTACAGAGGGAATTGTTCCATTGAGCTCGTTGCTGGTCAAATCTCTGCAACATACGAAGACAATATTCAGTTGATCAGAGCGGTGTCAGAACGGTAAAGAGTTCACAAGTTCGCAGGGACTTACAGAACTACCAGTGAAGATAGTTGCGAAAGGGAGTCAGGAATTGAGCCTGTCAAGTTGTTGTGTGACAGATCTCTGCAAGAACGTGGAACAAGATATGTCACCTGCTCACCATTGTTTTCTTTCAAATATCTAATGCGAGATTAAAAAGAAAATATCAAAGAGCTGATCTATACTTACATGTTTTGGACGGCTTTCAGGTTTGCGAAAGACGATGATATGTCACCGCTAAGACCACTGAAGGATAGGTTCCTGCAGAACACACGGTATGGCTCAGTTAAACACAGTTAGTGCTCTGTACAAAACGGAGTAGTAGTCAGTGCTTACAAGCCAATGATTCTAGGAGGGCTTGAAATGGCATAGCTGCACGTCAACCCATCCCACGCAAGAGTCTTGGGAACGCACGGGTCACCCATCCAGTTCTTCTGCACATGATACTTGGCCTTGATCGCCGTGATGGCAGAGACTGTCATAATTCCACGAAAGTAAAAGCTTTCAGCAACACTGTCATCATCTACATGTATGTCCACTCGTACAGTACGAACCGTCCTGGGAGTCCGTGGCGACGTTGGTGGTGGGGATGACGGAGAACACCTCGATGGCGTTGATGATCGGCGGCAGCGTGGAGTTGGCGGTGGCGCTGATGGTGACGTTGTACCGGGCGACCCCCCTGTAGGGGTTGGTGTTGAAGACGGCGTCGCTGTAGAGGTACTCCGGCGTGAATGCCTTGGGGTACCACGGCTTGCCGTTGAGATTGATGTAGAACTGGCGCACGGCGCCGGCGGGCAGGAGCTGCAGCTCGGAGAAGTGCATGACGCCGATGTACCCCGGCGTCGGGTCCATGGGCCGCGGCTCCGAGTCCCAGTAGAACTCGATGCTCTTGGAGCCGTTGCGCGGCGTCACCGCCGTCTGCATCACCTTGGACGGCGCCTCGAAGTTGTCGTTGTCGATGTTCTGCACCCTCTGCGCCGTCGACACGGACTTCCAGGTGGCCGTGTCCACCCATGGAAACCACATCCTGTCGTGCGGGTCGTCGGGGTACCTGACGAGCGCCTGGACCGTGAGGTCGGTAGGCCCGAAGTTCATCCTGGCGACGAGGACCAGGCCCTGCGTCGCGTTCGCCTGCGGGTACAGCGTGCTCTTGAGCGGCCGCAGGTCCAGCCCGGAGATGAAGGGCGCCCCGAAGCCGGTGTCGACGAGGCACACCTGCACGGAGCTGTCCGGCACGACGACGATGGCCTCGGCGATCACGGGCGTGTCGGCGGCCGTGATGTTCACCGTCGTCCAGTAGTTGACGCCGACGTGGAGGTCGAAGACGGGCGGCCGTCTCAGCCCGTCGTAGTTGCCGTACAGGAAGTTGGCACGGAGGAGGTACTTGAGCCCCGCCTCGATTGACCGGAGCGTGTAGCAGTTGCGCGCACTGCCGCCGTTGCCACCGCCGCCGGCGGCAGCGAAGCTGCGCACGTTGTGGTAGCGCTTCGAGAGCATCGGCGTCATGTACTCGGCCGAGATGTTGTGGTTGGACCCGGCGTCGCCGTCGATGAAGCCGGCGTCCGGGACGTACGGCAGCTTGGTGATGTCGTCCGCGTAGCTCGCCGTCCCGGACAGGCCACAGTCTATGCTGATGAAACCAATGCTGTCAGGCTGTGCGCGAGCTTGGAGGACGCCGGCGAAGGACGCGACGGCGGCGAGGCAGAGAAGCAGCAGCCCCGACGATGACATTACTGCCGGTGCCATTGTTCGCGGCGTGGATTGCTGCATTGCACATGCAAGCGGCGACCAGATCGAGCATGATATACACCCGGTGGCTCTGAGTCTAGAGTCTAGACATTAGACAGTACACACCGCTATGATTAGCCGTGTCAGCACACAGCTATCCGGCCCAACGCCGTAGCCGGGGTGCATACACGGTGGCAACTTGCAATTGCAAGTCGTCGACGACGTTGGCCGGCGTGTACGAGAAAACATACAAGGGCGGTCACTGGTAAGTGGGCCGTGCATGCCCACAGCCGCTTGCCACGTCATCTGTGGACCGGAATGTCAGTGGCTGTTTATTGTAGTGGCAGTGGGTCGCATATATTCACATGGGCGGAGGGTTGACTTCTATACGGGCTCGTCGACGGGCAACCGCCTTGCTGCCGGCACGACTTCGGTGGCCGTGGCCAGTGGACTTCTGACCTTTTTGCGGCGCCGGAAATTGCGATCTAAATTTTGTAGGGGAGCTTTGGTACAGTAGAGAGGTGGTTAGTTGTGCCAGGTCATGCCGGAAAGAATCCATTGACAATGAGCAAAGGACTGCAGCATACACTATGGATTGTGTTGATTGCATTCAGCCCCGTCGTTATAGTATTCTGCCAACTTGTGCATAGACAGCAAATATGCATTCTGGCATCTTGAATGAGAAACTTGGGTTCATGGAACGCTTTGCGGAATGTCATGGCGTACTTAAGGTTTATTAATACAGACACTAGTAATATGTACTGTAGCAAATTGAAGTATTATTGGTGTTGTTTATTGCTCCAAATTCTATCCGTAAAGCAAAAGGCCAGCTTCTGGCCGGAGCGGAGCGGAGGCCCGTCGTCGGAGGCTTCGGGTGCGTGGGGGGGGGGGGGGGGGGGGGGGGGGGGGCCG
>CM041639.1:41269205-41312681 GCA_023333625.1 Bothriochloa decipiens | reverse complement strand
ACAGACCCTTTAGGGTTTTCACCTTATATTTTACCTGTAAGCCGCCGCACGGGATAAAGAGATTAGTGGTAATTCCCCGGTGTTTGTAACCTCCACCAAATATAGTGAAGACTGGGGGCGGCAGCCCCCCTCCCCCTCCCCGCGGTACAGACCCTTTAGGGTTTTCACCTTATATTTTACCTGTAAGCCGCCGTACGGGATAAAGAGATTAGTGGTAATTCCCCGGTGTTTGTAACCTCCACCAAATATAGTGAAGACTGGTTTGCTGGCTGGCACCCGTGGTTTTTCCCTCTCGCATTGAGAGGGTTTCCACGTTAAATCTCGTGTCTCCTGTATGTTTTGATCTTGTTTTGCTTCTTAATTGACATTAATATTTTATAACAATTGGAGTCATGCATTAAGCATATTGACGCGCGACGCCGAGGATTCCTCTGGACCGACATAGGGGAGGTGAACCGGGCGCAATGCTTTATAGCGTGGGAGAGGGTGTGTAGAGACAAAGAAGACGGTAGCCTGGGGATCAAACGGATCGACGCCAGGAACGCCCGCATGCTCCTCAAACTCTTCCACCGATTACACCGGTGTGAATGGTCAACATGGGCGACATGGGCGCGGGAGCTCATCGACGTGTCCTCCTTGGCTGGCCAGCTATGCGGCACTCACTGGGCGGCCTTGCGCAATCTCCTCCAGGCCTACATGCAGATTGCCATGGTGACCGTGGGTGACGGCTGCGACAACACCTTCTAGTACGATCGCTGGATTACCGACGACCCTCTAGCAGAGGTGATGCCCGCGCTTCACAGCCACTTCGTAGCCCGGGCGACGTCGATGCGCGCGGTGATCATGACGGAGATGCGAGACCAATTCCAACACCATCTCTCCCCTGAGGGGCGGAGGAGCTCAACCACCTCCCACTGCTCCTGCAAGACGTGCAACTGACTGGAGACCGCGACGAACGGAGCAACTTCTTCGAGGATTGAGCACACCGGCTGCAGGCAGGGCTCATCTACAAAACCTCCATCCAGGGGGATCACCGGAACGCGGCCTACAAGTTCGTCTGGTGCAACTTTGCACCGCCGTGGGTAAAATTCTTCGGATGGCTCCTCACCCAAAATAGAATCAACTCCCGTGCCGCCCTCCTACGCAAGAACATTGTGAGTGACCCCAGCTGCGAGCTCTGCGGCTGCACAGAGGAAACGGCGGACAACATCTTCTCCGGTTGCCCCTTCGTCCAATCTTCCGGGGCAGACATCGGCTGGAACCCGACGAGGATCGCTAAAGTGGATGGGTAGCGAAACAGGTGCTGCACCCCTTGCTCCTCATACGGTGCTGGGAAGTACGGAAACACGAGAACGAAGTTTCATGGGCGGTACAGGATGCTCCAAAACGTTCTGGGCACCAACACCGTGCCTAGGCGTGCTCACCGCGACGTCGAGGAGGCTGAGCTGCATAAGCTCAGCGTCGAGGAGCCCAAGACGTTCAAGGACGCCGACGGCGATCCCAACTGGAACGCGGCGATGGAGGAGGAGCTCAAGTCCATCCGCGACAACAACACATGGTCCCTGGCCGATCTTCCCCGGGACCAGCACGCCATCGCCCTGAAATGGGTGTACAAAGTGAAGCGTGACGAGAACGGCGCCATCGTCAAGTACAAGGCGCGTCTCGTAGCCAAGGGGTACGTGCAGCGCCCCGGCATCGACTTTGAAGAGGTGTTCGCTCCCGTCGCTCGGCTGGAGTCAGTCCGGCTGCTCCTCGCTATTGCTGCCCACTTCGGCTGGGGCGTCCACCACATGGACGTCAAATCGGCGTTCCTGAATGGCGAGCTCCAGGAGGAGGTATACGTGCAGCAACCTCCCGGCTTCGTCGACAGCAAGAACAAACACAAGGTGCTTCGTCTCCGCAAGGCTCTGTACGGGCTCCGGCAAGCTCCACGGGCCTGGAACCAGAAGCTCGACGCTTCCCTGCTCGGCCTCGGCTTCAAGCGCTGCGTCGACGAGCATGGTATGTATATCGGTGGCGGTGGCACAGGGCGTCTGATCGTGGGCGTCTACGTTGACGACTTGATCATCACCGGAGGCGATGCGGGAGCTGTGAACAAGTTCAAGGCGCAGATGATGAACACCTTCCGCATGAGCGACCTTGGACTGCTCTCCTACTACCTCGGCCTCGAAGTGTCACAAGGAGCTGCCGGCATCACACTCCGGCAGACTGCGTACGCCGTCAAGATCCTTGAGAAGGCCGGCATGACTGGCTGCAACGCCAGTGCCACACCCATGGAGCCCAAACTAAAGCTGCTCAAGGAGGGAACCACGCCGAGTGTCGACGCGACGGAGTACCGCAGCGTCATCGGCAGCCTCAGGTATCTGTGTAACTCCAGGCCAGACCTGGCGTACTCTGTTGGCTACCTCAGTCGCTTCATGGAGGCGCCACGCCAAGAGCACTTCACTGCGGTGAAGCGTGTTCTTCGGTACGTGGCTGGAACGCAGCAGTGGGGGCTGCACTACCACCCAGGTGGCAAGAACGCCGGCGTTCCCAAGTTGCTCGGGTACTCGGATAGCGACCTGGCTGGCGACGTGAACGACCGGAAGAGCACCAGCGGGCTGATCTTCTTCCTGGCTGGTGGACCGATTGCATGGCAGTCGGCAAAACAAAGGGTGGTGGCTCTGTCATCATGCGAAGCGGAGTACATCGCGGCTGCAGCAGCCGCATGCGAGGCGGTCTGGCTGGCAAGGCTCCTGGCCGAGCTCGTCGGAGGTGCAGTCCTTGCACCAAAGCTTAAGGTGGACAACAAGTCTGCCATCGCCTTAATGAAGAATCCCGTGCACCACGACCGGAGCAAGCACATAGACATCAAGTTCCACTTCATCCGGGAGTGCTGCGAAGAGAAGCTGATCGACGTTGAGTTCGTCGGCACTGAGTTCCAGCTGGGCGACATCCTTACGAAGGCGCTTGGTCGGAGTCGGTTCCAAGAGCTCCGTGATGGGATCGGCATGAAGAGATTAGAGTAGTTGCTCAAGGGCTTAGGAGGAGATTGTTAGAATAATCCCTGAGCACCCGCTAACTATAGAAGGAAGCTTAGACTAATTAGTTTCCAGGCATGGCAGGCAGCATCTCCGTGGACGTTGGGATGGCAACGACCGATCGCAGGCATGCCGTGATTGTCTCAATTGATTGTAACCATGTATGACTGCATGTACTTTCTTTATAATGAATAGAGAGACACCAGAAAACGCTGTCGCATTACAGCACCAAAGTTTCATTGCGTCCACTCGTGTTCGTGTCCTCTTCGTCTTCCTCATCGAAATTGTGTCAGCCCCATCGTATTTACAAATGTATGTATTTGCCGAGTTCTCCCAATTCCTTTATACACAGTTACATTTGCATGCTGCACTTCGCGGAGCTTCAACGCCTGGACAGCAACGCCACTCGGCAGTTCGACGTGATAGTCAATGGCATTGCTAAGTATAACGCATACACGCCCATGTACCTTACAGCCGATGTGCTGTACAGCAGAAAGCTACACCAGGGTTCGAAAAGCTACAACGTCTCGATTAAAGCCACGGCGAACTCGACGCTGCCGCCAATTCTCAACGCCGTCGAGGTTTACAGCGTCATCTCCACAACCAACGTAGCCACGGATGTTCAGGATGGTAAGTGAAGTTTCCTGTAGTGATGTTGTCTATCGATAGTAGTGAACTTTTATGAATAGCAGCTGTAGAACATGGCCTGATAACTTTTATGTCTGCCTGTTGGTCTCTGTCTTGCATTGTGTTACTGAAAAAAAAAACACTAGTTGCTGCCATTATGGCAATCAAGGCCAAATATCAGGTGAAGAAGGACTGGATGGGTGACCCCTGCGTTCCCAAGACACTTTCGTGGGATGGATTGAGCTGCAGCTATGCCATTTCCAGTCCTCCAAGAATCGAATCAGTGTAAGTTCGGTTTAACAAGAGTCCAATTATGTAGGCACTGGGTAGTAACACCACAGTCTGATCTGAACCTTTGGATGTTTACACAGAAACCTTTCATTCAGCGGCTTAAGCGGAGATGTATCGTTTTACTTTGCCAAACTCAAAGCACTAAAGTATTTGTAGGTACCATTTTTTGGTCACATTAGTTTTGTAGTGAATTTGTTTTTGATGAAACAGGAAGGGTCTCCCCCTACTGGACTTTTATTAAATATAAAGAAGTTCTCGAATACAAGATCTAAGATACATGAAAGGAAATATAAAAAGTAAGAACAATTAAACAAAGCTGTCTATCCATAACTGAATTTGAGGTTGGAGATCTGCCTTTGCTCTAAGCTTAACTTGAGCCATCTCTGATTTAAGAACTCGCTTGCAAGACTGTGAAGACTGTGTTGAATATTTTCTGAAGATTGAATCATTCCTTGCAAACCAAATTGCCCACAACATGGCAACAATTATTTCCAAGAAGAAAACATTCTGCAGTTTTGTAGTGAATTTTAGTCAGTGAAGACGACCTTTGTTCTTCTGATACATTTTCAGGGATTTGTCACACAATAAGTTGGCGGGCTCAATTCCTGATGTCCTTTCACAGCTGCCATCTCTCATGGTTATGTGAGTTATTCTGATCCATGATGACTTTCAATATCCATGGCGACTTTCGTCTGCGCTCTCCAAAAATTGACAAATGACATCAATACATTTTCAGAGATTTGACAGGCAACCAGCTCAATGGATCAATCCCGCCTGGGCTCCTCAAAAGAATTAAAGATGGCTCGCTATCACTGAGGTTAATGTCCATCGTCTTAGTAGCTATTATCTATGTTTTTCTAACTATTTATTGTTAACCCAAAATAGGGGTGTGTGGGCGTGAGTACGGGTGTGGTTTGTGAACTCCTGTCTGCTTCTGACCTTGTATATTAAAAAAAGTATTAAAATTGCTAATTGATTGCTCATTGTTTCCTTTAATAGATATGGTAATAACCAAATCTTTGCAGGAACGGCAATTCATGTCAGGCCGCGAAGAAGAAAAGCAAGTCAATGCTAGCCATCTACATTGCTGTTCCAGTAGTGGTGTTTGTGGTCGTAGGAACATTAGCACTACTGTTCTTTATGCGAGGTAAGAAAGTTGACACTGGCATTAACTCAAGTACATCGCTGTACTACTCTCTGTGCAAGCAATAATGTCATCGAACGGTACTGGTTTGATTCTGTTCTTTACTTGAACTATTACTATCAGTAAAGAGCAGTGTGGAGCCAGGCAACAGCCTGAATATGAAGAACCGTAGGTTCACGTACAACGAAGTGAAGGCCATGACGAAAAACTTCCAGCGGGAGCTTGGCAAGGGAGGCTTCGGAAAAGTCTACGATGGCGTCTTGAAAGATGGTACTCATGTGGCAGTGAAGCTACTGTCTGAATGTTCTAGGCAAGGTGTTGGAGAGTTCCTGACAGAGGTAATATATACATGCTTTACCAAGTCTAATTGATAAGCCAATATGTTGTTTCCCAGATGAATAAGTTTACAGATAACTTTAAAGTCTTAGTAAATTCTTGTTGTTGCTCAGGCTGAGACCTTAACAAAGATTCACCACAAGAATATTGTCTCCTTGATCGGTTACTGCAAGGATGGTGGGTACATGGCGCTTGTCTACGAGTACATGTCAGGAGGAACCCTGGAATGCAAACTTAGAGGTGCGCTAGCTATTCCATTTGTAGCAGCAACTTATTAAATTTTATTCTGAAGCTATTTTGCTCATGAGCTTTTCAGGGAGCGACGATGGCAGCACTGGATCATTAAGTTGGAAGCAGAGGCTGCACATTGCACTGGATTCCGCGCAAGGTCGTATATGTTTTGTGCATAGTAGATAGATCATGTAATATTGCAGGCTGTTGTCGTCGTTGTCTGACAATTGATCGTCCCCATGTACTTCCAGGGCTCGAGTATCTTCATAAATCCTGCACCAAGCGACTCATTCATAGGGACGTGAAGACGGCAAACATCCTACTGAATGGCAATCTTGAGGCTAAAATCGCCGATTTTGGCCTGTTGAAGGCTTTCCATCGCGATGAGGACACCCATGTATCCAATACAAGGGTAGTTGGCACGCAAGGCTACTATGCTCCTGAGTACACATGCTTACTCCAACTCTTCCCTCTAATGAGTTGTTTCGTAACCAGTGGCAGACCTAGCACTAGGGCCATTGCCCTAGCTTATTCTTAATTACAGTGGACAAATTACTGTTTTTTATAGCCAAGCACAATTACCACTCATGCCTAAATTAAAGGCCTAGTCTTTGGCCAATCCTAGATTCGTCCCTAAGTTTAACTTATAGAGACAATTACAAAGATTTTATGACGTGAAGTATGTATCTATAAAAATATAATGAATGAAAAACCTAGAAATATATAGTTAATGAAAAATCTAACATTGTCAGTACATATTCCCAAGGACATATGTACACGTAACTCAGACAATTTCCTTTGATTGTATATGTAGGTATTTTGGAGCTCAGCGTCTCACCGAGAAGTATGACGTATACAGCTTCGGTGTCGTACTGCTGGAGATGATCACAGGCAAACCGGCAATCCTAGAGTTCCCAGAGTCCACTCACATCACCACATGGGTGCGGCAGCGCCTCAATCAACAAAACATCGAGGATGTGGTGGACCCACTCATACAAGATGATTATGATGTCAACGTTGCATGGAAGGCCGTTGACATCGCCCTCAAGTGTACCGAGCGTGCTCCCGAACAAAGCCTGACCATGACGGACGTGGTGACTCAACTGCAAGAGTGCCTCGTGCTTGAGGATGGTGGAGGCGGAAGTGACGCCATATAGCAGTGTATCACTGTGTTGGTGATGGAGCACTCCTGCTCCTGCACGATAAAGTCTTTGTTTTCAGCTTTTTTTTTCTTGAACTAGGTAAATGCCTATGCACTGCAACGGAAAAATAATACCATGATAATATCTGTATGACTATTATGTGTTGTATTATTAACTAAGAACATATTGCAATCATGCATGATGTTTGAAACAATAATATTACATAAGCGTTTAAGTACAAGATGTGGTATCTAACTTCTTGCGGCTGAGGTATGCAAATCGCTGAAGTTGTAGTTGGAAGTATCTTGCCTATAAAGTTGTTTATTAATTTTTAAAGCTTGGTATATTAAAAAATGTATTGATGCGTGAACCTATTTATATATAATATTCTTCGTGAGTATATCCTTTGTCGGTTTCTTCTTCCCCTTCGCTTTGCTCACATCCTTCTCAGCAGGCAGCGTGGCCAAGATGCTAATGTTTTAGTATGTGCCCCTGCATTAGTAGTGTTTCACAAGTCCCTCAATGAAGTGCTAGGATTGTTGTTTTCAGTTGGATCCATCTACGAGTATATGCCGGTGCGGCGTTAGTGCTCCCAACGTGCTAGTATCTACTACTTTATAAAGCCATGATTCTATATCCTCAAAATATGTTTTTTTTAGTTATACAGGTTAGACCTAGCAAATGTGGATGTGGAGGTGTTGTTCTCTTTCAAGACTGAATGGTTTCATCTTTTGAAGTATTTGCGTGGGAATATCTTAGGTTGGTACTAACCTTTAGATAGGACTAGTCATTAATGATGTGGATGTTGAGACCTTGTACTAACATCCAGCTAATATTGTCGTGGTTTGAAGAAGTTATTTTGGGTAGATGGGTGATATTTTCTATGATGCGGACAAGACATCCATGTATGGAAATGTAATGCGTTTATGCTAGACTAATCTATCTATCTATATACATGGTGTACTGTATTTATGTTGGTATATATCTATGATTCTTTGTCTATTACATTAGATATATTTGCTTTAAATTATATGGAAAAAGTTGATATGTCATTTTCCTGTTAGTTGTATTTTTCCTAGCGATTAAACACTGATAGGGAAAAACTTCTTTTGATGGTCTCCCGAAGATCCATTTTCATTGACGGTTTGGCAACCAATAGGGTAAATGTCTTTATATCGTGTCGATTCTGCACCGTCAACGAAATTACTTTCCTTATTGGTAATCTATGTTTTTTACGGTTTTAACGATTTTCTAATTTTTGTGGGTTCTTACCGTTAAGGAAATTAAAATGTATTTCCCTGTTGGTTGACCGTCAGCTAATTTGCAATTACCCTGTCGAGATTATCCTGTCAAGTCAGCCCTAATAGTTATTCCGTATTTCCGTAACAGTGTACCATCAGGGAAATTCATTTTTAGTTTTCTTGATAGTGTTTTTAGTTTCCCTGGCGATAATCGCGCCGAGAGAATTTCGGCTTTCCAGTACTCAGTACTGGCAGAGGCCGGCCAGGGCATTGACTTAGACTTGGATCTATACACACTGGCGGACCCAGGGCCCGGCGACCCTGGGCGTCCGCCCGGGCTCCGTCGCTGATGCAAAGAAGAATCTGTAATATGCTTCTGTATATATACATGTCTCTAGGTCCACTATTGTGCACGTATATATATATACATGTATACGCGATATCCAGTACTAATCTGCCCAGGCTCCAATCGAGCTCTGGGTCCGCTATACATGTCACGGTCGTCCTCGGGTACGGATGCAACTTCCTCATTTACCCACTAACAATTGCTTGTTGGTGTCATCTACGCTGCTCGCCGTCCTAGCCATGCTGCGGTATATTTTGATGAAACCTGCGAGACGAACGAATCCTTTACCTCTTTACAGGCAATTTAAGATTTCGAATAAGGCACGACGGGCGAGAGGTTGAACGTTTACCGATGCTGTTAGGCTGGCAAAGAAGCAATCAGCGGCTATGTACCGATGCTGTCTCTGCAGGCTGGCAACGACCTGTACCAAAATGGCAAGTGACAACTAATTAACCGAGATTTGACAACGAGAACATGGGCGTGTCATTGACTTGATTACATGAATCTCTCTCGTCCTGCTGTATCAAACTGCCGAGTGACAACAAAACAAACCGAGAACATGAGCAGGGGCATTGATTTGGATCTATATAACTGTCTCGTCCTTAGGTACGGATGCAGCTTGCTCATTTACCTACTAACAACTAAACGAGAACATGGACAGGGCTACATAGGGGATTGTTTGATATCGAATTGGCTTGTTGTCGGATGATAAGACGGACACTGTCCATCAGGATTCAAATCCTAGTGCTCGTATTTTTTTGGGATTTTTTTAGGATTTACCGACGTTATGCGTTAAGTGCTAAACGACGTTCCCGGCCAGTGGTGACTTCGAGAATCTCCAGATCTGCATGGTGCTCAGTCTTTCGGATGTGCTCATAGGGGTAGGGGTAGGATTTGTGTATGTGTGTTTATAAAAGTGAGTGTGAGTGCGCGTTTTAAGTGTGTGCGTTGTACTATGTAATTTTAAAAAAAATATTACTCCCTCCATTCCAAATTATAAGTCGCTTTGACTTTTTAGTACACGAATATTGCTATGCATAAAAAAAATTAAAACGACCTATAATTTAGAACGGAGAGAGTAGTTGTTATAACCGGAAATTGCTATCATATACTAGGTGCCTTTTTTTTCAAATGATTAGGTGACATTGCTGGCCATACCAATCATGGTTCTCTCCATGCTTACGTTAATTAGCTTAACAACAAAATGCGGTAGACAATGCACAAACCCCTCGCTTGTGATATCTTAACGATTGAATTCTATCAGGTGACGTGTATAACTAATTGTTAGATGACTAAAGTTGAGTTGACATAAAGTTTAATCGTATGTAATACTATAGCTATTGTTGACAAACAAAATTGTCCAAAGTGCATAATGAACTCTGCCATCATATTTCTATCGCCGAGACAGTTAGAAAGCGTATTTGGATCATCGCATTGGAGCCGGACAAAGAAAACAACTCTTCATGGGGTTAACAAAGCTGAAACCGGCTAGGCCGGGTTTCTCAACTTTCTCAAATACAAAAAAAATTCATTGCATTCCTCTCATCGAGCTGATTGACATATATAGATCATCTTGTTTGGAGTCTGAAACGCTTAATTACTATTTTCGAAAGGTTTCTTTCCTAGTAGAACTAGCCACGGACAGGTTTGGGTGCAGTAGAATAGGCCAAGATGCAGGACGTGGCCAGGCCTGCTCCTACAGCCCAATTTTGGATCTAACATGTGTTTTGACGCATTTTGGAAGAAATTCGACCTCCTGAGGGATACTCTCTGTGTACATATATTGATCGATAGAACAATCTCGCAACGATACCATCCTTAGCCAATGCCTACAACAGTGGCGATCACCAAGCGGCGGGCGATGGAAAAACTACTAGTATTAGCACAATTTTTCAAATGGCATGCATCCAACACATAAGAGAGCTCTGATTTTTTTTCTTTCCAACTACTCATTCTGAATTTATGCACATGCACATGAACACTCTGTCATGAATTCATGATAGTTGCACATGATTGTCCTATAAAAACAGTCTCTACTGAATGTTTTTTTTTCCTCCCACAGTCCCACTTCTAGGGAGTCCATGATCCTTCTCACAGAATAAGAAAGTCCACGGGGCTTAAGGAAGTCAACTTACGGTTGCTACCAAAATTGCTGTAATAGGATGGTCGTTAACCCGATCAGTATAGAAGTCAACTTGCCCTCTCCAATCCTAGGCGAACCAGAACATTTATGCTGGGAAGCCTTATGATTGAGTTTGCGGAGAGGTGATCGGGCTCTGCTGTCATCGGTTGTAAGGGTGTGTTTGTTTCAGCTTTAGAATCAGATGAATCAGGTGAGGAATAATGGGAGAGGAATAGCGAAAAATCAGTAGAATCAGTAGCTCTAGAATCAGAAACAAACACACCCTAAATTGCCTAGCGGCGTCGAAACCGTTTAGGATAATGTACCTCTTGAGCTTGAGGCTCTTGTGCCCAAAGATTCGGCTGTGACAGATGAATAATGCAAAGTGATTTGTTTTCAAAGTAAAAAAACTAGAGTATTATAAAATTATGCCTGTTGCTGGATAAAGGTGGCATATGAAATATATAAATCTGTAGGTGTAAGACTGAAATAAGAAGCAATAGACTCTGGCATTTAATGAACCCCTTGCTTGCATGTGGGTTTTTTCACAAATTTCCTTGTGCTTTATCTCGAAGAGTAGGGATTACATAGAAGTGATTACACGTCTGTATCCGTATTTTTAGTGAGCTTCCTTACCTTAGGAATCAGAGGGTTAATATATACTCCCTCATCTTATATTAAGGGTCGCTATATGATTTGTGTGGGCAAACTTTCTTAAGTTTAATTAGATTTGTAAAAAATATTATTTGTCTCCTTATAAAAATGTGTTCAACGATTTATCTAATGTTACTAATTATACATCATAAATATTAATATTATCTTATATACTTGGTCAAAGTTAAAAAAATTATATCTTCTCGGAAAACGACAATAACACTTTTTGTATTTCTTTTTTATAGACCGAAGTCAGCAGGGAAACCGTAGCCTATTTTTGTATTTACTTTTGACAGACCTATTTTAATTTGCTCCCACGGGGAGTCAAACTCAGGCCTGCTCGTTGCTACTCAAGTGCTCTAACCACTAGAGACCGTTTTACTGATGTTCGTCTACTCGATTACATGGGTTGTTGCTCCTAGCTGCGTGGTAGTAGATGGAATGAACAGCTTGGAGATGGATTGGAATCCTGAGCCTGAGGCCCCTACTCTCCTTTATATGTGCGAAGGGGAGCATGATTAAAAGGAGAACGATCACAAGGAGAACGATCAGGTTTGTTAGAGTGTTTCTTATTCTCTTGTGCATAAGGTCAACCGATTGATCCTAGCTATCGCTCAGATATGCTGATCCTAAATGTTGGTACCATGTCATGCTTGTCGTGTTGGTCACCTGGTGAAGCCCTCGTGGGCTCGGTGGCCTCTTGGGCTGAGCATGGTCATGTCACTATGCAGGCAATGATGGTACCCCTGGTCCATATATCCGTCAACCTCTGTTATTCCTGAGGAGCACGGTGTGACGTGCGAGTATCTCCCTAGAGCGGCGCATCTCGTCACCGGTGTAGTGAAGAAGACGGAGAGAATGACAGCACGACCCCACATGTCGTGCACTCTGCAAATAAATTCAAGTAGTCTGTTTTCCATAGTGTTGTTGGAGTTTGAGAAAATATGAATAGTGGAAAAATAGGTGGCTATCCACTAGACATTTAAGTAGTCTGCATTAGTTAGCGCTGTTGGAGGGTGTTCCACCAAATTTAAGTTTGGTGGAATTGCAAGAAATTATCACCACTGTCACACTGGTTACATGTTTTCTGTTGCTCCGAGGAATCGCTTGTGACTTGCCCTCAGCAGGCCGTGCATCCAACCCCGGCCAGCAGCTGCGCCAGCATCGTGTCCGCCGCTCTGCACGGTTCCCGTGCGAACTGAGTAAGAAGCGGCCAATCTTTTCCATTGTCTCCTGACGCGTGGGCTCAAGTTGGCAATGAGACAGAGAGAGACTTTGATGTATCTCAGATCACGATGAGTTCCTCCACAGTGGATCTAGGTGAATCCTAGGTCCAGATTCACTTTCTGCACTGGAGGAGCTGTATCAAATTAAACACGCCCTTATACTACTTGTTTAGAGCTTTAAAGTTTTGAGAAAAATCTAAACAGACCCATAATCGAATAATTTATATATGATAGTTAAAAAAGGACATACCCAGTGCCGTAGGCTCCCGCACTACGGGGTCTAGAAAAGGGAAATAGCCAGCAGCCATCCCTGTACAAATGTGGTAGCTAAACGTTATATATATATGTGGTTCCATGCCAGGGGCTTCGCATTGATGATAGGGAAGAGTGGCATGTGCTGACCAACGGCCGGGGAGCTCAACGCGGACAGCAATGGTGGCACGGCGCCCGTGGCTACTCCTGCTTGTCCTTATCGTCGCCACTGCCGGATTACTTCGAGTTCATGGCGAGAACTCGCCGCCTAGCACAGGTAATGAGCTCAGATCAGATCTCGTTCGCTCTAACAGCTCGTGGCCCCGTTTGTGTCCATACTTTGATACTGATCGATGATGTTTGTGCATGAGTGCGCCCAGGATTCATAAGCATAGACTGCGGCCTCCCAGAAAACAGCAGCTACGTGGACAGCAGAACCAAACTGACGTACGTCTCTGATGTTGGCTTCACCGACGCCGGCTCCAACGACCGCAACATCTCCGCCGAGTAAATGAACCCGTCCCACAGCAAGCGCTACCTCAACGTGCGCAGCTTCCCGGGCGCCAAGCGCAGCTGCTACACCATTGGGTCCCTGACGCCGAGGTCCAAGTATCTCTTCCGAGCCACGTTCATGTACGGCAACTACGACGGGCTCAGCAAGGTCCCGGTGGTGTTCGACCTCTACCTCGGCGTCAACTTCTGGAAGACGGTGAACGTCACGGAGCCCGACCATGCGGTGCTCGCCGAGGTGATCGCCGTCGTCCCAGTCCCAGAGGACTCGGTGCAGGTTTGCCTGGTCAACATTGGCTCTGGGACGCCGTTCATCTCCGGGCTGGAAGTGAGGCCTGTGAAGAGCACGCTGTACACGCAAGCGAGCGCGACGCAGGGGCTGGTCCTGAACGACAGGGGCGACTTCGGGCAGAGCGAGCTCGCCGTGATCAGGTACCCGGACGATCCCTACGACCGCGTGTGGTTGTCGTGGAGCTACCCGTTGGAGTGGTCGGAGATCTCAACGGCGGCGCCCGTGAAGGGCGTCGTTGGCAGCGGCTTCGAGTTGCCGTCCGCCGTGATGCAGACTGCCATCGTGCCCCTCCTCAACGCCTCCGTCGAGAGCATCGACTTCTCGTGGGACGCCGAGCCTAACCACGTGTACCCCGACCCCGGGTAATGGATGCCTTCTATATATTCATTCAGGACTGACTATATATGTGCGTATATTTATTTATTTGCCGAGTTCTTGTAATTTCTTCTACAGCTACATTTGTATGCTGCACATCGCGGAGCTTCAACGCCTGGACCGCAACTCGCCAGTTCGACGTAACAATCAATGGCGTCCCTTGGGCTGAAGCATACAAGCCCGTGTACCTTACATCCGATACATTGTACAGCAGTGGGCTGCATCGGGGTTCCAGAAGGTACAACATCTCAATAAAAGCCACAGCGAACTCGACGCTGCCGCCAATTGTCAACGCTTTCGAGGTTTACAGCGTCATCTCCACAGCCAACGTAGCCACGGATGTTCAGGATGGTAAGTGAAGTTTCCTGTAGTGATGTTGTTTTGACTATTGATAGTGACCTTTGGTGAGTAGCAGCTGTAGAACATGGCCTAACTGCTACTGTCTACCTGTCGGTCTGTCTGTCTTGCATTGTTACTGGAAAAAAAACAACATATAGTTGCTGCCATTATGGAAATAAAGGCCAATTATCAGGTGAAGAAGGACTGGATGGGAGACCCCTGCGTTCCCAAGACACTTTCGTGGGATGGATTGAGCTGCAGCTATGCCATTTCCAGTGCTCCAAGAATCGAATCAGTGTAAGTTCGACTTTGCAGGAGAAAAGAGTCAAAATTATATGTTGGTAACATACCACAGTCGTGTGAACTATGACACATCTGAACTTTTGGATGTTTATACACAGAAACCTTTCATTTAGCGGGTTAAGCGGAGATGTATCATTTTACTTTGCCAAACTCAAAGCACTCAAGTATTTGTAAGTACAAGTTTTCAGTCACGTTAATTCTGCTGTGAATTTTAGTCAGTAAAGATAATTGCGCTTCTACTATTATGGCTGTGTGGATTTTTAGTGTGTAGGTAAGGTTTTCAGGCCAGCTTTCCCTTGTAAACTAGGCCAATTTTATTCTTTTTAATTGAAAGGCAGAGTTCCTGCTATTATTTCAAAAAAAATTGTGCTTCTGAATTCTGATATATTTTCACGGATTTATCAAACAATAAGTTGGCGGGCTCAATTCCTGATGTCCTTTCACAGCTGCCATCTCTCAGGGTTATGTGAGTTATTCTGATCCATGATGACTTTCATGTTTAGAGTTCAGCTATAAACAATTATTGCTAATACTAATCTGATCATTATACACTGCTGCAAAAACAATTTTCAGTCTGGTCCCTTTTTTCCAGAGAGATGGTTATAATTCTAGTTGCCTCCTAAAAATGGCTGTAGAGGCATTCAGCTAATGGACCGTCCACCAATCTCCCCTAGAAACAAAGGCATTTTAAGTGGTGCTCGGTGTTACCAAGCATCCGTAGAAACAATTTCCAGAGATGTTTGTTTAGGTGGTCCATCTTTATAAATAGTTGCCACGCTAAATGAATTTAAAACTCTTTGAACTAAAGTTGGATGAAGACATACTTTATACCAAAGTTTTAGAGCTTGGTGAAATCTAAAATTTATAATTGGTAAGTTATTTATTTGATATTGTTTAGGGCCTAAATATGTATTTTATTTTATTTATTTATCAATTTTTTCAAATGATCTCAAATGGAGACATGCTCTGCACCAAAATATTAGTATTTTACAAGATTTAAAACTTTGTTATTGAACTTTTCCGTTTGAGATCATTACGTCCCCAATTATTTTTGAGGGGCTCGGTGGGGGAAAACCCCCTACCTATTTTTTTTAATATATAAAAGAGGATACAAAAAGGCTTCAAACAATTTGCACGAGCTGTGCTTAAACTAGAGCTTGCAAAGCTCAAAAAGAAAAAGCAGTAGAACTTAGGCTATATTCTCTAACCACAAATTCAAGGCGTCCTCACGGCTAGGTTTAGCTTTGATGCAAATCGAGCTAATTTCATCTTTCAGGTGCTGCTTCCATAAGGTAAGATTGCAATCTTTGCCATCGAAAATCAGTCCATTTCTAGAGCACCAGATGCACCAGACTGCTGTGATGAAAACTTTTCTAAATATGGTGTTGCCAAAGTTTGTTCTTGCTTCAATTACGTCCCCAATTATAATGATCACCAATTGTTTATCGATGTATGATGTAGAGAAGTAACAGTTCATACATTTGATAAATATCAGAGCTAAAAAATATCACTTTCAATATCCCCGGAGACTTTCGTATGTGCTTTTCAGACATTGACAAATGACATCAATACATTTTCAGAGATTTGACAGGCAACCAGCTCAACGGGTCAATCCCGCCAGACCTTCTCAAAAGAATTCAAGATGGCTCACTGTCACTGAGGTTAATGTCCATCATATTATCTATTGTTTCTCTAACTTCTAAACCCTTCGTGTCTGCTTCTGACCTTGTACTCCAAAAAAAAGTTTTGAATTGCTAATTCTTTGCTCATTGTTCCATTTAATAGGTATGGTAACAATCCGAATCTTTGCAGCAACGGCAATTCTTGTCAGTCCGCAAAGAACAAAAACAACTCAATGCTAGCCGTCTACATTGCTGTTCCATTAGTGGTGTTTGTGGTGGTAGGAACACTATCACTACTGTTTTTCTTCATCCGAGGTAAGAAAGTTAATTAACGCTGGCATTAACGCACGTAAATCCTGTGTGCATCTATAATAATAAAGAGCAAGCAATAATAATGTCATCGAATGGTAATGGTTCTGTTCTTGCTACTTGAACTATCAGTAACGGAAAGTGTGGAGCCAGGCAACAGCCTGAACCGTAGGTTCACGTACAAGGAAGTGAAGGCCATGACGAACAACTTCCAGCGGGAGCTCGGCAAGGGAGGTTTTGGAAAAGTCTATGATGGCTTCTTGAAAGATGGTACTCATGTGGCAGTGAAGCTTCTGTCTGAATGTTCCAAGCAAGGTGTTGGAGAGTTCCTGACAGAGGTAATACATATACATGCTTTACCAAGTCTAACTGATACACCAATATGATGTTATTTCCTGGAAGAAGTAAGTTTGCAAATAACTTTGGAGGTCTTAGTAAATTATTTCTTGTTGTTCAGGCTGAGACCTTAACAAAGATCCACCACAAGAATATTGTCTCCTTGATCGGTTACTGCAAGGATGGTGGGTACATGGCGCTTGTCTACGAGTACATGTCAGGAGGAACCCTGGAAACCAAACTAAGAGGTGCGCAGTTCCATCTGTAGTAGTAGCATCTCAATAAATTTCCCTCTGAGGCTATTCTGCTTATGAACTTTCTTCAGGGAGCGACGATGGCAGCACAGGGTCATTAAGCTGGAAGCAAAGACTGCGTATTGCACTGGATTCCGCGCAAGGTCGTACATCTCTTGTGCATAGTTGATACATCATGTAAAATTGCAAGCTGTTGTGGTTATTAATTGTCTGACGATTGATCCCCATGTACTTGCAGGACTTGAGTATCTTCACAAATCTTGCAGCAAGCGTCTCATCCATAGGGACGTGAAGAGCTCAAACATCCTTCTGACTGACAATCTTGAGGCTAAGATCGCCGATTTTGGCCTGCTGAAAGCTTTCCAACGTGATGAGGACACCCATGTATCCAGAACAAGGGTGGTTGGCACGAGCGGCTACTTTGCTCCTGAGTACACATGCTTACTCCACCTCTTCCCTCTTTTTTATTTTTTTAAATCATCAAGAGAATTGCTGAGAAAGTTTATTAGAAAGAAAGCAAAAAAAAAATCTTTACAAATAAAAACACACCACACCACACACTACAAAGAATAAAAAATTGGCACTGCTACACCCAAAACACTCATACACAACCAATTCTCAGACAATTTTCAATACACATTTCCAATAATGTTTGTATTTGTATATGTAACTTAGACAATTTTCAGTACAAACATCATTGGAAATGTATGTAGATATAACTCAGACATTTTTCTTTGATTGTATGAACAGGTATTTTGAAGCTCAGCATCTCACGGAGAAGTGTGACGTGTACAGCTTCGGCGTCGTCCTATTGGAGGTGATCACAGGCAAGCCGGCAATCATGAAGTGCCCACAGCCCACTAACATCAACATCGTCACCTGGGTGCGGCAGCGCCTCAATCAACAAAACATCGAGGATGTTGTGGACGCACGCATACAAGATGGCTACGATGTCAACGTTGCATGGAAGGCCGTTGACGTCGCCCTCAAGTGTACTGAACGTGCTCCTGAACAACGGCCCACCATAACCGGCGTGGTGACTCAGCTGCAAGAGTCCCTCATGCTAGAGGATGACAACGGCGGGAGAGGCGCCATATAGACGGTATCACGTTTTTGATGGAGTATGTAAATTTTGGAAGTTCGCCAACAACAGCTACGGATCCTCACTCTACCGAAAGGATTTGTTTCCATCTTGTTTGAATATTTGAAATTACTGCTAATATTTCAAGTTAGAATAATGTTGTTGTTTTTTTTGTCACGCAACGTGGAAGCAACAGATTCTTGGGAAGCACACAGTTCCTCTAGGTCTCTTCCTACACAGCAAACAAGTATACCCGCTCCTGGGAACTTTTAGGCAGGGTGTACCAGAACTAGAAAGCAGATGCACATTCAGCTAAAACAGAAAGATCTGCCAAGTTTGATGTAATATTGTACAAAATTTACGGTGCCAAAAGAAAAGGCACAGTAGTACAGATAGGTGAAGATCAGATAGATCATCTGCCGACTGCATATTAACTCATATTCTGCAGCAAATAGATAACTGTAAAAATCCAGGAAGTAGCATCAGAGCACAGCATATGCACTGCCGTGTTTCTTTATTATACACGCGTGCTAACAGGGTCATATCCACGTGTCCCTCTACACAAGGCATATGCATTGCAAGGCCAAGCTGCCCTGACACCAGAGCTCAGAACGATAGTTGTAGTTTCTGTACACAATTGTGATGCACCAGCAATCACTAGATCTCTCCATTCGAGGAACACGACGAAGATTGATCGAAAGACCTCGCCACGCGAGAGCTGGCACCCGTTGGCAGTGGTGGCCTGTTTGCCAGCCTATCTGCCTCACTCGCTTCATCGATATCCTTCTGACTCAGGAAACTTGGCTGGTTGGTGGACGATAGAAGCCTTGCCCACATCCTGTCCGTGACTTTAACCTTGTTCCTTGTGGATGTCACCCTCTGCCATCAAAACAAAAGTTTGGTGCTCATAATTAGTGTGCAGAATCACTAATGCAACATTTTCAAATTGGACTAATTATGTTTCAGAATATGGTTCACGCACGGCTCCTGCCGATTTTAGGCAGGATGTAACACAAGTACAGAACTATAGCAGATGTCACGAACATCCGGTCAACTAGCAGAAAAATAGCCTGTGAGAGGTTACTACTCACATAGAAAGGTATATAGGTATGTCTTCCATTGACCATTCCAACAGTGAAGCTATACCCCGCCATTGCGCCATGGATAGCACTGTGAGCTAGAAGCGTACAGTAGACATTGTCTGATGCATTGCTTGGAATAGCACGGATCATGTATGTAGGATCTGCCAATTCAGATGGAATATTGTCACAATCCAATCTAGAAATGTGTTACAACTATATCAATCAAGAGAAAAAAAATAAGAGTTAGAAATGGCTACCTATGTATTTAATCGTCATCTCCATCTTTTTGCTTTTGAAGTAGTCCTACAAGGAATTAGCACAAGGTCTATTAACCAAAACTTTCAAGAACCACATTATAGTACAGTGGAGTCATTTAGTTCCTTTGCTATACCCGAGACAGTGAATACCAAAATTACAAGATAAGGGAACTGGCTCAGATCCAGCAGCAAGAAATATTTTAGTTATATACCTTTATCTTGTGAGTCAACCAAAGACCAATATCAAGAAGCAGCTTATTTCCAGATGCATCTTGTTGATCTGATGTGGCTATACTTTGGGCAATGAGATCCTGCCCTGCTCCCTCAGCGACAACAATAACCATGTGCTTGTTCTCTTTCAGCCTCTTTTCTACATATTGAAGCAATCCACCCTCTCCGTCCAGATAAAATGGGGACTCTGGAATCAAACAGCAGTCCTGTCGAAATTGGGAAATCAAAATTCTAACACTGATGTTTGGAAAAAAAAAAACTCCAGCAAGAGAGCAGTAATATAAAAGAATGGATAACAGCAGAAAATAACATCTGCAGATAAAGATGTCATCAACTTACCACATCTCGACTAGCAAGAGTAGCATACATCGCAATGAACCCTGCAACAGTAAGACAACATAAGAGAGGAGCAGAAAGTGAAAGAAGATAAGCTGGTAAAGTCAAGATGCCTGAAGCAAACAAAAAAAGAAGGTTCTTTGCTCTGAATTGAGAATAGAAATGTGCTATCCGAACTAAGAGTGCCTGGTCAGTATTTATGATAATTATGTTTTTTCTTCTTTCATTGCAAGTATGATAGGCACTTTCAGCAACTCGAGGCACTTAGATATCATTAAAATTACTATGCAAAGATATAGCATGCATCTCTATGGAATCTGTTAGAATACTAACCACTATAACGACCCATCAGTTTTACTAAACCTATTCCATTCTCAGCACTGCAAGCTTCCACGTGAGCTGAATCAATGGCACGCTGGGCCTCTTCCACAGCCGTATCAAAACCAAAAGACTTGTCGATGATCTAAAAATCAAGAGATTTGCGTGTCACATTCACATATGAGTGGCCATATTAATAGGGTATGTAGAGAACGCTTTTGCATAGAAAGTAAACATATCTTGCAGAACGTTACCGCAATGTCATTATCTATTGTCTTTGGAACTCCAGCGACAGAAACTTTGAGGCCACGTTTCCGTATTTCCTGCCAATAATTTGTAGGTGATGAAATAGTCAAATATGGTAAATAATACAGTAAAATTGACTATTCCTGCTACTGAACATATAGGTAGACCATGTTGTTTATAGAGTAGAACATGTCAAAGAAATCAAAGTTACTATATTTTTATTACTACAATGCAATTCTTCTGAGCTTATGCTGGAAAACAAACGTCATAAGGACCGCATGCCCAGTGATAACCACCTTGAAGATCTCATATGCTCCCTTCTGAGTTCCATCTCCTCCAATGATATACACCTGGATAAGGTGTTCTAGTATGTCAGTCAACTCTTCAAATCAGAAGAGTTATGTCAACAGGTGCAATATTTGCAATCATATTTACCTGATTAATTCCACGATCTTGAATATTGTCGACAATCTTTTTTGTATCATGGCCACCTCGTGATGTTCCTAGAACTGTACCACCCCTTTTGTGGATGTCATTGACGCTCTTCGGTGTCAGGGGAAGGTAGTTGCTAGAATAGAAGCCCTTGTATCCATTCTGTATGAACATGTTAAGATAATATTAAAATATAGGATAATAAAAAATGATTACCCTACTGGTCAGCATAATATTGATTCTTGTTACTAAATAATTAAATACCTAGTACATTTGACTAAAAACAACAAAAATCGGTCTAAATATCAACCCTTCTTTCTTTGTTGCTTAAAAAATGGGAACAAATCTTCTTTTCTCCCTTAATTGATACATCAGCCTCAGCCTCCCTGATGCGAAACCGGACCAAATGCTTATTACATGTAATGCACGGCTATCCAACCGCGCAGGGCCCCCAAATTCACCAAGCACCCTAGGTATACTTCATAGCTGCGCTTCGTTTTATCCACTGCAGTCAATTTTGTCCTGGAACAGAATTTATGGATGGCCTCGTTTCCATATTGGCAATCGATTAGCTCCTCTCTCTACAGAGATTATAGTGTAAATGTGCAGTTTACATTGTAACTAGTTCAATATTATAACGGAGCTGCGGAGTACATTATAATTTTGACAATTAAATTGTTTCGTTCAAAAATGATCTGAAATTTTGTACACGACGCACTAAAACAAGATGATATACATAATAAGATGTGATAAGAATCTGCGTAAGCTAACCTTTACTGAACAGCAGCAAATTATAGAGAGAAGGATTTAAGCTTCTATGAGATACAAAATTTATTTAAAAATATATTGGAGCTTTACCGCCTGTGACCAAGAGGTCCAGGGTTCAAGCCCCAGCCTCTGCACATTTGTGCAGGGATGGCTGCTGGCTATTTTCCCTTCCCCAGACCCCGCAGTGCGGGAGCCTACGGCACTGGGTACGCCCTTATTGGAGTGATATATGACCATTAACAAGAGGATATACCTGTATACCAAAAATGCTGCTGACATTGTACATGTGTGACAAGCCACACACCAGTTCCCTGATAACAGTGTTAAGCCCAGGGCACAGGCCTCCACAAGTTACAATGCAGGCCTTCACTTCATCGGTGCCAAAATAAATCTAAAATGGTTCAAGTCCAAAGGTTTCTGTCAGCCTA
The DNA here is from genome assembly GCA_023333625.1 of Bothriochloa decipiens. NCBI lineage: Eukaryota > Viridiplantae > Streptophyta > Magnoliopsida > Poales > Poaceae > Bothriochloa > Bothriochloa decipiens. The sequence goes on along the minus strand of CM041639.1, from coordinate 41,290,530 downwards.
GAAACGAGCGATGAGTTCCTGCAAGTAAAAGAGGTGGCTAGAGTATCCTACCCTCTGCCGAGGCCCAGCACGACGGAAGTGAACACCACGCCGGCTGTTCTTCTGAACAACAACCTGTAACAACAGCAGATATAGCCGCTTGTAAATTCACCATTGACAACAATATCTGAATGCAAAGTATCAACTAAACTTTCTTTTCACCTTTTGAGGTACAGTGTCATCTTCATTGACGAAATACTGCCTGGTATGATAAGACAAAAAATTCCAGGTTAACATATTGCACAGCAACACATGCATAGAAATCGATCAAACGAACTGGAAGCGGTCAAGCAATGTATAAGCAATTCAAGCCATACTTGACAGTTGAATAGGCCGGATGATCCTGTAGTGGATTAGGATAAGTCTGCCAAGAAGAAGAAACAGCAAATCATCAACTCGACCATCATAGTTTCCCTTAGTATTCTGATGTCAACTTAAGTTCAACATGCATCAACAGAAGTAGGCAAACGTCAACAATAGAGTACTCCACATTTTACTACCAACTTCCATTTTGGTTGAGTGGTAACAGTTTTTAGCAGGAAGCACGAACAAGACAAGAGTTCTACCTTACTTCCCGCATGAAACATAATATCCCAGCTAACGAATCGGGCAAGGATCCACATGATACACATCAGTACAAGGATTCATTAGCTAAATCTAGCCCATCTTTAAACAGGGCCCCCATCACGCTCAAAGGCTACACCATCCCCGTAACAGAAATTCCAACTGACAAAATGCCAAAATATGTCAAGCAATCGCCCCAAAATCAGTTACTCCTACTCGCCACAACAATCACTTCATAGCTACAGAATTACACAAGCGTACTGCACACAGACCATCAGCAGGCCGGGGCGCGACCTCCGTACAAAGGCGCAGCACCCCAACCCAAAAATTCAACAGAGACAGACAGGGCGGCGGGAGGCAGGGGGCGGGGATGGGTTTCCGGCGCTCACTCACCGGGATTTCGGGGAGGTAGTCGGTGAAGTGCGGCACGTCGTCGAGGACGTATCCGTAGTCGCCCTCGGAGATCTTGACGTAGGCGGCGTCCGCGACGCTGACGGAGGAGGCGTTGCTGAGCGCGCGGAGGTTCGGGTACGAGTCGCGTGAGATCCGCACGCACGTGGCCGAGAACGGCAGCGCCGCCGCCGCCGCAGGCTTGGGCGGCAGCGCCGCGGGGCGGTGGCGGTGCCCGCGCTCGTCGCCGTCGTCGTCGTCGCGCCCCAGCTCCTCCCGCTCCTCCTCCTCCTCCTCCGCCACCGCCACCGCCGCCGCCTGGTTGTGGTTCTCGTCGGCGTCGTCCGGCGGCAGGATGATGTGCGACGCCATCGTTGGGAGCGAAGCGATCGGGACACCGGAAACGGGACGGGAGCCTGGCCTTTGGCTTTGGGTGTGTCGCGCTCGCGGGGGATGGCCCGAGGTTTAGCCGCTCGAGTTTTCCGCTTTGCTGCACTGAAGCAGAAGCCGACGAGGCGGTCGCGCCTCCGGTCCGGTGTGTTTAATAATGACGAGGCGTGGAAGAGAGACATGGGTCAGTCGTCGGCAGGTGGCTTTGATGCGGCGCGCGTGCGTGGTTTTGCGGCTTCGCAGCCAGTTTGGCGCTGCCCGCGGCGGATACGTGGAGTTGCGTCGCGGTTTTGGCGACAGTCACGGGGCCAAGCGTCCGCCGTCCGGTCCGGGGATTCCTCGCTACTGCAGCCAGACGATGCGCGCCGTTGCGTGTTTTGCCTGTTTGCGTTCGCACTTCGCAGGCTCGCAAGTCGTAACGATTTGTGTCGTCCTGCAGGCTGCAATCAAAGGCAAATTGGGCCGGCCGGCTGGTTGTCCCACAGCCGTTGCGCTGCGGTCGCTGGTTTCAGGATCGGGATGTGGTGGGTCCGTATGCCGCGCCGCCGCCACGCTACGCACAAGCCGGCAAGGGGGGTCGGTCAATTCCCTGCGTCGCTATCCAAAGTTCCTTGTGCCGCAGGAAATGGCGCAGCGGAATCATCGGAAGCGCTGGTGCGGCCTCGTACGCGTGGCTTTGGCGAAAACGGCGTGCCAGGACCGGGAACTGGAATTTAGAAACTTCTATTCTTTCGACATTGAAATAGCGGAACTTGTGGACCAATATACGGAGGATATATATAGTAAACATGGGGCTGCCCTTCCAAGAGGTGAGAAAACAATTATACTCTCTCCATCCTAGAATTTCTAACATCAACTGAATTGGGATAGAGGGAGTATTTGTATTAGCTATATGTTAAAAAAATATAATGGATTGTTGATATAAGGATACAAATGTCACGCTTGATATAAAGATACCGGTATTGTGATATTCAGACCCATTTGACCAACAAGTACTGTAATGTTAGCAGTACAAAAGTCACCACGTTTAGTGTAACAAAATAAATAGCTATAATAAGATTGTAAAGATAAATACTGAGATACAAATCAGCTGTGTGTAAAAACTGGAGAATATATAATAAATTATTACTTCTTCCGTTTTAAATTATAGTTCATTTTGATTTTTTTTGTGCATATATTTTTCTATGTATCTAGACAAATAATATGTCTAGATAGATAGCAAAATAGATGCATCAAAAAAGTCAAAACGAACTATAATTTAGAACGGAGGAAGTACATTTACAGTGAAATTTATTGCGTCACAAAATTTACATGCTTCATCACAAACTGCAGTGATAGTACTGCTACATGGCGTCCCTTCTGCCGCCGCCATCCTCGAGCACGAGGCACTCTTGCAGCTGAGCGACCACGCCGGTCATGGTGGGCCGTTGCTCGGGACCACGCTCAGTACACTTGAGGGCGATGTCAACGGCCTTCCATACAACGTTGACATCGTAACCATCTTGTTGTATGCGTGGGTCCACCACATCCTCGATGTTTTGCCGATTGAGGCACTGCCGCACCCACGTGATGATGTTAGTAGGCTCTGGGCACTTCAGGATTGCTGGCTTGACTGTGATTATCTCTAGTAGCACCATGCCAAAGCTGTACATGTCACACTTCTCTGTGAGATGACGAGCTTTAAAGTATCTGTTTATACAATCAAAGGACATTGTCTGAGTTACATCTACATAGATCTTTAGAAATATGAACCGGCAAAGAAAAGCACTAGTGCTATATATGTACTCTTAAATCATTTTTCTCATCTTTACGTAACATTTTAAAGCATATTACTCTACATGGTACTACATCCGTCCAAAATTATAAGTCAAAAAAATTTCAAGTTTAAAATATATATTAAAATAAAAATATTATGATACCAAAAAAATATTATTAGATTCTCTATTAATTATATTTTGATAGTAATACCTATTTGTAAGTTTCTCTCCAGAATACCTATTTGTAATTCTTTCTATAATTCTAGTCAAACTTAAGATTCTTTGACTTGGACATTGTCTGAATTACATCTACATAGATCTTTAGAAATATGAACCGACAAAGAAAAGCACTAGTGCTATATATGTACTCTTAAATCATTTTTTTCATCTTTGCGTAACATTTCAAAGCATATTACTCTACATGGTACTACCTCCGTCCAAAATTATAAGTCAAAAAAAATTTGAAGTTTAAAATATGTATTAAAATAAAAATATTATGATACCAAAAAATATTATTAGATTCTTTATTAATTATATTTTAATAGTAATACCTATTTGTAAGTTTCTCTTCAGAATACCTATTTGTAATTCTTTCTATAATTCTAGTCAAACTTAAGATTCTTTGACTAAATAAAATTACCTATAAATTTAGGGACAGAGGCAGTAGAAACAACTTATTAGAGGGAAGAGGTGGAGTGTAAGCATATGTACTCAGGAGCAAAGTAGCCTTGCGTGCCAACCACCCTTGTATTGGATACATGGGTGTCCTCATCACGATGGAAAGCCTTTAGCAGGCCAAAATCCGCGATCTTAGCCTCAAGATTATCATTCAATAGGATGTTTGACGTCTTCACGTCCCTATGGATGAGACGTTTGGTGCACGATTTGTGAAGATACTCAAGCCCTGCGAGTACATGGGATCTATCGTTAGACAACTAGCACATCATGTGACATTGCATGATCTATGTACAAGATATATCTATGACCTTGCGCGGAATCCAGTGCAATACGAAGCCTTTGCTTCCAGGTTAATGATCCAGTGCTGCCATCGTCGCTCCCTGAAGAAGTTCATAGAATAGCTTCAGGTCTTATTTGGATGCAGTTGAATTTGCACCAATCCATATGTATTAGGGTGGAATGGAGTGGAATTTGAACTAAATTCCACGCCAACATTTATGGACTCAGGTGATCCGACAACATCCAAACAATACCTCAGAGGAAAATTTATTAAGATGCTACTACTATAGATGGAATAGCGCACCTCTTAATTTGGTTTCCAGGGTTCCTCCTGACATGTACTCGTAGACAAGCGCCATGTACCCACTATCTTTGCAGTAACCGATCAAGGAGACAATATTCTTGTGGTGAATCTTTGTTAAGGTCTCAGCCTGAGCAACAAGAAGTAATTTATTACTAGGACCTCCCAGACCTCCCAATTTATCTAACAAACTTCATTATTGGTGCATCAATTAGACTTGGTAAAGCATGTTACCTCTGTCAGGAACTCTCCAAAACCTTGCTTGGAACATTCAGACAGCAGCTTCACTGCCACATGAGTACCATCTTCCAAGACTCCATCGTAGACTTTTCCGAAGCCTCCCTTGCCGAGCTCCCGCTGGAAGTTGTTCGTCATGGCCTTCACTTCGTTGTACGTGAACCTACGGTTCTTCATATTCAGGCTGTTCCTGCCTGGCTCCACACTGCCTTTTACTGATAGTTCAAGTAGCAAGAACGGCTCCACATTATCATTGCTTGCACTTATTAAAGATGCACAGTGTCGACTTTCTTACCTCGCATGAAGAAAAAACAGTAGTGCTAGTGTTCCTACCACCACAAACACCACTACTGGAACAGCAATGTAGACGGCTAGCATTGAGTTGTTTTTCTTCTTTGCAGACTGACAAGAATTGCTGTTGCTCCAAAGATTTGGATTATCACCATACCTATTAAATGGAACAATGAGCAAACAGTAAGCAATTCGATACTTTTTTTTTTGGAGTAAATGGTCAGAACCAGACACAAACTTTATTTTGGTTAAGAAGAGAACTTTATTTTGTGTTAAGAAGAAGTTAGAAAAGAACAGACAATACGATGGATATTAACCTCAGTGATAGTGAGCCATCTTGAATTCTTTTGAGAAGCCCGGGAGGGATTGATCCGTTGAGCCGGTTGCCTGTCAAGTCTCTGAAAATGTATTGATGTCATTTGTCAATGTCTCAAGAGCAGAGATGAAAAATGCCTTTAGATCAGATTAGTATTAGAGATTGTTTGTAGGTAAACTCAAAGATATGAAAGTCATCATGAAGCAGAATAACTCACATAACCATGAGAGATGGCAGCTGCGAAAGGACATCAGGAATTGAGCCCTCCAACTTATTGTGTGATAAATCCCTGAAAGTATATCATAATTCAGAAGCATAAAAATTATCTTCACTGACTAAAATTCACTGCAGAATTAACGTGACTGAAAACATATACTTACAAATACTTGAGTGCTTTGAGTTTGGCAAAGTAAAGTGATACATCTCCGCTCAACCCGCTGAATGAAAGGTTTCTGTGTAAACGTCCAAAAGTTCAGAATGTCATAATTCAGACGACTGTGGTGTTACCTACATAATTGGACTCTTTTCAATTCGAAGTTACACTGATTCGATTCTTGGAGGACTGGAAATGGCATAGCTACAGCTCAATCCATCCCACGAAAGTGTCTTGGGAACGCAGGGATCACCCATCCAGTCCTTCTTCACCTGGTAATTGGCCTTGATTGCCACAATGGCAGCAACTGTATATCGTTTTTTTTCAGTAACACAATGAAAGATAGACAGAAGCAGCAGTTATCAGGCCATATTCTACAGCTGCTACTCATCAGAGTTCACTAGAAATAGACATCACTACAAGGTATTTCACTTACCATCATGAACATCTGTGGCTACGTTGGCTGTGGAGATGACGCTGTAAACCTCGAAGGCGTTGACAATAGGCGGCAGCGTAGAGTTCGCTGTGGCTTTTATTGAGATGTTGTAGCTGCTGGAACCCCGGTGCAGCGCACCGCTGTACATTGTATCGGTTGTAAGGTACAGGGGCCTGTATGCTTCAGCCCATGGAACGCCATTGATTGTTACGTCGAACTGGCGAGTGGCGTTGCGGTCCAGGCGTTGAAGCTCCGCGAAGTGCAGCATACAAATGTAGCTGTAGAAGAAATTGCAAGAACTCGGGAAATAAATAAATATACGTACATAGTCAGTCCTGAAAGAATACATAGAAGACATTGCTGGTCCATTACCCGGGGTCGGGATACACGTGGTTAGGCTCGGCGTCCCACGAGAAGTCCATGCTCTTGACTGAGGCGTTGAGCAGGGGCACGATGGCAGTCTGCATCACGGCGGACGGCACCTCCAAGAAGCTGCCAACGACGCCCCTCACGGCCTTTGCCGTCGAGATCTCCAACCACTCCAGAGGGTAGCTCGACGGCAACCACACGCGGTCGTACGGATCGTCTGGGTACCTGATCACGGCGAACTCACTTGGCCCGAAGTCGCGCCTGTCGTTCAGGACCAGCGCCTGCGTCGCGTTCGCTTGCGGGTAGAGCGTGCTCTTCATCGGCCTCACGGACAGCCCGGAGATGAACGGCGTCCCGGAGCCAGTGTTGACCAGGCAAACCTGCACCGAGTCCTCTGGCTCTGGGACGACGGTGATCACCTCCGCGATCTCCGCAATGTCGGCGGCGGTGACGTTCACCGTCTGCCAGAAGTTGACGCCGAGGTGGAGGTCGAACACCACCGGGAGCTTGCGGAGCCCGTCGTAGTTGCCGTACATGAACGTGGCTCGGAAGAGGTACTTGGACCCCGGCGTTAGGGACCCAATGGTGTAGCAGCTGCGCGCGGCGCCCGGGAAGCTGCGGACGGTGAGGTAGCTCTTGCTGTAGGCCGGGTTGATGTACTCGGCCGACATGTTGCGGTTCGAGCCGGCGTCGGTGAAGCCAACATCCGAGACGTACGTCAGTTTGGTTCTGCTGTCCACGTAGCTGCTGTTTCCGGGAGGCCGCAGTCTATGCTTATGAATCCAGCTGGGGGACAGACATCTACAATGAGTATCAACGGAACATCTAGCTGTTAGAGCGACCGAGATCTGAGCTCAATACCTGTGCTAGGCGGCGAGTTCTCGCCATGAACTCGAAGTAATCCGGCAGTGGCGACGATAAGGACGGGCAGGAGTAGCCGCCACGGCCGTGCCACCATTGCTCTCCGCGTTGAGCTCCCCATTGCACTAGGTCAGCACATGCAACTCTTCCCTATCATCGATGCAAAGCCACTAACATGCGACAAGATATATAATAACTTTAAGCTACCATATATAAACTATTCCACTAAGGGCTTTTTTTTAAGAGCAGTCATATGTCTGTATTTCATTAGAGGACAGCTTTGGTCAATAGACCTACAACATATTCGATAGTTGATAGTGGCAAGCAGCCATTGTCAAGACACACCGCAAAACACAAAACACAAACAGACAGCAATAATACATATGGGGGAAACCCCGCCTGAACACAGCAACCGACTATGCCTAGTAAAGAAAAATAAAACATCCGTGCAATGATCGCCAAGGTGGTGGCCAAACATCCCCAGCAACCAGGTAGCCGCTGTAGGGTAGAAACGACAACGACAACATTCACCAGCGACCAGGTAGTCGTTGCGAAGCGAACGACGGCGGCGACACCAAGCACTAGACAATCCATTGCGGGGATGAGCATGAGGCACACAAAGGCATAGACCGAGAGCTACTCCGATGAGTGGCAGGAGGTGGGTTGCAGTAGTGCTCTAGCGAGGCCTTCAGCAAGGAACGTGACATCCACAGACGCCAACAACGTCGGAAGCACTGGATAGGGTCTCTCGACCATAGCCTACTCGGATAGGAGCTTCGATGGCACCTTCAGGAAGGGACATGACGCTGGTCATGCCACTGTCGTCGGCCGGGCAAGCCGGACTAGGTTTTCACCTAACTATTGTAGTCCATCAAGGCAGGCCACCCACGGTACCCGCAACGGCTGCACGGACACCATGACCACAGCCTCCTCAACACCACCGGATCTAGCTGCCGGCACACCCCAAGCCAAGGCCACCGGTCACCAGCGACGAATGTGATGTCCGCGTGTGGCGATGCGAGTCAGCGGGTCGTGAAGGCCGCGGCCCACGCCACCCAGTCCAGCGGCAGCACAAGCACGACGCCCTCTGTGTGTGCTGTCCACAGGGACCAGCCATGCCCGCGGCGGGAGGCAACATGCCGGCGGGCGGCGGAGCCGGCCACCAGGCGGCGGATCCAGCCACCGGGCACCGGATCGGGTCATCGGACGATGGATCTAGGACCCCCAACGGGCGGCGGCGCATGGCGTCGCAGATCAACGAGGGAGGCGGCAGGACTGACCATCGGCAGGCGGCGCCGGCCCATTGGCGGACCATCCTCACCGGAAGAGCCCAGGGAGGTGTAGGCGGAGGGGAAGGGGGCTGGGAGTGGGGGGAAGGAGAGGGAGAGGGACGTGGAGGTTGCCTTTTTCGAGCCGCCGCAACCGCTCACCGGAGTGCGGCGGCGGCGGCCGAAGAGGTCGCCGGGAGGGGATGCAGCGGCGCTAGGGTTAGGGGTGCCCGCTCGAGCCACCCCAACGGGAGGGACGCGGGGGGAGGGGGATTTTCACTAAGGGCTTTAGAATTTCCTCCTTATACTTCAAAGCTAAAGCTCTAAACAAGTGGTCAATACACCAAAGTCCTTGCTACAACTCTAGCTATCTCTCTATCTCATTCCCAACTTGTGCCCACACGTCAGGAGACAACAAAAAAAAATCGGCTGCTTCTTCCTCGGTTCGTATGGGAATCGCGCGGCACTCGACGATCACGATGCTGGCGCAGCTGTTAGCCAGGGGTGGATGCACCGCCTAGCGAGGGAAAAATCACGAGCGATTCCTTGGAGTGGTGGAAAAAAAAGAACGAGCCGTTTTTTTTGCGTGTAACCAATGGCAATGGTGATAATTTCTCCCAACTCCACCAAACTTGGATTTAGTGGAGCACCTCCTAAGTTACTCCGCAAATTTGATGGATCTAGGGGTAGATCCACCGTTTTCGTGGATCAGAGTTACGGTGGAGTTTCAAGAACTACAAGTGTTTGATAAAAAAAATAGACAATAATGGTCTCAAAAAAATAGACAATAAGTTAAATAACCATATCAACCGATCAAAGGCAACTAAGGTTTAGTGCAGATTCACTACCCCCAGCTATCGCTCCGATCCTTCCTAGGTGCCATAGAGCCATAGAAAGACACTTCTACTGTAAGAAGCTATACAAATAAAACAAAAATGTGATTAAAAATAAGCTAGATGTTCTGACCAAGCTTCTGAGCTCTAATATAAATGAGTGACGCAAGGATTAAAAATTGTCATTTAGCTTCTAGTTTTAGTTTATTTTGGTCATAAACAGCTTAAAGGCTACCAATGCGTGGCTGGCCTGAGCTTTGGTTTAATGAAGAAGTTGTACAACTAGGCCTCTCCCCCCACCCCCACCCCCCAACACACACACATCCCATCATCACACACACAGCTGGCATTATCAATTCTTCTCTGCAGGGTTTATATTTCGAATTGATACATGCACGATAGATTGATAGTGTATACTCCCTCGGTCCTATAAAAAGTGTTATTGTCCCTTTTCAATAATTCAAACTTTGTTAACTTTGACTAAATATATATAAGACAATATCAATATTTATGGTGTATAATTAGTAACATTAGTTAAATTGTTGAACACATTTTCATAAGAAACTTACTTAGAGATATAAATATTACTAGTATTTTCTACAAATCTAACTTAAAAGAGTTTAACCAACACGAATCACATAGCAACTCAATATAAGATAATATATATATAAGATGAGGGAGTATATATATTAACCCTCTTGTTCCTAAGGTAAGGAAGCTCACTAATACTACGGTCTAGGGACACAGACACATGTAATCACTTCTGTGTAATTCCTGCTCTTCGAGATAAAGGACAAGAAAATTTGTGAAAAAAAAACTACATGCAAGCAACCCGGGGGGGGGGGCGCGCCGGCATTAAATGCATTGCTTCTTATTTCTGTCTTACACCTACAGATTTATGTATTTCATATGCCATCATTATCCGTCAATGGGCATAATTTATACTCCAGTTTCAACCTTACCAGCAGAGAGTGGTTATCACGTAGCCTCTCCCCAAACTCAATCATAAGGCTTCCCAGCGCAGATGTTCTGGATTGCCTAGTGGATCCTACAGGGCAAGTTGACTTCTGTAATGGTCTGGTTAACGACCATGTTACAACAACAATTTTGGTAGCAACCAAAAGTTGACTTCCTTAACGCGCGTGGACTTTCTTATTCTATCAGAAGGACCGTGGACTCCCTACGTACAAGTGGGACTGTGGGAGGAAAAAAAATCAGTAGAGATTGTTTTATAGGACAATCATATTGTGCACCTAGCATGAATTCATTCATGACAGAGTGTTGATGTGCATGCAACTAACGTACGGATCATTGCATAAATGAGCAAGGAATTGTTAGTGGGTAAATGAGCCAGTTGCATCCGTACCCGAGGACGACCGTGACACGTATATAGATCCAAGTCAAGTCAATGCCCCTGCTCATGTTCTCGGTTTGTTTTGTTGTCACTTGAAGTCAATGCCTTGCACATGTTCTCGTTGTCAAATCTCAGTTAGTTAGTTGTCACTTGCCATTTTGATACAGGTAGTGTTGGCAAGGTGCGGTGGGCGTTGGCAAGGAGGCACCGGTGGATTGAGTATAGGGCTGGCTATTTGGTTGATGGTTTCTGCAGCTGATAAGCCGACTGATGTTATTTGTTATAAAAAAAATATTATTTCATGGCTGATAAGCGATGATATGTGTTCATAGAAGTGCTGATGTGGTCTTTCATACGTAGTACTTCATTGCAGCAGCTAGCGTTTCGGAACAACCATCGACAGCAACAATGGCCGCAAGGTCGTGGTTGCTGCTTCTTTGCCTCGCTGCCGCCGCCCAGTGCGGCGTTCGTGCCCAGCCTGACAGCATCGGTAAAACGCTCAACCTCTCGCTGTTCATCCCCTATTCAGATCGTACTGCGTGCACGGATTGTGTCACAAACCCAAAACGACGCAAAGCAATGCAATGCACCTAGCTAGCAGCAAGCTTGCACGGCTAAATGATCCAATCTGTCTTGCAGGTTTCATCAACATAGACTGTGGCATGCCCGGGACGACGAGCAGCGTGGACGACACCACCAAGCTGTCATACGCCCCGGACGCCGGCTTCACTGACGCCGGCACCAACAGCAACATCTCGGCCGAGTACGTGACGCCGCAGCTCCCAAAGGGCTTCCACGACCTGCGCAGCTTCCCCGACGGGGAGCGCAACTGCTACACGCTGCGGTCCCTGACGGCCGGGCTCAAGTACCTCGTCCGCGCCTTCTTCATGTACGGCGACTACGACGGCCTCCGCCGGCCGCCCGTGTTCGAGGTCTACGTCGGCGTCAACTTCCTGAGCACGGTGAACGTGTCGGACGCGGGCGTCCTGGAGCAGCTGGAGGCCATCGTTGTCGTCCCGGACAGCTTCCTTCAGCTCTGCCTGGTGAACACTGGCGCCGGGACGCCGTTCATCTCCGCGCTGGAGCTCAGGCCTCTCAAGACAAACCTGTACCCGCAGGCCAACGCGACGCACGGACTGGCACTGGTCGGCAGGGTCAACTTCGGACCAACCAATGACTCGTACGCCACAATTGTCAGGTATCCGGATGATCCACACGACAGGCTATGGATCCCTTTAGTGGACGCCACCAACTGGACCGTGATATCGACGAAGAGCTGGGTGCAGAACATACAGGACGACCTGTTCGGGGAGCCGTCCAAGGTGATGCAGACAGCGATCACGCCGCGCAACGCCTCCAGGAACATCGAGCTGTGGTGGGAGCCTAGGCCGGGACCCAAGGACCCGACCCTGGGCTACATGGCCGTCCTGCATTTCTCCGAGCTGCAGGAACTGCCGCACGGCGGCGTGCGCCAGTTCGACATCAATATTAACGGCCGGAAATTCGACACTTTCACGACCCATACACTCTACGCCGAGGCCGCGTACAGCGTGAAACCCCTACTACCAGGCTACACACGGTACAACGTTTCTCTGAACGCCACCGCCAACTCGACGCTGCCGCCGATCATCAACGCCATGGAGGTGTTCTCGCTCTTCCCCACCACCAACGTTGGCACCGACTCCATTGACGGTGAGTGCACTCCTAGGCCCCAGCACATACATAGTTCACGGCATACTGAACTGAACTTGCGTGCAATGGACAGTTTCTGCCATCGCGGCGATCAAGGACAGGTATGGTGTGCGCAAGAACTGGATGGGTGACCCGTGCCTTCCCAAGACTCTTTCCTGGGATCGGTTGGCTTGCAGCTATGCCGTTTCCAGCCCTCCAAGAATCACAAGTTTGTAAGTAAATGAGATTACCATGAACCTGACTTATCTTCTTTCAGTGTGTATCGTCTTTCAGTGGACTGAATGGTCATATAACATCTTCTTCAAACAAAGTAAGCTTGTTGTGAAACTAAGCCACTGGATATTTTGTAGAAACATGTCCTTCAGTGGTCTGAATGGTGATATATCGTCTTCTTTAGCAAATCTCAAGGCTCTCCAATACCTGTAAGTGTGGAGATATAAATCTCATATATATATATATATATATATATATATATATATAACCTCTGTGCTTTCTTGGGCCAAAAAAACAGCAAAATATATAGACTAATCATTAATCATGTACGTTTTGCAGGGATCTGTCAAACAATAACTTGACGGGCTCAATTCCTGACGCCCTTTCAAAGTTATCTTCATTAGTACTACTGTAAGTCTGGGAACCTTTTCTCAAACTTAATCGATCTGATAATTCGCATTATTAATAGCATTTTCCATTTCTAGAGATTTGACAGGAAACCAACTCAGTGGAACAATCCCCTCTGGACTTCTCAAAAGAATTCAAGACGGCTCCCTGAATTTGAAGTGATTACCCATATTTTTTTTGTTTATTAGAAAATTTCTAACTCAGCTTACGCATGTATAAAATTTGAGTAAATTAATATCTTTATCTATATCATTGTTATAGGTACGGAAATAATCCGCACCTTTGCACCGATGGCAATTCATGCCTGGCTCTGAAGAGGAAGAACAAGCTAACGGCTGTCTACATTGTTATCCCAGTTGCTCTAGCTGTTGCAGTGGTACTACTGCTCCTTTGCTTCACCATCATAAGACGAAAAAAGCATGGTGAGGCTTAGACAGACGTCAAAAATAAATAAACTGGCCTACTTTCCCATCCCTGAATGCGTCTAATACTAGCTCTGCCATTGTTTGCTCATCATGAAGGATCGGTGGGCAGATATGAGAATCCACAAATTGAGCCGATAAACAACGCCAATGACGATGATCACAGCTCACTGCAACCAAGGAACCGTCAGTTCACCTACAAGCAATTGCAGATTATAACGAAGAACTTCCAGACTTTGCTCGGCAAGGGAGGCTTTGGTGACGTCTACGAGGGCTTCTTGGAGGATCGCACCCAGGTTGCGGTGAAGCTGCGGTCACAGACGACATCCGACAAATCAGACCAAGGTGTGAAGCAGTTCCTCGCCGAGGTAAATTTCTTCTCCAGATTGAAGTCGAAACTTGTTGCAATGAAGCTAGCAGTTTGATTATGTTAGTCATTGACCATCACTTCTGCAGGTTGAGATCTTAACACGGATTCATCACAGGAATCTCGTCTCCATGATTGGTTACTGCATGGACGGGGAGCACCTGGGACTTGTCTACGAGTACATGCCACATGGAACCTTGCAGCAACACATTGCAGGTGTGAAGTTGTTTAGCAATTCGTACCTTTTAAATTAATGAGTAACTTTTTCGAAGTCAAATATCTCTAGGCTCGACCAAATTTGCACGAAAATATATATACCAACATCTGTAACATACACATCCAATTAGTTACATCAAAACCATCATAAAATATATCTTGGTAGTGTATTTGATTAAATAAATATAAAAGAAGAATGACGTACAGTCTGAAACAGAGGGAACAACACCTAATCTACCAAAATGCTTATATATTGTTCTGAAATGGTTATTATTGTGTGCTCACTCGTTTGCAGGAAATGACGGAAGATACTTGACCTGGAGACAAAGGCTTCGGATCGCACTAGAATCAGCACAAGGTACCCACTTAAGGTCTTGTTTGGATGCGCATGTATTTATCTAAATCCACATGTGTTAAGTTGAATTGATGTAGAATTAAATCAAGTTTTATGTCAATCCACTCCAACACATATGGACTGAAGTGGATATACATGCATCCAAACAAGGCATAGCAAAACTATACATACGGTGTATTTGGTTCTGAAGTTGCTCACATATATCATGATTCTGGTGTCAGTATTCTTTTTGTTTGCGTGGAGTATACCAGTATGAAGTCACGCATAATGTGTACTGGTGGACTATTGCATCATTCCATTGCTTAAACCAAATATTCAAACAGCTCATGAATTTGCATGTCAATCTATCAGAGGTTTATTTTTTTTTCACTGATGATTAAGTTGATGTCCAGGGTTGGAATATCTACACAAGAGTTGCAGCCCGCCTCTCATTCACAGAGATGTGAAATTGGCCAACATCTTACTGAGTGCGAGACTAGAAGCCAAGGTTTCTGATTTTGGCTTGTCCAAGGCCTTCAATCATGATGACACTCATGTAGCAACTGCTACCATCGCTGGCACTCGAGGATATTTGGATCCAGAGTATGTCAATCCAATCCCCTTCAACAAAT
The DNA here is from genome assembly GCA_023333625.1 of Bothriochloa decipiens. Taxonomy (NCBI): domain Eukaryota; kingdom Viridiplantae; phylum Streptophyta; class Magnoliopsida; order Poales; family Poaceae; genus Bothriochloa; species Bothriochloa decipiens. The sequence goes on along the minus strand of CM041639.1, from coordinate 41,275,510 downwards.
TCTCTTGTTCTATCATTTTTTCCTCTTTTGCTTATAGACAACTCATTCATGAACCCAACATTTGTTCTATTATTTTGTTCCTATTTTGCTTTTAGATAATTCATTCATGAACCCAACATATAGGTACCTCCAAACAGGTAAACCGACATCAAAGAGTGATGTATATAGCTTTGGTGTGGTGCTGCTAGAGCTGGTCGCCGGGAGGCCAGCCAACACCAGCATCATCCAGTGGGCGAGACAGCGGCTAGCCCAGGGCAACATCGAGGCCCTGGTGGACCCTCGCATGCGTGGCGATCATGACATCAACAGCGTGTGGAAGGTCGCCGACGTCGCCCTCAGCTGTGCTGCAGAGGCGTCAGCGGAGAGGCCCACCATGACCGACGTTGTGGCGCAGCTCCAGGAGTGCCTCGAGCTGGAGAAGGGCCACACCAGCGGCGGCGACACGAGCGACCGCTTCTATACCGCCAACAGCAGAGGCAACCACGACTCCACCTACTACAATGCTTACGCCGCTGGAGGCGCTGGCGGCCAGTCCATCGACGGCAGCCTGGGCAGCACCTCATTTGAGATGGAGCGAAACTATGGCAGGGTGCCACCGTCAAGAATGGGCTCAGGACCTGCTGCAAGATGAGGCTGTGTTCCTTCGAATGCTACACAAATACGCATTACAAGACCAGCATAACATTTATGTAACGCCACTGTCTTTCTTGTGTTTTCACCTATCTCATGCTCAAGCTCAACATTTTATCTGGGACGGCCATTAATTATCATACAGTAAATACATACAGAGAATAGCTAATCTTATCGCAACAAAGTCACGCACGCGTGAGCACACTCTACCAGAATCGATGTTAACGGTAACAGCCAAAATTGCAAAAGATGTACACCATGCATCCAAAGTTTGATGATGGTAAAATTCATCCAACACAACACAGGCAAAATGATATACGTGTCTTTCTGGTCTAAACTGCAAAATATGTTGGGAAAATATTTTCTGCACGAGCTCACCCAGAAAGCTCATTTATCCACAATCTAGAGCCGCTGCGATACTTGAAAATGAGTCGCTAAGGGACTTGATGATTCTTACCAAAAACAAGTTTAGCGTATACACGCAGGGAGGGGGCATTAGAAACCACATGAATTTTTTTTTTTATTGTGAGAAACTATTCCAGCTGAGGGCCTTTGCAGGCTTCCCTTCAGTTGTTGGAACAGGTCATGTAAGTCCAATTACTGAACCCTCACTTCGAGTGAAACTTGCGGCTGACAGACTCGTAGCTAGGAACATGAATAACTGCAACAAGAGCAATTCAGTTAGTCGCCATACCTTGTCAGGCACCATGACTTAACTTGAAACTACTGAACATACCATCGCCCCATGATGCCATTGTGAGCGGTGAAGACATCATCTTCTTTGCAGTTGACAAAATGTCATTCAAAGTGATCTCCTCAACTGTTTTCAGGAAATATTCAATGGGCTTCCTGAAATTTCAGAAACAGAGAATTAGTTCAAGATGACAACAGATCTACTGGCAGAAGTGAATAATGGTCACGTTATAAAATAATGCCCTACACAATGTCAGGACTCCGAAGAAACGTTAGATTACACGGAAATGGACACAACTGCATGGGTAAGAAATTACTGCTATGTCTTGGATTTTGGATTAAAGTAACTATACTAACTTAGGTGGAACCAGGTGGCTTTGCATTAAGAAGAAAAATAGGCACCCAAATTAATCTCAAAAGAGGACTTGACCCACACCCTCAACAAACTGAGCGAGGCCCGGCTCCTTGGATGTGCTTAGACTTGTTGGGGACCCAAACATATTTGAAGTACTATTATTATAGAAAAAAATTGTCTACTATGACTATATATTTTTGCAGGGCACAGTACATAAATATAGCAGAAAATAGACTTAATTTATGTACTCGCATAGCAATACTCCCATACCTTTCCCCGTAAGTCAGAACCTGTCTTCCAATATCTTCAGATGCTATAGACTGCAGAGAGGAAAAGTATGTAGTCTAAATAACACTTTAGGGAAACAAGTCATACAGTTGGGATTTGATCAGGAGCAAGAACAGTGTACCCTTGATTCCAAGTTCATCAGAACTGCAGATTTAGTTGCCTCTTTAGCACGATCAAGCTGTTCTTGTGTAACTGCAGGAGGTAAAGGAATGTGAATGATAATGGACAATCCAAAATGGAAACAGGGTGATTGACAAGAAGGAAACCTTTTCCAGGAGTCGCAATCTCCAGGAGTTCCCCTGCTGCCAAATCCACAGCCTTCGATGAAAAGTCTGGGCTCTGTAGATAATATTTTTTTTAAAAAAAATAGTCAGCTGCATTAATTGTTTGAACAAGGGCATTTACAATTTAGACTATGCTCCAGGACAGAAGCTTACAGTGACTGCATAAATTCCAAAAAGGCCCGAATTGTTATAGACACTGTTGAAAGCAGAAAATGATTCAATCTGTTGGTAGTTGGTCAAGACACGGAGATCTGTAGATATAGGATCAAATGTTAAGTTAGGATACATCACATAAGTTTGCTTGCATAACTCAATGACAGTAATGATTTGTAAAGAGCCATACACAATCGAGAATGCATTCCCTTTCCAGGACCACCAGCAGAGAAGGACCCTCCTCCTCCCATAAGCATCTACAGAACAACAAAATGATCAACATATCTTTGAAGCATTATTATATTTGAATATGAATCAAGCACATGTGATAACATATAAAAATAAGTTCCAAAAAACATAAGAAAGCTTCAATAATTCTTATATAGAACAAATGGCCTCTAGTATCCATAAATAGTTAGATCATTTCAACGGTTGTAAGGCATACCTGAAGCACCGTCACAACCATTGCAGTTTTCTCTTGATTCCAGCCACCTGGCACCTCAAAAGCAAGTGCAATGTGTGTGCTCTGTTCCCAAGGAATCCAACTTTAAGCACAATTGAAGTAAACCATTCATAGCGCCTCAAGAATAAAAACACAATGCCAATAACTCACTGGAGAATCTGCTTGGCAGCGATAGTCCCCTCCCACGTACACAGATTTCGGCTCTTCAGGACGTTTCACACTTGGGAGGTCAGACAGAAGTGGTTCTACAACTGAAACCAACGCATCATGCTCAACTCCTGATGCTGCAAGAACCATCCTGGGAGCAGTGTAATGTTCCTACATTTATCACAAGTTCACAACAAGCAAAAAATCACAGAGACGCCTTCATGACTGAGCATTAACTTGGCAAATAAATCACCAAATCTTACAGCAATAAATTCCTCCAAGATGTTAACATCCAATCGGTTTATAGCGGATTCTGAAGCCATCAAAGGTTTTGCTAGTGCCCCGGAATATCCAGCCGAATGAAGGGCCTCCAGAAGTAGACCTTGAGGATTAGCAGACACATCAGCTATTTCAGATTTTATGTTCTGGAGCTGTAGAAACGAATAACACCATTAGTATATAAAATGAAAAAAAAAGGAAGAAGAAAAAAAGAACTTAATTTTACTTTCAGTGATGAAGTACCTGCTCTTTGACCTCCCAATCGAGGAATGCTGGATTCCTCACACTGTCAATGAGAACTTCAATCATTTCAGGTGTATAGCTCTTCAATGCATCATAGGTATAGCTCATTTGTTCACGGGAAGCTGATGCAGAAACATTTCCTCCAATGGCTTCTACCTCGCGAACTAACCGCAAGTGAGTCCGATTCACTGTGCTCTTGAAAGCCATTCTCTCCAACAGATGTGATACTCCAGATGAAGCTGGTGTTTCGTAAATGGAACCACAGTCAATGTACAGACCCACAGATGCTGCAGGGCTCTGAAATTAAGTCCACAAGAAAACATTGATGTCATGGAAAGAAAACAAAACAAAACCAGAACTTTAACTTATGTGAGAGCAGAGCAATACCGATGATGTCTCCGAGGCAATCTTGACACCATTTGGAAGAGTAGTAACTTTTGTCTTAGATGGCTCTACAAAATCTGGTAGAGGTGGGGGAATGCTAATGCCTGGGAGCGGAACATCAAGGGGAGGGAGTTGGCTTGATTTTCCACCAAGAAGCCAGCTGAACAGACCACCTGACGACTGCTTCACAACACTTGTGCTGGCCAACCTAGAAGCACCATGATGCTGAAAATCGAAAACATTACAAGAATGGAATACGTCTTCAGGCTTACAGAATGCGTCAACGAAACACAACTCAAAGGGAATGTGAATTCTAACACTGCGAGACAAATATGAGGACCGAGAACAATCAAAGCTGCCTGCTGAATTCCATCCCCATGTGATTCGTAGCTAAGAAAAACAAAATCATAACTCCGAATTCGATTCATTTGTGTCCCTACACGGAAGTTGGACTAAAGAACCCAGCTTCTGATTCATCGCCACATGAGCAAATCGACTCCGGCGACCCGTTCGGATCTAACCTAAGTGCGCTCATACCCGAGTGGATCGAGCCGTGCATGCAACGGGGAAGGCAGGGGAGAATAGGAGGGCCGAACCTTGAGGGAGCGGAGGTGGCTCCCGACGGCGCGGTACATGGTCTCCGTCGAGGGAGCTCCTGCAGCTCGGCGGCGGCGGACGAAGAGGAGCAGAGGCCGGCGGCGAGGGGCGGTGCGCGCGTGCGGAAGCTTGGGACGGAGAGAGAAAAAGGCCAGGGAGTTCCGCCTTTCACGCTGGGCCGCTGGATCCGTGGGCTTAACTGAAAGTGAAAGTTGACTCCATCGCTTAAGGCTTCTTCATGTATGGACCGCGGCCGGATTCTTCATGTATCGCCTTCGTCCCGAGTTGACTCTCCATCGCTTAGGCCATTTGGTTGTTTTTTTTCTTTAACAAAAAGAATACATATATTAACAGCAACGTGCTGAGAGTACTGTTACATTGCTGATGTTAATCGATACAAGGGCCTGCATAACAGTGCAAAGGCTTGCTTGGTGCTCATATGAGCAAGAGAATTGATGCCGATGATCATAGTTATCTATAGCCTGGCGTGCCAAAGCATCAGCTGTAGTAGCATTTAGACTTCTTGGAATCTTGTAGATCTTGGCGTCCCTGTCTCTTGTGCAGTTTGAACTTTGAAAATGTTTTTGCGTGAAGTACTTGATTCTCCAGTCGGGTGGATTGGGTTGGTTGGTTGCGGGTAAGATTTTACTTGCCAAGTTGGCATTTTGGTTGCTGCTTGCTGGTGGACTTAAACCATTAGGTATATATATACAGCGGGGTCCATTACGTAAACACCAAAACAAAGGCAATTGACATGGTAAATCGCTAAGCAAACACCTTGTTAGTAGCGCGCAGACACAGCCCCGGGCTGGCCGTGCTACAGGCCGGGTCCTTACCAAACAACTCAATGATAAATCACCTCAACATGAAAAGTTTTGTTAAGGAGGGTGTGATTTAACTTTTGCACGTTATTTTGTGTTTCTTAATTTTGTGCACTATCTGTGCTCTTGCTTCATAGCACATACCAAATAAATAAATAAATAATTCCCCATGGATACACTATTCTGTGTTCTTGCTTCAGTCATCTTTATCTTTCATGTTGCAAAGAATGCAAAGAAAATTATACATTTAGTGAAGTGAATCGCAACTTGTAACAAAATTCATCGGTTAGGGCGAAGGATGAGCATTCTACCAGAGTTGAGTGTTCGACAGACAAGAGTCCTTTCTGCACTCTCAAAATTGCACTTCAGCAAATCAAAACACTCCTTGTGTGCTTCCGTAGAGAAATGCTCACATTTTACTGTTCATGTAAAAAAAAGCTAATAGTAGAGTGTACAATACAAAATTTGGAAAACTTGCATTATCACTCTTGTACCATTTGAAACTAATAGGAATCTTATATGGTTCACTAACATTGAGTTTACTCTTTCTGCAACTTGGCTGGCCTCTCCTTATGGGATGCTGCATTTCAAGGAAAAGGAAACAAAAAATCATTTGAATGTCCATCTTCAACACAACTGAAGTAAAGCGTATTTATCTGATGTTGGATGTCCTTGCAAAAAGCCAGAGTGCATGAGATTGAGAGAAGAAAGGCATCCTCGTTTACTCTCAAAGGTCAAGGTAAAAATTACCTGCATATCTCCTTTTCTTGTTAGCTCTCCTCCTCTTGCGCTCAGCCTGTGTAAGTTCCCCCTCCTCTTTAACATCACCTTTTCCTTCAAAGATCTCTTCAGGGGCAAGCATTGCCGCATCAGAAACGGCTACAGGTGCAATCTGAAAGACAGAGATCATCACTACACAAAGCACTCTGATAGAGCAACATCACAGGGAAAGATGACCAATTTTTTTT
>CM041639.1:41211441-41259205 GCA_023333625.1 Bothriochloa decipiens | reverse complement strand
AAGCCCTGGCTTATCTCCATCTTGTTTAGCCTGAAGATAACCAATAAAATGAAAGTAAAATTTAATGTATGTTGGAACAAAAGTAAACAACTTGCTAGCACAAAAAGCAGAAACTAACACTCACTTGCCTCAACTGAGCACTAACTTCTGACAGAAATCCCTCATCAAGCTGTCCTTCTTGTTCTCGGTGTGTTACTTCCTGGGAATTTCATGATGGCATATCAAAAAAATATTTTAGAACACTCAACACTGGAAGCAGATTGGCATTTCTAGATACACAACGTGGCACATAAAATTACATATAATCAATCGAATCATAGAAGTTCAAAAGAAATGCCAATTGAAAAGTAGAGAACAGCAGTAATAGGCACACCAAATCATAATTTGAAAGAAAATGCTGAAGAAGATGTTTGGATATTTTGCCTGACCAACACATTTTCTAATTATTGTAGATGACAGTTTGAGAAAGTTCAGTTTTATAGGCACTGCAAATGCAAAGACCATGAAAAAAATGCAAGTTAAGTCTGTAAAAGGCATCTAGAAAACTTGGTAGAGATGCGATGTTACTTTCTCCATCAATTTGATCGTGTCTGGATCTCTTGGTGGCCACTTCACATCTCCTTCATGCATTGCAGGACTAATGATTGCCTTCAACACATCAGTTGACTGTTCAATCTTTTGCTGCATCACATAAGGGTAAAATTAGCAGCATGCAACAATATCTGTAAGAAATACAAAGCTTTATGTACTTATAGGGACATAGGTATGACAGAACCGACCAATTTATTAGAGCACAAGCACATAATTCGCCATTAGGACGACAAACTTGTTAGAGTATAATTATAACAGCCCATATTGGGCTTACGGCCCATTGGCCTTGTACTCCTAGTCTGACTTGTATTAGTATCACATTGTAACTTGTACATGTACTGCAAGCCTTCCAGGCTATATATATGAAAGGTCACCCCCTTATTGGGTGTGCGGTGTTTCTCTACATGGTATCAATCTAATCACGATTCTCGCTTCCTCTGCCCGTGCGCCCTGCCTCTAGGGCTCGCGCCATCGCACCACAGGGCCGCCGCCTCCCCGGCCGCCGCGCCCCTCCGGCTGCCGCCGCGCACCAGTGCCCTCAGCCGCGCCGGTCCGTCGCCCGCCTGCCGCCGCCTCGGCCGCTCGACTTCGTCACGCCGCCCAGGCCGTCGCCAACCTGGCCGCCCGACTTCGTCGCACCGCCCAGGCCGCTGCCTCACCCGGCCATCCGACTTCGTCGCGCCGCCGCCTACCCGCGCCCCTGCTCCTCGTGATCCGACGCGCCAATCCGTCATGACGGAATCGTCGCAGTCCTCTGCTACCTCCGGCGTCCTCGGGTCGTCAACATCCAGCGCCATGGGAGACGGCGTCGCCCCTGCCTTCTTCGCTGCCTATGCAGCCGTCAACGTAAAGCAGCACGTTCCGATCTCCCTCAGCCTCGAGCGTCCCAACTACTCCAAGTGGAAGGCCTTTTTCACCGCCCTCTGCGGCAAGTACGGGCTGCTCGGTCACATCGACGGCATGGAGGACGCGCGCCCGGCTGACCCCATGTGGTCTCAGCCCGACGCCTGCATCCGTGGCTGGATGTACGGCTCCTGCGACGACACCGTCCTCGACCTCGCTATGGAGCCCGATCAAGATGCGCGCGCTTTGTACGTCTGCATCGAGGCCCTGTTCCAGGCGAACAAGGAGCCTCGGGCGATCGTCCTCGGGCAAGAGTTCCACAGCATGTCCCAGGGCGATCTCTCCGTCGATGCCTACGCGCAACAGATGAAGCACACTGCCGATGCACTACGGGAGGTTGGGCATACCATCTCCCCCTCGCAGCTCATGCTTAATCTCCTGCGCGGCATCAATCCCCGCTTCGCCACCACCGCCGACATCATCGCCAACACATCACCGCTTCCCGACTTCAAGTCTGCCACCAACATGCTCCGCGTCAAGGAACTTCATCTCGGCAGCGAGGGCAAAGAGGTTTCGTCATCAGCGCTCGCCGCTTCCACCAACTCCTCTTGCACCTCGCCTTCCTGCCAGTCCACCTCCTCTTCGGCCTCCAATCGTGGAGGTGGTGGCAAGGGCAAGGGGGCAAGGGCAAAGGTGGCCGTGGCGGCAACGGCAACGGCAACGGCACCAACAGCGGCGGTGGGCGCAACCAGCAGCAGCGTGGCGCCCCTCAGGGTGTCTCCGGCGGTCGTTAGGCTCCTCAGCCGGCCTACCCTTGGGTTTGCTACAACCCTTGGGTCGTCCAGTGGACTCCTCAGCAGCAGCAGCAGCAGTGGGGTGCGCCACCAGCGCCTCCCCCACCGCCTCCGCCTCCGCATCAGGCTCACACTGCCTTCGCGCCACCCCAGTTCTCTGCGCCCCCGGCGTACGGATCCTGGGATCAGGCCAGCCTGATCGCCGCTCTCAACCAGATGGCGATTTAGGGGTCCAACTCCTGGGTCATGGATAGCGGAGCGACATCCCACATGTCCTCCAACGACGGTATTCTCCTTTCCCGTCTCTCGACGCCACCGTCCTCCATCACGGTCGGCAACGGGCAATCTATTCCTGTTCTTAGTCGTGGCACATCTCTTTTACAAATAGCTGATCTCCTTTTCATCTTGATAATGTTCTTGTCGCTCCCCAACTCACCCGTAACCTGTTATCTGTTCGACAGCTTACTCGCGACAATAATTGTTCAATTGAGTTTGACGCCTCTGGTTTTTCTGTTAAAGATCTCAAGACTAAGACGGTTCTCCTTCGGTGCAATAGCAACGGGGACCTCTACACCATTCCACATCACATGCCTCCTCGCTGTCATGTCGCCGTCGTCTCCCCAGAGCTGTGGCACTCCCGCCTTGGTCATCCAGCACCCGCTGTCGTCGCTACTCTAAATAAACTATCAGCTATCCAGTGTAATAAAGCAGCTCGCCGCATTTGTCATGTTTGCCAGCTCGGTAAACATGCTAGGCTGCCGTTTGCTAGTTCGGTCTCTACTACATCAGCACCATTTGAACTTGTTCATTGTGATGTTTGGACCTCTCCAGTTGCGAGTATTTCTGGCTATAAATTTTATCTTGTGTTAGTTGATGATTATACACATTATTGTTGGACGTTCCCTCTTCGCCATAAATCTGAAGTTCAAGACCACATTGTTCAGTTTGTTGCTTACGCTCACACACAATTCAGTTTTCCTCTACGCTGTTTTCAGGCAGATAATGGCACCGAGTTCCTCAACAATGCCACCGCTGCCTTCTTGGCTAGCCGCGGCATCCTACTTCGCACCTCGTGCCCCTACACATCTGCTCAGAATGGCAAGGCTGAGCGCATGTTTCGCACTCTGAACAATGTTGTTCGCACGCTTCTGATTCATGCCGCCATGCCTCCATCTTATTGGGTCGAAGCTCTCTCTACCGCCGTGTTTCTCACAAACCGGCGGCCGTCCTCGTCCAAAAATAACGGTATACCCTATCATCTTCTCCACCACAAGATGCCAGATTACTCCATCCTTCGGGTTTTTGGCTGCTTATGTTACCCCAACCTTAGTGCCACGACTCGCCACAAACTATCTCCTCGCTCCATGACGTGTGTCTTCCTCGGTTACCCTCCTTCTCAGAAGGGCTACCGGTGTCTTGACCTCTCCAGTCGCAAGATCATCATCTCACGACACGTCGTTTTTGATGAGACTCACTTTCCGTTTGCGGCTTCAAAGCCTCAACCGGATTCTTTTGATTTTCTGTTATAGGACTTACTTCCCGCGCTTGCTCCATCCACCTCGGGCGTTGAGCAAACGCGGGCCTTGGAGGATGCTGGCGACCCCGTCGGGCTCGACCCTGCCATCCTGTGGCACGGCGCTGCCCACCGGTTGCCCCAGGCGTCCCGGCAGGCTACGGCTCCAGCACCACCTCCACCAGCAAGCGCCGTCGCCCCTGCTCCGCGCCAGGTGCCTCGGCAGGTCACAGCTCCAGCGCCTCCTCCGCCAGCCGGCCTTGTCGCCCCTGTCCGGCAGCGGTTCGGCATCCACTACAGTCGTCGTCAGCCGACTCCGGCTCCACCGCCGTCGCTGGAGGGACCTGCGGCTCCAGCACCGTAGGCAGTGGTGCCTCCAGCCCCAGCACCGCCTCCGGCTCCAGAGCCTCCTGCGCGGGCGACTCGTTCCCAGACGAGTTCCCTGCCATCGCCCGTGCAGCGGTATGGCTTCACCGCGGCGGCCTCCGGCCTGGCTTCTCCGTTGCCAGGCAACACTCGTGCCGTGCTCGCCGATGCAAATTGGCGCGCGGCCATGGCTGAAGAATACAAGGCGCTCATGGACAATGGCACCTGGCGTCTCGTTCCTCGACCGCCTCGCGCCAACGTCATCACTGGCAAGTGGATCTTCAAGCACAAGTATCACGCAGACGGCTCTCTGGCTTGACATAAAGCCAGATGGGTCGTTCACGGGTTCTCGTAGCGGTACGGCGTCAACTACGACGAAACGTTTAGCCCGGTTGTCAAGCCGGCCACCATCCGGGTCGTCCTCAGCATCGCCGCTTCTCGCTCCTGGCCGATACATCAGCTGGACGTGAAGAATGCTTTTCTTCACGGCCACCTGACCGAGACGGTCTACTGTCAGCAGCCACCTGGCTTCGTCGACCCGGCGGCCCCCGACCACGTCTGTCTCCTGCAAAAGTCCTTGTATGGGCTCAAGCAGGCGCCCAGGGCGTGGCACCAGCGGTTCTCCGGCTTCATCCGACGGATCAGCTTCACTACTTCGACCTCCGACACGTCCCTCTTTGTTTACACAGAAGGTGCCGACATCGCCTACTTGCTACTCTACGTCGACGACATCGTCCTGACTGCCTCGTCGCCTCAGCTCCTTCGTCGCCTCACCGAGCTTCTCCACTCCGAGTTTGACATGAAAGATCTCGGGGACCTTCATCACTTCCTCGGTATCTCTGTCACGTGTTCTGTTGATGGCCTCTTCCTATCTCAGCGCCAGTACGCTGTGGACCTGCTCCAGCGCGCCGGCATGGCTGAGTGTCATTCTACGACGACCCCTGTTGATACTCACGCCAAGCTCTCTGCTGTGGACAGCGCTCCAGTGGCAGATGTCACTCAGTACCGCAGCCTCGCAGGTGCTCTACAGTATCTCACGCTGACTCGTCCGGATCTCGCCTATGCAGTTCAGCAGGTTTGCCTTTTCATGCATGACCCGCGAGAGCCTCATCTGGCGATGCTCAAGCGTGTCCTACGATATGTCAAGGGCACCCTGTCCACCGGGCTTCACATCGGCACAGGTAGCATCACCAGCTTGACTGCCTACTTTGATGCCGATTGGGCTGGTTGTCCAGACTCTCGGCGCTCCACTTCAGGTTACTGTATCTTCCTCGGCGACAACTTAGTCTCTTGGTCCTCCAAACGACAAACTACGGTTTCTCGTTCGAGTGCGGAGGCTGAGTATCGTGCTGTTGCGCACGCTGTTGCTGAGACTTGTTGGCTTCGTCAGCTACTTCAGGAGCTCCACGCACCCATATCTTCGGCAACAATCGTCTACTGCGACAATGTTAGTGCTGTCTACATGACCGCCAATCCAATTCATCATCGTCGCACGAAGCATATTGAGATAGATATTCACTTCGTCCGTGAGAAGGTTGTTTTGGGACAGGTTCGGGTGCTTCATGTTCCATCGTCTCATCAGTTCGCGGACATTATGACCAAAGGGTTACCTGTACAGTTATTCACTGACTTTAGGTCCAGTCTTTGTGTTCGTGACACTCCCGCTTAGACTGAGGGAGGGTGTTAGAGTATAATTATAACAGCCCATATTGGGCTTACGGCCCATTGGCCTTGTACTCCTAGTCTGACTTGTATTAGTACCACATTGTAACTTGTACATGTACTGCAAGCCTTCCAGGCTATATATATGAAAGGTCACCCCCTATTGGGTGTGCGGTGTTTCTCTACAAAACTACATGATTGAGACCTAATAAACCCGGTAGTCATACTGAAATCTCAAAGGATTTCAAACATTCCAGCACGACCAAGATCGTAATGAGTTTAGCATTCACCATTCACAACGTACATAGTTCGCACATAGTTTAAAACATCGGAGTTCGAAATAAGTTATTACAACCCAAGTTTAAATTTCAAAATAAAGCGGAAGCGATTAAGTTCAAATACCACACACACACTTAGTTCAAATATAGTGCCAGGCTCTTGATCAACATCCAACAAAAGCATTAAGTAGAGAAGAGTGACCATGCCCAAGGTCTAGTCATCTCCCAAGGCGGGATAGAAGCAGTTCTGACAATAGCCATAAAACATCTCACCATCTGCAAAAACATGGAAAATAAAACCCTGAGTACGAGAATGCACTCAGCTAGACTTACCCGTCATAACCTAAAATAAATTGACTCCAAGGAGTATGTAAGGCTATATAAGTTGGATAGCTGACTCATAAGTTGCGGAAAAGTTTGCATTAAGGAAACAATTATTAAGAACCTTCTAGCAATGTATTTTAATCTGATTAACCTTATCATGCTACATTAGCACCTGTACTAAACAAGCATGGTAATAATTATTCAACAAGAATAGTAACCAATTCCGGTTGAGTATCTTTCAATCTCAACAGCTCAACCATCTCATCTCTTGTTCAAGTTCTTACTACGATGCCGCTGCTCAAGTCAAGTGTTCACTGTCCAAGAACGACGGCGATTATAATCAATTACTAACCAGCTGGCGGGTATTCCTCACACAAACTACACTCACCAGCCACGGTGAGCTACAGATCACCGACATTCAATTCGGGAAAAGCGCGGGATCAACAGGTACCATCGTATCCAGGAACCGCCTGGCTGCCTTATTCAGGGCGACCCTGACCTCGGACTTACTCTCCGCGTAACCCGTGGTCCCCCATCTTCACCAATACGATGCGTACAGCAGGTCGACTCCTGGCCGAAATCAAAATTAGGCTTCGCGGTCGGAACGACTTATCCTTCCAGCTAAATGTGAGGCATAAATTCAATATGACTTGAGGACGTACAACGGACGGGGTCCTACTTCGACACAGACGGGATAACCTCACCGAACCTCTAGTTCAGTCTCAACACCAATCCCGCCCGGTCTCGATTTATTATCTCCACATGGTTATCCAAGATAACAATGTATTCAACCATTCTGAGTCACCACCTATAACTCGCGGATGACAGGAAATCACCCGACTTCTACCGATCTAGTTAAGCAGGGCTAAGCAAATATTCGTACCTAAACCTAACAGGGTTGAAGGATATACAGTGGCAACGAATATAAATAATGCAGCAACGGTATAAAACAACGCCTACAACTTAATGCATCAAACAAGTAAAGAACTCAAGTTAGATATTTTGCAAACCACAGGGAGAATGCTCCGGGACTTGCCTTTCAGGAAAGAGCTTGGCTGGTGGTCGGGAAACTCCGAAAGATCAACTTCGGGATCCTCTTCTGCTGCTACTTCCCGCACCAAAGCTTCCTGCTGGCTTTCCTCTCCTTGTACTCCGGGAACTACCGTTTCGAGCTCTGACGATCTTGTATGATGCATAGTGCGTATGAATACCTTGTATACATAGAAATACAATGCTGATGTTGAATGAATGCTCAGCTAAGATAAATGATATGATTTAGAAACATATAAGATAAGCACATGTCATCTGCATTCTCTTCTACCGACAAATCTTAAACAAGCCTCGCATTACAATTTACTTACACATTAAAAGGAATTATAAACGACTATTGTTTTTCACACTTCCCTCTACTGAACCAAAACCAATACAGATTATACACATCACAAATATCATAAAAAGCATTTTTACACACATGAAATAACAACTTTAAAGCATTATTTATTATTAAAAGAAATCAGGGTATAACTACAACATGACTTTAGACTATTCAAAAAATTCTATAAAAATTACAGAAGCTTAAGCATACCCAATAAAGACTACCATTAAAATTTCAGGTCAAAACAGTAAGTAATTTATCCTACACAAAAATAACAAGGCAGCACAATTCACTGGGCATAAAATACTTTGTACATAAAAATATGTCAAACAACAGATCTCAGAATATCATTAGCTCTAGATTAGCATAAAAACACTCTCCAAAAAGTTTTATGCACAAATTCCTTATATATTATTTATTATGAATTATTTATCATCACAAGGAAATAGACACCATAACTAGACAGAGCAATATTTACATATGACATAGCCTCACAACATTTCTCACAGATAGAGCATGACATAAGAAGACTAACAAACTTGGTCTCATATTTTTCTGAGCAACAGAGAATTACTTATGCATTTTCTAAGATAAAAGCAATTACTAGAGATAAATAAATCTATACAGAAAAGTATCACAAAATCCACATTTCATATTTTTCATGCATAGATCTCCTCAAAATAAAAATACTGCAAGTTGAACCAACTCATTTGGACTAAAAATGAGGAAGTTATGATTTTTCAAAGCTTTTACAAAAATCTGGAATTCATTTTCTTTAAAACCGATAAAGAAAACGGTTTTGCACCGGGAACCCTGGATTTTTCGGAAAACAACCAAGCCCTAAAAGAAACTCGCTGTGTCTGGCTACTTTGCATTTAAGTCCGACAAAGAACACAAATGATGCCCGCGGTCCACGCGGCGGGGAATGGTCGTCGGCGTCGGGATTCCTCGCCGACGGCGAGGTCTCCGGCCGAGCTACGGCTACCAAAATGCTCAGGTCGTCAACGTGAACGCATTGGTGTACAAGATGCAAGCTATGAGCGAGGTTTTGACCGGCGGCCACGCGCGACGGCGGACGGCGGCGACGGTCGGCGGTGCGCCGGCCATCTCGGGCCATGGCGAAGCGCGGGACCTAGCCTACCAGCTCCAGCAGACCAAGGCGACTCGGATTAGCTAGTCAAAGAGATGAAGTGCCGGCCAAAACGACGACGACGCTGCACGCCGGCGAGCGGCAGCGCAACCCGCGACGGTGGACGGCCAAAATCCGACGGACTCGAACCCTAATCGGTCCCATCAGCTACACCAACCTACGCTACTCGAGCAGGCGGTCACGATGCGCAAGCTAATTAAGGGAGAGAGAGGTTGCTGGCCACGGCGGACCGCGTGGCGGTCGGGCGGCCATGACCGGCGAAAGGGGAACGGGTCGATTCGACCTCTACCTTGGGGCTCGAAGGTAGGATTCATGCGCAGGACGTGGCTCGCGTCGAGGCGGAGCTGCTGGCAAGCTCTGGGCAAAATGTGACGAGGTTATGAGGTGCGGTGGCGGTGCGAGCTCGCGGCGGCGGAAATGGCGGGCTTCGCGTCGCGCTCGGGCTCTGGTGAGGGAAAGGAGGGGCGAGAGAGCGTCTAGCGATGGAGAAGAGAGGGAGGGAGAGAATGATGCGGTCGGGACATCTTGAAGTGGCCGCTCGGGCTCGGACAGGCGGAGCGCGGCGTCGGGCATCGGCGAGCGCGTGGCGAGCATGCGGGGTCGGCCGAGGGCGCGTGGGCGAGCGGTGGGGCCAGGCGAGCGCGGGCGTGCGCAGGCGTGCGCGGCACGTGCGTGCGCGGGGCGGACAGCGGCAGCGGCCCGGCGTACGGACGCCACGCGGCCGGCGTCGGCGCGGACAGCGTCGCGAGGAAGAAGAAGAGAGGAGGAAGAAGGGACTGGCCGGTGGGTCCCACTGCGCCAAGATTCGTGTAGAACTTGATTAACCCCATATTTTCCAAAATAATCCGAATTTCGAAAAACTTTTAAAAGATGAAATGTTTCTCTTGATGAGTAGAACATTTCACTTTTAAACATCAAAGCCTAATTCTGCCTAGAATTTGAATTTCAAAAATAGGGATTTAAAATTAAAAGAAAAATCATTTTTATAAACTGTTTTTATATTTTTGACCCACTTCCAAGCCTTTTCATGAAATGACCCCAAAATAAGTTTTGCTCCAAATAATTTTCTCTACAAACTTCATTTAACACTCAACCCTAAACAATCAACCTATCACATAGCTCTAGTTCAAATCAAGTAAGCACATATTTCAAATTTATCATTTTATGTCAATAAATGACTATGCAAATGAGATGATCATGCTCATGATATGCAAGATAATGCATGCTTAACACCAGGGTGTTACAATAGGAAGTGATACTATGAGGACCTATGTATGATCGAACATGGTGTTCTTACATCAGTCTTGTGAACAAGCCGATCAACAATGTTCATGACATTTTCTGCCAGTTCTTCATAATCTTTCTGAGAAGGCAAAAGTGAGAAACCAACTGCAAAGTTAGATTAACTGAGATAAAAGATAATAACATCCACAGGAAGCAAAATAGTTTACATATGTGAAACCACACTTTATCATCATCTGATTTGCAGAGGTCAACTCTAGCTGCCAGTCGAACCCAGAAACCTCTGTCGAATGCCAAAACATTTTCAACCACTATTTGATCAAGCTGTTTACAAGAAAGAAAGGTGTATTAGTAATTTAATAACTAATGTGGAATTATGAAAGCCAAATATTTACACGATCAATCATTATATTCTGTGAATCACAGGTATGTGGATTCCCCAATCAGGCTGACTTTCTCGAAGTCAAACCAATATACTTACAAGGGAAGGAAATCAAGACTCAAGAGAAGGAATGGAAATAAAACCAGTTTCTGGAAATACGCCTGTCTCTACAATGAACCTCTGGCTAGTAAATTTCATAAGCTGTTTCAGCTCTGTGAACTGCAAGATATAACTGTGGCTCATTGTGGGGAACTGAACATGCAATTAACCTTTAGAAGATGCCTATGTCTGGAACTTCAGATCCGATGGGAGCAAATTTTTCATAATGTTACCTATTTCCATTTCTCGGATGGAGATGATCTAATCTGTTGGAAACTGGAAAAGAACAAGAAGTTTGCTGTGAAATTTCTTTATATTGCTTTGACAGTCATTGACTCAGGGCCTTCCTACAAACATATTTGGAACGGGAAAATCCCTCCCAGAATTAAAATTAAAATCGGGCCTTCCTATAAACATATTTGGAACAGGAAAATCACTCCCAGAATTAAAATTAAAATCTACATATGGTTACTGGAGAATAATGCTGTACTAACAAAGGACAACATGATTAGAAGAAGAGGAAATTGGCAGGGCAGCCCTTATTGTTACTTCAAGAGGAAAATATCAACCATCTTTTTCTTCACTTGTTCCATAGCTAAAGCGGCATGGTTCATTGGGGCTCATTGCATTGGGGTCAATGACAGACATAGAAATCTGATGCAGTGCCGGAATTAGACCAAAAAATGTGGCTCAATCTTCATGGGTTTGGAATAGCAGCCATTTGTTGGGCTATTTGGAAGATGAGAAATGACTCTTGTTTCGAGAATAAACTAATCAAGAACCCTGCTGAAATTGTTTGTAATGCTTGTGCTCATATGCGCTACCGGATAGGTCCTGTACCCAAAGAAAAAGCAAGAGATGTTGGTGGAGAGTGTCAATATCGTGCTTCAGGTGGCCACAAGACTGACTGCTACAGCTGCTCTGACAAACCTGGCTCCCCTACAACTGGAAGACATCCAAGAGGGGGAAGATGAAGAGAACTAATGGCTGGAGGTGGCCCTCTGTGGCCTCTGTTTGCATGTTCTAGTTAGCTGGTTTTGCTGCTCTTTGTATTCTGAATGCTATGTAATGAGCAGGCTCCTGTAGGAGTAGAAGTAATGTGACCTTCGATGTAATGACAGTTGTCTGTGCACCATTCCACTGCACATGTGAATAGTAATCTGAAGCAGATCACTATTCACATGTGGAAGGATTTTAGGCTTTTGTCTCTCTCAATTTTTTATGTCTGCTCAAACATCTGTATTTCTGTTTTTTTAATGGTGAAACGGGGTTCTCCTTGGTTCAGAAGTAGTACAAGGTAGTGGTTTCCAATCTCGAGATTATATTGTGAAGTCTAAATACCAGCCATACTTAACCAAGAAATCACATATTCACATTTTTTCACTGTGGACAAAACAAATTTCATTACTCAGCAGCAACGAAATTACAAAGGTTCCATGTCTTTTAGTCTGTTTGCAAGCAAAGCTCAGCTAATGCCACTCTAACTGAGCACCCAGGGCTCAGACAGAGAGGCAACCCAAAAGGAAAGACAACAAACTTCAGCCAGAACTACCAACTGTTCAAAAGGAAGATCTCATATTCACATTTACCTCTCTAGGATTTGCGTCCCTCAGCATATCAATAAGCCTATCCACTTCAATGGTCTTCTTGAGGGATTCTTCAGGAGCTTTATCAGCTGCGCATAACAAAGTGCTCCTGTTTAATGAAACCATAAGTTCTTAATTAAGAATATTATCTAGCCACTTTCACGTCAAAAATCAAGATAGAAAGATATACCCTGATGACTGAAGAGCAGTATTAACATTAATCATAATTTCGCGTCAACAATTTAGCACCACAAAGTTATTCACATCCAAACTTTCTAAGAATAGACATGCTACTACTTGATTGGTTACAATTCCCAGGGTCACATTTGTTGATCAACCACAAAACACAACGGCAGTTCTACTGCAATGTTCAGTTATAAAAATTCCCCCAATTCATAAAATTTCTTAATCCCGCGCACAGCTATGCCAAAGCATGGCTAAAAGAGAAGATGGATAAGTCACATTGTTCGTAACCAATCAGACCAAATCGTGCAGTGAGCAAAATAAAGGCCGTTAATCCGAAGGCACCCACCACAAGAGCGCACATGTAAAGTTTAAATAAAAGACAGAGAGCAAGGATAAACACGGACTGCCTTCGCCGTTCAGCATGGAATGCGCTCCGCCCGGAGAACTGCACCGGGATTCCCCAACACCACCGACGGGGCTAAATCTGATTATCATAATGCGGATGATTAGAGGACGCTATGAGTTCGTTGGAGAAACATAATAAATTGGGATGAACATGAGGAAGAGAATAACCGCGATGCAAGGTGGGGACGGAGACAGCGGCCGGAGCGACGTGGATGCGGCGGCGGTGGCCGTCGCCATGGCCGGCCGGACACGGAAGCAGAGTGGAAGGGGAGGTGGGAGTGTGCGTGCGTGCGTTATGCGCTACGGGGGTAAACTAGTAGCCTCTGGCTCGTAGGTCGCCGGAACCGCTGCTCGCCTCGCGTGCGCACGACGCCGGAGAGGCCGCTTGCGCTCTAGCTCTGGGAAGCGGGGAGCCGGGGACTGAGGAGAGCTGGGGTCCACCACGACGAACGAGAGTGGCCAGAACTCAGAGGGGATGAGAAGACGACCGGATACGATGTGCGCCTTTGCGGATCCTTTGCTCGCACGTCGCCTGGCTGGGCTAGGATAGTTGCTCGGCTTGCATGGTTCTCTCTTGTCAGCTCAGGCCAGCCAACTTGGCTCGCCCTTGGCAGCAAGGAAACATAGGAGAAAATCTTGCTAGAGGCCTACCACACAAATCAAGACAACCTAGCTAAACAAACCAAACGAATAGCACATTCCAGTTTTTAGCTAGGTAAAGGGACATGATGCCAACCAAGAAATCCAAGCACGCAAGCTTTGCTTTGGCAAGCTTTTCCTCTATTGCAGGAGAGCCCGTAAGAGAATCCAGTTCGGCTCTCCTACACGAGCAAAGTTGCACGGCGCTACCTCTCAGTTCACGAAGACCACCAAAGCTAGAAAGGTGGCCGTCTGCATCAATGAAAATCTCCATACATGTACTTTCGACAAGATCTACAATCCCCATTTGTAATTATGACACCATAAGGTTTAGGAGACACACTTAGCTACGATCACGATTTCAAAGTCTTACAGAAAAAATAGAACATGCACTCTTTTTTGGCGAAAGTTTATAATATCTTAACCTATATGTCTATAATATCTGAATCTATGTACTTATATTCAAACCTCCTTTGATGATCACTGAAAAGAACAGCCTTATCGAGGAATGGGGCCTCCGCCCATTCTTGGCATCTTTCCAAAATTATGCTCCATCTCAAATGCAGTGTTGATCTGCTAGCTCACGCCAGTCGATTGGCTATCAGCCGCGTACACGTCATAACCGAAGTTACGGTCGCTGCTGCTGCCACTATAGAAGTTGCCCCTTGTGCCACCTCCAGTGCGGCTCCTCTCCTCAAGCTCAAGGCATTCCTGCAACTGTGCCACCACATCGGTCATTGTAGGTCGTTGCGCCGACACCTGCATGGTGCACTTGAGCGCGATGTCTGCGGCCTTCCACACGTTGTTGATGTCGTACTCGCCGTGCATTCGTGCATCCACGACATCCTCAACGTTGCCGCGTGCTAAGCGCCGCCGCACCCATTGGATGATGCTGGTGGGTTCTGGGTCGGATAGGATGGCCCTTCTTCCTGTGACCAGCTCTAGCATAACAGCACCAAAGCTATAAACATCGCTCCTGGTTGTCGGCTGCATAGTTGCCTGATACCCAAGAATAGAAGTTTAGTTTGCATATTTGCTCCAATAATGAAAACTTTGAGATATTGGGTATTGGGTACTGGATTCACATACTCTGGGTCAACGTAACCGGGTGTACCAGCGAGAGTATTTGTGGCTATCTGAGCTTCGTTGCCACGGTTGAAAGCTATGGAGAAACCAAAATCTGCAATCTTGGCCTCCAATCTCGTGTTCAATAGAATGTTAGTTGCCTTGACATCCCTATGAATGAGAGGTGGATTGCAACCGTTGTGCAGATACTCCAGACCTGCAAGTACATTAGTGTTCACTCTTCCAGCGAAACCAAAACTCCAATATTATTAGCCTACTTAGTTCAAGGACTTCGATAACTCCAATGTCCCTTAACTTCGATGTGGATGTAGATATGCTATTTTGATGTGGACGTTCCTAATGCTCTAATTTGATATAGAAATTAAGGAGAATAAGATGAGATGTGATCCCCTAATTTTTTTATTTATTGAATATTCAATGAAATATGAAGCATGATAGTTGTATGCATGATGAGGCGCCAAAGTTAGGACATTCACACCCCACTTAAGCATTTGTTTGGATATCTATCTCAATCCACAATAAATGCAAATATCAAAAAAAGGCCTAAATGTTAAGTAGTAACGGTGACCAAAAGGTCTGGATCTCAGATGAACCACTTACAAAGTTTGAGGATAAGAAAATGCAAATTAATAGTTCAAAGACATAAGTGACATCTCTACATAAGTTTAATAAGCATTAGTATATTCATCACAAACAAGTACCTTGAGTTGAGTCCAGTGCAATTCGAAGCCTCTGCCACCAGGTTATGCATCTTCCAGTTCCATTGCAACCATTTCCTATATGAATGAACCCACAGATGAGAAATTCATATCAATATAGGCACTTTGTAAATGATCCAAAATCTTATAGACGAATAACACTTAAATCTTCTTATAAAAAAAACACTTCAATCAAGGTACTAGTTCAGAGTATTACCATGTGCGGTGCAGTACTCTGAACTTCCTAGATTGAACTGTTTTTTTTTTCTCAAATCAAACTCATTTATAATTATTAACGTCTATTATTTTATAAAGATTATATATATACTGGAGACTATATATATACCGGAGGCCATATCCTCCCATTGCCCTAATGACTTCATACTATTTGATCGGAGGAAGTACCTGCAAGCTGCTCGTGTAGGGTTCCTTCTGACATGTATTCATACACAAGTGCCAAGTACCGCCCATCCTTGCAGTAACCGATCATGGAGACGAGATTCCTATGATGGATCCGCGTTAAGATCTGGGCCTGAACAAGGGATCAAGTCATCAAGACTGTTCAAATTCCTGCAGTATTGCAGTATAACGTTCCTAAAAAAACTCTTGACGCAAATTCTGAAGAAATTATACCGCAGAGAGGAATTCCCTGACGCCCTGATTGGAAGACTCTGACCGCAGCTTCACTGCCACCTGAGTGCCATCCTCCAAGAAGCCATTGTAGACTTTGCCAAAGCCTCCTTGGCCGAGCACGCGCTGGAAGTTGTCCGTGATCATCTCCAGCTCCTTGTACGTGAACCGGCGGTTCTCAAGCTGCAGCGAGCTCGGTGGCCGCAGTGGCGCTTGTGCATGGCCCATCGGCGTCTCGTTTTGAGGCTCCACAGTATTGGTCGTCGATCCTGAGTGGCACATACAACAGACGTCAGTTTTGTGGTCAAGTTGGGGAAATTGGTAGAGGTCTAGAGGAGACAGTTGATGCATGCACCTTGTTTTGGTCTCAGCAAGAGATAGTAGAGTAGTGCTACCAATGATACTATCACCACAACCAGAACTACAGGGACAGCAATGTAGACGGCAAGCTTGCTCTTCCCCTTTGCCGCTTGACATGAACCGGCGTCGGTGCAAAGGTTTGGATTATCGTCATATCTACAAACGAATGAAATAAAAAAAAAACACAGTTGTGATTCAAGTGAAACTGTTTCAATTCAACTGGTTCTTCATTTATTGCTATGAAACAGAATCAGATAAATCAACCGTAGAGTTAAGGATCCATCTTGCATTCTTTTGAGAAATCCGGGGGGAATTGATCCACTCAGCTGGTTGCCTGTCAAATCTCTGAGAAGGAACGAATGCTGGTGATGTGAATCAACGTAGGGGCGGATCAGGTTCAAAATATTTGAAGTTAGTAGCTTACAGAACTGTTAAGGAAGGTAATTGTGAAAGGGAATCAGGAATTGTGCCGGTCAAGTTGTTATGTGACAGATCCCTGCAAACATATACATACATGGACCGTGGTATGTTTGACTCTCTCACTCTTTTTTTTTTTGAATTACCCATTACAATTTACATGGTTGATGAAATATAATGGACAAAAAAAACACTTACAGATTTTTGACGGCCTTGAGATTTGCAAAAGAAGACGATATATCGCCGTCCATGTCACTGAAGGATATATTGCTGCGAAACATATGATAATTCAGTTTTTTAAGATTACACGGTATAATACAGACGTTCAACACGTATGCACACTCACCTCTATGAACACACATATGTAAACCCTACTCCTATAAGCACTTTCGAAGGACTGAGCCGGCAAATCTTGAAGTTTACGAAGTCACCACAGGCGCCTCACTGTGGACGGAAACGTCGCTTACCACTTAATGCATAGCGCCGAAAAATCCTGAAATAAATCCAGAATAAAGTGTCGCACCCAGAATTTGAACCCCGGGTGGGAACCCCCCAACCAATGGCCTTTGCCATTTCTCCTATTCCAGTTTTGAGGATACTAACCACGCTTCTTGTCCCAACTCCCAAATACATGATGACGTCTTGGACAAGATAATGTCAAATAGAGCTTTCAAACTTTTTTGGCTAATTAACTTTTAGATGCTACTAATAGTAGGGGTGCTGGGTAATTTTGATACATATTAAGAGGTTATTTTAGTTTTTTTCATAATAACAAAGGTTGATTAGATGCAAATTTAGATGTTATTTTTAGATTATCTTTTTATGAAGACAAATGACAGATTTAAGGGGTTGTAGATTCAATGGTTACCTTATGTTATATTTCATATTTCATAATATTACTAATTCTTTCATAAAACAATTAGCCATAACTAGAGTCTATATACACTACAATAAATTTGAATTTTTAAGACAAAATAATATTGTTATGGAAATTATACAGGTATTGTCATAAAAAGGACTCGTATGACAAAAACCACCATAGTGAGGGTCATCACACAAAGACCGTCGCTAAATGTACCTTGTCAATGTACATTATTTTCGTCATATATTGTTGACATTATATGATATACTTCTTCTGTCACGTAATATTGGTCAAATCATCATTGAAAAAGTCATCCGTCAGAAATTGCGTGGGGGCAAAACCTGATTTTAGAAAAGTTATTGCGACAATGTGATACCATCAAATATTAGCATGCAGAGACCTTTGCGTCATATTACGATATATTATATGACAATAATTTATCCAGTCATGAGGATAACATTTTCTTGTAGTGACTAAACTATATAAGAGATATTCTACAACGTTTAGAAATAATGAGAAATTTGACTTCAATGATAGATACCCAAACTCTAGCAAAAGGGAAAAGTACTAAACTAACTTTAGAATAAGTGATTAAACTTTTTAAGATCAACGACTCATGATTTTTTTTTTGAGGGGGGCGCAGAACGAGTGGTTCCTCTCAAGCACAATAATTAACAAAGCTCCTATATTTCTAAGAAATTCTAAGTTTGACTTTTTAGCAAGTATAATATATACTCTCTCCATTCTAAATTATAAAATATTAATATAGGGTTTCCATTAAGGGCTTTTAACTAGTAACTAGCAATAGTAAAATTTGAGAAAGTTGTAAGTCCATTGAATAGGAGTTAAACATTAAAGAGTATAACTTTTCTTCTTTCTTTTGACTTTTCTATAGAACGAAGGTCATAAAGAATCCATTGCTCACTACCGGAAACACACCCTTTATCGAGTGCCTGGCTTTTTGCCGAGGGCCAAATATCGGGCAGTCGGCAAAGATGTCTTTTCTAAGTGTCTGACCCTCGGCAAAAGGCAGATGCAGGGCAACTTTTCTTTGTCGATTGCCAGATAGCACTCGGCAATGCCGGAAAAAGGACACTCAGCAAAAAGCTCTTTGTTGATAACCGGTTCGTTATGGGCTCTTTGCCGTGTGCGGCACTCGGCAAAGCTTTTGCCGAGTGCAAAGGAGCAGATATCACGTCCCAGTAGAACCAGATCCTGTTGGATCCGTTACGTGGAATGATCGCTGTCTGCATCACCATGGACGACACCTCGAATTTGTCGTCTTTTAGGTTTTGCACCTTCCTCGTCGTCGATATCACGTTCCAGATGTCGGCGCTTCTGGGCCAAGTGGACCATATTGATCTGTCGCGTGGATCATCAGGGTACCTAATAGTGAACCAGTGAATCAGATGATTATTTGAGGCCATGAATATCTCGCCTTTTTATCGGATCGACAATCGATTAGTCTACGCGATTAGAGATCGGTGATGATGGAGTGGTTAATTTGTGCTCGATCACCTGACAATCTCATCGGCCCCGAAGTTGTGCCTGCCATAGAGGACCAGGCCCTGCGTCACATTCGCTTGCGGGTAGAGCGAGCTCTTGAGTGGCCTCAGCTCCAGCACAGAGATGAACGGCATTCCTGAGCAAGTGTTCACCAGGCAAACCTGCACAAAGTCATCGGGCGCCACGAGGATGGCCTCCTTGCTCACCAACTCGTCCGGGCTTGAGATGTTCACCATGGTCCAAAAGTTGACGCCGGCGTAGAGGTCGAAGATGGGCGGCCTCTTTAGGCCGTCGTAGTTATCGTACAAGAACTCGGCTCTGATGATATACTTGAGCTCTGCCATGGGAAACTGGAGCTTGTAGCAGTTGCGCGGGCCGTCGGTGTCGGGGAAGCTACGCGCGTTCAGGTAGCGCTTCGCAAGTGTCGGCTTGATGAACTCCACCGAGATGTTGTGGTTCTAGCTGACGTCGGTGAAGGCGGCGTCCGGGGCGTACGACAGCTTGGTGGTGTCGTCCACGGAGTTCGCCGTCCCAGGCAGGCCGCAGTCTATGCTGATGAAACCTGCAACCACACACACATGGCTGCACATGGAGATGCGACTGCAGCTGTGTTCTCCTCCTCTGTGCATCGTGCAGGAGGATATGGAACATTATAAGAGTCCAATCTACGAGAGGATGAGCATACCATTGCTGTCTGGCTGTGCACGAGCTTGAAGGACTCCGGCAGCGAAGGAGATGCTGATAAGCAGCAGCAACCACAACGACGTTGCCACCATTCTTCTCGCCATTGTGGTTCCTCACTTGTGTAGGCAAGCAGCCAAATGAGCTATTTATGCTCTTATGTGCTTGTAACCGACCTAGGTGAATCGTGGTAGCTAGGACAGTGGATACTCGATTCAATCGACGCTCCGGCGATCGTTGAGAGCTCGCCGCCGTTGCCCAACGGCAAGGTTCTGAAAATGAGATCGAGTTTAGGTTCTCCTGGCCATCGGCCGCAGTACAAAAGAGACACGGCATCGCGTGCTCTCTGCCCGTTACAAGGGCTGAACAGAAAAGTAAATGAACTACACAAGGCCCATATCGAGTCCCACCCAATCCGGCCCATAGACTCTTGCACTGGGCTTCTTCTTTCTCTTTTGCTTCACGAGTCCATCAGCATTAGCGTTTGGTGCCGGTTCATCAGAGTCAGGAGCAATTGAAGATACAGCAACAGGTTCAGGGTCTTCACCTTCGGTAGCAGGCAGGCCATCGGTGACATCCCCTCCTCCTTGAAACACGGCTAGACCCCAAGCCGGTGCACATGGAAACTCTTCCTTTAACGCTTCTTCATCTTCCCAGGTAGCTAGGGCCACTGGAAGATCAGACCACTTCACTAGAACTTGCTGAATTGCTAAATTGTTGTGGACATGGATGCGCCTATCCAATACAGTTTTTGGTACCTGAAAGTGAAACTTAGGATTTGGCAATTCAGTGCTCACCTGAACATTAGGTTCCACTGCTCTTTTGAGAATAGAGACATGAAATACTAGATGTATGTGACTGTTCACTGGAAGCTTGAGCTTGTATGCCACATCATTAAATTTAGCTTCAATGTGGAATGGACCAAAGTATCTGAAAGCAAATTTGTTAGATGATCTGTTGGCCAAAGAAGTCTGGACATATGACTGCAGTTTTACATAGGCCACATCTCCAACTTCAAAGTTTCTGAAAGATCTTTTCTTGTCAGCTTGAAATTTCATCTTCTTCTGTGCTCTTTGCAGATGTTGTTGAATTAAGTTTTGCATAAGAGCCCTGTTTTCCATCCACATCTCCAGATTAGAGATATCTGTTGCACCAGGTGGTTCTAAGCCCAGCTCATAAGGATGTTGTCCATACATGACAAAGAAAGGAGTTTGGCCCAGAGATGTATGATAAGTTGTATTGTACCAATATTGAGTGGAGGATAACCATGATGACCATTTGGTTGGACAAGAATGTACAAAGCACCTCAGATAAGTTTCAAGACACTGATTCACTCTCTCTGTTTGGACATCAGATTGAGGGTGATATGCACTACTCATGTGTAACTGAGTGCCCAGGTAATCAAATAATCCTTTCTACAGCTTACTAGTGAAAATCTTATCTCTATCTGAGATAATAGATTTAGGAAGCCCATGATGCTTGAACACATTATCTCTAAGAATCTCAACCACTTGCAAGGCAGGGAATGGGTGAGCTAATGGAATAAAATGAGCATATTTGGAAAATCTATCAACCACCACCATGATACAATTGAAATGCTTGGACTTGGGAAGACCTTCAATAAAGTCCACAGAAATACTCTTCCATGCACTGTTAGGAATTGGTAGAGGTGCTAACAGCCCTGGTGATGCCACCCTTTCTGTCTTAGCTTGCTGACAGATTGTGCATCTGGCCACAAAGTCCTTGGCAGTCTGTTTGAGCATAGGCCAAGCAAACAACCTTTTGACTCGGTGGTAGGTAGCTTTAAACCCAGAGTGTCCTCCTATAGCACTTGCATGCAAAGAAGATAGAATTTGCTGTTGGATATTCCCAGCATTACCAATCCAGGTTTGGGATTTGCAATAAATCAGACCTCCTTTTAATTCAAAGTCTTTAGAAGGTGACTGGATAGATAGTTCCTGTAACATCTTTGTTACTTGAGGATCTTGCATGTAAGCTTCCTGTAAGGTCTGAGTCCAAGAGGATTGAGCTACTGACACTACAGTGAGTTCATGAGATTCTGCATGACTGGTTCTAGATAGAGCATCTGCCACTCTGTTTTCTGTACCCTGCTTATAGACTATCTTATACTTCAATCCCATGAGCTTAGTAAGGGCCTTATGTTGCCAGGGTGTGGTCAGTCTCTGATCATCTAAGTGGACTAGACTTTTTTGATCTGTTTTGAGTATAAATTCAGAATTCAACAGATAGGACCTCTAGTGATCCACTGCCATGAGAATAGCAAAACATTCCTTCTCATAGGTTGATAAACCTTATGATTTAGGTCCCAGAGCCTTACTGACAAAAGCAATTGGGTGTCCATTTTGCTGCAACACAGCTCTAATTCCCTTGTCAGATGCATCATTCTCTATTTCAAATGGTAGAGAGAAGTCTGGGAGAGCTAAGACAGGTGCTATCATTAGTGCAGTTTTGAGTGTTTGAAATGAAGCTTCTATTTCTGAAGTCCAAATATACAGCTCCCCTTTCTTCAGCAGGTTAGTTAATGGTTTGGCTAAAAGCCCAAAATGCTAAACAAATTTCCTGTAATACCCAGCCATGCCTAAGAAACTTCTCAGTTCCTTCACATTCTTTGGTGGTGGCCAATCAACAATAGTCTTTACTTTCTTTGGGTCAGTAGAGACACCCTGAGAGCTGATGACATGGCCCAAATAGTTAAGATCTTTTGAGCAAATGAACATTTGGATAACTTAACATATAACTTGTTTTGCATCAACAATGTGAACACGTCCTAAATATGTTGTAAGTGTTCCTGCCATGTAGCACTGTAGATAAGGACATCATCAATAAAAACAACAGCAAACCTCCTCAAAATGGGCACCAGAACTATATTCATGACACCTTGGAATGTGGCTAGACCACCAGTGACTCCATAAGGCATCACTTGATACTCATAGTGTCCATTATGAGTTTGTAATGCAGTTTTGAACTCTTCTCCTTTAGCCATTCTAATCTGGTGAAAGCCTGAGCAGAGATCTAAGGAGGTGAACCATGTGGCTCCACTCAATTCGTCCAGCAACTCATCAATAACCGGAAGAGGATACTTGTTTTTGACTGTCATGGCATTTAACCTTCTGAAGTCCACACACAACCTCCATCCCCAGTCTTTTGATTCACTAGCAATACAGGGGATGAAAATGGGCTTGTGCTATGCTTGATCAAACCCTTATACAACATTTCCTTAATTTGCTTCTCAATCTCATCCTTTTGGAAAGGATTGTACCTATATGGCCTTAGTCTGAAAGGAGCAGCACTAGGTAAAAGAGGTATAGAATGATCTCCCTCTCTCCTAGTTGGTAAACCAGGTAAAGGTTGAAACAATGGAGAAAACCTATCGATGATTGCATGTATCTCTGATGGAATGCTTGTGCTCTCTGAATCACTATTTTGAAGAGTTTGTACCACTTACAGTGTTCAATTGAACCAGGAAAAGCAGAGAATCCTATTTCTGCATAGCCTCCAACTGAAATGTATCCACAAGATGACCCATTGATAGTTTGGATTGAATTCTCTGGATTTTTCTTTTCTCACCTTCATATTTGATTTTGAACCACTTATCTTGTCAATGCACTTTCATTGGACTATAACATTTAAGCCAGTCAACACCCAAGACAGCATCATATGTATCAATGGGTAATATCTTGAATGTACTTTTGAAAGTAACCCCTTGAATATGCCAAAGCAAATCTGGGATTTCATGAGTGCAACTCAGAGTACTACCATTTGCTACTTTAACTAGAACTGAATTTGGTAGTGGTTGCCAGCCAGGTATTTTTGCTGCCATAGCTTCACTGAGAAAACAATGGGTACTCCCTGAATCCACTAACATATATGCTTCATGAGTTGAGACAAAGCCTCTAAGCTTCACTGTTTCATGTAAATCAGCACCATTCATTGCTTGAGATGAAATAGAAACTCCCTTCATTGGGGGAAAATTGATGGTACAGAGCTCATCAACATTAGAATCATCTTCACTATTAGAGCAATGTTAATGTATATCAGCATCACTGGACAAAAATTGCCAAACTTCTTCCATTGCATGTAGAGAAACTGTCTAACATTTGTGACCAGGACTCCACTTTTCACCACACTCGAAACATAGTCCCTTTGCTTTTCTATATTTCTTGAGAGTTGACAGCTTATCTTTAGGGGCACTTTTCTTGCCTCCATTAGAGCTTCTCTTGTCATCTCTTCCAGGACTTGCAGAGTATCAAGGAGTATAGCTTGAGGATTGAATATGCTTGTTGTTGTCAGCACCAGCTTTCTTTGAACTTGAAGTAGATTCACTTCTTCTGTAGATAATTTGTAGTCCCCAACAGTGCTTCTTCCTGTATCAAAGCCACATAACTCACAGAGTCCAGGTCTTGGGGCTTATGCATCATAATAACAAATTTGATTTCATATTTAAGACCATCTACAAATCTATTGGTAATGAAGGACATAGGTATGGTAGGATCATGGGCTAGAAGTTGGTGTGTGAGATCACAAAACTTCTCAATGTAATCATCTACAAAGCTGGTTTGCTGAATATGCCAGAATTGTCTAAGTAGGTGATTATGCTCATCTTGATCAAATTTTGCACAAACAACAACATTGAAATCCTCCCATGACATAGTTAACATAGTGGGTTCAACTATTTGGTACCATAATGAAGCAGAACCAATAAGATGCATAGTGGAATAACGAACCCAGAGCTGTGGATCTACTAGGTACATGGTGAAGAAAGCTATACAATTTTTGAGCCAAAGCCTAGGGTTACTGCCATCAAACTTGGGGAAAGGCAGATTAGGAATAGCAGGATTATGCAGGTTGTTTCCTAGAGCATCAGTACGAACAAGTTGTAGATGTGGCATGATAGGAATAGGTGGAGGTACAGCACCTGTAAGTAGTTGGTGGCCAGGGGAAGCAGTGAACACTACCCCTTCGCCGGCCTCGCGGTGGTCTAACAACCCAGGCGATGCCCCGGACGGGGACAACTCCAGAGACGCGGAGCCCATCACTTGTGGCTGTAGAGACGACTGGCTCTCCACAATTGCCAACGATGGGTGCGTGATGTAGACGGCCCCCGCAGGTAGAGGTACTACTTGAGGTAGACTTGTGAGGGTCTTGTCGATCTTCTCGCCGAGCTCGAGGACAGCGTTCTCGAGTTCGTTGACGCGCTCATCAACCTTCGGCTTCCAGATGTTGATTTCCGTTCGCAACGCGCGCATCTCCTCCATGGAGGTATTTATGGTGGTGAGATCCTTGGAGTTCACCTCAAGAAGCACCAGGATCCGACCAAACTGCTCATCCGGCTTACTCTGCGCCATTTGGTTCCGGGTGAGGTGTTGATGCGACGCTAGCACGTTGGAGCAAATTGGAGGTAGGCGGCGATGATTTGGTCCGATCCAGGATTGAAGGAATCTGATACCAGATGTTACCGACCTAGGTGAATCGGGGTAGCTAGGATGGTGGATACTCGATTCAATCGACGCTCCGGCGATCGCCGAGAGCTCACCGCCGTTGCCCAATGGCAAGGTTCTAAAAATGAGATCGAGTTTAGGTTCTCCTGGCCATCGGCCGCAGTACAAAAGAGACATGACACCACGTGCTCTCTGCCCGTTACATGGGCTGAACAAAAAAGTAAATGAACTACGCAAGGCTCATATCGAGTCCCAACCAATCCAACCCATAGAATCTTGCATTGGGCTTCTTCTTTCTCTTTTGCTTCGCTAGTCCATCAGCATCAGCATTTGGCGCTGGTTCATCAGAGTCAGGAGGAATTGAAGATTCAGCAATAGGTTCAGGGTCTTCACCTTTGGTAGCAGGCAGGCCGTCGATGATAGTGCTCTACGTAGATTAGCACTTCTTTTATCCATAACTCATTTCATTTCAAATCAAATTCCAAGACATTTTGACTTCTCTAGATAAATAAGAGCATCTCCAACAGTTGCAAAAAGAAACATAATTGGTAGATCAAACACTTCTCTAAGTAGCTAAAAATGTTGGGAGCACATTTCTGGATTACTCTAACAATTTTTTTTGAAAGCGTGCCTTAGCATTAGCACGTAATTCATTAAGTGCAAGATAGAGTTTTTACACACTCGGAGAGACAGTATGGTGAGGGTCCATCCGCATCTCTGAGTAACCCACGACACAAATCACCACAAAGTGTTGGAGATACTCATTGCATATTAAGAAAGAAAACTAATTGCGCTACGTTGGCCAGCGGCGTGCGAGGCGCCGAGTCAAGCCACAAGGCCGGTCAGCAAGGCGAGGCTACTGTACCCCGCTCTAGTCCAGGAATCAGCCTCTTCGAGGATGTAGGCCACAAGCTGTTGTGGCGTGTTGTCCCCCGATCAAATGTGCACCGGTTGCGTTCCTTCCCTATGTTCCACGAGGCGAGCAGGACGAGGGAGTCAAAGCTTCGCTTGATGGCCTACGGAATGGTGTCCCTTGTGGAGAACCACCAATCTCTGAGCAGGGAGTCATGCTGGGGGGTGCTACCACGGATGCCATGGCTGCTAGCAATCGCGAAACATTTTTTAAAAGCTCGCTCCTAAAATATAGATGACAATTTTACAAAAGAAGTATTTAAATTGCTCCAATAACCACTTTTCTACTTTTCTTTCTCTCTTGTATATTTTCATTGGAATCCATGTCCTACCTCTTATCTTATTTGTTGAGTGATTCTTTGCAAGGTTGAACTCTAAAGTGAGATAATAGACTTGTGAGTGAAGATCCCTATTGTTTGAACACTTGGTTCTTTGTTGCAAGTTTGCAT
Organism: Bothriochloa decipiens; assembly: GCA_023333625.1. Classification (NCBI taxonomy): domain Eukaryota; kingdom Viridiplantae; phylum Streptophyta; class Magnoliopsida; order Poales; family Poaceae; genus Bothriochloa; species Bothriochloa decipiens. The sequence goes on along the minus strand of CM041639.1, from coordinate 41,232,710 downwards.
ATTTGTGTTTGTCACTCTAGAGTGAAGCTTCTAGACAGCTAGGCATTGCTCTTGATGCACCCATGGTTTTTGGGGTGGTCTGAGAAGTTTGTATTCCTTCAACAACTGTAGTAAGAAACCCAAGCTTAACCTTTATTTGTGAATACTTGAGCTAGAAGAAAAGCTTTTGTGGTTCAACAATGAAGACATAGGCTAAACCTTGGTGGGGAAGTCAATTGAACCTCAGGATGAATCCCCCTCTTGTTGTGTTTGAATTGCCTTACCCTTGTGCAAGTTGACCTCTAGGGTTTTTGTAACACCTCCGGTGTTATGTTAACTAAAACATGCCATGTCATCATATGCACTACAAAGCATTCATGCTTAAGTCAACCTTAATGTGCATTAACTAAAATAAGTTTACATTTCATAGGTTGATTGTGTTTCTGGAATGTTTTGTCACATGAAATAATAAAACCCTACTTTTGAATATCATCGCAAATACTTGGGTTATATTCTATGTACTTGAGGTGTAAACCGTGTTTACACTAGTGTCAACCATAGTGTATAAACCTAAGTTCAACCCTTAACAATTTGTTTCCATATTTAAAGTTGAATTTGGGTTTCAAAGTTTATTCCCCAGCCTTGCAATTCAAATTTAAATTCAAATTGGAAAGCTATACAGTTTTCCATCATTTGTCCCCTTTTGATTTTAAAACCATAATTCAAAAATTATGCATAATTTTGGAAAATTTTGTATATGAAAAAGGTTTGGTTTGGAAAGTTAAACATTTCATAGTTTGGAAGATTTTCAAGTTTTATTGAAAAATCAAAGGTAATTTTAAATGTTTTTTTGTAGGGTTTTATCCCCTTTTTGAATTTGAATTCAAATTTCAAAATCCAGACAGAATTTGAGGATGCTAGTTAAAGAAAAAGTGTAGCTCTTGAAAAGTTATGCAAATGACATTTTTGGAGATTTTCAAGTCCTTATATGAATTTTTGAGTAATTTGTATTTTTAAACAGATGGCAATTCTATAATTTTCTCAAACAATACCGAAACCTATCGTCGGCCGCCATCGCCGGCTTCTCAACCCGCGCCGCCGTCCACCGCCGCAAATATCTCAGTCGCCAGCTCGCTCCGGACTCCTGAAACTTCGCCGTCGTCGTGTCGCTCGTTCGTGCGTCACCTTTGGCGTATAAATACCGATCGGTCGCCGCCGTTTCAACTCTTTCTTCTCCTCGTCGCCGATAACCTTGCTCCGCTGTCCGAATTCGCCACCGTCGCTCCATCATCACCCGATTGCTCTTGCCAATAGCTCCGCCACATCCTCACGGTCAGTTTGAGCTAGTTCGTGCTTGCTCTCCTCGCCCGAGCTGCCCGCGCGCCGTCGTCTTCTCCACGGCCGGTCGCCGAGCCGCCGCAAGCTTTTTTATCGTCGATCACCGCACAGGGTGAAAATATATTATCCTTAACCCCGCTATCGTATTCTCCATGCTATCCTGCTTCTCATGCGCTTCTTGGCCGGCTGGATGGTGCACAGGAACTCCGGTGACGCCGTCCTTGCCATCGGAGCGCCGCCGCCGCCATCACCGCCGCCGTCCGCAGCTCGACCCAGCGGCTCCGAGCCTTCATTAACGTGCGCATCAACACCGTGGTGAGCTCCTGCATCTGTCTGCGCTACTAATTTCATCTTTCCCGCATAGTAGTCGCCGGCCACCGTAGCTCGCCGCCGGCGCAGTGTTGCCAGCGCCACCGCGCGCGTAGCCGTCATGGCTGGAGTTCCCGTTTGGCCTCATTTAGTTGCCAAATAAGTTCGCCTGAGTGCGCTGCGTGTGTCCGTGTGGTCGTTGTCGCCGGAAACAGCTCCAGTGAGCTCCGCCGCCGCGCCCGAGCTCCGTCGCGCCGCCATGGCCGCCGGCGTGGGTGCCGCCGCCGCTCCGCCTCGCCGTTAGCTACCCTGATCGACTCCCCGTGCCAAGCTGAGCCCAACGGTTCAAGTCCGGTCACCGGAGACCTCGCTGACGGCGAGTAATCGCCGGTCAACCGCCGGCGGACCGTCGGTCAGCGCGGGAGTACTGTGCCGATTTTTCTTTTTCTATTTTCAAAAAATGATTTAAATGCTATTTTCTTTGAAAAATCATAGTAATTCATATATAGCTCCAAAAATTCTAAAAATTTTTGTGAGTGTTCTTTATAATGTCATCTACCTAGGAAAAATATGAAATGCCAAATTTAAGTAATTTTTCAATGATTTTTAATAAATAAAATAAATGGCTTTTAATTCTGAAATTTGTTTTGCCATCTAATTAGGCTAAGAGCTTTCTAAAATAAAATTTTGGGCTTAATTTGATAACTTTGATTTTATGCCTTTACTTTATGCCTTTAAATAATTAATTAATCCCTTTAATTGAGTTTAATCATTATAGGATTTGTTTGATTATGGGATAGATTAATGACCTTGGGTCATTAACCCTAATGACATTTGGCACTTTAATTAATTGTTTGCGCTTATCTTAATCATGTCAATAGGGCTTAATCAACGTTGTTTTATGTGCTTAATTAATTTCTTAAATAGCGTAGTTAACCCTAATGAATTTTATAAGCGAAGTTTTGTTGGCTTGCAACTTTATCGTGAAGAAAAGTTGTACTCAAGCCCTTAATCTGATCATGCATCCATCGAGCATCATGTTTACTATTTCATCATGTTAAAGCATATTAATTATCGAATAGTTTTCGTTAACGGAGAGTTAACGTTGTCACACCAGATCCTAAGGACGAGCAGATTCAGGAATCGGGAGTGGATCCAGAGTTTGAGATCGTCGACCCCGAACATCAAGGCAAGCCCCGGACGCATTCAAACCCTATTCTATTTATAAAAGTTTTATCGCTTCAGCTATGATATGTTGCATTAAGTAATAGGAGTTGAGTGAAAACCCACCAATTGCATTACCTGTCTTATTTTCTTACTCCTTATTACCTGTTTTAGAAGATAAGTAGTAACGCTTAGCCCTGCTTAATTAGTTAAGTGTTCAAAGGTAAAAGAATGAAAAAGATGAGATTGGTTTTTCTTGTTGGAATCTTGATAATAGTTAATAAATCGAGTCCGGACGGCTAACTTGCACTGGGAATAGAGTCCCTCTGTAGTGTTTCTATCTGTTGATGCCCTAGGTCCCGTCCGTTGGTGAACTGGTGATATCAAGAATTTGGAAATCCACATGCATGAAGTGGTATTCCATGGGCCAGAGTTCCCACGCTTATCATGGAGTGACATATAGTGGGCCAGAGTCCCCACGTATGTCATAGTGTGTTATACTGTGGGTTTAAGTTTCCATGTATTTCGGTACACGGGGCCGAAGCGCTCAGGTGTATCATGTGGTGATATATGGCTGCGGTTGTTATCCCGGTATATCGGTTCATCTGGGGTGCATCGGAGTTAAAGTCTCTGGTATTCCAGTGACCTAGGTCCCAGCTGGGTATGAAAATAGATTCGAATCGCCGTTGCTTCTCGGAGAAGAAGACTCGATCGGTGTTCATCATCGTAGTAACAACTTGAACAATGATTAAGGTTTAAGAATGAAGTTGGTTGGTAATTGGAGCTAGATCCAAGCAACTTTTCTTTCTGTTAAGCTTTTCCACAAAATTTCTCATCTCTTACAAGCCTTACCTTGTCTCTCTAGCCTGCATTTCTTGAGTCTTCACCCCTCTTTTTCGTCGGGTCAGTCTTGTTGAGTACTTTTGTACTCAGGGTTTGTTGAACCCTTGTTGCAGGTGAGCCTCATGGGCAGGAGTGCTTTGCAGCCTGCTGCATGACAGTTGTCGAGGAAAGTGTCGACGAGTAAGATGTTTAGCTTTTGGGCAGAGCTTATCATTTGGTATTGTAATAAAGTTATCTACTGCTACTCCACTACTATTATGGTTTGTACAATCTGAACTTATGGTTGTAAATAGTTGAAACTCAAAGGTTTGTAAACTTATGTTATTGTAAGTCTTTTGCTATTTTACTCCGATGTATATTATTTATATCAAACTGTTGTAATACTGCAATGTCTCTTTATAACGATTGATCCTGCTCGGAGAATCATGGATGATTCGGGATTTACCCGACAGACTTTTTAAGTCGTATGAAACACAGTCATGGTTATTTGGAGTCTGTTTAGACAATAATTATGTGTGTGGGCCATATGATTTAGGAGGTTCTGCCACAGTTTTAACCTTATCTACTTGTGTGTGACCTACAGGTTGCATGTGATTCTACAACAGAGTTAGAAACTATCTAAAGGAGTAATTCAGAGATCTAAAATTTAATCACTTTATCTTGGTCTATATGAGTTGTCCTTGGAAACTGTGGAACACTTCGAAACAGGTCCAAAAGTTTTGAAAAATCTATGAAACTTCCAAAGTTTTTCTACTACTTGATTGTTATGAAGCTGACCTATGTATTGAAAACAACACACCGCCCTATGAGCTATGTCAGATCCTTTCACCATATCCACTTGCGGGGATGCCATGACGACCATAGACATGGACCCTTACTTGGCACTCGTATGGCCATGGTCAACTACTACGAGTATAACGAGATAAAGCTACCAGACTATAGCTTGGGTTGGAGAGAGTGCCAGAATTATTGAGGTTGGGCATGCAAATGTTGATCTTGAGCATAAGGAGGATTTTTTTGAGATCAGAGCACATGAAGGTTGAGCATGAGTAGTAGACGCTAAGCGCTAATGCTTGGACAATCGTGGGCTAGCAACCATGCCCTATGCATACTACTCTCAAGAAAGACGATCAGTCTACTTTTCTCTAAACCCTAAAGTCATAATTATGAGTTTGACCTTCTTTATAAACTTGATCAAATTTGAGATGGTTTGCCTCAGAACCAAATTAGAATGATTTTCTCTTTTCTTTTCCTTTTTTTTGTCTAAATCCTAGTGTACAATACAATAGATGCCTTTATAGTGATTTTATTTGTAGATGTATAATAAGTGTGGCAACATGTGTACTGATATGACATCCTTATGATAAGGGAGAATCCCTTGACACAATAGTATAGTGTAAGTCGTCAATGTCCACTTGCAAAACATATACATAAATTAGTTACACAGAAAGTGGGCCCTTTGATAACTCGTATGACATTGTGTGGGACAATAGATAATTGCCTTCTGACTTATGGACGCTTGAAATTGCCATAGATCACGTATCAGTTTTCTATTCAAAACAATTCTTTAAAAGGTGGATTTTAACGAAGTTTGTTACCTACAAACATCTACGTTATTTTCAGGGTGATCTACTAGACGTGATTCTGGTTCATAATTTAAAAGAGAGACCGGTGACTAACTAAATTTGAAGTGAACATGCCTTGTGACGGAGACGACGATAATAGAGATTTTCGCCTAGAATGACTGGAGAGATCACAAGTGATTGTCTTCTAATAGACTTAAAACTTAGTTTGCTGCCAGTTCCATATGATCTCTCACACTTTGCTGCTTTTTGAGAGTTTCTCTTCAATAATCAATAATCAGAGTCTGAAACTTTATAATAATGGTCGGTTGAGGCAAAACTGTTGCAGAGACAAAAAAAAAACTTTATCTAAACAATCTACCATGCATTTAAGGGAATTTTGTAGAACACATCAATGTTAAGTATATCGATTTTGTTAGGTTGTTCACGAGATTGAAAACTACCCTGGTGGCAGTGATGACGAGGAAGATAAGCAGCAATGACGACGTTGCTGCCGGCACCTGAATGATCGGATGCTTCATCGCACAAGCAAAGGAGCCAACGTCCATAGTATAATAATGCACTATACATACTAATGTATTTAGTATGTATAGTGCATTACTATGGACGAACAATTCCCTCAGGATTTTGTGATTATAAAAGAAACGTTTGATGAGCACATTGATTTGCATCAGCAATTCCCATCATATCAGCACACTCCTATCCACTTTCAATGCTTATTGGCCATTGCCATAGCGTAGGTCGTCGATGCCCCTCGGCAAAAACATAGTACACATGGACAGAAAACAATCTTAGGCTAACTCTTTGATGGGACCTACATGACGTTAGTGACTTTGTATTACAAGCGATTATAGCAGCTGACTGGATAGCAGTGGGCCCGCAGATAGTTGACTTTGAACTTCTTGTCTGCTCTGGAAATTGCATGCCAGAAACCGTCTATAGTTTTTAAAAGGGGGAGGGGTTTAACCCATCATTCATTTTTGTAAGTGTAGGTTGACCAAGGTTCCTCTCTACAAATCATCATAATTTCGACTATTTGAAATTGCACACTCGTTTTCTAGTGTTGGCGTGTTGCAATGATCATGGCTATTTGATTGAGACAAAGTTGCACTCAATATTTTTTTCCGTTTTCACCGTGCTCGATTTTGAAGCATGTTTGTAGCATGCAGGACTAGGAAAGTAAGTTTACACCTGGACCCCTAATGTGAAGTTTGGCACGGATCACAACAAACAACGCACGACATCAGCCTGTAGCCCAATACCCCAACGAAGGCCCAAGCATCCCTCGATCCACTCGCCGCATATTCGTGTCCGTCTCACTTCCTTTTTAGCTCGTTCAAACTTGTAAAACGAATCCGGCCCACGGCACGCGTCGAGCGGCTTAATCTCTGTACCTAAAATATTTCCAATGATTCCGTCAACCCGGCTACGCGAAGTCGCCCGTAGCGCGATAGCCCGCCAGGCACTCCCCGCTCTCTCACGCGCGGTGGCCCCGGACTTCGCGTGACTCGCGCACATCAGAACCATAAGAGTGAAAACAAAATCAGTTACCAAGACCTCCTCAATCATAAATCCTGTCTTCAGTCACCGCGTGCATGGCTGCATGCCATGCGATCCGCGCCCGCCTCCTATATTTGGCCAAATCCCCAATGTCTTCCCTGTCAACATCCGGGCCAGAACCGTTGTCTCCAATCCAACAGCCCTGACTTCGTATAAGTGTTCGTATACGCGGTCGACCCATGCGTGATCGGCACATCCATCGTCGCTGCATGGGAGATGATTGTGATGCGCCGCTGTGCTCCATGACCTGAACGGTCGAGCTGTATGGACGATCCTCCTCGACACGATAGTGAAGAGGTAACAACAACAGATCGTGAACACCACGTTTCCCTCTGTCTCTACTGTTCATGATCCGGCAATGGTCTACCGGCTTGAGCCACCTGGACCGGCTGGACGTAGGCGAACTCGTGTTTTTCGTGCAGGCGACATCATGTTTTGTCGTCTCGCCGATCCCAGGAGCCCTGTTGCTTCATGAATGGTCAAATGCTGTTGTTGATTAGGTCCTTGTAACCGGGGATGAAAGTATGCAAGTGATTAGCAATCTGACTCCTGCGGCCATGATCCTGCAATCGCTGAACACGTGATGATTGAGTTAGTTCTGGTTTTATATTGGGACAAAATCAGGGGGGAGGCGAGTGGGTTCTTGCGGATGGAGAGGCATGGCCTAGGGCTCCTAGCTTGGATCTGGCTGAGCAGAGATTTGTTAAGGTAAAACTCAAATTTGTTTTAGGCTAGAAGCTTCTTTGCTTCAGTTTGATGTAAATGTATTAACTACAGTTAGCTGTTGCTTTAGGTAATGCAAGTCATCTAGGTCTCTCATGATCCATGTTAACTGATGTTTAGGAAGGTTTTGCAAGAAGAAAGCCACCTGTACCAATTGTGCATAACAAATTAGAGATAGATGGTGATGTTGACTTTTGTACTTGTGTTGACATTAGAGTTGCACGAAGAAACAGATTGCAACTGTACGTTCTAAAAAAATGTTCTTTATCAACGAGCGGACAAAAAGGTAATATCTTTTATTACTTTGGGAAAAACAGATGAAACGAAGGTTGGGTTTCTGTGGCAAGTTATCAGCTCAAGCTTATGCCTTAGCTTTGTGATATCTTGAACACTGTCACACTTGCTAGGATAGAAATTTGATGGTTCCCCACACATCTGTACCCCTTGGCGAAGGTCAATGTTTTGTGATGTTCATTTGTCTCATAATGTTTTGGCTGATCATGTGATGACCTGTTCTTTGCTTGTGAGATCTAATTAGTGTCCCCTTAACAAATGGACATGAAGCCTCCTTTGCTCACCCTTCCCCTTTGGCTATTGCCCTTGCCCAATGGCTAGCAAGCCTCCTATGCTCAACCCTTTCACCTTTGGCTATTGGCTGCGAGCTGTAGCAAATAGGAGGATGACAAGTTACAGGAACAATGCTTAGTTAGCTGATAGCTGATAATTTCTCATCGTGTGCAATGTGTGTTTTTATACTTCGAATTAATTGATCCATGACAATTATTGTGACGATAAATAAAAGGGTCAATTGTGCAACTGCCCCTCTTTTGAAATCTAATAGCTCGTTTGCCTTCTTTTTTTTAACTTTGCTCATTTGCCCCTGCTTTTTCAAAATGAAGTCAACAGTTGTCCTTGTGCTGTTAAATGGACTTAACGGTGTTAAGTACGGACTGAAAAGACCAAAATACCCTTGGCATAAATGACCCAAGAATCGATCTCACCGTGGTTGAGTCCTGCAATTTTGTGCGTGTGTGTTTTGAGGATTCAGGGTTTTCCATGTTACAGCTCAAATGAATTTAGTCTGAATTTTAATTTGCCAGAGCATCAAGTTTCTCAAATACATAGTACTCGATCCGTAGTATATATCGGCAGACTCATCATGGGCTGGCTGGCCGGTCATGGTGGCCCAACGATGACCATGGCGGCGCCAGGTGCCAGCAAAACTAGCGGCGGTGGAGGTAGACGATGCTCTGTGCAAAAGCTCCCTCCTTGATGACACCTGCAAGAACAGGAACATCAGCAAGGATGTTTGTGTTCCCCAAACCCGCCATTCCATCCACCACATCCTCCGCACTGGCCAGCGGTAGCAGCAGCACTGCGGCCGTCGCTCCCGGTGCCACGGACCCTTCCCGAGGCCGCGTCCCTTCCCGAGGCCGCGCGCGGCACGCCTGCCGCGAGCCCAACTGGCCGCACGCTCTAGTCCGCGCCCGCCCGGCCGCGAGCCCAACCGGCCGCGCGTGGCCCTCCGCGCCCGCTCGGCCGCGTTCCTGGCGCCGAGGCCGCGCTTTCCCGGCCACCGCGTCAGCGCCCGACCACCGCGCCGCCTCCACGCCCGGCCGCGTACCTGCCGGAGGCCGCGCCCGCCCGTCCGGCCGCGAGCCCAACCGGCCGCGCGCGGCCCTCCACGCCCGCTCGGCCGCGTTCCTGGCCGAGGCCGAGGCCGCGCTCTCCCGGCCGCCACGTCAGCGCCCGACCACCGCGCCCCCTCCGCGCCCGGCCGCCGACGCCCGCCCGACGCGCTGCCTGGAATCCTAGAACCGGTGTCGGAGTCGAAGACTTCTATCCCGTGTATTCAGACAGAGAAGAACGTCGGGGAAAAGAGATGGATAAGGGGTATTTGAGTCATTTTGCCATTTTTTCTATTTCGTCTGTATTTTTTGAGCCTAAACTAAACTCCAGCTGACGGTAAATGAAAACAGGGGCAAACTGAGGCTTCGGTTTTTAAAAAAGGGGCAAACGAGCGAAGTTAAAAAACAGGAGCAAACGAGCTATTAGGCTTCAAAAGAGAGGCAGTTACACAATTGACCCTAAATAAAAATAGTGATGATGATATTTCCATTGCATGATATTGTTTGCTTGATTGGTTAAGAATTGGCAGTATGGATATTTTAAGTCATTTTCATTTGTGACATGGCGTGCGCACCATATTACTGACTGTCATCAATAGCCAACAGGTGGTAGAGTCTATTAATATTGAAACTATGACATTTGTTTAACTATCGGCAAGTATAGTCCTTGCACATTTGTTAGTATCTAACATTTTCGCATATGTATGTAGGAAAATCTGACACAATCAAGAAATGCCAATGTATCAATGGTAAATGGCAGGTCATTATTTTTCTGGATACTTATTCTAAGAGCTCTTATTTAGTGGTTTGTGTTGTTTGTCACTCCGAGTTGCAGATGGATCCTCGCCGTATCGTTTCTCGGAGCGTGTATATAAACTCTAATTTTTCGGTTAATGAAGCATGTGCTAATGCTGAGGCACGCTTTCGAAAAAAATCTATAGGAGCTCTTATTTCTTGAAGGAAAGGTACACGGTAGCTCTCTCAGTTACTTAAAGAAGTTTATGGATCAACATTTGTTGGTTGAGATTTGGGTGCCCATCAGGAAAGGTTAGCAGCTCAGCACTTCAGGGCAGACATTTGTGCAATTTAGCTTCCTAACAAAGCATCAGATTATATTCAATATAGGGATGTGTCCACGACGATGTACACATGTTCGCTAACTAATTAGTATCACTTGCAAAGATTGGAAACTGCATCTAATTAGTATTATTGACAAAGTTTTTTTAAATCTATAACTTAATTATAAAGGTTGTGAGTTGCTATTGTTCCTACGATTGCATTAGCTTTCGGTGTACTGAAACTATTAGTATCATTTATTAATAGTTTCTCTTTCCGTTATAACGTACGGGCACGATGATAGTAAATAAAAAAAACGAACTCGCGTCGGTGAGACCGAGAGTCCGAGACGGCGATACGGAAGCCGGAGGGGCGGGAGCGGGCTCGTGGGCGGGCGACACGACGGCACGCCGCCGCGGTCGCCCATGCGGGCGCGGTCCCGGAGCCGCGGTTTCTGAAAGCCACACAACACAAGCCGTCACGACGCGTGGGTGCGGTCCGTGCGAAGCGGCGGCCAAGCTGTAGCCGTCGTGCGGCTCTGTACGTTGCACGGCACCGAATATGCGGCGGGGGTTGGAAGTCTGGGTGAAAGCGACCCCCGCGTTCGGTGATTAGGCCGGTTGCAATTGAGATCACGACGTGACGTCCGCTTATGCAAAAGGAAAATAGAAAATCAGATGTCGATGCATTGTTGGCCTGGTCGTTGCTCGATTTTGCATTTCCAGCCGCCTCTCCATGAGGATAGCGTTGTTCTCCGAATCTCCGTGCCTCATTTTCCATGCCGCCATATCGCGTAATCCAGCTATAGGACCTTATAAAGAGCCTTTTATTAAATTAAAATTGTTGGAACCTGTCATGATCATACCTCTTCTTACAATACAAGACTATAAGATACGGTCTCTTTTTCTTTTGCAACAAAACTAACTATAGTTTAGACATGTTCGTGTTTATATATAACCCTGCGCATAACAAACTCCTACATGTTGTTCTGGTCTAGTCAAAAGGAAAAGAAATGGCTTAGCTTCTAAATATGCTACGAATGAAAAAGGTGGTCCATGTTACATGATAAGTTGTTGTATAGGGAGTGGAGACAAGATGTAACAATAGGAGCATCTAAGTTCCTCTTCTACTTACTGCCATGTTTTTCTCCTTTTTTTTAATGCACTGTGGGGAATCAGTAAGTTGTTTGGTTGAAATAACTATAAAACATACCTCATCTCTTTATATTTCTTGGAACCGATGTAAAACATCTCTCTATTTCCATTCGCTTGAAACGCATAGACTGACAAAGTAGGGTTCAAGTTGTTGGGAAAATTATAATACGAAAAAGCAGATATTTCTAAAAAAAACTTGTTACGAATTCCACCCTTTTGATTGACGTTCTTTTTTGGTGGGCAGAAGACACATTTTTGAAAAAGCTAAGTCAAACACAGCCTAACGCTTCACGTTTGTGAGCATTTAGAGTTCACAACTACAACATAGCATGGCCATAGTTCGATTTTACATGTCCTTGGTTTTAATATACGCCATAACAACATCATTCCATTTCCATGACAAGAGTTCAAATTCAAAAAGAAAAGGGAGAGTGTTTTGATGTTTTGTTTGCAACGTGCACATACAAGGCATGAACCTATAGATAGTTACAAAATTCTTCAGACTACATAATTACGCAACCACTCAAGGACCAATTCGCAAAATGACACTCAGCCTGAGTCAGCCATTACTCATCCGCTATAACAGACGGGAAAGCTGATTTATCGCAAAACTCGCAACCTAATACGCCACCTATGACATATTCCCGTCGCCGTCGTCCACCTGGGTTGTTCGCCGAGCCGCAGGCGCCCCGCTCGCTTCCCATTTTGGCGTCTCGAAGCCAGTAGATTAATCCTCTCTCGATCCACAAATCCCTCCCCGGCCTCTCTCCATCGCGCTCCCTGAAATCGAGGAGCGCGGGAGGACGACGCCGCGGAGCGCGTTGGCTCCTAGGGTTTGCCGGTCGGGTTGGGGCTCCGATCCGGGCGGGCGGCCATGAGGATTCGGGAGCTCCGGGATGGCCTGGAGGTGGAGGACGACGAGCGGGAGGTGGAGAGGTCGTGGGGTGGCGGCGATGGGGAGGTGGTCGCGGTTGTGCGGCTGCGCGCGAAGCGCGCGCTCGTTGGCGCCGGCGCGAGGGTCCTGTTCTACCCGACGCTTCTCTACAACGTGCTCCGCAACCGCTTCGATGGCGAGTTCCGCTGGTGGGATCGCGTCGACAAGGTGACGATCTTTTGCCTGTCTCCATGTTCATGTTCTGGTTTCGTTATTATTTGTGTTTCGGGGGTGCGATTTTGAGATGTGTTTTTGGGGACAGCTAGTGCTGTGTGGGTGTGCATCGGGAGTTCAGTTGGTGCCCGGTTAAATTTCATCATTTATACTTGCAATCTTATTATCATGGAGGTGTAGTGAATGTATCATTTAGTATGGTCACCAAAGCTCAAATCACTATGGGGCGTGTGCATGTGCGGCTAACTGAAGCGGCACACACGTGATTCCGTGTCCGAAACTGAGGAAGAAGGGTGTGTGGAACGGCCAGCGGTGAGGTCGCTGCGGCCAGGTTGGTGGACGAAGTGGCGCCGATGGTAGTTAGGGTTTCAGATTTTGTGACCATCCATGGCTAGCGGGTTTAGAAGGAAGGGCCTGAGCGTGGCGGCCGGCCTGGCAGTGGTGGCGGGTTGAGTGGTGGTGAGCGAGGCGGCACCGGCACCGTTGAGTGGGCAGAGGGAGATAACCAGAACGGTGGTGGTGTGCTGGTGGTGGGGACGAGGAGTTGCTGGCGAACTCCTTGATTGGGATTAGGGAAGGACATTATGGTCCAGTGGGGGGTTGTAGGTGGGCGGTGAGGTCGCCGGCAGCCTGGGCGGCGGAACAGCCGGGCATCTGAGAAAGAAGAACAATGGAATATGGAATGAGGGAGGAAGGAGAAAAAACCGTGCATTGAAATCGGTACGAGCGAGCGCATGTGCATGTATTAACAGGCTTGAACTAGAGCTGATCAGTTAAACTGGTGAAGGAATAACAATAGGCATCCCTTCTTAATTTGCAATAGATATTGTTGCCTGATATTCTTACCCGCCTCTATCTTCAGTATGTTTTGCTAGGTGCTGTTCCGTTCTCTAGCGATGTTCCGCGCCTGAAGCAACTTGGTGTAAGAGGAGTTGTTACACTCAATGAACCCTATGAAACTCTGGTTCCAACATCCCTATACCAGGTAGATGTTTCTTTACCTCTTGTAGCTGTAGGAATTACTTTTATTTCTCTCTGTACTTATAATACTTGACCAAGAGAACTATATGATACATTATAACCTAACAAGTTCTCCCTCCATCCTTTTATAGTAGGTGCAACTACATTTTTTATTGTCCGAGTATACAGGGCGCTCATCTGTTCACTCCGCATTAAGAATTTAACCCTGGCGGCTGAACTTCTCGTACTACTTGTTTGCCGTTAGTCCTAGATGTTACTCTCTCAGTGAGCCTCAGGAGCTGAGTATATTTAGGAGTAGTACTAGTATGGCCAATAGCTCGTCCTACTCCTTGCTTGCATCTTTTTGTTGCATATGTGTTTCTAGTGGAGTTGTATGAGTACCTCACAGGTGATGGTGATGGCAGAGGACAAGAGAAGACTCGAGTGCAAGCGAGGCGGCAGGTTGTGAGTGCTCGCTGCATGCAAGTCCGATGCATGCAACGACACGTCAAGTACAGCTAGGCTAGAGCTCTGCCCCGCTATCCGTGGGCAGCAGTTAGGCGCCAAGAGAGAGAATTTTGGCTGAGGAAAATTAATGTGTAAATTTGTCCGGGGCTCCGGGCGTTGATGGCTGCATGGCGTTGTGGGTGGAGAAATTAGCGCGCTGCATGTGCATGGGGAAGCTGGAACGAAAACTGCGTGCAGTGGCGGACCCAGAATTTCGAAGTAGGGTATGCCCAAGCCATAAGCTAAAGAAATTACATTATGAATTGAGTAAGATTAAAGGAAAAATTTTGTTGTTTGCGCTTCCAAATACGTACAGAAAAGGCTGCAATGTGGCTTCATGGGGTATTTTTGGATGAATAAGATGAATACAACTTCAATATCAAAGCCTGACTATGTAATACATATGTGTATAACTATATCTACTACTTTTGTGACAAAAAATGCAGGGTATGCCCGGGCATACCCGGGCACAACAGCAGGTCCGCCCATGACTGCATGCATGCGTGGAAACCGAAGGAGTGCTCTGCTTGATAGCTCCTTAACGTCTTGTGACAGAGGAGCGTGAGCTGTAATTGTTTGGAGGCGTAAGCGACTGTAATTGTTTGGAGGCGTAAGCGAACAGACTATCCTGGAAACGCACGCTAATGAAACTTGGTCTTTGCGATTTTGGAGTTGCACCTACTATACAAGGACGGAGTATCTACATATTGAACTTAGTGACGCTTAAGGCCTTGTTTGGATGTTGTCGGATTCACCTTATATTAACATCCCAACAGGGCTTAAGTTGGGATGCTGTAGATCCAGCTTCAGGAGGCACTTATTTTTGAAGTTGTTCTAGAAGTAGGCAGAATCATTTTATCCCTTTCTATGCATTCTGATCACTTACATCATTTCATTGCCTTGTTATGAATTGCGCAATCAGAAAATCACTTGGTTAGGATGGCAACTAGTGCACCTGAGATAGGGAGGTAGCAAGCAAGATTTTGTTATCGCACCATACCATATCTGGCAGGTTTTACAACTTATGTCTGAATAATCATATAATTCCATTTTTTTAAGGCTCATGGAATCGATCACCTCGAAATTCCCACAAGGGACTACCTGTTTGCCCCCTCCCTGGAGCATATTTGTCGGGCAGTGGATTTTATCCATTGTAAGTATCTTCTGAAGCATGTTTTCATTTCCTTTTTGCTTAGGGTTTTTAGATTTTCATGTGTGCTCCATCAATCCATCATCAGGCAACTTGTCTTGATGCTGTCATCTCAGTTTTAGGATGCTAATTTAATGGTGCCAGTTCAGATCAGGCAAGTAGTTTAGTGGTCAGCTGCGGTTTATGCAATGCGTCATCTGTGTTACTTTGATATTATCTATTGCTGCTGTTGGACATTTTGTCAGCTTGAATGTAAAGGCTTATTCTTGAATTGAATTATGGCTGCTACTATAAAGTTGTACTCCCTCCCTTCCAAATCATAGGTCACTTCGGCGTTGTAGCCTTGTAATGAAATGCACCAACAACATTTCATTAAATCCACCATAAAATATTTCTTGGTAATTTACCTATTTGGTGCCGCATACATTAATGTATTTTCTATAAACCTGGTTGAAGTTAGAGAAATTTGAATTAGGACAAAAGCTAAAGTGATCTGTAATTTGGAACAGCGGGAGTCTTTTTTCAGTCATCATGACGCATATAAGATGTGACAATGCTGTGAATTAATCCATATGGTGTGGTTAAAAGTGGTAGTTCTTCAATTAGTCAAGTTGTGCTAACCATTGTTGTCATTGGTATTAGTTTATAATGTTTGTACTATGCGTTTCTATTTGACATTAATGCTATTCCTGATGTTATCTGGTGATAATCCTCATAAGCAAATGCACTGAGTTGGATAAAATAGCAAGATGTTAAAAGACGGTGCTTATTCACAGTATGAAATAGTAACAGACCTGTCAGTTTCTTTTTTGGTTATTGCTTTATTTGGTATGGTAGGGTCCATAATGAATAGACAGACCGGAAGATCAATGCTTCACGGCTTTAGTAACAATATAGTAGTAGTATGTACATAATAAAACATTGCCATTATGTACGTATATGGTGTGACTAGAAGCAGTAGTTCTTTAATCAGTTAAGGGGCAGGAAAAATAGCTTATAAATTGTGCTAACCACTATTGTCATTGGCATTAGTTTATAATATCTGTACCATGCATTTCTATTTGAATTATTGCTATCCCAGTGATGTTTTTGGTGATAATCATTAGAAGCAAATTGAATTGGTTGGATAAAATAACAAGATGCTAAAAGACTGCTTGTTCACATTATGAAGTAGTAAGTAGTAACGGACCTTCAGTTTCTTTTTTGGCTGTTGACTTGTTTGGTACCATAGGCTCCATATTCAGTAGATAGTTAGAAACATTGTACCAGAAAACTAATGCCCCATGGCTTTAGTAACAATACAGTAGTAGTATATGTAGTAAAGCAGTGTCATATGTCCTGCTTCTATGTGGTTTCTGTGGAAGTCAGGCAGCAAGGCTAATTAACATATGCTCCTTTTCCAGATAATGAAATGCAAGGTGGTAGCACCTATGTCCACTGTAAGGCCGGAAGGGGACGAAGCACCACTATAGTTTTGTGTTTTTTGGTAAGAAAAATGATTTGCTTCTGCTTTAGCTGTCTCATACCTGTGCATTTTAATAAGAACTTAACATATTTATTTAATGCAGATCAAGTACAGAAATATGACTCCTCAATCAGCTTTGGATCATGCAAGGTCTGTGAGGCCCAGAGTGCTTTTAGCTCCAGCTCAGTGGCAGGCTCGCTCCCTGACTTCCTTTGCATTTTTTCTATTAGATGATCACATCTATTCTATCCTAGTTATTACTCAAGACACTTGGTCTCCGATTTTTTGATCCAGTTGCTGAAATATGGTACTTCTTGCTGCAGGCTGTTAAAATGTTCAGCGAGCTCAACGGGAGATACCTTTCCATACAGAGCTCGAATGCAACCGTAGTATCTTGTGAGGAATCCAGTGAACTTTTGAGCACGTGGAGCAGCAGATGTCTTTCAATTCAGAGCTCAAATGAAGACTCAATAACATCTGATGAAATATCCTGTGAATCATCCTCTGGAGACTCTGAAGTTGATGACTACATCACCACTGAGTTTGACAGCGAGCATTTTGTTTTACCTCGCTGTCGAAGTATGCTGTCCAGACCAACAAGCCCCACTGGGTGTAGTGATGCAGTTTTCATAACCGAAGAAGATCTAGAGGGCTATGAGACCTATGCCGATGATGGGAAGGACATTGTCGAAGTGCAAGTAGTGGTTCGCCACAAGCCCATCATGAGGAAACTGTCCTGCTTCCTTGGGTCCTTGAAGCTTACCGGCAATGGCGAGCCACCATCTGGCCGTTTGACTGAGGTTCGAGCCTGCTAGGTAAATCTACAATGGTGGGTCCTTGAAGCTAACCGGCAACTGCGAGCTACCATCTGGCCGTTTGTCTGAGGTTCGAGCCTGCTAGGTGGATCTGCTATGGTGGGTCCGGTTCGAGCATGCTAGGTGGATTTGCTATGGTGGGTCCTTGAAGCTTACCGGCAAACTGCAAGCCACCATCTGGCCGTTTGACTGAGGTTCGAGCCTGCTAGGTGGATCCGCTATGGTTTCCGCATCTGTTTTTCGCTCTTTGTACATCGGCAGAGTGTAATTACCGGCATGAGTTTGCACAGCCTGCGGAATTCCCTGGCGACAGAACTGTATGTTGTGGCCTGTGGGTGGCGGGAGAGATTTGGCTATCGGGAGACCTGTGTATTGTTGTAGAGAGTGCAAGAGATCTCTGTGCATATCTGATACCAGTGTTTTCCTTGTAATAAAAAGATGTACTCTCCTTTAAAAGCATTTTAGTTTTTTCAGTCTTTTTAGTTTTTTAAAGGCACTTTTCCAAAAAAAATGTACAACTTTCAATTTAACAATAAAACCATTTATATATGGTTCTTTTATCTATGTAGTATCTTAATATAATGTAGTATCTTAATATAATGTATATGTAATCTAAATATAATGTATTATCTATGTACCTAGAAAAGTTAGAATAATTGTGGACATCTGTGTTATACCGTGTAATTCTAAGAAAAAAGTTAGAATAACTTAATTGAGTAAGAAATGTGATGTTGAACACTAGTCAATTAAGAAAATCTGACTTAGTAGCAAACTAAACGGGCCCTTTTTATGCTTTTTTTTTTTGAGTTAGGGCGGAGGGTACTCCATTCTGTGTAATATAAATCCAGTTTCGAATCCGAAGGCATAGTGAATGTGTTTGCGATGACGGAGTACACCTCCTCTTCGCCTGTAGCCTGTCAACCGAATTTGTTTAGACTTGTTTGAGCGCCGGAGAGCCCAAAAGCCTATGAATGCTATCCTCATCCTGGTGAGTGGCCACCTCCAAAAGGAGATTCAAAGATCGACATCATGACATGCACAAAAGAAGGAAACGGTCGATGATTTTCTGTCTGGAACCCCTGAACTGCCGCGCTTCGTATTTACAGTACCCAGAGAACAGTTTCTTTTGCCAAGCAGCAACAGTGCAGAACGGTCAACGGTAAGTTCCTCTAGTACTCCACCGATAGCAGAACAAATAACAGTTGACACCACCTCGTAAAATTCTCACAGACTAATGCGCCTGTGAAGAAAATCCTCGCAGAACAAGTAGAAACAGAAAAACGAAAAAAAAAAAGTTCAGTGACCCTCGAGGAACAAAAACGTGTTCCTGCAGTTGCAGCGCTCTCTCGCCAGCGAGCGGCCAGGCTGCTGCCGCCTTACTGGTGGTACCCGTACCGAATGGGCGGCGTCCTGAAGCCGGTGGCGGCGACGAGGTCAAGGTTGGCGCAGGAGCCGGAGCCGCCGGGCTGCTTCTTGGCCATCATCCCTCCCAGCGCGGCGTAGCTCTTGCACGACTTGATCTTCTTCTGCTTGTTGTAGGGGTTGTCCTTCTTGCGCAGGTCCTCCAGGCAGCGCACCTCCGACATGCACGCGAACGACTGCGACTTGCCCTCGTAGTACCGCGACAGCCCTTTCCTGAAAAAACCAGTCCAAGATTCGTGAGCAAAATACAACTACTGATGGGCTGGGTTGACGAAAAGCTTCATCGGACTATCGGAGCCTGGTGTGATTTCGCCGGCCGGGAGGAGCACTTACTTGGCGGGGAGCTGCGACATCATGGACGTCATGTCGTAGATGCTGTCCGAGTTCATCCTCCGCAGCGGCTGCGGCACGAACGCGCGGCGCTCCTGGTGGTCGTCGCACGACCCCTCGCCCCCGGCCCCGGCCGCGCCGCCGCCGAAGCCGCCGGGGAAGTGATCCCCCTCGTCGTCGGACTCGCCGCCGGACACGGACGACGCCGTCTCGAACAGCTCCTCGTCCCCCTCCTCGCGGCCCGCCGCGTCCCCGAGCCTGCAGCTCATGTCGCTCTGCAAGACTGCAACGGCAAGCCTCGCCCCGTCTCCGCTCTCGCTCGCTAGCAGTAGCAGCTCACCCGACCCCAAGAAAAGAGAAACGCTGCTCTCTTGCGTTTCAGTCGCTTGCGTTGCGTTTCACAGCCTTGCGGGGAGTCTGCGCGTCGGCCTCCGCAGCGCTGGTGCGGTGCGCGGTTATATGCAGAGTCCCCCGGCGCGGACGGCAACGCCCAAGCGCCGCGCCGCGCGCCAGCGCCCCGCCCCAGCGGGATAACGCGCCGCGCCTCCCACTCGCTTTCAGGATTCAGACGCGGTTGTACGTCGTCCGTCCGTGGTTTGACCAACGCCAATCGCCAACCGATCTTGCGAGTAACGTGCGCAAATTCGGTGCGGAAACCAAAAGAAACGCACGGTGACGCGCGCGTTTTGCAGCCGTTCGTGCTCGTGCCCCAGCTCGCATCCCCGCCGGTGGCGTCGCGTCGCCGCTACATGGCACGAATCGGGGTCGTCGTCCGGGCTTTCGACCCACGCTGACACGAGAGTGGATGGTGGCCCGCCGGAGTGCCGGACCATGTTTGTCTGCGGCCGGGTCGGGTACTTGAGGTGGCCACTGTGGCGCTGCCACACATGGGTTTTCGTCCCGGGAATCTGTTCCGCTCCACGGCTCTGATCTGATCTTATCCTCGCCATCTGAGTTCGCGTCACGCGCATGGGCCCCGGTTTGGTTCGCAATGCACCCTGGCCGGGGCTGCCGGTGGACCGCCGCGGTGCAGTGCACTAGTGCAGGTGAAACGTGGAGACTGATAGACAGGGACACAGGGTGGGTTGGGTTCAGAGCCCTCTCACACGCGTGGGTCCGGCGCGGTGACGACGTCCCGTCGCAGGGAATGTGTGCGTTACGGGTACCACGTGGTGTCTGATCCTAGCCTAGGGGTTGTTGCGATTAGATTGCTGGATCCGGTAAGATACGTTTCCGCTTAGTGGATCTGTGATGAGGCTTTTGCCGACAGGAGAACTGCTGGTTTGACATTGTAGCATCATTGGTGGTAAAGTATTTGTTAATCTAAGATAGGAAGAATTTTTTATTTTAAGGGCGTGTAGCTTGCTTATAACAAATCAGTGGTAGAAGTTGGTCTGATTTCTCTACTGTTTTTGGCAGCTGTTGCGTGCACCTATGTACGTTGTTCGGACTGGTATTAGTCTGATAGAGTTGTACACAACCTATAGGTAGTTGTAGGAACTGGATTGAAAGTTCAGGTATAGCTGCTTGGAGTAAGTGGTTGGTTTATTACCTTGCTCTCTTTAAACTCTGTATATGAACTGATCATGTCCTTGCGGTCTTGGTTGATCTGGCCTATAAGCTGTAGCAGTATCTATTTGCACCGAATGGTTGCCATGCATCTGGTCGCGGATCTAGCGATGAGTATGGATGGTATAATCATAAATATAGTGGACGAGGTCGTTGCTGTCTGATGCACAAACTTGCAACTGGTTGATCTCAGCATTTATGTATTGATCTGTAGGATCATTGTGTTTAGAGTGCCATAATTTTTGTCAACTATGTTGTATCCAACCATATTTGTTATATGCCTTAGGACATGATAGATGGCATCTGCTTGGGCCTCATGGATAGACATATTTGTATTTACTCTGTAGGAATCGGTATAAAAGTCACTGGTTATAGAGATGTGAAGCAACCCTGATTCTTTGAGCTCTGTGTTGATGGTTGGTTATGCCTTGTAAACCATTGAGTAAACGGTGTGAAGTATGGTGCTTAGATTGGTGATATATGCAGCTGAGACCGCTCCCTGATTTGTGTAAGCAGTACTCCATAAACAGATTGAGGCTGCAAAATATTTCAATACAGACAGCATCACTTATGTGTCATAATTTTTACAATGAACCATCTATTTGA
>CM041639.1:41055915-41191441 GCA_023333625.1 Bothriochloa decipiens | reverse complement strand
ATCATGCGTGTGGGCCGTATGATTTAGGAGGTTCTGCCACAGCTGGTCCACCATTCCCTGACCACATGAAAGGTCGAGATGGCGGACTAGAGGGGGTGAATAGTCCTTTCTAAAACTTATAGCACCGGCTAACCGAAATAAATATGGAATAAAACTATCGGTCTAGCCAAGACTTCACCTCTCTAACTATAACTCTAGATGCACCTTGTAAAAGATCCTACACAAGAAAGCAAGGTGCCAAACTAGCTAGTGTCCTCCTAATCAAGTCTAGCTTGCAAGGTCGCACAGACCTAAGCAACTAGTACTTTATCAAGCAAGGGAGCACCTACATAATTCTTGTGACAGAACCGACCAATTTATTAGAGCACAAGCACATAATTCGCCATTAAGACGGAAAACTACATGATTGAGACCTAATAAACCCGGTAGTCATACCGAAATCTCGAAGGATTTCAAACATTTCCAGCACGACCAAGATCGTAATAAGTTTAGCGTTCACCCTTCACAACGTACATAGTTCGCACATAGTTTAAAACATCGGAGCTCGAAATAAGTTATTACAACCCAAGTTCAAATTTGAAATAAAGCGGAAGCGATTTAGTTCAAATCCACACACACACACACACTTAGTTCAAATACAGTGCCAGGTCCTCAGTCAATATCCAGCAAAAGCATAAGGTAGAGTAGAGTGACCATGCCCAAGGTCTAGTCATCACCCAACGCGGGATAGAAGCAGTGCTGGCAATAGCCATAAAACATCTCACCATCTGCAACAACATGGGAAAATAAAACCCTGAGTACGAGAATGTACTCAGCTAGACTTACCCGTCATAAACTAAAAATAAATTAACTCCAAGGAGTATGCAAGGCTATATAAGTAGGATAGATGACTCATCAGTTGCAGAAAAGCTTGCATTAAAGAAAGATTTGACCATAACCTTCTAGCATTATATTTTAATTTGATTAACCTTATCATGCTAAATTAGCACCTGTACTAAACAAGCATGGTAAGAATTATTCAACAAGAATAGTAACCAATTCCGGTTGAGTGCCTTTCAACATCACTGCTCAACCATCACATCTCTTTATTCAAGTTATTACTATGATGCCGCTGCTCAAGTAAGGTGTTCACTGTCTAGGAACGATGGCGATTATAATTGATTACTAACTAGCTGGTGGGGTATTCCTCACACAAACCACACTCACCCGCTAAAGTGAGCTACAGATCATCGAGAGTTCGACTCGGGAAAATCGCGGGATCAACAGGTACCATCGTATCCGGGAACCGCTCGGCTGCCTTATTTAGGGCGACCCTGACCTCGGACTTACTCTCTGCGTAACCTGTGGTCCCCCATCTTCTCCAATACGATGCGTACAGCAGGTCGACTCTTGACCCAAACCAAACCTAGGCTTCGCGGTCGGAACGACTTATCCTTCCAGCTAAATGTGAGGCATGCGTTCAATATGACTTGAGGACGTACAATGGACGGGGTCCTAGTTTGACACAGACGAGATAACCTCACCGAACCTCCAGTTCAGTCCCAGCACCAATCCCGCCCGGTCTCGATTTATTATCTCCACATGGTTATCCAAGATAACAATGTATTCAACCATTCTGAGTCACCACCTATAACTCGCGGATGACAGAAAATCACCCGACTTCTACCGATCTAGTTTAAGCAAGGCTAAGCAGATAATCGCACCTGAACCTAACAGGGTTGAAGGATATACAGTGGGCAAGGAATATAAGTAATGCAGCAACGGTATAAAACAACGCCTATAACTTAATGCATCAAACAAGTAAAGGACTCAAGTTAGATATTTTGCAAACCACAGAGAGAATGCTTCGGGGCTTGCCTTTCAGGAAAGAGCTTGGCTGATGGTCGAGACACTCAGGAAGATCAACCTCGGGATCCTCTTCTGCTGCTATCCCCTGCACCGAGGCTTCCTGCTAGCCTTCCTGTCCTTGTACTCCGGGAACTACCGTTTCGAGCTCTGATGATCCTGTATGATGCACGGTGCGTATGAATACCACGAATACATAGTAAATACAAAGGTACATGCTAATGTGAATGAATACTCAGTTAAAGATAATTGACATAATTTTAAAACATGCATGATAAGCACATGTCATCTGCATTTTGTTCTACAATCAAATCTTATACAAGCCTCATATTATAATTTACTTACACATTAAAATGAATTATAAACGACTATTATTTTGCACACTACCCTCTACTGAACCAAAACCAAAAACAGATTTCACCTATCACAAATCTCGAAAAAACATTATTATACACATAAAATAATAACTTAAAGCATTATTAAATTCTTAAAAGAAATCAAGGCAGAACTGCAACATGACTTTAGATTACTCAGAAAATTCTATAAAAATTACAGAAGCTTAAACATATCTAATGTAGACTATCATAAAAAGTTCAGGTCAAAACAGTAAGTACTTTATCCTATATAAAAATGACAAGGCAGCACAATTCAATGGGCATAAAATACTTTGTATATAGAAAAATATCAAACAATAGATCTCAGAATACTCTTAGCTCTAGATTGGCATAAAAATATCCTCCAAAAAGTTTCATGCCTAAATCACTTATATATTATTTATTATGAATTATTTATCATCTACCTGAAAAAGACACCATAATTAACCAGGATACACATGACATAGCCTTTTAACATTTTTCATAGATAGAGCATGACATAAGAAGACTAACAAACTTGCATTCATATTTTTCTGAGCAACAGAGAATTATTTATGCATTTTCCAAGATAAAGACATTTAATAAGGATAAATAAATCTATACAGAAAAGTAGCATAGATCTCGCCAAAAGAAAAATAATGCAAGTTGAACCAACTCATTTGGACTAAAAATGAGGAAGATACGATTTTTGAAAGCTTTTACAAAAATCTAGAAACAGACTCTTTAAAACGAAAAAGAAAACCGTTTTGCACCGGGAACCCTGGACTTTTTTGAAATCAACCGAGCCTTATTTTAAAACTCTCTCAGTCTGGCCACTTTGCACTTAAGTCCGGGAAAGAACAAAAATGGTGCCCGCGGTCCACACTGCGGGGAAAGGTCGCCGGCGTCGGGATTCCTCGCCAACGGCGAGGTCACCGACCGGGCTACGGCCACTACAAGACTCAGCTCGACAGCGCGAACTCGATGGTGTAAGAGATGGAACTAAACTTGCCCAAAATCATCGTCGGCCACGCACACCGGCGGACGGCGGCGGCGGTCGGCGGCGCGCCAGCCATCTTGGGCCACGGCGGGGTGCAAGAACTAGCCTACTAGCTCCAGCGAGTCCAGGCGACTCGAACTAACCAGACAACGCAAAGAATGGCTGGCCAGAATGACAATGGTGCTGCACGCCGGCGAGCGGCGGCGCGACCCGCGACGGCGGTCGGCCAAAATCCGACGAGTACAAACCCTAATCGATCCCATTAGCTACTTCAATCGGTTCTACTCATGCAGGCGGTCACGATGCGCAAGCTAAAGGAGGGAGAAAGGGGTTGCTGGCCACGACGGACCGCGCGGCGATCGGGGCGGCCATGACCAGCGGAGGGGAAAACGGTCGATTCGGTCTCTACCTGGGTTCTTGGGAGCAGTGAGCGTGCGCAAGACGCGTCTCACGTCAATGCGGAGCTGTTGGCGAGCTCTGGAAAGAATGTGACAGGGCTATGAGGCGCGGTGGCGATGCGAGCTTCGGGGCGGCGGCAATGGCGGACTCGAGCGCGCTCGAGTTCTGGAGAAGGGAAATGAGGCGAGAGGGAGCGTCTGGAGATGGGGAAGAGAGTGAGGGAGAGAGTGACGCGGTCTGGTCGCCTTGAAGCCGGCGCTCGAGCTCGGACAGGCGGACCGCGGCGTCGGGCATTGACGCGCACGTGGCATGCATGCGAGCGGAGTGAGGCCGAGCGGAGGGGCGCGTGGGCGGCAGTGGGGTCGGGCGAGCGCGGGCGTGTGCAGCGCGTGTAAGCGGGGGCCAAACAGCGGGCAACGGCAGCGTCCCGGCGTACGGTCGTCGATTGGCCGGCGTCGACCGTGACACCATCGCGAGGAAGAAGAAGAGAGGGAAGAAGAAGAGACTGGCAGGTGGGGTCCCACTGCGCCAAGATTCGTGCAGAACTTGATTTACTCTATATTTTTTAAAATAATCCGAATTTGAAAAAATTGTAAAAGATGAAATGTTGCTCTCAATGAGTAGAACATTTCACTTTTAAACATCAAAGCCTAATTCTGCCCAGAATTTGAAATTCAAAAATAGGGATTTAAAATCCATTTAAAATTAAAAGAAAAACATTTTTATAAACTGTTTTTGACATTTTTGACCCACTTCCAAGCCTTTTCATGAAATGACCCAAAAATAAGTTTTGCTTCAAATAATTTTCTCTACAAACTTTATTTAACACTCAACCCCAAACAAGCAACCTATCACATAGGTCTAGTTCAAATCAAAGCAAGCATATTGTTCATTTTATCATTTCACGTAAACAATGACTATGCAAAGAGATAATTATGCTGATGATATGCAAGATAATGTATGCTTAACACCATGGTGTTACAATTCTAATGAGCAAAAGCACAAAGCCAACCTAAGCTCACTAGATGCTCAAGGACAAGGCTACACAAGCCGAACCTAAGAGCTCAAATTACTTAGCTACACAAACTAAGCAAAGCTACTAATTAGACTACACAAGCTAATTAGTCACACAAGAGATACTTCTATGCTACACAAGCTAGAAGGTAACTAGATAACTACACAAGACAACTAAT
Organism: Bothriochloa decipiens; assembly: GCA_023333625.1. Lineage (NCBI taxonomy): Eukaryota > Viridiplantae > Streptophyta > Magnoliopsida > Poales > Poaceae > Bothriochloa > Bothriochloa decipiens. The sequence continues at coordinate 41,186,651 of CM041639.1, read as the reverse complement.
TGCAAGAGCAACAACACAAGCACAATATATATGAATGTAAATACAAGCTTGTGAAAGAGATTGCAAACCACCGCGAAGTGTGGACACAAGATGACACGGTAATTTTTACCGAGGTTCACTTGGTTGCCACCAAGCTACGTCCTCTTGTGGCGATGCACCTATTTAGAGATTCACTCGCTAATTGGCGTCACCTAGCCAAACCCACAGCATCGGGTGCGATGAATCAACACAAGATAGGGATCCTCCAAGCCAGGAGCTCAACTAGAGTAGCCAATTCGTGACTCCCGCGGGGAAGGCTCAAGAACCCCTCACAATCTCTTCTCCGGAGCACCGCACAATCTCCTTGCGTGCTTCGACAAAGTCTCTTGCAACCAAGCCGTCTAGGAGGCGGCAACCTCCAAGAGTAACAAGCCCACCGGCTTGCAACACGAACACCTACTGCCACTCGATGCAATCTCTCAATGCAACACACTAGAATCACTCACTCACTCGATGTGGATGAACACTATCAATCTCTAGTGAGTTAGTGGGCTCCAAGCACTCTCCAAGCATGGACACATAGTCCCCAAGGTGCTCTCCATCCACAAATGGCTAGCCAATCCTCCAATTTATAGAGGAGGCAACAAATAGAGCCGTTAGGTTTAAATTTCGGGCTGAAAACGGCTCCCAGATTGGCCTATCGGAACTTCCGGTCAGTCCAGATCTAACCGTTGTACACAGTCAGTTTGCAAAGTCAACCCAGATCAGGCCTATCGGAACTTCCGATCATCTGACCGGAACTTCCGGTCATCCACCGAAACTACACTGGAACTTTCGGTCACCAACTGGAAGTAAATCAGGGTGCGCGATTGCTCGGGCTGGGCTGACCGAAACTTCCGGTCCAGACCCACCAGAACTTCCGCTGGTCCAGCACCACCCCGCACTAAACGAGCATATCTCTTAGCTCGGAACTCCGTTTTCGATGATCTTGGACTCGTTGGAAAGCTTACTTAGACGCCTACACAACCCACATAGCCACTTGATCTAATTCACAATAGATAAAATCACTTTTCCAACCCAAGAACCATCATCTCTCTTTTCTAAGCACACGAGTTCGCGAAAACATCTCCAACTCCTTCTCCTTTGCAAAGGTGCCAACACCACCAAGTGTATATCACCATGTGCATGTGTGTTAGCATTTTCACAATAATTTTCAAAGTATTTTCTCTTGCTCTCACAAAGCCACTTGATCCTAGCATGTCACAAAGTTAGATCACTCAAGTGGCACTAGAGGACCGATATGCAAATAAGTTTGCCCCTCTTGATAGTACGGCTATCAATCCTAAATCCGGTCATCAACTTCTCTACACATCTTATGACCGGTGAAATAAAATGCCCTAGGTTATACCTTTGCCTTGTGCGTATTTCTATTTCCACCGTCTTCCTCCAATGTGCCAATGCAACACATGCACCTACACGATCATCAAATGATATGATCCACTTCATATCATCATGCAACTTTCTTGGTCCATCGATCTTGACCTCACTTGCTCTTCACCGTCTCATGGTCCATCGGCAACAAGTCTTGCTCAAGCTTCACCATCTCATGGTCCATCGCTTTAAAGCCTTGACTTGTCCTTCACACATCCACTGATCCATCGAGCCAAGCCTTATCTTGATCTTCTCCATCTCGGTCACATGACTCCATGTCATGTCACATATGGAATTAAGCTCCTCCATTGCACATCCACCTATGGACTAATTTCCTGTGTAAATCACTTCATCCACATATTAGTCCAACCTAAAGTTGTCACTCAATTGCCAAAATCACATAGGGACCTTTCACCACGGCCACGGGCCGTGGCCCATCACCGCCTGCGAGAGGCCCATTAAGCCCACTAATTGTTTTCAAGCTCCCCAGCTAGGCTCGGCATGCCATCTAGGTGAAGGCAGTCTCGGGTCGCCGCCTCCTCCGTGCAGAGCCTCCGGGGATAGCGAGGCTCCGTCGATTAGCCTCCGCTAGGGCGACGGTCACCGCCGCTGAGCCTCCACCGTCGATTGGCTTCCAGGACTTCGGGAAGGCTTCCTTGCAGAGATCTAACCTCCGAGGGGAGAGAATCGGCCTCTGCCTGCGCAACGGTCGCTGCCACCAGATCTCCGCCATCGACCGATTCCATGTCCTCCCCGGAGGCTTCCCCCTGGAGATCTAGCCTCCGGCGGCTCCTCTCCGGGACCTGCAGGCATAAGCCAGGTTGATAGAGTCAGAACTGTTAGTCAGACATAAGTCAGAGGTAACAAGCCCCTCCGGTCCCCGCGGCGCATCCCCAACATTCCCCCCTTGAGGGTTAGGTCCAGCGGAGGCGGGTCTAGCCATCAACACGCTCCTGGCCGTGAGGGCTGTGCTTACTTGTGACTCCCCCTGGCCCGTTGAACGTTGGACCGGAGGCTTTTTATTTTACCGTTGCTCGGTTTTTAATCTTGTGCGTTGATTTGAGTCGGTTCGTCTGCTGCCGTTCGATTCATGGATCATCGTGACCGTTGGGCTGAGAAGTCGAGGCGCTGCATCGCTGCCTATATAAAGGGGATAAGGGGTGAAAATGACCCATACTCCCCTTTACTCGTCTCCGCGTAGCTTGTTCTATTACTTACTGCCTCCGCTTCCGTCGCGTAGGTTTTCTTTCTTGCTTGTTGCCTCCACGTTTGCCTTTTCCTCGGCATCTTATCACTGTGGCACCTAAGCGCCCCTGCTGCACACATCGTCTTCCGTTCTCTGGCCCTTATTCCTGTTTCCAGGGTGTCAGAGTCAGAGGTTTCGTAGATCTTTACGAGCAGTGCATGCTGGCTGCCACAGAGGCTAAGGGCCTCGAAGAGTCCCTGTCGGACGTAGAAGCTTCTCTGAGCGAGCTGATGGCTCCGAAGGTTGATGTGACTGAAGCGGAGGTCACCTATTCTTTTGGTCGGAGCCGGATGATTCAAGATATGATCGCAGAGCTCGAGGGAAAGGAATTTCTTCCTGGTGGTCGCGGACATCCTCCTCGAGGGGAGACCGTTCCAAAACCTGAGAAGGATGAAGCTGTAGTGTTTAGGGATTTCTTCACCTGTGGCCTCCGCATCCCGAGCTGCAACTTCCTTTGGTATGTTCTTGAATGGTTTGACATGCAGCTTCACCATATGACTCCCTATGCTTTCTTGAATATGAGCAAGTTTCTGTGGGCTGTTGAGTCTTACGGGGGAGAGTTAAGTATGAATACCTTTGCTGAGTACTATGAGCTACAAAAGCAACCACGGTATGTTGGTGGCAAGTTGGCTCACTTTGCTTCTTGTAGTTTTATGGCCAAGAGAAACTTGGGTAAGGGTAAGGAGAAGATTGCAATTTCTTGGTATCAGAGGGGCAAGTCGGAGCCTACTGACTGGTTAGATTTTTGGTTTTATGTGAATACTGGCAGTGTTACTCGGCCTGAGGAGGATGGGAGGTAGGTCACCCGCTTTCCTTGTTGGAACCGGGTTCCGACAGGTTTAGATTAAGGGTAATTAGCTGGACCAGACGGTCCCTCTCTTGATATCAAATGGGGAAATTACAATGTGGACCTGAGAGTAGGTGGCACTGCTGCTACCAGAGGACCATCCTCTTATTACACAGGGGGCATGGCCTTTATAGCGCCTCCCCAGCTCAAGATCGAAAGTACAAGCTTGCCCCCAATGAGAGTTTCAAAACCCTAAACACTAACCCTGTTACACGTGGGCCCCTCAGGGGTAGGCTGGTCCACCATTCCCTAACCACGGCCGCGGGCCGTGGCCCATCACCGCCTACGAGAGGCCCATTAAGCCCACTAATTATCCTCAAGCTCCCCAGCTAGGCTCGGCGTGCCGTCTAGGTGAAGGCAGTCTCGGGTCGCCGCCTCCTCCGCGAAGAGCCTCCGGGGATAGCAAGGCTCCATCGATTAGCCTCCGCTAGGGCGACGGTCATCGCCACCGAGCCTCCACCGTCGATTAGCTTCAAGGCCTCCGGGAAGGCTTCCTTGCGGAGATCTAACCTCTGGGGGGAGAGAATCGGCCTCCGCCTGTGCAACGGTCGTTGCCACTGGATCTCCGCCATCGACCAGTTTCATGTCCTCCCCGGAGGCTTCCCCCCGGAGATCTGGCCTCCGGCGGCTCCTCTCCGGGACCTGCAGGCATAAGCCAGGTTGATACAGTCGGAACTGTCAGTCAGACGTAAGTCGGAGGTAACAAGCCTCTCTGGTCCCGGGGCGCATCCCCAACAGCGAGTGTCGCGCCACCAGGTCGCGCACGCGCTTGGCCTCCCCTCCTCCGCTGGCCCACGCCGCCACCGCGCCGCCCGCTCGCCCGCGTCGCCCTCCCGCGCTGGTGAGGCTAGCGCGACTAGGGTTTCGCCCGTGACCCGCCGAGAGGATGCAATGCAGGGAAACCGGGTAGCCACGACCGGCAGTGCCTGCCGTGCTGCTCCGTGCCCGGGGACGGCCGCCGGCAGGGTGCACGCGCCGTCGCGCTGCCCGCCACCGCCACCCCACGTCGCGCCGCCCGCAGCCATCGTCGCCGCCTCGCGAGGGAAGGGGTGAGAGGGAGAGGAAAATGAGAGGTGGAGGAGGAGGGCCGCCGCCACGGCGTGCCGCTGCCCCCGCCCCTCTCCGTGTCGGGAGGCGGCTTTTTTTTGTCTCTGGAGCTGAGAGGAGAGAAGTTGAAGCTGGGTATATATTTGTCTCCCGGGATCCGGATGAGAAGCCGGAGAGAAGCCGGAGAAGGCGAATAGAATCTCAAGAAACTGATTCAGATAAAAACCGGTTCAGTAAATCTTGACCGTAGAATCCAAAATCTAACCGCTGTAATAAATCAGGGTGACGTGGACGGGCGTTCTCGAGGGAAGCCCTGCCGGGAATAGAAGGGTATAACGAGAGTTGTTCGGTGTTTAGGCACGACGTCATTTTCCCACGATCTATCGACCAGAGTTCACGAGCGTTTTAGGCACGGTGTCATTTTCGCATGATCTATCTTTCTACAAGAACCTTTTTCTGAAAAGCACCTGGAGCCTTTTAAGTGTGGAGGAAATCGCAGCACACAGTTCACGGACCAATTCAGCTCCGTCCGTCATCATATCAGGTTTACAGAAACGTGCACGCGGAAGTAATAGCAAAGTCCAAGACCAGCAAACAACAAACATGTTTCTTTCTCCTAACCACATCTAAACCACGCCTCGAAACGCATCATTTGCTTAGTTCTCACAACAAGGACCGCATGAAAGAATTCCATCGTTTTCCTTTCCGTGAGGAAGAGTACCTCGAACAACAGTGCCCTCACGTGTTGTACCGCAACGCAACATCATTCCCAGAGTCAAGAACAGAGGCATTTCCAGTTGACGAAAGGCGGAGAACACCAGGCATGGCTGGCGGGCGACGTGCCGAGTTCTGGAACAGCAGACACGCGTCGGGCCAGCGCAGCTACGCGCCAAGGCGTGTCCCGCGCGGAGCCCGGCGAGCCTGACACGCCGCGGGCCGAGGCGACATGTAGGCCAGGGTGAGGGGGTGACCGACCGGGTGACGAATAATCTTTTTGACACCCGGGGCCGCGCTCCGCGCCGCGGCGCCGTTTCCGGGGACACGGCCACGGGGTCGGACGGCCAGCGAGACCAGGGAGAGGCTTTCTCGTGCCCCCTGCACTGCACAAGGTCGTCGCCGAGCACGATGCATGTCTCCGCGCTGCGTGCCCAAATCGACTGGCTGACGTGATGATCGCTTGCTCACCGGCCAGACGGCCCTTTTCTCGCCTTGTTTTGGGCACTCCTCCAGCTGATCCAGGGCTTATTTAGTTTCATCAATTTGGCCATTAAATTTATTATACAGAATTCTTATTCTCCGTCACATCAAATATCAGCACATACGTGGAGCACTAAATGTGAATGAAATCAAAAACTAATTATATAGTTTAATTATATTTTGCGAGACGAATATTTTAAGCCTAATTAGTCAAAGTTTCGATGGTTTTTATCAAATACAAACGAAATGCTACAGAAATTCCCCACCAACCCCGCGGCCGCGCGAGGGCTCGCCGGGGCTCCGCCGCGCCCCCGCGCGGCCGCGGCGCCCCGTTCTTCCACCTCCCCCGCCCTGCTCCCGTCGCCGCTCGCCGGAATTCACCCTAGCCGTCTGCCCATACCCATCCGGCTGTCCAACCCCGCCCAGCTCGGTGGAGCCGCTGCCGCCTCGCTCACCGCCGGCCAAACCGCCACTGCCGCCGTGTCGACGACCGCCGCCAGGCTGGCCGCGCGGGTTCTACAGCCGGGGAGAGGATGGAGGAACTCGGGACCTCGCCGGAACCCTAATCGCCGCCGCCGTCTCTTCGACCTCGCCGGATCCCTAATCTCAGGGGAAGGCAGCGCTGCCGCCTCGTCCACCGCCGCCCTGGCCGCGGCGCCCTCGCCGCCGGCCGCTCCGCCAGCCACCCCGGCCCCCTCCCGCCCCCTTCTTCTTCGGGCGCGGCCGCGTGCGCCAGTAAGCGTACTGGTGCGCGTGCGCCGAATAGCGTTCGTGGCAAGTGAGCCATAGTTGAAGACCGATGACCACACGGTCGCCGGCTGCTGACGCGGAGTCAGGCTTATGTCTGACTGACAGTTCCGAATAGCGTTCGGCTCAGGCTTCTGATCAAGCTCGCTCCGGCGCCCAGAGTCGCCAGCGGCCGAGCGCGGGCGCGATGCGACGCGGCGGCTTGGGCTGGTGGACGCATGACGGCAGGACGGGATCACGAATGCATGTGGCCTAGTCCTGGCGTGTCGCGCGCGTGGCCTGCATCGATTGGCGCTCGTGGGCCGTGGCGATCTCTTACGTGCCCGCGGATCCGGATGTCTCCTTATCCCGTATATAATCCGGCTATATCCCGAAATGGGATGGCGACTGGCGCGTGTTAGGAGTATTTTTATCATCAGTCCATTCAGAGCCGTGAGTCCGTGACAGATTCGTAAGGTTCGTTCTACGTACCTACTCTACGTGACGCACTCTCGGCCTCTCGATTCTGCAAGGACTCGTCATCACAGCACGTTATGAAGATACGACGAAGAGATAGTGAGCGGCACGTGGCGTCGTTGGACCATGTGATCCGATCCAATAAGCGCGCGATCGACGACGTCTCTCTGGGTGCACCACCGAGAGCGAACGAAGAATGGGAAAAAGGGAGCCGGTATATTCCGCTTTTGGCAAGGCACTACTAGCACACTGCAACGGGGCCTTTTACCAACCAAGTCTGTACAGCTGGTGCAACGTGACGGGTGCTGGCTGCTACTCGTGCTGCTGTAGCCATCGAACAAATGGTTCGAAAAGCCCCGACGTCCGGCCCTATCCCGGCGCTTCTGCGGCGCAAGTCCCCGTCGCGGGATGGATGTGGATTCCGTTCAATCCCAGCGATAATGCCTTGTGTCTCCACGACTTTTGCCATCTCCGTCTCCGGGAATAAAGCGCGGAGGATGGGAACGAGGAAGGAAGAAAACGTCAGGATCGAAAAAGAGCAGAGGAGAGCGGGGAGGTTTCAGAGTCCAGATGAGATGCGTGCTTGGGCCATCTTTTTCGTTCGACACGACGTGGATGGGAGGAGGAGGAGGATGCCGAGCTACGCCAGCGGTTGGAAATGCAGGCAGGTTCGGCGTTTTCCACCAAGAAACCATGCGGTTTCCATACATGCAGTATGACCGACGACGGAGCATGCTTTGCTTCGCGTTATTTTGTCGGCCAATTTACTGCGCTTCTTGGGCCTTGTGGGAGTATTGTGGCTGCATCTTACTGAAAATCTGAGAGAAGGCCCAGGGCCCATCAATTCGAGGTCAGGGTCGTATGTCTCCATAAATCTAGGCCCATCACTGTCACTCATCAAACTCAACAAAGTCTAATCTTCAATCGGCGAAACCAAGCTATGGAGCAACGTGCAGCCCAAAGCAGGTCCACCCCGGTGGATTCCTCCCCCATCGGGGCTGATGAATGAAGATCAATGTTCTTTTCTTTCTTCTATTTTGGCGTCGAAAAATCACATTCTTTTTGTTTCCACACTCATGTTTATTAACTAATGTGTGTTTGGTTTGTGGAGTCACCCCATGTCTCATAAGATGATGATGCATGATGAGTTCATTATTTGAATTTTGGTGGAACCAACCTAATCCTCATGTTATTAGCTTCTATGGAATGATGAGATGGTGATGGACCAAATCATTTCATTTCACCAAATAAAAAATGAGGAATAAGGAAAAGATGGACCACCTCATACTTTGTGTTTTGAAAAACGCGCTTAGGCGTGATTGCAAAAAAAAAAAAAAAAAAAAAAGAAAAGACTACTTGCATCAATCGGCGTGTAGGGGCGGATCAGAATAGTGGGTGTGCACGCATCCTCATAGTTTATCATTCGCATCCTCATAGTAAATTCACAAGAAACCCACGACTCTCGAATTTGCTCTACGGTAGTGTGTAAAAGAGTTCCGATATTAGTTAGCGTTGGTTTGGCCGTGGCATACTGGCATGCAGGACTCTGACACTCGGGCCATATCCATCGTGGGGCGCTGATTCAGTTTATCCCGCCGTGGCCAGAGCAGTCAGCAAGCAGCCCCCGAAACATGGCGAAGTCCAAGGCGGAGCGAGGAGACCAACGTGTGGCCCGACGCAGCTAGGCGCTCTTCGTCCTCCTCCGTCCCCTTCTCTATTTAGCCACCCGTTCCGTGAATGCTGCTAGAAGTAGAAGCTCTTCGATCCTCGTCAGTCACCTCACAAACAGTTGGGAGGAGGAGCACGATTGACAGGCGCCCTCCGGCCGGCGATCTCCCTCATCTCTCCGTCCTTTAGCGATCGACCGACCGACCAGTGCGCGCGAGACCAGCGGGCGGGCGAGGAAGATGTCTTGGCAGACGTACGTGGACGAGCACCTGATGTGCGAGATCGAGGGCCACCACCTCACGTCGGCGGCCATCGCCGGCCACGACGGCGCCATCTGGGCTCAGAGCGCCGCGTTCCCCGAGGTCCATCACCATCACACACATTCCCCTATTAGCATTATGCTGTCTTATTGTTATGCGTGATAGGTAGATCCCGCTGACATCTTTGTCGCGTTGTCCAGTTCAAGCCCGAAGACATGGCCAACATCATGAAGGATTTCGATGAGCCGGGGCACCTCGCCCCGACCGGCCTGTTCCTTGGACCCACCAAGTACATGGTCATCCAAGGCGAACCTGGTGCTGTCATTCGCGGCAAGAAGGTAAGATTGCCCATCTCTGTTGCTTCTTCAATTCCCGTTTCTGCAATATACTATAGTATAGTTTACTATGAATAAACGCATCCTCTAAGTTACTATTACTATTACTATTACTATTATAACAATTCTTCAGGCTTTGAAGGTCTTCTAGAAAACCAGTGCTTGATTTGCCTAGTCTAGTGCATGATTATTGAATACTAAACATCACAATTGTTTTTCGTTCCCAGGGATCAGGAGGCATCACTGTGAAGAAGACAGGGCAGGCACTCATCATTGGCATCTACGACGAGCCGATGACTCCCGGGCAGTGCAACATGGTGGTGGAAAGGCTGGGCGACTACCTGGTTGAGCAGGGCATGTAGTAGCCTTCCTGGATGTGGATGTTGATGGCTTCATCAGTTCAGATTTCTTTCAGCAATAACAAAGCCAACAAGACCTTGCATGCATGTTCCCCTGTTTGCTTGGCTCTTCTTGTCCACCGCCACTACAACCACAAGATAGCTGCTGCTTCGTCGGAAATTTTCAGTTCTGGCTCGCTGTAGTTTACATTCTTGGGTCGATTCGATCAATTGCCTGTAGCGTGAATCACTAAGCAAGTACTCCTATATTTTCTGCAGATATTTGAATCTTTGTCGCTGGTGCATGATGATGAATCCGGCCCCCCCCCCCCAACAAAAAAAAAACACCCACACTAAACACGCATCCTATTTTAGATAAAAGTATTTATGACAGTAAAAAATGGAAATCTTCATAACTCAATTTTCAATAAATACTTAAGTGACAGAAAAAAAATGAACTCATAATAATTCAATTTGGGTTTATACTCGAGGGACACACCAAACTTACCATGTCGAACAAAAGAATACTAGTGGAACAAACTATACCATTTAGTCTATTTTATAAGAACTATTTTGACATGGCATGATCTTTGATCAAGAAAACAAAAAAATTTCGGCCTATCCCGTTGACAAATGAAAGAGTACAACCATACAATACAATTCCAAGGATACTTTGGACTCAAATTCGTTAAATGGGGCTCAAAACAACCCAACGTCAAACAAAGAAGGAAAACACAATGCTCTCACTAATCCTCACTACAACTTAGTTCTCAATTCTTCTCCTATGTCTCAGTTCCATCATCTTCACAATGCTCTCACTAATCCTCACAAGAACTTAGTTCTCAATTCATCTCCTATGTCCCCGTTCCATCATCTTCCTGAAAAAATCGATCATGCACCATGACTTTAATTAGTCTGCATCCCTATTTCAAAGTCATTCTCCCCCTCGCTTCCCTTCCCCTAACCGACAAAGAGTTAGTGTCTATTTTGTTAAAAACTGCATCATTCCTACATTAACCATATATATACCAACACATCACCACCACTATTATTACTTAATTCCTAACTGATGCATCAAAGCTCATAGCCAACCATGAGGGTCAGAGACACAGGTGGGCAGAGGGCCCAAGCACCACCCCCCACCCCCCACCCCCCTATGAATGTGAATTTTTCACTAAGTTTTTTTGAAATTCAAATAAATTTTTAAAATTTAAGACTGTTGCCCATCCTAACATTGAAAGAAAATCAACTTTCTAACCCCGCCCCTACCAATGACCAAACGAATGGATCATATCTCTAGGTTGTCAAACCTTGAAAGTGATGCACAACACGTTCCACAACAATCTGGCTATATAGCAGTAAAAAAATGTTGAATTGATTCTTAATGCCACAAAAGACACATTTCATGTCCCCTTTATAAACTCTTTTTAACATATTATTCTTCATATATAAGTGTTACACCTCTGTCTAAATATCATAGAAAGATCCTAATCTTTATGGGCAATTTATTTCCTCGGAACATCGTCTTTCTTGGGATCTGCTCTTTTTCATAATATCTCTACACATATAATGCATTGTAAATGTTCCATTTTTCTGAAATCTCCAAACTAACTCGTCATTATCATCATTTATTTTAATCAGTAAAATTAAAAAAACCAGACTCAACTAATCCTACAGCTTTTCCCCTACTATCGTCTTGGGTCTTCTAAAAGAAATGTTAAGAGCTACTTAGTACATAAGCCACCGAGACATCTTCCATCTCACTAAATTGTATGACGCTGAAAATTTTTCCATTAAAGGTTCTTGGCAATCCAAATATACCCATAAAATATAGTTTGGGTTCATTTTTTACCTTAAATATCCCTTTTTGAAGGAACATGTCCTTAAGCGTCTACTATGAGCCATGCCCAAAAACGCGAATTGCCCAGCCTTCTAATCTACTTGGGGAAGACTTATGTTTTTTAGATATTTTTTCGTAAAACACATTGCCAAGACCTTATTGATAACTCAATTTTTCAATACATACCTGAGGTGCAACAGAAAATGAAATCTTATAACTCAATTTCAATGCATACTTGAGAAGCACAAGAAACTTACGATGTCAAACAGAATTCCACTTTGGCCATTCATTTATTCTATACTATATTTTTATGATTTTAAACTTATAGCCGTCTATGTAAATTAATTCATAAGATATTGTTAATAACTTTTAGAAAATCAATACGATTGAAAAAGCAAAATATGTTCTAGGTCTCCAAACAAGTCACACGCCACCACATGGTTCTTTCGCACAAAATATGCACACGTGAACACTCAATTATGACTAGCGATAGTATACTAAATTTTGTATATGAACTTGATGGAATATATATTTCGCACCCCTTCCTTCCTAAGCTATTTTGAATTTTAAAAATTTTAACCATAAAGGTTTTTGAGAACTATAATTTAGAGCATGTCTCCCATAATTAGGATGATTTTGAAATCTTGAAAATTTATAAATCTTAAAAATTACGAATCATAAAATCTGATAATATAAAAACAAATATTAAACACTTAAAATAATTTCAAATAAAAATATTTTTATAAATAAAATGTTTTATTAGATCGTGTCCATCATAACAATCGTGCGCGAAGAGCAAGGGGGAGGAAGGAGACAAACGTGTGGCCGCAGCGAGGCGGCGATCCGGTCTTTCGTGCATGCTACCAGAAACTCGTCATCACATTTCAGTAAGATCTGTTTTGGGGAGCACGAACGAACCCTATCGCGGTCTCCGTCCTTGGCGAGCGGTGCGAGATCAGAGGTAGGACGGGAGCCGGCCAGGAGGACAAGGACGATGTCCAGGGATTGGCAGCCGTTCGTCGATGAGCTCCTGATGTGCGAGATCGAGGGCCGCCATCTCACCGCCGCGGCCATCGTCGGCCACGACGGCACCATCTGGGCTCAGAGCGACGCGTTCCCTCAGGTCACCATCATCATTCGGCACCTTGCACCTGATCTGTCGAGTGTATTTTTGTGTGTGTGTGTGTGTGGTGTGTCTAGTTCAGGAGCGTGGAGATTGCCAACATCATGAAAGATTTCTATGAGCCGGGGCACCTCTCGCCGACAGGCCTGTTCCTTGGACCCTTGAAATACATTGTCATCCCAGGAGAACCTGGTGCTATCATCCGCGGCAAGAAGGTGAATGGCCATTTTCTTCTGCTCTTTGTTTCTAAAATTGAACCTAATGATTCTTATATTAATGATGCCATACAATACTACCTGAAACATTTTTAGCGGACTGTCAATTGATTTTCACGACCAGTGTTCACAATCGCCTCTATAGAAAGATATGCATAAATAAATAGAGTATAAAGATAAAAGATAAAAGGGAGAGACCAGTAGTAAATAGAGTATAAAGATAAAAGATAAAGGGAGAGACCAGTAGTGAAGCGTGGAGATTAAGCAAGGCAAAGGAGGGGATTATAATATTTAGTACTCCCTCCATCGATCCACAAAAGAATATAATTCTCATTTTTCAAGAAAGCCATTTGAATTTAACTAAATTTGTACAAAATAATACTAACATTCATGATATAAAATAAGTATAACTAGATTAGTTATAGAATATATTTTTATAATAAATTTATTTTGACACAAAAATGCTACTATTTATTGTAAACTTGGTCAAATTTGAGGAAAATTTACTGGCACGGATCCCATAATTACATTCTTTTGTGGATGGGTAGCACTCAATGTATAGGAAAATTCACTACTTCATTAATCTAGTTTTATTTTTATCATCTTACTATGAATTAAAAGTTGTGTTCCACAAAGAAAGTATTTTCAGTCTATTAAGTATATATGAGCCTTCTTTCCTCTTCAATTAGTATTCTTGACAACAAGATGGAAAAGAACCATTGACGGAGACAAGGGGCGATTGTCTCCATGTGGCTCCACTGTTGAGAGGGCGGCGCGGGGGAGGCGGGTAAATGAGAGAGAGGGAGGTCTGTGGAGATAAGGGAGATAATATGAGGGTAGAGAAAATGTGGAGAGATGTGTGTGGCTGGAGAGATAGGGGAGAAGAGATAACTTGGACACACAATACATTGCCCCACATGCCTAATTTGCGTGTGAAAATTTTAAATCACTCGCAAAGAGTAGTTTAGCACCCTTACTTTCTCAAGGGCCAGAAGCTCATGTGTAATTTTACAGATTTATTTTGTCTTCTTTGTTTCATAAGGTATTTTTTAATACTTTTTGAGTTTTCAATAAAAGCACAGTAGGGGAAGCATCCCCTCTTGTTTCCCTCAAAAATTATTTTGAGACGCTCTCCTTAGATTTTTTTTAAGTGCAAAATTGGATTTGCCAGCATTGAATATAGCAAAAAAAAAAAGTAGATAAGCATAGTAATGAGATTTCCCCACTTCCTCAGTGCCTTTAGTTGGATTGATTTCCATAATACCTATACTTGTATTTTCTTTTTCACAATCAATTATGTCTTTTGACTAAGACGTGGCAAAATGCATTTGTTATAGGCAAATCATACTATTCTTTGTTACATAGATCAATAAACCATAGCACTCAGCCGTTTACAACATATTTCATACCAACTTATTCGGTCCAAATTTCCAGGTCCCGGACTTTCTTCATCGGCTGTGGTTTGTCATAAATTGTTTTCTTTCGCTCAACCGATATGACCGTCACATGCCGCTGTATCATGGATTTTGTTTCTGTAGCAAGACTCTCGTTAAAGAAACATTATCTAGAATGTAATGCTCTTTGAAATCTACTCTTTCCTCCAATATCCTCATGATTCAAAGTTACTCAATTGTTAAACACATCTTGTTATTTTTCCAAAAAAAAATGGTCAAATATTTTTTGTGTCCACTTCTCTTGTACTCCTTTTGTTCCCAACTATAAGAGACTTTGACTTTTTTTTTGTTCATTCGTTTTGCTATAGCAAAATTGATGCATAAAAAAATCAAAATGACTTATAGTTTGGAACAGAGTGAGTATTTTAGAAGGCCATGTACATGCTTATGATCTAATTATAATTCATTAACATATAAAGGCACTCCATTATCTGTGTTTCGTTACCTAGCTAAACAGAGCATTTGTTTTTTTTTTCAGGGATCAGGAGGCATCACCGTGATGAAGACAGGGCTGGGACTCATCATTGGCATCTACGACAAACCGATGACTGCCAGGCAGTGCAACATCCTGGATGAAAGGCTGGGCATCTACCTGATGGAATTTGGCCTGTAGCGTTCCTTGATATGATGACTTCATCAGTAATAACAAACACCTTGCATGTTCTTGTCCGTCGCTCCCAGAAGATACAGGCCTCTCGATCCAAATGGCTATGGATTCCGTTGGTTTATAGAGAGCCCTCGAAGCTAAAAATACTATATTCATTTGGCTCTTATCAGTTCTTTTTAATGAGAAACAGCTTGAGACTCTAGGATGAGATTATAGCAAGTAGCCGAACTATGATAAGCATTGCTACTTTAGAAACTATAACTTCCAAATATGACCGGTTTCATTCAACCTAAGCATGGTGTGTTTTATTTTGGTTTCGTCCCAAACAGTCCTTAACTAGATATTTCTCAATTGATACTCAGAGTCGTAAATGGCCTGGTAATAATGGATCCAATGTTGAGAATACCTGCACAACAGATTACAGAATACCCTGCGGACACATTAACGCAAAGTGTGCATGATCCGACAATGATATGGCTTCACTACCAAGATCCAAGCTTGTGTTTTTGGTATTTTATTAGAGGTAGGGCTTGTAAGAAGTGATAATAGGTTATAGGGTGGGTGAGGACACCAAACCAAAAAAAAAAAAAGAAAACTCTTCTATCCAAATAGACATTTTGACTTTTCAAGATACATTGTATCTATTATGTATGTATTGCGTATATAGATTATTTATATTATGCATGTATAGTCGTTTTGTTTTTTCGAATGCGCGCGAGTGCGCATAACTTTATACTAAGAAGAGATAGAGTATATATATAGACAAGAACGCTGGCATCCGACATCAAAGTCCCCGTTAGGATTATACATTTTTAAAAGAAGATAACATGAGACCCGAGATCAAAATACATCAAAGTCCCCGTTAGGATTATACATTTTTAAAAGAAGACAACATGGGACCCGAGATCAAAATTCATGGCTGAGCTAACGTTCGAAGCCCCTTTGCTCCAGCTTCAATCCAGCTGTCGACTTCCGCTTGGATGATCCGCAGGAGGTCTGTCAAAGCCATGGAGTCCCTGAAGAAGCACCTTGGATTGCAGAGTCAAGCACGGCGCATGCATGTATAGTTATAGCTAGCTCTATTATGCATGTAGAGACTATGTTAGCAAACGTTATATATCTAAAAAAAATTCAGATGTGAGTACAAATCTTCATCCTAAATAGTTCTTTTCCTTTATTATATGGGTCTTAGTTGCATGCAAAGTATGCAACAATGAATCTGACCAAAACATACCTGACAATGGAACACCCCGTCAATCCGACAAAACCCTAGCCTAGCCCTACGTAACTCTACCTCGAAATAACTGAAACTGACTAGATAGCTGGCAGACTGCTGCCATAGATAAAAGGGCCTAAAAGGTTGAAAAATTTTACAACTTTAGCATTTTTTTTGTAATTGACAATTATTATCTAATTATAAACTAACTAGACTTAAAAGATTCGTCTCGTGATTTATAACCAACTATGTAATTAGTTATTTTTTTACCTATATTTAGTGCTCCATACAAAAGTGAAAAGATTGATGTGATGAAGAGATAATGAAAAAATTTTAAGTTTTGAGGATGAACTGAACAAGGCCAAGGTCTCATAACATTGATTTGCCGACTGTCACAGCGGCCCTTAGGTAACTCTGCCTCGAAATAACTGAAACTGACTAACGAAGATATAGCTGATAGATATCTGGCAGACTGCTACCACAGATAAAAGGTCTCATAACATTGATTTGCCGGCTGTCACAGCGGCCTGCCCTCTGCGCCTTCCGGTCCTCCGTGCGGCAATCTGGCCCGACTTGGCTCCAGGAGGAGCGTCCCGACGGACGGTGGATGCGTGGCCTATGTGCTGGTGGTTTCCTCCTCCGTGCGGATGGTCGACGGGGTTCATGGCCACGCCGCGCACCCTGGGCCAGCAGTTCCTCTTCACGCGGTACTTGTGGTAGGCGTTGCCGGCCTTGAGCAACGGCTTCTCCGTCCTGCCGCCGCCGGCGACCTGCCCGACCATCGCCCGGCAGTTGCTCTGCAGCAACTTCTTGGCGCCAGACGGCAGCTTCACCCTGCATGGCATGCGTCATTTCGTTCGTTAATTGTACGAGCATGCATATACATGAACGGCAACTAACAGATCAAGAATAATGATCTAGTACTATTCACCCATATCAATCTGTACCTAGTCGTCCCGCTGTCCGTGTTGTGGCTGATGACGATGGCGTAGTCGCCGGAGCAACGCGCGAGGGCGCCACGGTCGCCGACGCGGCTCTCGACGTTGCAGATGACGGTCCCCTCGGGGAGAGTGCCGACGGGGAGGACGTTGCCGATGGAGAGGGTGGCGCGGCGGCCGCAGTAGATCTGCTGGCCGGTGTACATGCCCTCCGCGGCGAGGAACAGCTCCTTCTGCTGCCTGTAGCGGAACGGGTGGCGGAAGGTGACGCGGGCGAGCGGGGCGCCCCGCCCCGGGTCGTGCACGATGTCGGTCACCACGCCCTTGAGGTACCCGCTGCGCTCGCCGACGTCGAGCGCGCGGAAGCGGGCGGGGCCCTTGCGGTGGTGCGTGTGCGACTTGAACACCGACCCCGCCGCGCCCTTGCGCTGCGCTCGGATGACGCGACCCATGGCAAATAGGGTAGCGGCGACGGCTTTTGTTTAGTTGATTATTTTTACGAAACAGGCGAGGGTTTGTATATATATACGGGTGGTTGGTTGCGTAGGGGCTTCGGACTTCGGAAGGGCTAACTTGACGGCGGCGGTATTTGGGTTATTAGGTTTTATAATAATCGGCCTATAAAATTTTTGGGAAATAACTTATGGGCTGTAGCGTTTTTTCCTTTTCGGCCTTTTTCCTGCTATAATCCAAATTTCTTCTTTTATCCTTTCCTTACTTTTATTTATTTTTCTTTTTTTCCTTTACTTTATTTTTTTCTGTGATTTTTATTCCCCTTTTTTATTTTTTATTTCTTCTATTTCTTTTTATAATTTTACTTAGTTATCTTCTTTATATCATTTTTATATTTGTATTTATTATTCCTTTTGTTTTCCTTCATTTTCTTCAATTTTTCCCTTCTATTATCTTTTTTGGTTTTGTATATATTCAAATATTATTTTCTTACTCTCGTTTCTTTGTTTAATTTGTTATATGAACTATTTTCATTTTTAGGTTTCTTTGTTTCATATGTTATATGAGACTAGTAAACATGCACGTGCGATACGCACGTGCCTATAGAAAACATACACACAATAGATAGAATTTTTAAATATAAGTTCCCATTTTAAATTGTATATAGGAATAGTATAGTAGTACGATAACATATCCAACCATATACTAATGCATTCATTTCTTCAAACAACAATGAATGTTAAGTAATATTATTATAACATTATGTATCATTATTACTTATTCAAAAAAAGCACAGGTCTTATATCTAAATTAGTTAAGAACAAAATTTAATTTAAATCCTACAGTTGTGCCATGTTTTGTCTAAACCAATGTAAATTCCAGACCTGTGACTTGGATAAATATTGGGGTCCCAATAGAATATACAAGA
The DNA here is from genome assembly GCA_023333625.1 of Bothriochloa decipiens. Classification (NCBI taxonomy): domain Eukaryota; kingdom Viridiplantae; phylum Streptophyta; class Magnoliopsida; order Poales; family Poaceae; genus Bothriochloa; species Bothriochloa decipiens. The sequence continues at coordinate 41,168,326 of CM041639.1, read as the reverse complement.
TCCCATGCTGCTTCAATATGCCAAACACACTGTGGGTATTTCTAGATAGGAGATAATGAAATATGAGACTTAACAACAGTAGAGATGATAAAGGAGATGGAATAAATAGAACTGAAGTGGAGACTAAACTGAAGCGCACTATGGTGTCCATACGTTAAATTTACAATTCCACAACCACAATATCTTGAAATATAACAGGATGAATACAGTTGCTTAAATCTAAAACACGAAGAATACAAGATGTTAGATCAAGGACATACCAATACAATCACACTTGTCAAAAACTAGACTGCTAGATTTTCAGTGAAAAGAAAGTACAATTAATGTAGAACAGCTCCAAATCATGGATGTCACACATTGTTTTAATGGTGTTTTTTTTCTGAAATCATGAGATCAATATGCAAATATACAAACAAATAAAATTGATGAGCAAGGATTTTGCATGCTGTTTTACTAAATTCGTCAAGAATAACAAAAGGCTTGGTTACAGAAGCATCCGACCTCATGACTTCCTCTATTAATCTTCTTACCAAGCTCTGCTTTCACCTTTTCATCAGAAGCCTTCTGGTCTGTATCTAATATACAATATAAAATCGAATCAAGCAGCTTATCTTTGATTATAAATTCTGCAGTATTAATCAAGCAGCTGCATCGGGCTACCAAGGTGCAGCGGAGGCTGTTCACCTCCAACACGATGTACCAGAGGCCGAACGTGTGCATCAGCCTGTTGATGCGCACGTGGTCGGCGAGGGCGCTGATCCCTATATCGTCCGTCGTTGCGAGCATGTCCGACATGTGCGTTGGTTCCCCGCGCCATCCCTTACTCCGCGCTTCATTGAGGTCGCGGTGGGAACGGCGGTTACATGAGACAGGTACAACAGGCGCCTTCACCGATTCATCTAATACTGTGAGCATACACCTTGTTAAAGGGCCGACCGGATTTCCGTCGACAGTGATACGCCAAGTAGGGGCTGTGCATGCTAATTCAATTCCATGGCGAACCATATGAAAACTTTCTCCATCAACGTCATCCGCGGCGACTCAACTTCCCGTGATGGGCACCCTTGTGCAACGCATTATGAGGATTTTGATCGTCGTGTCGATGGGCGGCGGCAGCGTATGAAGAAGCAACTCAGCCCTTGCTGATCGGATCCCATTGTGATGCCTAGCTAGCTCGTCGTCACCTCAGCATCTCGTGACGACTCCAACTCGACATCTCATGATGACTTGCCATAGCAAGGATCAATAGGGCTCCGGCTTCCTGGACTCCCGTCAAGATCAAGATCCGAAAACAGAGGAGAGGCATGGTGCTTTAGCTGCTGCAAGGTGCACGGGATCTAATTTGGACCTTGCAATCGGAGGCCGAATCCTTCTGCAAAACACCGTGCCATGCAACAGCACGTTCCAAGATCCAATATTCATGCATATACGACTACGCAAGTAAGGAGCAAAACAGGATGCATAGACGATGTCAGACCCTTTCAACCCGTACTACCATGGAGCCATTGTGGGCGGCAAAAGTGCGCCGCCGCCGCCGCCGCGTTACTTGGACTTTGAGATCGACCTCGTAGCGTCCCGTTACATCGGCACCCCATCGTTTTTTCGATCTTCCTGCTGCGCGTACATGACTCTGTGCTGCAGGAAGCTGACGGACGTGTGCGTGTACCTGATCGACTCCATGCCACAGAAAACACAAATAAAGCTGTGTATATGTATATGTATATATAGGAAGAGGAGGAATACGTGAGGTTTTAGGACTTCAGGAAGAGGAGGATTCCGAGGGGAAGAGTCCAGTTTTTTATATCGATTGTTTATTAATATAGGAAGAGGATTTATACATGTGGGTTCAGAACTACAGAAAGAGTATATGCATGTATCGGAAGAGCGAGGTTTGGGTCATGTGGGGCCATAGGTGAGCGGGTAGAACTGTTGGTGAGAAAGAAAAGGATAAGGGAGACGGTTTAGATGGCAGGAACGTAAGATTTTCTTACGTTACTTTGTTTTATAATGTATGGCCCACAGACAGATTAATATCAACCCTCAGATCTAAAGATGTTTAATCATCCAACGGTCCTAATATGGGGTGGGTATAAAATCTTAGGTAACAACTATTTTTCAATTCTTTTGCTCTTTTATAGTATAGATATATGTCATGTCATGTAAGTATCCATTTGATTTTATTTAATTTTACTTTTCCCTTCCCTATAATTTTCCTTTCATTGGACGACACCTAGTTGAATTCACCTATTAAGTCTTGTACTTCTCATCAAAGATAAATATTTTTTTTAAAGTACACAGTATAACACAGACGCTCATAACACACACAACTCATCCCCTATGAATACGTACGCAAACTCTACTTCTATGAGCACTTTCGAAAGACTGAGCAACCAACACATCTAGAGATTTCTGAAGTCACTACTGGAGATTCTTGAAGTCACCACTGGTGCCTCGTTGTCAAAGAGAACATCGCTTACCACTTAAAGCATAACGCCAAAAAATCCTAGAATAAATTTAAGAAAATGCGAGCAACCATACCAAGTCGAGGACTTGAACCCGGGTTGACAGGTTCCACCACAAGAGACCTAATTAACCAATTGATCTATGATCGATTCACATCAAAGATAAATAATTGAGGGGGCATTATTGGGGTGCATTTTATATTAGGGCACCCATTAGTATTTTTTAGGGCTTTATAACCTCTAGAGTCCTTTTTTTGAATATAAACCCCACCACTATAAATAGTAAAACCTCCCCCATGTCTCCTATAAAAAGGATAGGAGGGAAGGCTAAGAAGGGACTCTTGGTCCATTATTCACCTTCTCTGTTAATCTCTCCTCCCTTCTCTCTTGTTTGTTGTTGAACACCAACACTTAACAAATAAGAATAAGATATGGAATTTTGACGTAGAAATGAATTATACGAATAAGATATATAAGTTTAAAGTAGAAATAAACATTATATGAGTAGCTAGTACAGTAACACAAACTAACCATTCATAATGTATTATTTGAAAGAATAGATGAAATGGATGTCTGACTAGGCTCCCGATGTTTGCTTATATAGCCTGTAGGCATGTACAATAGATACATGATCGATTACAATAGATTGTATCGAGATTTAGGAAGCCTACTTGACGTGCAAGCCAAGTTATACAACTCGTTATCTAGCTCCCTTCTTCAAGGGTCCCTAGAAATCACATTTTTCTACTTGTGGAAAATAGTGAATAGAACCAACTAGAAATGCGGACGAGTATTAGAGACATCCAAGATAGAGAATTACCAAAATACGTCTCCAGTGGAAGGTGCCTACCACCACAGTCCCTGTACAAGCGGAGCAAATTTGTTTTGTTGAGGAAGGCATGATGCACCTCAGGATCAGCAACAGTCTGGCACAAGCAGCTGATCTCACCACGTCTACCGTGGCGATTAGTGCATCACAATAGGGGACTGTGGCTGACATCGTAGAACACAAGAGACCGATTATGCCGGAGAGCCCATCTCTCGTATCACAACCGCCAACAAAAATGACTCAAAAAGTCAGCACAATTGCAATCTAAATAGAAGAAACATTAATTAAACTAGTAAGAATCAAAAGGAAAACCTATAAGCAACTCTGAAGGACTGAGCAACCGACGGATCTATAGATTTCCCAAGTCACCACTGGCGCTTCGTTGTACATGGTTATTGCTTTTAAAACTATGGTTTCTTAATATTGAAGCTTCATAATACTGCAACATCAAACAAGGCCTACACCTATTGGCACCCGTGTGAGAAGAAAATTGTCTCTAGCCCTGCCTTGGGAACTAGGTGGGTTTCCCGCGCGTTGCCGCTGGTATGGAGTAAAAATACAAATAGATTAGAATGCATGTTGTTGTAGAAATTTGTAGCATTGAATGATTGTTAAATAACATGTATAGTTAAATATGAAACACAAAGAATGAATTGGGAGAAGCAAAATGAGAGGGAATGATAAAACTACTTGTATCCCCGACCTTGCTAGTCTCTCAGTTCTTCGTGAGGAGAGGACAATAAAAAAAGAGAAGATGTTAGGTGGCTGAAAGCTCTTGTTGGTTTTGGCTAATTGATGACACATCTAGTTGCTAATGATTTTAGCAAGTGTAGGTAGAATATATTAGCAACATGTGATGAAGGAGCATGGTGGCATGAAGATGACCACAAGATTATGGTGATGGACATGGTGTACATGGTGTCATGATCAAGCTCCGAGGCATCGAGGAGAGTCGCGAGTGCTGGACTTACCATGCACTACTTTCCCGTGGTACTCAATCTGGATCCTCCTCTGCTGTCTCTTGCATCTCTTTATAAGCATTGCGAGCGACGTTCAGTCATTCAAGTTTAATGGCCGCTCATGGGAAGGGGAAGGGAAGGAGACAACCATCATCACATTAATAAACCGCTCATCATGGGAAGGATATTGGTGAATTAATAGTCTTGATGATCATATGGCTGTTCGGATTGCTAGTTTGGAAACGGAAAAGTCGATGCCGCTTGAGCTATTGATACGGGTGGTGTCGTAGTTATAGTAAATGATGATGCGTGGCTTAGCGAAAGGGCCTCTAGCGTGCTAGTTAGAGCACCTGAGTAGCACCCAGCAGACCTAGGTTGGACTCCCCGTGGGAGCAAATTTAAACATGTCTGTATTATTAAAAAAAGTCAAAAAAATAGGCATGGGGTTTCTATGCTAACTTCGGTCAAAAGATGATGCGTGGCCTAAAGAGGCTAGAAATTAAGTAGGACATGATGATATAAGCAGATGATGTGGCGTAACGATATGCTAGAGAAACATGTTAGTGGACTTATTTAAGATTGCCGTGGGAACACTCGGAAGCTGAAAATTTCTACGCTAACTAGTAACCAGCACGGCAGCAGCATAACGAGCAAAACCAGCGTGGTGCCGGCCGCTCCGTCGTCCCAGCAAAAGGCGCAGTTTGCCCACAGCGCTGCGGCGACCGGTGCCATCTGCAAGCCCAAAATCGAGGCCGGATCCACAGATCGCACCACTACGTGAAAAACGATTTGTGAGAACGAGGTCCCAGTCACTGTAGGGGCGGCTTATGATTAAGTCGCCCCTATAGTGAGATGCGCAGGCACCGATAAACCAGTCGCCCCTACAAATAGCATTGTAAGGACGGCTGGTGCTTTTAGCCGCCCCTACAAATGGGGCTGATTTTTAGGGGCGGCTCCATCACGAGCCGTCCCTAAAAATGACTTGGTCAAACTTGGTCAAACTTAGTGAAATATGACATAAAATGACCTTAAATAAAAAACTTTTAAATACCAAGATTGTTCAACTCATTAAGATTTACATTTGCTACATAGTTTGTTTTTGCATTTGAGAAAGTGTTAGTAAACACTAATCCAATGTTTTTAAAATTTAAGATTTGACTTGGTCAAACTTGGTGAAATGAGACACTAAATTACCTCAAATGAAAAACTTTTGAATAACAAAATCATAAAAAACATCAAGATCTATATTTTTCATATAGTTCCTTTTACATTTGGGAAAGTGTTGGTAAACACTACTCATATTTTATTAAAATCCAAGGTTCGACTGGGTCAAATTTGGTAAATTGAGACACTAAATGACCTCAAATAAAAATATTTTGAATACCATATTTGTAAAACACATAATGATCTATATTTGCTACATAAGTTATTTCTACTTTTGAGAAAGTGTTAGTAAAGACTAGTCACATGTTTTAAAATCAAAGATTTAACTTGGTCAAACTTGCTCAAATGAGACACTAAATGGCCTCAAAAGAAAAACTTTTGAATACCATATTTGTAGAACTCATCAAGATATAAATTTGATACATAGGTCATTTTTGCATTTAAGAAAGTTTTAGTAAGCACTAGTTATAAAATCTTGAATCTCACATAGACTTTATGAAACTATATGTGAGACTTGTGGATTTATAACTACACTTTGCTAACACTGTCAAATACAAAAATAACCTATGTATCAAATGTAGATCTTGATACGTGAACCAATCTTAGTATTCATGACTTTTCAAGTTGAGACCATCTAGGGCTTTAAAAACTGCAGTCTAATTGTTATTTTTTTAAAATCCAAGATTTAACTTGGTCAAACTTGGTCAATTGAGCCACTAAATAACCTCAAATGAAAACATTTTGAATACCATGTTTGTAGAACTCATCAAGATCTACATTTGATACATAGGTCACTTTTTTATTTGAGAAAATGTTAGATAAATATTTAGATAAATCCACAAGTCTCATTTTTATAAAATTATTAGATAAATATTTAGAATTATTTAGATTTATATAAATATTTATAGTTATTATATAAATATTAAGATGTACAATTTTGATGTATAAATTTTTAATTTGAGATTATTTTGTCGCCTTAATTTATATTTAAAGTTTCAAAATTAAAAGTTTTTTTTAAAAAAATCTATTTATACCAACATGGTCCACTTGGCGGCCCACCAGGCCCAGCCCACCAGGCCCAACCTCCCAGCCAGTATATAATACGGGGAACCCTAACCCTATCCATCCACCCCTGGCCACCATCCACAAACAGCCGCCGCCCTCCACCCCACCTCACCGGTGCAGCGCGCGTGGGGATGGCGCTGCCGCCCTGAAGCTCGCGGTCCCCTTCGGCCAGCGCGTGGGGGAAGCGTGTGGGGGCAGCGCCCGCAGCTGCCCTGGCGAGGTGGCGCCCGGAGCAGCCGAGGTGCGGCGGTGCCTGGAGTAGCGAGGAGCGGCGGTGCCTGGAGCTACGGAGGCGCGGCGCCTCTCGGAGCCGTGGAGGCGCGGCGGCGTCCATGGCCTCCCCGACCATCAACGGCGTGGCCCCCCATCCCGAGGAGTGGCGGCGCTCGGAGGCGCGGAGGCGCGGAGGCACGGCTGCGTCCATGGCCTCCCCGACCGTCGATGGCGTGCCCCCCCCGAGGAGCAGCGGCGCGCCCTCGTGGCCATCTTCGGCCACCGACGGTCGCGTGCCCTCCCCGAGCACGGACGCGGCTCCCTCCACTCGGCGGCAGGGCCACGGTGTCGTCCCGTGCCCAACCGGTGGCAGATCCTCCTCTTCTCCAGTCCAGGCTGCGGTATGCCCCTCTTCCACTCTCTCCTCTACCAGATCCATGGCGGATCCGTTCCTCATACTTCCTCCCTTGCAGATTCGGTGGCGTGAAGGGTCGGACACATTCGATCCGGTGGTGCAGTGGCTCGATCCGGCGGCGGCACTTCTTCTGGTGGCGGATCGACGTTGGGGCCGCGCGGATCGACCTCAACGTTTGTTCATCCCGTGCGGATCCGTCGTGCACGAGGAGCAACGGGCCAGCCACAATGCCGGCGGCGCTAGGGTTTCGACGGCTGGGCGGGATCCATCCTAGCCCGTTTGGTTTTTTTTACGAAATTCACTGTAGGGGTAGCTGGTGGGCGGCTGGTGATCAAGCCGCCCCTAAAAGTAGGATTTGTAGGGGCGGTTGGGCCAGCCGCCCCCATAGTGCCTTAATTTGTAAGAACACTAGGGGGCGGTTGGGCCAACCGCCCCTATAGAGGCCTGAAAGCCGCCCCTACAAATCGTTTCTGGCGTAGTGTACCGGGGCAATTTTCCCGCATGCTTTCCTCCCACCCATCCATGATCCATCATCCCCCACGATGACTCCACGAGATGCGCACGGCACGGACTCTCTCTACGCCGCGGCCACGCGCTCCAGGCCGGTGCCGGCTGCAGGATCGCGCCGCACGTAACGTAACCGACCACGTGCCGCACAGCTGCATGTCACTTCTCGCCCGGCGCGCGCGACGCGCCTCCGGACACGCGCGCCGCCTGCGGACGGCAGGCACATCATGGCACGGGGGACGGGCTTGTGTGTCCTGCGTCGCGCGAGGTGTAGTGCACCTAGGCTCTGGACCACCACTCAGGCGCCGTAGACGCAGCATCAGCATCCGTACCGTACCGTCCATCTACACTGGACTGCACCTGCGCGCCTCCGGCCGCCGGCGGTGAGGTACACGGTGACCACGCACAGCCACATGTGTGATGTGTGTGTGCGGCGGCGCAGAATTGCCGAGAAAAAGTCCACCCTCCTCTTCCACGCGGCGGCGGCGCAGAATTGCTGTGCTGCCGGCCGGCCGATCGAGAGGTCCACCCCACAACTCACTGCGGAGCTAGCTGCGCGTGCCCGTCGTATCGTATTCATACCGTGCCTAATTCGTGTGTGTGTGGCTCTGGCTCCCCATGCGGTGCAGGCGTTCCTCCAGATTTCTTTCATGCACGTTTTACTCCAGTTTTCAGCTGCTTCGTTTGGTTTCGTCAAGTGCCAATTCGAGGCAAGAGGTGGTTGCTCGCTCTTTCTGGTCCCTTTTTGAGTTTGGTCCTGCATGGGCATGGGCACGGAAAGTGCGTTGTTCCCCAAGCTGCGTCTAGCTACATGTAGACCGGCGCTACCTTACATGCACACACCAGGTCTGCGGTGCAGCATGCTCGCATATTCTGAGAAGGATGCTTTGGGAGCCCATGAGCAGCAAGCAAGAAGTCAAGAGCTGCCATGCTTTCTTGTGTCCAACGATGAGTAATCATTTTTGCTCAACAACAAAAAAAAAGAACATTTTGCGTTGAAAAATGACCTGAGCTGAGCTACGCGCATGGACCTTTCTTGATAATTGAAGGAGCCCAACACGAACATATTCTTCAACAGCATTGCATGGGTCAGGTGCAAATTGCACAAGCCAACAACAACGCCGACAGTGGTCCCGGCCGGTGGGGCTGGCCCAGTAGGCCACCGTCATCCGACACCAACTACACGCAGCATCCATCCATCCCATCACCTCACCGCACGCCCGGCCGGATATGCGTCGGTTCCTCCGGGCTCCAGCTCCGGCCGGCTCGCCGGTCCCCCATAGCTAGGCCCCCTCCCCAATCATCCATCCCACGCGCGCACGGCGCCCACACGCAACGCAACGCGACGCGACGGCGCCGTTGCTGTTGCTGTTGGTGTTGCCGTTGCCTCTGAACTTGTGATGCGCCAGCGGTCCTGAAAGGAGACCAGCAGTGCTTGCCGCACAGATAGGCGGAAAAGTGCAGGATTGAAAGGAGAGGATACACCCTACGCCTACGCTACAGGGATATAGATATAGCTCGGGCCAGGGGGGAAAAGAACGGCGCCAACTCGCACTCGGGGCAGGCACCATGCTGGAGCTGGACTGGTACAAAAGAAAGGCCAGGCGGCACTTCTTCTGCCACAGATAGCTCAGCTCCCTTGCTTGCTTACTTCAGCTGCCTAGCCGTTCTTCTCACGGCCTCATCAGGGTTCTAGAGTTCTTCAGCTACCTCAGGTCACTCACCGAACCTCATCAGGTGAGTTCCTTGCTCCTCTTCCTCTGCTGAATTCTCTTGCTGTACATTCAGTTTCAGAGCCTATGAACTAGAGAGGCGACCCTTGTCGGAATGACTGAACCGATCCTCTGAAAGATCTCTGTCTCGATTATTGGGCGTTTGGAGTAACTTTGTTCTCATCTTTTCTACAACTAGCTGTACACTAGCTTGAGCAGCAACAAAACGTCGTTTCTCTCTCGCTCTCTCCAAGGATCGGATATGGTTGCGTTGCGGAACACAACAGCTGGAGAAGGTTTAGTCATCTCGTCGCCGAATAGGATGAGTTGCCGGCTCCATTTCCCTTTACCCAAAATGCCTTTGACGTGAGCTGATTTGGTGACCCGGCCGGAGTCATGTCTTTTTAGGCACTTTGTTTTTCCTTTCATCCCGGCTTTCGTTCGCTTTGACTGCGAAACACATGGTTTTTAGATAACTATTATGGAGTATTTTTATTGTGTGATGAGCGATTATCAATATGCTAACACTTTGGCGTATAGTTAGTTCGGTGGTTCTTCTGATCCCCTAGCACAGGGTTACGTGTCGAAACGGTGTCTCTTGGTTCGTGATGTGCAGGTATAGAGTCCGGATGCGGTGGCAGCGATCGGAAGAAGGTCAAGTAGGACGTGCCTTGCTGACGGACCGGTTGATGTGAAGGGCGGACGTTAGGCTTGGACTGACGGACCAGACGGCCGGGTGGCCAGCCGCGGTGGCTGACACTTGGGACATCGACAAGCGCAAGTATACACGGCGGGGGACGCGTACTGGCTACGCTACTCGCGAGGAGGTTTGGTGGTTTGTCCTCAAAACCATCGGCGGGGGACGCGTACGGGCTACGCTACTCGCGGGAGGTTTGATGGTTTGCCCTCAAAACCATCGGCAGCGGGTTTCGCGGGTTTGAGCCTCAAAACCCTGGCGGAGGTCCCGACGCGGACGGACGGCACGTGACGGCATCGGTGAGATTGCTTCGGAGTGAGGCTACCGGTGAGGAGGCGTGATGGCCGTCGGATTAGAAAATCTCGAGTTGGACCATAGTGCCCTTGGCTAGGTGGTTCGCTCTAAAAATATCTAGGGGCAGAGTGGAATTATATAATAAGCCTATAAATAAGAGGGGACTGCCTCCACTCAGCCTTACCTCTTTTATTCTGCAGTTTTCTCTTTTTTGTTGTAGGTCTTCCTCCTGTAGTGTTTTTGGTGAGAGAGAGGTCTATGAATCTTTAATTTATACTCGAATCAAGTTAGGAAGAGAGACCCCCAGTCCTCTCTGTTTTCTCCGGGAGTAAACATGGATTTGTGTTCTCGATGTTCTTGATTTTTTCTCTTTTTCGTCTATATTTTTATCTAAAAATTGAAGGATTTTGAGTTGGGTTCGAGCCATGATTTTCGAGGAATAGCTCACCAACTTGGTTGGAATTCTTTCTGTGATTTCTGAAAACTTTTCGTGGAGTTTTTGGTCAATTTTTCATGGATTTTGATGGGCATCCGTTCCCTGTTCTTGCTAGCTGTTCGGCTGGACAAGAGGTCTAGCACCATATGGTGCTCGTCCTTGGCTTAAGAGCCCCAGTCCACAACAGGCAGACAGCTTCTGCCGGTGTCGCAGCAGCGTCAAACGGGTCCGCTTTCCCTTCTTTTCCATCTTGAGTTCTTGGTCGATTTGTCTTCGATTTTAGGCATCGTCCCTTCTCTGTCTGTAGCGCCGAGGTGTTCTCGGTCTGCGTGACAGCGCCCGTGGCCTGTCGTGCACAGGAGCCCTGCTCACCTTTGGGGAGCACGTGCGGGGGTCCAGCAGAGGGGAGGAGATCCAGCGTCCTCAGCAGTTCGATGAGCAATTTGATGCGAGTATTTCCCCATTGCGTTGCCTATTCATTATTATGTCTGGAGCCCTTGTGGCGTTCGATGATTGGGAGCAGGTGGTATCCGTAGTGAGCTAAAAGTCCCGTGCTTGATTTTTGTTGGAAGAAAAGCTAGCGTCTTGCTTTTTCTGGAATTCTAAAGAAATAGCTGTCGTGTGGTATTTTAGTTTCTCTCTGTTTCAGCAAGCAGCTGCGCAGGCGGCTTGGTTCGCTAGCACCAGCAGGTTCCGTTGGCCCAGTAGCAGAGTTCGTTGACGAGCAGCATCTTTGTGTTGCGGTCGATTTTGATTGGTCAATAGCTTTAGGTATTTATTTACGTGACTTACTTCTTGTGCTATTCTATATTCTTCACGTGGTGGCTGGCAACGATTTTGAGTCTGAGCTCTTTCGGTCTGTAGCAGATCGAGCTTCCTGTTAGGTGTGGGGGATGAACAAATTTCTAGGTGAATTTCTGCCGAATTTTCACTAGCTCTGATTTTCTATTTTACGCGTAACTTTGTCGTTCTAACTTCGATTCACTTTCCATCAGTATTTCGCCCTAAAGAATTTATCTAGGTACTCCCGTCACCGGTTGACATGAGTATTTTAGATTTGGAGATTTTGTGTGTTCGACGATAAACTCAGGACAGTAACCTAAATATTTCGTGAGAAATTTTAAGGCTCACATCCTCTTCTGATCGTCTGTTCCGGTCCTTCGTTGACCTTTGCATATACCCCACGTTTAAGTTTCGCAGCTTTCTCCGTCCGAAGTTGAGTGTGAAACCAACTTTTTTCTCAGTCAGTAGTTGCTTTGCCTGTATTCCTCCACCTACTGTACTACCCATCCAATGTTATCATATAGGCCATAGGGTTTTCAGTCTGGCTTCTGATGATCCTTGCTGAACTAGCACCATCCACGTATTTATATGCAAAAACTAAAGCTTTGTTTTCTGTTGCCTCTCTTAGATCAAGTCCCCATGGAGGAAAGCTTCAGAGAGAGAGCTCCTTCCACTCCGCAGCTGCTAAACCTCATCCGAGACGAGAGAGAATGGAAAGTGGTGATCAGAGAGGCTGAAGATGGAGGGAGATCATCAACAACCACAAGCCCTGATGCCGAGGACGACGACTCCAAGCTTGAGCTGAAGCTCGGCCTCCCTGGCCCCCAAGATGATGAGAGAACGGCCGGGCCAGGAGAGAAGATGGAGCAGCAACAGGAGAGCTGCACGGCACTCTCCCTTGGTTGTTCTGGTTGCTTCACATCACATTCCAAGCTCGCCACCAGCACTGCTGCTACTACCACTGGGGCAAAGAGAGGGTTCTTGGCAACCGTTGGTGCCAAAGCAGAAGGTACTGCAAAGGAAATTAAAATATGCAACCATTCATTAGTAAGTTCACTGAGCTGCTGGAATAACGTTTACTAGTTTCTGACATCTTTTTTTCTGTGTGATTTTGTAAGGTTGTAACCAGAGGCAGGAGGACAGGGAAGGGTGTGGGAATGAGTTATTAACATTGGGAGGTGAAAACATGGCAGGTGAGAGGAAGAAAGGGTGCTGTCCCCCATCGTCGTCGCATGACTTGGCTGCTCGGCGGCCTGTGCACAGCAGCAGCAGCAGCAACCCCCACCTGACGAGGTGAGGAGTCAGGCTTGTTTTACTTGCTTTCCTGTCTTTTTGTGCTGGGTGCTATGCTTGTTTGTTTTGTCATCGCATATGCGTGATTTTGGGAAAGGATTGCATAGTCTAATGTTCCAGTCCACTCCATTTTGACCTTTTGATCCTGGCTCTCAGAATCAAATCTGATATATAAGCAAGCCAGTTTAGACAAGAAAACGTACGGTTATTTTCGCCTATCAATCAAACCTATGGTTATTTTCTATGACACAGAATAGTTTTTGCGCTAAACTTTTTCTTTGTTAGTTCTGACTATCCTTTTTGGCCAGTGAACTGATTTACATTCAAATCAGCTATAGCATGCATCCTACTGCCAAAATAAAAATACTTAACAGATTCTCAAATTTAACGTCACATCACTTGAGATGCGTATACATATCTCGGATATTTTATTTTGCTAAGACAACAGTGATTTGGTTTCCTTTCTTTTCCATACAAACTTAATAAAAAGGACTGGGAACTTACTTGTCAACTTGCTCAAATTCAATGTAGAGGCGCTGTTCTTCCAGTGGTTGGTTGGCCTCCAGTACGGTCCTTCAGGAGAAACCTCACAAATGCCAGCTCATCTAAGCAATCCCCTGAGCAACAAAACGATGAAGCTTGTGACAAGGCGAAGCAAACTTGCAAGAGAAGCACACTTATCAAACTAAACATGGACCCCCCATCGGAAGAAAAATAAACCTCTCAGCATACGACAACTATAAGAAGCTTTCATCTGCCGTCGAAGATTTGTTTTGTGGCTTTCTTGAAGGTACAAGTCATAAATAGAAAAGAAGTACTTGGTCATTTTTATATAATCAAATAGTTTATGCATATGTCTAGCGCTAATGGGATAATTTTTTCTAAAGATTATTAATTTGGTTGTTCAGCTGCCCAAAAGGATTTAGCCTGTTCTGAAATTGGAGAACAAGGAGCAGAAGAAGAGAAAATATTTTCAGGGCTGTTGGATGGAACTGGTGAATACACTTTAATTTGTGAAGACAGTGAAGGAGGCAGGACACTAGTTGGGGACCTACCATGGAAGTAATCCTTCCCTGCTCCTTTCTATGTCTATGTATATATGAGAACTCACACACCTTAGTAGATTTCATAAGTTTCTTAAGCTATATCCTTTAGTTACAATCATTCTTGCTTATGGCGTGTTCTTAATAATTGTAATTATTTTTCTCATTTATCACAATTTAGAATACCAACTACAAAGCGGTTGTCCTATTTAAATTAATTCTTTAATTCTGCAGTGTATTTGTTTCTACTGCTAAGAGGCTGAGGGTTACGAAAAGTTCTGAACTTCCTCATGTCCTGGTAAGTACAGTGCAGATTCAAGCTCTTTACTTTCATGTAATGGAATTTTAAAACTTTATCACTTCTAAGTTTATATAAAATTAATAATTTTATATTGACATATATCCCTGATTTTGCTTCAGTTCTCAATTCTGAGTTTCCACTCATTTCTGTTTTTAACCTGTTATTTTACATATTCAAACTGCCTCGGAGAGGGCTGATAACTGATATGAGGCCAATCACACAGCCTTGAATGATGCAGGCTGTGTCAATCATTGGCTTCTTTGGATGACCCTTTTTGGCTTGTAGAGATAACTCTAATAAGATAATGTTAGCATATTGCAGATGCCCTGAATGCACTGCATATTTTGTAATTTTCCTTGCTCTATTTCAGATATAGTGCTGTTCAGTTCTATTCGACATGATCTAGTAGGTTTACTATAAAGCTAAAGAATGTCCTTTTAGTGTGATGTGGCAATTTCCAGCTAACTACACTGTTTTTTCGAAATCGGGCATTGTGCCCGTACTGCTTTAAGAGAAGGGGAATGATCAATAGACCTACACATAGTTGATACAAGAAGATTCATTGGTAATCAGAGATTACCAATGAATGTCCTCAACACAAACACAAAGCAAGAAACATGAGGGGGATACCCTCCACCTAACAACCCCAGGAAGCTGCACCTAATACAAAGATCAAAAGATCTCAAAGATCTCGACACCCAGTAGCCAGCAGTGAGCGGAGCCGCGAACCCAGACGGGAAAGCATCCGTCCAACCCCACCTTGGCAGCAAAGCATCTGCCGAAAAGACTCGGCGGCAAAGTATCCAGAAGGCCAAGCATCCGTCCCCACCTCAGCGACCTCAACGACCAACCCGCCGGAGACGCGTCCTCGGTGGCAAAGCATCCAGTGAAAATATCTCTGTGGCAAAGCATCCACCAGAGTAACCCGCTCCTCCAAGTCACAAGGGCCAAAGCCCTCCGGACCACGGGCAAGGAGGACATACCTGAAGATCGGCGGCCAAGCATCCGCCCAAGCCCAGAACCTACGACGGCAAAGCATCCGCCAGAGACACCTCGGTGGCAAAGCATCCACCGGATACGACACTGTGACACAAAAGGCACACGTAAATACATAATGTTTACATCACAAGTAAAGTGTTTCCTTCTGCTAACCCTAGAAACAAGTGAATAAGCATGGGGTGCAGATAGCTCATCAACAATGGAGGATTTGTCTTAACTCACAAGCACAGTGATAAATATGTTGACCTGATTCAACTTTATATACACGAGATGACGAGAAGTCTCAGAGATACCTGTAACTTGTTCCATGAGAAAAGGGGAAAAGCCCTTTTATGCTTGCTGCTCAGGCACCCAATTTCACTAGTATTGCAACAAGTATTCATTGGAAAACCATAGCTCTATCTGCAGGTAATGAAAACCTGTAAGTTAAACATAAGGATTAGGACAACAGACAAAAAACTACCATTTCTTCTTCTGCAAACAGATGGAAAAATATTCACTGCCATACTTCCAGCCTTGGAATTGGGAACAGAGGAAAGGTCATTGTCGCTGGACCACCCATGAATACCAAACGGCGGAAAAGAGGAAGAGACGGGGTGGATTACGAAAGAATCTTTAGCTACTTTTGTTGTGTCCTTCCCAAACACCTGTATCCCCCCGTGTTGTGTGCTCATATGTCGCTAGCGCGTATTTTAGTTGCTAGGCTGAAAGCTATATTGCCTTTGCACGAACATTGCATTGGAGCTGGTGAAAGCAACATGAGTACTTACAAAATTAAACATGTCAAATTACCAATTGCCCAACCCATGGCTTCTTCATAAAATTAAGTATCAGTATCACTTTTCTCTTGCCTGTATGTTCCAGTATTGTACTCATAAAAACAGCTTGTTAGACAAATACATACGTACTGTGGTGGATTGAGATGTTTGGTGCCGTAAATGTCACAACCAAGAGAAAGTTGTTTTAAATGATGCAGTACATGGTACAGACAGACACTTAATTGAGATCTAATGAACAATTCAACTGGTTTTTTAGATAAAGAAAAAAGTGTTCCGGCCACTTACGAATAAGTCCTTTCCACCAAACAATTACAGGAGACAACAACACTTAGGTTAAACAGTTATTTGTTTTCTCTAAAAACAGCTGAGTAGCCCTTAGTCTAATCATAGGAGCCATACCGGCATGCGTAGTTATTCATCATCACCTTCCAATCACAGGATTCAGATCCATACATTGTTATTCATCAAAAGTCCTAGTAATATTAAGTAGCTAGTACCTCAAAAGACATATCTGGTTGTGCTTTTTGCAGCCCTTTAAAGACTATGGATGAAGATATCATACTTAACAATCACAATTTTGAAATATAGGCTGTACACGAACATGAGGAAAAATTAAGAGCCATCTGCATATCTGGCATCTGGATAATATACATGGTCACAAGCAAGTTACAGGCTATGCAGATGCCAGATAATTAAGTATGGTTTAAAACACTTCGTCCATCAGTTGAAATGATAATTAGAGTATGGTTTAAAATCCTCTTTAAAAAATTCCAAACGGGAATCTTTAACAAGCTAGATAGATAACTATGAATGGCAAAGATAGAGGGCATCACTTTTTCCAGAAAGATACTGTACTAGATAGCATCTGAACTCACTGAAAGTAACTGTTCAATGAAAGTCATCAAGTTGGCACATAGTGAACAGATAAAACCAAAGTAGACAGTTGAAGTGATTGCAACCAAAGAAAAAAACTTTAAGACACGACATACAAACCTGTGGCGCTTAGAAGCTTAATTATCTGAGAGGCACGAATGCTAGAAACATGCAGACCTAGACAAACCTGATAAGTTAGACATTGCATCAAAGAACAGTTTTGGTAGGTCCAGATTCTGCCCCCATTTCAAAGGTGGCCCAGTTAAAATAAGACACAGAGCACACTACACGACAGTTAAGGAATTATTATCAATCCTTATCGGTGTCCAACTCCGACACCAGGAATAAAGAGCTGAAGAGATTCACACATGCACTACCCAAAATGTAGAATATCCTCATTTAATACTTGTAACGTTTTTGGAAGGAAAGAAATGTTTGTTACTTGTACTGGCTCCTTATCGTCATTTTCTGGACTCTCTAGTCAGGTGCAGTATGCCCTTCAATACTATAAGAATGATGATCATCTATCAGGTCCTACGGGTAATAATGAGATTATGAGTATAACTCAACTGAATTATTTGTTCTAACATTATAGTTTCAGATTATTCACTACTACAATTTTCTACGTACACATGAAGGCATCGGGTAGCTATAGGGAACCGCCTGTAAAATTCTAGGTGAGCATCTGAATGAAGAGTAGCACTACCCAGAAAAGACAAATGTTAATCTGACATGGGATAGAGGTTTGGACCTGACATGCAATTGTTGCCATCAAGGAAGAAATGGCACTAAGGAGAGAAGCTTGTGGAGAGCCTTGGGTTGACTGATATGTCAAAAGTTATGCTAAGAGAATCGAGTTTAACTGCTCCTGCTGAAGGTACCAACTGTTCCTAATACCTCTCAGTGCCAACCGGTAACCCACTGCTGTGCCGTTCAATCGAGTCTCGGCCACCCTCGGCAGTCTCCAAAACGCCCAGAATGCTGGCTGCAATGGCGGTTCTGGTTCCCTTCACAGTTCATACTGCCGACCGATCGGTGGCCGGCTGGCCTCCGGCCCACCAGACACCGCCAAACCGGCCACACAAATAGAAGTAGCGCCCGCCAGCCTACCCGAGCAGGGAAACCAACCTCGAGTAGATAGCCGACGGGCGGCGGCGGTGGATCGAGGGGATCGGAGTCGGGTCGTCCGTCGTCGTCTCGTCGGAGGGGGCCAGCGAGTGCTGGCGACCGACGGTGTGAGCGTGCGCAACCGGTCGCCATCCACTGTGAAACCGCTGTGCTGAACTGCTGACTGGACCCAGGCCCGCGGCCGGCTGACCGGTGGGCCGCGCACAAATCGGCTCGGTGGAGTTTATCGCAATTGTAGGCCGCACCTAATTCTTCAGTGGAACGGGCCCAATGTATTTTTTTTCATTCAGAAAAGCAAAACAACTTATTTTTGTAATTTCAAAAGGGGAAGTGGTACTGATTAGTGATTACACCGGAATTGAGTTCTACATACAATTATATAATCTTTTATATATCTATACCTATCCTATAAAGAGACAAAATTTCTCCACCTCTTTTTTTTCTTTCACCTCTCCGTGTCCTATATGTTTACGATTAGAAAACCATAATTGAAAGCATAATATCCATTAATAAATCTTCAAAGTTTTCAACATCTTTTTTGTCCGCTCTTTTAATTTCTGTCCGTCGTCAGGTTATGTCCGGATCTTTTTTTATTCTATTTTGTGTCCGCTAGCGAAAAGAACAAAAATATCATTATCATTAGGATTTGAACCTTGGCCTTTAAGGTTCCATTACAGGATGCTACCACCATAACACAAGGGGTCACATGATACATAAGTCAAAAAAAAAGACATACATGATGCTAAACGAAGCTTTTTTATTTAACTTCGTAACAATTTCAAATACTCATATCCGCTAGCTAAATAAAAATATTATAAAAATATAGTATTGATAAGTATACGTATATGTATATGTATATATATAAGAATAATCTAGCAAGACAACAAAATATAAATAATAAATCAAACTATAAAAATATGGTATTACGTTTATTAAAATAATCTAGCAAGAAAAAAATATAACTATAATAATATGATATTACATATATTAAAATAATCTTACATATATTATATATAATAGTATTAAGATATATCTACGGCTAGACTTAGAACTACTCTTGTATAGCTGGCTATAGAATAATTTTATTTATAGCCATGATAATTACAATACTAGTTTATGAGATTATAGTAAATACTTACTATATGATTTACTATAACATCATGGTAAATATCCCTATTGTTACAGTAACACAATTGTTGTAAATATTTATTCGTAGTTATTATATTATATTATTGTAAATAGAGGTCAATAAGTACTAATTAGTTCCAATGGTCATCCATTGATATGTCTATGAAGCTACTAATTAGTTCCCGTCGAAAATGATAGTCCATATTCATTTTTATTTAATTAGGTTACATA
The DNA here is from genome assembly GCA_023333625.1 of Bothriochloa decipiens. Taxonomy (NCBI): domain Eukaryota; kingdom Viridiplantae; phylum Streptophyta; class Magnoliopsida; order Poales; family Poaceae; genus Bothriochloa; species Bothriochloa decipiens. The sequence continues at coordinate 41,149,015 of CM041639.1, read as the reverse complement.
ATCACCAAAAGACATACTCCCGCTTTATTTATTTATTGGGATCGTTTAGAGTCAGGCCAAATGACCAAGGAGGAGCGTCGCATGTGGTGTTGCCCATTAATAGCTGCTTCCTTTTAACTCCGTCGGTGACTGTTGAATTAACTCGGCCAATGAAGAGGAGCCGCATGAGCCTGGGAAGAGGTGAAAACCACGGTTCTAGCTTAAACGACTCTGATTCTTGGAGATTTTTTTGGTAAGATGACTTTGATAAATGGATGGAGGAAGTGATATAAAATATTAGTTGGTATTAACCGTGGCTGCTATGTCATCCACTTGCACCTCTTCTCAGTATGTCTCTACGGACCAATTAGCAAGCCAAGGACGACCGACCTTATAATTATTTTATTTATTTAATGTTAGCTTAAATATAATTAATAAATTTAATAAAAAATATTTTATTACTATAGATATAAGAATTATACAATAGACATACATCCCGTTACAACGCACGGGTATTTTTCTAGTCTCTATAAATTATGAATTTTCGTGACTTGCAACGCATATAGCCAACCGGTAACCGACGATGTAATCTGAATCGCCTGATTATTTTGGCGATGCGCGGGATGTGCGGCCCATATATCTACGTTCCACGGGCCAGAACGTAACGACCCTCTTCGGACGGGAGGCCCGTTGGACGTGTCTGTCCACAAGTCCTTGTGGCTTTGTGCATCGCACTGGCTGCATCTGCAGGCAGCAGGGGTGCAGCGCGAGACCGGATCGGACCGCTCGTCACAAGTGGGTTTCGCAGTCTGATGTTACGCCAATCAATGAGGCCGAGTCAGTCCCGATCGTGTTTGTAGCTCTCGCACTTTGCAACAAAACGTGCCAGAGTCTGTCTTTTGAATTTTTGATACCCTGGTCGCAGATTGCAATCTGATGAGTGGCAGACCTCAGTCAGACAGTCACCACGTCTCGCTGTCCAGCACTCCTTAGCGCAATCGTAGCATTTCGTTTGTATTTGATAAAAATTATCTAAACTTTAACTAATTAGGCTTAAGATATTCATCTCGCAAAGTACAACAAAACTGTACAATTAGTTTTTAATTTCATCTACATTTAGTACTCTATGCATGTGCCGGTATTTTGATGTGATGGAAATCTTCTTTTTACTTAGTGGAATTTATGCCCTCTTAGGAGGCCTGCTCCGGAGACCGAAGAACAGAGAAATGGACGCCGCCGGTGGCGCTGAGCATTCCAAGCACGGTAATAATTTGCCTTCGTCCGCCGCCACGCCGTGCAAGTGCAGAGAGCGATGTGCAGTCCAGAAGAGAAGTTTCTTCTCTCCGAATGCAGATTATTCAGTCGTCCAGTAGACTGACTCCCATTGCTCGTTTGCTGCTTGCTATTCACTGTCCTTTTATGAAAACACAGGCTATGATACGGCTACCAAAATTGATAGGATTCTCTCTTCAGTGCTCCTCATTTTTCTCCGATTAGTGTGCTATCAATCTGTCATGCTATGCTTCTAGATGAGGCATGTTTGTTTCTCAGACGTATTGGACTGAAATTCAGAGTCACAGTATGCTGATGTTAGGCATGTTTGTTTCTCAGACGTATTGGACTCAGATTCAGAGACACAGTATGCTAGTACAGTTCGGTTGTGTGAATCTCGTCAGGCTAACAGTACTAGAAGATGTAGTAGGTTTCTTCAGTACCGTCCCTATCCGACGAGTGGTTCACCTTGACAGCTTGTTCACCTCGACGAGCGGAGTCCAAGATGCCTAGCTTGACACCGGAGAGCGGAGGTAGGCAGCACGACTCACGGCCGCATCGCTCCGGCTGTCTGCATGCGTCCAGAGCCTCGTGCGGCTTGCTGTCTGTTCTGTAGCGTGTAGTCAACACTCAATAAGAGCCTCGTGCGGCTAGTCTTCTTCTCTGGAAGCCAATTATTCAGTCTATGGGTATTTAATTGGGTGGCCACGTCGATCCAGTGATCTAGTGTACCTTATCTCCTCTGACGTCCACACCATTTTGCAAAAATCTAATAAATATAATATAAATCAAGAGATCGACTTGTTCCGGTACACCTCTTTAAAATGTTGAATCCGCACTGAAAACGCACCATTTTAAAGTGCTGCATCAACGACAGCGACATGTTTGAACGACTGAATCCTTTTCACTCGATCAGAAGATATGATAGTATATCAGAGACGATTAAGAGGCACGTAAGTTCAGTTTTAATGGATTGACACAGAGACATTAGTTGGTCACTTGGTGGCCTGGTGGGTGTGCTAAGAGCAGTGGGCGGTAGAGCGGCTTTCTGTTCCCTTGGACAGCAGCTAGTGCAGCTTTCAGAAGCCCGTCCACGCACGGCGACTCCGCCATGGTCGTCATGGTCAGCAAAGGCGAGCCGGCCATAGAAGTTTCCTTCGGTACCTGACGTTGCACGCCTGCTGTGGAGTCTGTATCACGGGACGGGATGGGCGGTGGGATCGGCACTTGGCGGTCTCTGTAATACTAGCCTGCAGGAGTCTCTCAGTGGGAGACCAGTCAATAGGCCCATCCAATGATTTTTTGCTATCTTTCTAGAAGCAGCAGTTAATTGGCGTGGAAAACTGTTTTGTCGCCGTGTTTTCGTTTCTCACTTTGTAAGAGAAATTTTACAGGCTGCTCTTCTATTCCAGAAGACATGACAATGTATTGCTTCGCGGCGTGCCCATCGGCACGTCGGCCACCGGACGAGCTTAATTAGAGAGCAACCTGGCCGAGACAAATTTGCCAATCCTGAAGGAAGCATGGCCCTAGAAGGTGAGTACAGAAGGATGCGTGGCGATTCTTTTTCTTCTACAAGCCGAGAAATAAAACTGTCATTATTTCTTCTAGAAGCGTACATGTGCATACGTGAATGCCGCCAGCATCAGCACAAGCTTCACAGATAATAAGCACTCTGCAACTCTAGAAGCGTAGGGTGCGTTTGTTTCAGCTTTAGAACCAGATGAATCAGTTAAATCAGGTGATGAATAGTAAGAGAGGAATAGTGAATAATCAGTAGAATCAGCAGCGGGTGAAGCTGAAACAAACGGAGCCGTACTGTACAGCGTACACTGATTTAGAGCCAGTTTGGTTCATAGGACTAGGGACTACTTAGGGATTACTGATTCCCTAAGGACGTTTAGGAACTACAAGAGACTAAAAATTAGTCCTTAACCTCTAGTCCTACTGAAACCAAATAAGGTATAATTATAGGGGAATCAGCAACTGTAGACTTGTCTCAGTGTTAAAAAATATCTCCATGTGCCCTTGATTCCTTGTTTAAAATTCTCCATCAGAATGTTTTGATCCGCCAGGACCCTACGAAGGCTCCGTTTGTTTCAGCTTCACCCGCTGCTGATTCTACTGATTATTTACTATTCCTCTCTCACTATTCATCACCTGATTCAACTGATTCATCTGATTCTAAAGCTGAAACAAACGCACCTAACAGCGAGCTGGACAAGAGCACACTCGTACAGTCGTACCTGGCTTGAGTAGGTGATGGATAGCGATGCGCATGGAGCACGCGTGGGATCGGATGCAGTATCCTTTCGATTTTCGTTGGGGGGCCCACTACAACTTATCTTGGACTTTTTCGGTTTGACTCGATTTTGGATGACATGGCTGGCCTGTTTACGCATGTCCAGTTGCCTCCCTTCGTCCGTGGCCTCCAGCTGACGACGGACTGTGCCAAAGCTCTAGTTCTAGAGGGCCCACCAGTCAGTGGACACAATTAAAGACACTCACTTTGTGTTACTTAACACACCTTCGTGTCTAAACTTGTTATTTGGCGGCTGCCATCTATTGCCCCTTATGGCTCGCGAGAAATGTTCTTTTTTTTTATAAATGAAGTCCAGAATATTTTGTAAGTTTTATTTAACGGAACATATTATATTACTTTTTAGTCATTTAAGGTCAATTACAGCAAATTAATGGAAGGAAGAAATTATTGGAGACATCAACTTTGGCCTTTTTCCCTTCTTCGGAAACCGTCAGGCCTGATCGTCCGGGCGGACGGCGGGCGAGCCCGACTCTGGCATGCACGCCTCCCATTCCACTCCTGCATGCACGCTATCTCTTGTCTTTTTTTTTTCTTTGGAATTTTTTCCACTGTTTAATGCCAAGAGTACAGTGATCAAAAATCATTCCCTCCTGGTGTTGGCCTAGACCTGTTTTTAGGGGCGTTTCAATCGATGTTTCTGGGTTGTCGCAATATGTACTTTTTGGTTGTTTGAACAAATATTTCTGGTGTGTTTTAACGATGATTTGGGTTGCTGCAATAGGTTTTTCTGGGTTGTTTCAACTGAAATTTAATGCGATGTTCTCGTGTGTACACATCTATGTTCTGGTGTACACATGCTATGTTCTACAATGTTTAATGTTATATTCTCATTGCACATATGCTATGTTCTCGCTACACAGATCCATGTTCTCGTTGTACACATGCTATGTTCTCGTTGTACACCTAAGGTTTTTTTTTCCCAATCGAACTGAGCGGTGGAGAAGGAAGCCGCCGAAAATAGCGGTAACGGTTACCGAATCACGGCCGCACGGGTGGAACTCGTCCATCCAGCCGGTATGCGCTACAATTACCGGAAAAAAACGGCATGCATGGGGCGACCGTGGGCGTCCGGACCTTAGTTCGGACGTCCGGCGCTAAGGATCCCGCTTATTATTGATAGCCCGTGATGGGGTTTTTTTTTTGCGCTCCATAGCCCGTGATGTCAAGGAATGAGATATTAATTATACCATTTCTAAGCACGAGTGTAAGAACTTTATTGTAATAATATGGTACGATTCCTCACTTATTATGTGCGAGGATGAAGCAAGAAGTATGTTTCATTATTTCTAAACTTCGTAACCGGGTGACGAAGGGCCATACACCCTCCCCATCCTGCCGTAATCTCAAAAAAAATCGTATTTAAAATTTTTCTTGTTGAGTTCTATAATTAATCATGCTTAAATATTATTAATCTATTGACTTTACATGTTACCATTATACCCCCTGAACATGTGAAGCTTCTCTGCCGCTCACTATCTTGTTTTTACATACCAAGCTTCTTCACTATCAATGAAAAGATACCCACTCTTAATATGCGATTTTCTGGCTTTTGGTTCGTCTCCATCTTATGTTTTTTAGCAACAGTGCCTTCTTCCTTCGAGTGATTGAGCTTCCTTGCCTCCACCTCGACAACTCGATCTCCTTTAGCAAGATCTTATCATGGGATATCATTGTTGTGATTGTTACTTTCGTCTTCGCCCTGACATTGCCAAGCCGACCTCCACCTCCCAATGAGTAGTGTCACCACCGCTTTGCTTTGCTTCCACAGGTGCCTGCAACCACTAGCAAACCCTAATTTCTAAACACACTAGGTATTGTTTGGTTTGCTAAAATGTAACGTAACCCATTACGTATACATAAACTTTACGCCTGTTTGATTGTTATAGTCTGTAACCATTTCCAAATAAAGATGGCAACCAAACATCCCTAGCTTCGGTTACACTGTTATCCGATTCCATTTCCCATTACATTACCACTCACCGAACCAAACGACAAGTTAGTAACTTCTAACCTTAGCCCTCAACCTTAATCTCTCATTAGCGATGGGAAGAGAAAAGGACAAAATGGCAGCCCCACCAGCCATTGCTATCAATGGATCAGCAAATTGAGTAAATATAAAAGATCAATCAGGTGTCCACTCCATACCCAAGAAACACACGGTTGTCACATAGGATTTTGTATGAAACAGGAACATTCACGTGCTTGCCCGTTAAATTATAAATTGTATTCAGGAGTAGCTTCCTGCAATCTGGTTGGGGTCACGTCACCCAAAATTCTCCCATTGGTCCATCTCAGCGCCACGTCATTTTGCCCTTGTCTGATTGGTCCACGTCACCCAACCGCGTCCAAATATAACAGGCCCATCCCCATGCCTCGGCCAAAAAAAAAATAGAAAGAAAACCAGAAGCTTCTCCGTCTCTCCTGATTCCGCTGTCCGTCTCTCCCTCCCGACTCCGACACCACGCTAGCACGCGCCGACGTCGCCCCGCCCCCTCCTCCCCATCTTCTCCCTCTCCATTCCCTAGCCCTCCTCACGCCGCAGCGTCACAGCCGGGCCAGCGATGCCGTCCCACCGCACGAGGCACTGCCGGTGCGTGACGACACCCCCTGCCTGCGGCGCAGCGCCCGGTGGTGGATGTGGTCGTCGACCATGGCTGCCGCCCTCACGTCCCGGCGTACGGGCCTCTCCGCGTCGTCGCCCGTCAGTTCACCGTGTGCTGCTCGGGGCAGTTGCGCGTCAGCTCTTCCTCTCCATCGGCGGTGGTGCCGCAGCTCGCCTCCGGATCTGGCAGCTACGCGCATCCCTTCTCTTCGTTGCCGACGAGCACCCACCAGGTACGCGCATCCCTTCTCTTCGCTGCCTGTTGTGTGACCGAGCACCCAAACCCTAGCTTAATACATTTGTTTTAGGATCTGATCTACAAAAATAATGTATTGTGCCTGCTATTTTCCTCTTTATAGAACAGTGAATTGTGCAAGTCCATCCCTTTGGAGGTCTGGATCCCATTGTAGCAAGCAATAGCAACACGAGGTAACTGATTTTCCCTCAAAAAAAGTCCTAGAGTGCCTGCATTCATCGATGTTCATTTCCTAGACCGTCTGTATTTAGGTTTTGGATACTGCTTGATGATTTTGGCGCTTTTTTTTGGCACAAAAATGATCCTGTTGATGTTTACTGCAGAACATAATGAATCCCATGTAGTCATGTACCATTTGCCGTTTGTACTTAAACGATCCATGCCCATCCATAGCAAAGATAATCCATTTAGATTCTTTATATAGTCCCATTGTAGTCTATGATGATATGATAATTTGTTCGATTAATTGGTTCACAGGGTTTTTAAATTAATTTTCCGGTAATCTGCTAATTCTCTAAGTCTACCCACTGACCTTCAAAATATGATGTTGGATGGAAAACCGTTCACACCCATAAGTGGCAGTCGACAAAACTGCGTCTAGAGCAAGCCATTGGTCTGGTTCCCATATTTCTTTATGCCCCATTTGTAGTAAGAATTGTTTCATTTCTAAATTTTAGCCTCACATGATGCTTATGTTAGGTTGATCTCCCACCAATTAGGCCCAACGGCTTAATCGGGCCTTGACTCGCGTCCTGATTGGAGACATCCAGCCCAGTGACATGGCTGGTGGGTTCCCTTCGTACAACACTATTAATAGGAGGTGGGGGCCAGGGCACAGAAGGAGAGGTTCACCTTACAGCCGCCACCCCACTGTCCTAACCCTAGTCCGATTGAGAGGGTGTGCTGCCAGCGACAGAAAGCCTCACTGGCGTCGGCGCTGCACCACCGCTTCCTCAACCGTCGCTGCCCTAGCGCAGAGGAGTGAGGTGAAGATGTTCGACTACATCAAACCCTACGGTACTGATCTTTAATCCATCTCCCTCTCCCTCTCTCCGATTCGTGCACCATGTTGGTGCACTGTAAATTTCTACCCTTTGTTTTATCCCAATTGCAAAGAATACACCCACTGTTTCCACACCTAGATGATCCTAGAAACTATCAGCTTAAACCCAATCACCATATTGGGGCAGTTTAGTGACCATCGGCTCATGATAATTAAGGAGGCATGGTACCAGACTCAGCACCTATGTCTACACAATCCCTATCCTCTTTAACAAGTGAACATACTTACATACATAGTGAATTTCGAATCCAATGATTGATATGTTCCATGGTCCCTTCTTGCCGTTTCAGTAATTTTTGCGGTGAGTTCTATAGCTGGTATGCAGTTTAGTCTGTAAACTTAAATACTTAGTTCGTCCTATAATTTGTACACCTGATGTACATGTTCTTTTCTTAGAGATTTATTATAGCACTACGATATTTTCCACATCAATATACCTATTGGGTTTTCTCATATAATAACAGAGTACAGGCCACCTTTTTTCCTGCTTGTGGCATATAAACTGAATGCACCTATATATGCTTTGTCACCACGGCAACCATGCACAAGAGTATCTGATGCCCCCTGTTTGGCTCATGCAGAAATGCTATCTTAGGCTACCTCAAAAAGTTGGGATATGAGTTCTCTGGCTTTCAGAAAATCTGCGAATTGATGCTTACACTTAGTATGATCTTTGTGAGGTAATAAGACTTGATTATCTACACTATTACACATAAGATTTCATGAATCAAAATAGCTCTGCCTTTTGTCATTGTTTTTTTTTGGCAACTGTACCATGGAATTTTTCTTTGCACTTAGCAATTTTTGTGTGCATGCAGGTTCAATAAGGTCTAACTTATTAGTCGACCATTTATGTTGTCAAAAAAAATTTAAGCTCATTCTTTTTTTTGTTTTTTCAAGAAGTTCTATGTCATACCTTTATTCTAATTTACACTTAATCTGTTGGGTTTTCACAACTGCTATAATGTCGACTGCTGATGACCTTGTCTAGAAGATCATACGAGCAGACTCAGTGGATATTCAGGTGAGTACAGGCATCGACTTCACAGCTTCTATATGTTCTTTCTTTGCAAACATAAGCAGTAGGTGGCCCAATAAGATTGCCATCTGTTTCTACTTCCCCTTGACATGAAGTTGGTCCCGGAAACAATTGCTATTACGATTCACAAGTATTTCTTTTTCTGAATAACACCAAGTTGGTGGCTGAATAAATAGCATCAGGTCCTCATTTTGTATATCTTGCTTCCCTTATCAAATGACTGCCAATTTCATCCCTGCATATTTTCCCCTGGCAATCTTCTATGCAGTTAGTTTACATTTTTGTTTTCTCTAACTAACCAATAACACTGATATGAATTCTTCAAATTCAGTTTAATGGTTGTTTTTACCGGTGAGAATTACTACATGGTCGCCATCTTTCCCTCTTAGTAACACAAATTTTGTTCCTTTTAAACACTGAAAAAGAATAAATATTATTAGCTCTCGGATCATAGTGTGACAATGCAGCATTTAACTGCAAATTAGCATAGCAGATGACAGTAGCTTTATGTACCAGGGAGGGCAATATATTGGATGTCTCTTTTGTTGCAAATAAGTGGGATAGCTCTCGCAGATGTGATTTGTTGTGAATCTATGAATGCAGGTGAATCCCATACTTCGATAGCTTTAAAGCTGCGATGAGGTCAATCCCATACTTCGATAGCTCCAAAGCTACGATTTATCAGCTAGAAAGGCCTCTGCATTCTGTAATGATTGAATCAACTTCATGTCCTCTTCAAGACTATCAGGTACGAACATGAAGACCAACTTATTATATATACATATACATGTACGTAGAGTCCAGCTTTGCAACTAACGTTTTTTTGCTGAATAAACAATGCCATCAGACTGGGAACCATATGCTACCATGATCAGGTAGCAGTTAGACAGATATAGCTTATTTTACCCCAGTAATTACAAAGTTTTATTATATAAATAACAATATTGTTACATGATTGCCTATTCATTTATCATAGTTTATAATACCGTATATGATTGCCTATTCATTTATTATAGTGAGTCCCTCACAAAAGAGGTTTGCAAGGCTACAAGCTATTTATACATGGCTTAGTCTAACAATACACACTTCTACCTCTTTGATGATTTGACTTACCATCACAACTGAACTGATTTGGTTAAAATCACAGCACATTTGCCAATGCCTAACATTTATCATCACATCTTGGGTTTACCACTCTTTCAAATCTCCTAATTTGCAACATATTTGGTCTTTTTTCTTTATTTGTTGCAGTCTGGTGTGTAAACACCAACATTACCATGTTTCGTACAGTCCCCTACTCCAAAGGATGATGCTACCTCAGAATAATGGTGCTTGATTTTTATACTGCAATTCCTTTATACACAATGATGTCAAGCTTGATTCCTTTATAAAGCTATGGTCTGAGATCTTAAATGGGAGTAATGAGATGTAATGATTTTCCTATGTAACATATTCCATGGTGTCCTTTTCAAAAACTTGGCAGGTTCATCTGGTAAGACTTATTTTTGGGACCTTGACACTTTTGAGTTCCTTGGTTCTTCTAGACCTGAGGCACCATATCTATTTATTACAACTCGCAGAAAATAATTATTCATGTCCTCAATTGAAGCAATTCTATGTCCCAACAATTGAATCAGTATATCTCTTGGCATGGAAGAAACCTATTTTCTTAAAAAGGCTATAATTTTAGACGGTCGTATTTAAGCACTATGTGATTTGATCATACCATGCTGTTGTTCATCATGGTTCCAGCTTTATTTTCCGTTTTGGTTCATGGTATGCTCTGTTACATACATATAATATTCTAAAACCTCTTCATTCTTTTGACATACATATGTACAGCTACACCAAGAAGGGACTCTGATGATGATGACTCAGGATGACAATCTTACTTTTATCGCTATCTGGACAAACTCTTGACCAAGCGCAGTTATTGTACCAAAACTTAGCGTATTTTATTTTCTTATTATGCATGTCCATCCATCCACTATGCTGTGACAAACTTCTATATTAACAACCATTGTACAAAAATTTGTAATATTGTATTATCTTATTATATTTACATATCTGTCCCAGAATATTGGCGCGCAGGTACGCGCCCTTTCTACTAGTAATAATAGCAAAATGGTGAATCTCTCTAGACTGATAGTGACAGCTACCTGATCATTTGATTTTCAGACCATTCTTTTTTATCGCGTTCTCATCACGGCACCCTGCTGATCACTGTAGGTGAATAGTTTGTCCATTTTTCATCCGGTCCAGAAAAAAGCCTCCGCGGCACTCTTCTAGTCTAAAAAACCACTGAACCAGACCATGCAGATTGTGCTATTTTCTTTAAGATGGCCACAAAATCAATGAAAATTTATCTAATAATATACAAATATTCAACCCCTATCACTAAGCCACGTATCTACAAATTTGGCCAGTAGTTTAGCGGCCACATCAAACAACTCCAACTCGAACAAATCCTCTCTTTTTTTATTAATAAGCAATCAAACATATTCCTTTCAACTAAGCTAAAATTTGACCCGTCTAAACCCAAAAAAACAACGTGCAACCGCCACTATCCAATGACACCAGCGACTGTCTCTGAAGCTTCCAAGCAACCATCGCCCAACAGACCACCCAAAAAAGGCCAATAATTAACGGGACGAAGTCACGCTCTAGATGTGGCCACGTCATCGAAAAGAACATCGGTCGATGGATCTGGGTTAGACGGCTGAAATCACTCTAAAAGTCACTTTCTCATGTACTGTTCATCAGACACTGTACTGTTCATATGTGAATTGCTAGGGTACCCTAGAAATATACTCAGAAAAATTGTTCTAAGTGTACTGTTCATCTAGTACCGTTACTGTTTACGTAGGAATTGGTACAGGTACACGAGAAACGTACCCAGAAAAATAAAATAGGAACTTTTCCTTTTAAAAAGCTATAAAAAATTTCTAAATAAACTAGAACCACCTGTAGCCTACCAAAATATTTTACACCCCTACTTTATCGTTCAAAAATTAAAATAATTTTAAATTTATATAACAACATGTTACAAATCAACAAAATTAAATAAAAATTATAAATAAATAGTTTAGTACCCAAAATATATTACACCATACATTTAATATAAATATATACACATATTACGTATTAAAAAAAACTACTTTAGCGCGGCAACGCCGTGCCATGTTCCAGTGCAAAAGGCCGCGCGTCATCATCCCCGTCTCGTTCCCACTGACCAGTACATAATGTGCGCCCGCGCACGCTCCTGCCTTCACAGTTCACACACACCGCGTCGCGCCGCACGGTCCGCCATGGCAGCCCACCACCTCGCCCGCCGAGCAAACTGAAAAAAAAAAATCACGCGGAGCCACCCCAACCAAAAGCCACGCACGCCGAAACCATGGCGCCTACGCCACGCGTGCTGCCCCTGCTGTGCGCCTGCGTCTGCCTCGCCTTGGCGTTGCCGTGCCTCCCTCGCCACGCCGCGGCGCAGCAGGACGCCGCCGACGAGGCGCGGCTGCTGCTCCGGATCAAGAGCGCATGGGGGGACCCGCCCGCGCTCGCGTCGTGGAACAACGCGACGGCCGCGGCGCCGCTCTGCAAGTGGGCCTACGTGACCTGTGACGGCGCCGGGCGGGTCGCGTCGCTCAACCTCACCAACGTCACGCTAGCCGGCGCCGGCATCCCCGGCGCCATCGGCGGGCTCACCGCGCTCACGGTGCTCGACCTCTCCAACACCAGCATGGGCGGCGCGTTCCCCGCGTCGCTCTACAACTGCGCGGGCCTCGCGCGCCTCGACCTCTCCCAGAACCAGCTCGTCGGGGAGCTCCCGGCCGACATCAACCGGCTTGGGGGTGGCGGCAACCTGACGTACCTCGCCTTGAACCACAACAACTTCACCGGCGCGATACCGGCGGCGGCGGTGTCCAAGCTCACGAACCTGACGTACCTTGCTCTCGGCGGGAACCAGTTCACCGGCACCATCCCGCGGGAGCTCGGTGCGCTGGTTAACCTTCGGACGCTCAAGATCGAGAGGACTCCCTTCAGTGCCGGCGCGCTGCCGCCGTCGTTCAAGAACTTGACGAAGCTGACGACCGTCTGGCTGAACACCTGCAACCTCACCGGCGAGATCCCGAGCTATTTCACAGAAATGGCGGACATGGAGTGGCTCGACCTGTCGACGAATGGATTCACCGGGAACATACCACCCGGGATATGGAACCTCCGGAATTTGACGATTTTGTATCTGTTCATGAACAATCTCTCTGGCGACCTCGGCATCAATGGCCCAATCGGAGCAACAGGTTTGGTAGAGGTCGACCTGTCCGAGAACCAGCTGAGTGGAACCATCTCAGAGAGCTTTGGACGCTTGATGAACCTAAGTTTCCTGAATTTGCACCAGAACAATCTCACCGGCGAGATACCGGCAAGCATAGCCCAGCTACCATCCTTGGTATACTTGTATCTGTGGAGCAACAGCCTCAGCGGAGAGCTCCCGGCGGGGCTCGGGAAACAGACGCCGATGCTGACAGATATCCAGATCAACGACAACAACTTCTCCGGCCCAATACCGGCGGGCATCTGCGACAACAACCAGCTGTCGGTGCTCACCGCCCCCGGTAACCGCTTGAACGGCTCAATCCCGGCCGGTCTTGCTAACTGCAAGAGTCTCATATGGTTGTACCTCGGAGATAACCAGCTGTCCGGCGAGGTGCCGGCGGCTCTATGGACGGTGCCGAAGCTTTTGACCGTGTCGTTGGAGAACAATGGACGGCTGGGCGGAAGACTGCCGGAGAATCTGTATTGGAACCTGTCGAGGCTTTACATCGACAGCAACCAGTTCACCGGACCGATTCCTACATCGGCTACGAAGCTCAAGAGGTTCCACGCCAGCAACAACTTGTTCTCCGGCTGTATACAGACGGGGTTCACCGCTGGGATGCCGCTTCTGCAAGAGCTGGACCTGTCGGCGAACCAGCTGTCTGGCACAATCCCAGAGAGCATTGCGTCGCTCAGTGGCGTGTCGCAGATGAACCTCAGCCATAACCAGCTCACCGGCGGGATACCGGCCGGGTTAGGCTCGATGCCGGAGCTCACCCTGCTGGACCTTTCGTCGAACCAGCTTTCCGGCGCCATACCGCCGGCGCTGGGATCGCTGAGGGTGAACCAGCTTAACCTGTCGTCCAACCAGCTCACCGGCGAGGTCCCGGACGTGCTGGCCCGCACCTACGACCAAAGCTTCATGGGCAACCCAGGCCTGTGCACCGCCGCGCCGCTGTCGGGCATGCGCTCGTGCGCGGCCCAGCAAGGCGACCATGTCTCGCCGCGTCTCCGCGCTGGCCTCCTCGGCGCGGGCGCCGCGCTTGTCGTCCTCGTCGCGGCGCTCGCCGTCTTCGTCGTCCGTGACATCAGGAGGCGGAAGCGGCGGCTGGCGCGCGCCGAGGAGCCCTGGAAGCTCACCGCGTTCCAGCCCCTGGACTTCGGCGAGGCCTCCGTGCTGCGCGGGCTCGCCGACGAGAACCTCATCGGCAAGGGCGGCTCGGGGCGCGTGTACCGCGTCACGTACACCAGCCGGAGCAGCGGCGAAGCGGCGGGCACCGTGGCCGTGAAGCGCATCTGGACCGGCGGGAGTCTGGACAAGAAGCTGGAGCGCGAGTTCGCGTCGGAGGTGGACATCCTCGGCCACATCCGGCACAGCAACATCGTGAAGCTGCTGTGCTGCCTCTCCCGCGCGGAGACCAAGCTCCTCGTCTACGAGTTCATGGGCAACGGCAGCCTGGACCAGTGGCTGCACGGACACAAAAGGCCGGCCGGGACCGGGACCGCCGGGAGCGCCATGGCGAGGGCCCCGTCGGTCCGGCGGGAGCCGCTGGACTGGGCGACGAGGGTCAAGGTGGCCGTCGGCGCTGCGCGCGGGCTGCACTACATGCACCACGAGTGCTCGCCGCCCATCGTGCACCGCGACGTCAAGTCCAGCAACTTCTTGCTCGACTCGGAGCTCAACGCCAAGGTCGCCGACTTCGGGCTCGCCCGGATGTTGGTCCAGGTCGGCATGCCCGACACGGTGTCCGCCGTCGCCGGATCATTCGGCTACATGGCTCCCGGTACGTGTCTGTCTCATCTTGCTGATCCGTGATCCTGATGAACGAACGCCAGTTCCAGTGACACGTCAACTTATCTGTCATGTTCCTTTTGTGCAGAGTGCGGGTACACGAGGAAGGTGACCGAGAAGGTCGACGTGTACAGCTTCGGGGTCGTGCTCTTGGAGCTGACGACCGGCAGGGAGGCCAACGACGGCGGCGAGCACGGCTCCCTGGCCGACTGGGCGTGGCGGCACCTGCAGTCCGGTAAAAGCATCGCCGATGCTACAGACAAGTGCATCGCGGACGCCGGCTACAGTGACGAAGTCGAGGCCGTCTTCAAGCTAGGCATTATATGCACCGGTCGGCAGCCATCCTCGCGGCCAACGATGAAGGGTGTGCTTCAGATACTGCAGCGCTGTGAGCAGGCGCACCAGAAGACCTTAGACGAGAAGATCGCCGACTACGACGCCGCTCCACTCCTGCAGGTGCGTGGAGGCAGCCGCCGGAAACAACTCTCTGATGCCAAAGTGACTGACGACGATGGGAAGGGTGGTTTCGACGACTGCAACGTCTGAAGAAAATCAGAATGAGCAATGGCTTAGAATCCAAACCACCTGAAGCCTGTACATAGGAATCTTAGGATGTAGGACCGTTACACCAGCAACCTTGTGCTTGTGTACGGTCTTAGCCTGACAGCAGAGAAAAGGATAGTCATCACAGCCCATTTCAACAGCACTGATGGACAGTGCCAGCCCATACTATAGGTGTGTATGTACTGTAACGGCAAAACTATATAATTTTGAAACCATAAACCTAAATCAAGTCATATATTTGAGAAAGCAATGAAGAGACCACATGGTCAAATTCGATTGTCCTCCTCTTTATTACCAACACAAAAAAAAGGTTAAATTTCGATTGGTTTACAACACCATACAAGGGGAAAAATGGGCAGAACATGAATGGCATTGTTCAGCTTCCATTTCCATGCTCCTGCCGTCCAAACCTTATGCCATTAGATAACCTCCAAACTCATTGGTTCTATACTAGCTATATCCCGCTGCAGACACTTATGTGCATCCACAGAATAGCCAAGAAAGGAAGCCAAAAAATTCCCCGAGGAGAGCTGGAATATTAGGAATGTTTGAAGGTGCAAAAAGAAAATGAGAGCTACACTCAAAGTTCGATCCACGCCCGTTAAGACTAGTGACTCTCCCCATACTGGGAGTGTGATGCTGCAAGAAGAGCAGCTCCAATGCCAGAGCCATCGTTGGCCAGCTTGGCAACCACGGAGGAAGAGGCCTCTTCGCCGAGCAAGTCTTGAAGAGTTGCTTCTACGCAACTGCTGAACTTCTTGTAATGTTCGTAGAGCCCACCATCCAAGGCAACAACAGTCCTTGGCATTTTGCCGCCACTGCTTGGTACTTTGTCCCGGCCTATCTTCTTCAGGATGCTATATATACCTGCAGCGGCCAAGCGCGCTCCACGCTCTGCAACAAGGTCACAGATGTGACGAGTGATGTATCTTACTTCCAGGGAAGTATCTGCGACCTGAAAATGGGAGCAAATATTTCATAAGTGACCAAATGGCACTGACTATTTACAATAACCAACTTTGCACAAACAAGTCATACCCCAACTATATCCTTCAGTTTAGCTCCAAGTGTTTTGAGGTCATGTGAGGAGTCATGATGCATGGCTGACATATCTGGTGTCCTGTGATACCACAATGAATGTATTCATAATAACATGTCCTTACTAAGCATAAAAGAGCACAGAAGAGCTGGTGTCAAAGAAAATGTTTTTTTTTGAGCAAACATGTCAAAGAAAATGTTAAGCATCACACAAAGATGATGCTACTAATGGCATGGGGGTTTCAACATGCATCAAATATGCTATAGAACCCAATACATGTACCTAGTAAACCTGAAATATAATATAAAGCTCCCTGAAGCAAGCTATTTCTAGGCACACAATTTCTCATGCCATCAAGAAAGTTATTCAAAATTTGCAGCATATAAGAGATCGTGTTTATTGCAACCAATTGAAACAAAACAGAGTTGACCAAAAAATATTTTATCACGTCACCTTTTTTGGATTACTTACTGATGTGACATGTAACTTGATAGGACACGCAACCCCTTATCTGTTCAAGTACTACTTTATTGCCACAGACTAAATACTATCAAGGGAAAAATCCAAACTCTAGACATCATATGCGTTACAATTCAATGCCCATGATGATGAAAGCTGAGAAAACTCTTAACCAGCTCAAGCTACTTAGCTAAGTAAAGAAATATTTCCACACCAGCACCAGCAACATAGCAAACAGGCACGAACAGCTTAATGTCCATAGGACAAGAAAGCATACCTCAATATAAATGGCTGCTCCAGCTTAGGTGGAACAACATCCCCAAATAGAGAAGCGTCATGTGCCAACTTCAGTAAAATTCTTCGCACAATCTCTCCCAGATACATGCCAGAAATCATCTTTTCATATATCTGTCAGAAGCCATACATAAGTTATCCACATGTATTCATGCAGTAATCTAATAAAAGATAAAAATGGGAAAGTCAGCGGCCAGGGCAACAATACCTGCTCTCCCGGGTTCAAACTTTCAAAGTCCATGGCTTTGTCGTATTCTGAAAGAGGAAGCTTGTCTGATTTGAAGCTTCCCCACTCTGTATTAATTACCTAGAGCACCAAGAATAATTTCAATGTTCCTTCTCATGTGGGTTAATTCCATAACAGCGAATATAAAGTGCATTTCTAATGGTGTGAGACCATATGATGTTTAGTACTACATATATGATGTTTAGTACTACATATAAGGAAATTCAAGCACTAACCATGTTTCCAGATTTAGGCAGTAACCCAGTCCATTTAGGAATTGCATTTGCATGCTCCACATATGCTGCATTTGTACCAGTACCCAATATTACGGCTGCAACCACATCGTTATCCACATATCTCCCACCAGCCAATGTGCCAACTGTATCATTGACCTACAAAATATCAATACTCAGTCTAAACATTGGAGGTTTAAAAAAGCCTCCAAAAGAAATGTTTTGCGCTATTTAACAGTTTTAGCATTCTATCAGCAGAGAAAAAGTTTGAAAAACATAGCATCAGGAAATTTACAAAGATATTATGCAAAAAGTTTAATAGTTTAACTGGTAGCTGCTTACCAACGCTGTAACTTTCATATCTAGCCCCTGCCTCTCCATGGCCCTGCTCAGCTCAGCAACAACATCTTCACCAACCTGATTCAGGGGCAATCAAATACCCAAATCAAATAATTAATTATTATAACACTTGACAACACAGAGTCACTACTCTATACTAAACCAAACTCTATAGTAGAAAAAATGTAGGAGAACTACATATCATTTCTTTGCGTAAGGCAAATGTGGTCAGGATATAAAGTGGTACAACCTGGTGCTATACATAATGCTACATAGGTACCCCTAATCAGGTTTATGAAGGAAATATGGAAGAAGTACATGTACTATTAAGAAATTCCACTTTTTTAGGCAATAAGAAATTCCACTTTGATCCCACCTTACCGAGCTACAGGAAGGTATTTAATAGATGGGGTTATGTAAAAATGTTTTGAATTTTTACCGTGCCGTTGATGGAAAAACCCTTTGTCCACTTGATGAGTGTTCCTGATGATATTGATGTTTGGTTCACCGGGAAGGAAAAGGTGAAACCAAGTTCTCTCTGCCTACCCTCTGGGAGGTGGAAATCTTCACCTTCAGTATCAACAAATTTAGCCAATGCAGCAGCAATGAAATCAAATAGTTCCTGTATCAATAATTCGAGATACATAAGACAAACAATGTTGAAAAATGCACAACTTCAAGATACTAAAAAATAGAACATACTCACCATGGAAGTCCCGACCATCAAATGCGGTGGAATGGAAACCTCCTCATACTGTTGTTTGACAACACGTTTCTCCCTTCCTCCTAGTTGGACTCGCAGCACACGGAAGTTGGTACCTCCAAGATCCAGTGCATAAAACAGCCCATGTTCATCTCTGCAGAAGCAAAATCAATATGATTGATGCATGAAGTGTAGCAAAAGTGCTAGAGCTAATATTCCACACGCAGGAGTGGATTGCCTGAACAAACTGGTGGTGATAGAATCATTACAGCTACGAGAAACTCCAACAGCCTCTTTATATCCTTCCGTATTGATAGGAATATAGACTTTGGTGAAAGAAAAAAAAAATCTCCAAATATTGTCATCGACTATTCCTGGTTTCTCACTAGCCAATGATGGAGAGCAGGGATGGCTCTCCAAGGTGCGTACAAAATATAGAGAAACAGTTGGAAGGTTGAAGGATATAGAGAGCAGTTTTTATTCAAATGGCTCCCCAAATGAGGATTTAGAGAATAAAATCAAGAAAGGCTCTTGGAGATGTTCTTATATTTAATAACACTTATTATTGTGGAGTTGACTGACACTTTTTAACTATAATGATTTTACCAATTTATTGAACCAGGTAAGCTCAATTAGTACATATAATAAATGCACTGCTAAAATAAACCACAATTCCTAGAACAACACATTCACATTTCCACAGAAGCAATATAGATAGTGTTACTAAATCTAACATCTGTAGAGCCTGCTTGGATTGGAGGGTGCCCAGACTCCAGAGCTGCCGATGCGACACTCCAAGCAAACACACCCATAAACATATATGTACCATGAACTGGCAGTTACCAGAATTGCAATGCAAACACAGTACCCAGCTTGTAAGAATGCTTAATGTACCAAGACGGGTACCATATTCATTGATTCCTATAGTCCTACAAATATCGGAACGTAGCAATCCACAGTTTGGCCCATGGTCATGGGAGAAGCGAGGAACTTCAGATTCGAGGTGGTATTCCCAAATCGCTCAATCATGATCCAAGACAAGCGCAGCCTTCCCGTACAAACCACAAGGAATCGGCAGATCTCTATCCAATTCGGCACAAGGCCATTCCATTAACGACTAAAAAAGTTTCGCTAGGCTTACGCGATCAAGGACGCGCTTTTGAGTCCAGATCGCGTCCGTATGCACCCTTTTCCCACCAGAGGCCGGCATGTCTCGGATCAATCACAAAGCTCACGGCCCAGATCACAACAACCCGAAGGAAAAGAAAGGCAGCGTAAAAGGAGATGCGAGATCAGACAGACAAGGAGCGGGGGGTAGGAGCCAACTTTACCCGGTGGGGAGGTTGTCGACGTAGCTAATGAGCATCTTGAGCTGTGCGTGGATGTCCCCGCGCAGGCCGCGCTCCATCTCGGTGACCATGGCGTCCGCGATACTCCGCAGCAGCGCCGTGGGCGTGGCGAGGCTGCTCTCCACGTCCTCGATCACGGCGGCCGCGCGCCGCTTCCTCTCCGCCTCCGCGGATCCCAGGAGCTCTGCATCCCGCTTCCGCCTGCGGCGCGCCAGCACCACGGCCACCCCGACCGCCGCGCACACCACCACCGCCGTGCCCACCACGACGGCCTTCCCCATCGCCGCCTGCCGGTTTGTCCTCCTGATCCCTCAACCTACCTCGCGCGCTCCCGCGGCCTCCGAGCGGGTCGTCGATCCGAACGCCGCACGAGCTCCGCGCTCTGGATCCGAGGCCAAGAACCACTTCCTCCTCCTTCCCCGTCTCTCCGTCCGCGTAGGAGAAGAGGAAGACGGGAGCCACTGGCATGGGCGTTTTTAACCGGTAGCCAACCACCCCTCGTCTTTCCGGAATTCACGGGTCCACCCTCGGATTCCGACGGCCACGATCCTCTTCTCCTCAAACTGGACGGCCCAGATCGGAGAGTGGGGTGGACGGATCTGGGGGGCTGTCTCGTAAATATGGGAGAGGATATTTGGATATATGCGTTAATTACCGGATTGGTATGAGATTAGTTGGAAGGATGGAAATAGATAAGCGATTGCTCTCGCGCAAGAAATGTCCCACCAAACAAATCGGTGTCCCGTCGTGCGTGGCAGCCAGTAGAACTGACAGGTGGGTCTCACCGTCTTGGGGCCCACGTATCAGTGAGGTAACCGTGATTGCGGTTGTGGCTATGAGTCCAAATCAGAAGGCAATTAGATGAGGATACCGCATTGAAAGCGGAGGGTCTCGTCCCACGTGGACGGCCGGGCCCAGCGGAGATTCCGGACGTGAGGACGGGATGTCTCGCGGGCCTGTTGGAGATTCGTGTCCGGTTGCAAGGTCAACCGCCAGCGACTGTCCCCGGTGGACGAACAGCTCGTCTCCAACCACCGCTCGCTACGGCAAACACCACCGACACCTGGGTCTTGCTAACAGGTGGGTACATATTGGTGATCTCTTAAAAAAAACAAATGTTTGCAGTGGCACGACATGTTGTGCCTGTTCCTTCCTGTGTCGAAAAAGGGGTAAAGAGATGTGAACATTGATACATATACTGTGCTAAGTTCTTGCTCACAGCAAAAATGGCAAGCTTCTTAATCAAATAAAGAAAGGATTCTTTTTGTTGGAATGATCGATCTTTTACAATTGTTGCACAAATAGTCAAGTAGTACAGGAGTTAGCTTCAGAGAACTTTTAAGATGGCAAAACGTGCCTCTTTTGGGATGATGTAGGTCGATTTTGTGGAGCCAAATGTTTCCATAGTTGCTTTCATTTGCCAATTGCCAATAATAGATCAATCTCTTTCCACACCGCGAACAAAAGGGGTGTGCACTGATCGATCTGTATTCCCGCATGCCCTTGTTGGTTGGAATGTTTCAACAAATGAAATCCTTGGAGCAGCTATGTTAGATTTCAATTTAAATGGCAAGTATATGACCTTTTTTTTCGACGGATGTATATGACCTTATATTTGGTGAAATCCATCTCTTTTCTTCAACCAAATTATATAGACATTTTTGGGCAACAATCTATGCATCCGACTTGTAATTGGCTTTAGAAGTCATGCTATCCAAAAGCAAAAGGTTTTTTTTAAAAAAAATAAAGTCACTTTAGGGCTTCTCCAACGTGCCATGTTATTTGGGAGTCCTAGCTACCATATCGGTATAAGATTCGATGTCATTGCAAGTAGTGGTTCTGCAATCCTAGAGCAGCTTGCAAAAGCACTATACTCTCATTTGACAAAAGTAGCAGGTTGTCATCTAAGCCTTGCGTTGTGTGAAGGAATAGAACTCAACCACGTCTATAAAGGACCATAAATATCTAGAACCTAAGGGAAAAGGCCATATCAACTTTTTTACAAGAAGCAAAGTGATGGGCCCTTATTAAGATGTGAATGTTGACTTGCATTGAAAAAATCTACAATTTCAGCATTTCTCGAGTAGGTAGCACGATCACCTTTTTTTTAGGCTAACAACTTTCCCTTTCACATTGGACCGCCCTTAAGGATCAATTGAGCACTTTATGGACGATATATATGACCTATGAGTATCATACGGAGGATGAACCCCAGCCTACCAGCTACAAGGTGGTCCAACTAGAGTTCGGAATCTACAAAGAGGATAACCTACTTATGTCCAAGTTAGGTATAAATATGGATGCAAAACAAGTTACCGAAATATCATCTTCACAAGACCACGCAGGTGGCTAGCTAGTGTGTATAGATTGGTGGTGCTGGCGTGCTGCATCCAAAGTTCAGGAGAAATGAAAGCACAAAAGTTATTGGAAAAATGGTCTGTCAGCACTATATATATGAGAAAAGATATGTCAAGCCCTGGAAGGACAGCATGTGGATCATTCGGTGCTAAACAAGCTACTGAAACCCTTCACAAGATTGTATATTTAGTAATCGACATAGCCTAGCCTGAAAACTTACAGCAGTTGAGTGGGGCAGCCGCTGCATGTAGCCGCTGGCCCTACAACCGCTGGTCGCTTGTGCTCTCAGGTTGCAGATGCAGCCATGGCCTGATCGAGGATCGACCGACCCTGCGACGATCCGAAGGAGCGTCGTGCCGCCAAGGGAGGAAGAAAACAAGGCCCATCTGCTATTTATTTCTTTGGGCTGCCTATACCTAGTCAATAGAGGCCCAACTGCTGATACGTGGGCTGGTCTGTTGGATCAGCTGGGCGTTGGCCCATTCAACACCGAGCCCACTAGCGCCGGCGCTCCATCTCCTGCTCCCTCGCGCTCGCGCTCGGCAATTCGGCATCAAGGCGACGGAGGCGGCGCTCAGGCTCGGGCTCTCAGCGACGGCGGGGCAGTCCCAGGCTCGGCGGCAGCGTCAGCGGCTCCCCCCTCCCGCCTCTAGTCAGTCTCCTCGCGCCCTCGCCTCCATCCTCCGCACACCGGCCGGCGAACCTGCGTACGCACCTCCCTCTCCCCTCCCGCCTCCGCTGGACCGTGGACGGCGCACGGCCCCTGCGGCTGCGCCGCGTGCGGCCGGCGGGCAGCGCAAGCCAGCAGCCGCTATGGTACCTTCTGTCTCGGAAGCGTAGTTTCCGAGCTGTGTTGCGATTATCATCTAAGCATATATAGGTGTAAAGTTAGGTGTAAAGTTAACCATGTGTTTGGTTGGAGAGCGGTACTAGCCGGAGCGGGTTTAACCCATTTTCATCAGCGTTTGGTTTGGGATTAGGTAGAGATGGGTTCGACCAAGAAGGAATATTCCCACAATATGCGGGTTGGCTCCATGCTCCAAAATTTGAGGGACGGAGCGAACCCGTTCGGGTTCCGTCCGCGTCGTCGTCTCGTCCGTCGCCCTCATCCCCGACCCCAGGCGCGACCTCCCGTCCCCGACCCCGCGCATCGTCGCCTCGTCCGTCCCCGACCCGTCTGCGTCGTCGTCGTCTCGACCGTCCCCGACCCCGTGCGTCGTCGTCTCGGCCAGGCGAAGCTCGCCCGCACGGCGGCTCGCGCCCAGGCGGAGCTCGACCACGGCGAAGCTCGCGCCGGCGGCGACTCGCGCCCGCAGCAGAGCTCGCCCAGGCTGACCTCTCCCGCGCCGGAGCTCGCCCTGACGACCGCGCGGCGTGAGGAAGAAGATAATACGGAGAAACTAAAAAAATGAGAAGGGTGAGAGTTTGACAGGTGGGGTCCATTGATGACAGGTGGGACCCTCACTAACGCAGTTATCTTGCCATCCAATCCGTATTCCCAATTTCTTCAACCAAACATGAGATGGCTTCACTTCGTCCTCAAAATAAGAGGTGCAACCAAACAGAGGATGAGTTCGTTACGTTCCCAAAATGAGGGTTGGATCCAACCCAACCAATTGATCCCGCAACCAAACAGATGGTAACTGTCTTGGTAAGCCGGCGCACCATCTCCTACGGTGATTAAGGCAGTGGCGGAGCTCGGCAAGAAATTTAGGTGGGGCAAACTACGAACGCAATGTTTTAATAACACCGTATGGACACACATGAATAACTAATATGTAATAAAAATTTAAAGATTACGATCGAAGACAGTATATCTCATTAGAAGATAGCAGAAATACTACCTTAACATAAATTCATTAATCTAACAAACACCAACTAAACAAGAGTTGCCGTTCACATGCTCAGATGGCACCGCTCACCATCCCCTGCCAGTGCGCTGAACTGTTGGGCGCAACAGCAGCGGACGGCAGCCAGCCAGCAAGGGGCGCCACTCACCGTCAGCCGGCAGCAAGGGCCAAGTTGCCGGCGGCGACAGCAAGGGGCTCCGGGAGCAGAGGCGGAGCTCCCCATACGGCAGGTGGGGCAGCTTCCACACCTATCGCCGGTGGGAAGCCCCTGGTACCCCTCTTCTTCCTCAGGTGCGATGGTCGAGCGGCGGCCAACGTCGCATGGAGCAGAGAGGAGCGCGGCGTCCGGCCTCCCGCCTCCGGCGGTGCGGCTGTAAGTCTGTTTCTGGGAGAGGGCCGCCAGCGAAGGCCTGGCCCAACATGAGAGAGCCCATCACTCAATCAGCTATCAGGACTGTCCATCGCATCACGAGTCCCAGATTACTGGCTCTCGAGATAATCGATCCCAGTTACCCCGAAGACTTGCGCGAGCTCCAATCCGTCACCGGCCACAGCGGTACCGCCTCGCATCAGGCTACAGCCGCCCTATCCTAGCTACAGCCTCCCGGGCTTAATCACTGTAGGAGATGGTGCTCCAGCTTACCAAGACAGTTATGCAGTCAAACTGGCATAGAAGATGAATCTTGAATGTAAAATAACTGACAAAAACATCATTATGCAGTCACAGAACTGTAGAAATAAATAAGTACAAGTCATCAGAAAACTCTGAATTTTATTTACAAAGTACAATTTCAGAAGAATTTGATCTTATTCAAGGAAAATTCATTTCAATTAGTCAACATCCAGCAAAATAAATCCTGGTTACTTCAGTATTCCATAAGAATCAAGTGAGCTTTACTAATGGAAATATTTGGCCAACAATAGAACATCTACCTTTTCAATGTTCTCTTGGTTCAACTCAAGGCCAGTCTCCTCATCAGCGATTTTCAGCAGTCAATGGCAGCCCGACCGAGCGGTCTGGATTGGCAGCAGCTACCACTGCTACAGCAGGACACAGTTGGAGTTGCAGTTAATTGAACAGTTACATCTTAGTCGATCAAGACAAAAAATACACGCAAATAGTCTGAATTGGAATGCTTCGACACCTAACCTTAAATCCTTTTTTTTTTAGCAAAACCTTAAATCCTTAATGTGTGGAAAGTGTATTGCAACGGTAGAATGCTTTACTTCAGTTTTTTGGTTGGTAGGAGCAGGTCAGGACTTTTCAGTGTAATTGTACTCATGCAGTGTTATTTTTCTGGTTATTTGACTTGTGGAAGCTCTAGTTCTTTAGCTGATTTCCATTGCATGAACTTAGAACTTGTCTTTATATCATAAGCTCAGAACAACTAGCTTTTGTGCCCCTGCCTTGGATACATTTATGTTTAGCTAACAATTTAGCTTTTGCATCCTTATTAATTGTTCAGTATGTGAAGTAACATCCTTTCAGCTGTCACCTATGCTACAGTGGTGCACCGTGCACACTTTTCGACTGATACAGGCAACAATGTTAATCATGCATAGTTAAAAGGAAATTTTGTCTGCTATAGGTTGTGATTTTCCAACTTGCTATATGTAAGATCAAAGCAATAAAGAAGATATGGTGACAAACAAGCAAATGATGCAAACGAGACTGCTGGTATCTTACTTTGAAAACTAGCCTTGGAGATGTATAATTTCCATTGCTTTCATGGATTAGTACTTGGGCATTGGGCATTGAGATAGAAAATGAACATCAATAACATGTTTTCTTCTATATCAGGTACTTGATGAGATTAGGCCATACCTTGCTGGCACATGAGGTGGTGAGCTCGAGTTTGTCGCAATCAAGGAGCCTGTTATCAAGGTTAGGCTTACAGGCCCAGCTGCTGGTGTGATGACTGTCCGAGTAGCTTTGACTCAGAAGCTCCATGAGAAGATCCCTAAAATTGCAGCTGTCCAGCTATTGCCATAAGATTAGAATATTTTAGGAGCCAGGCACCCATCTTAAGGAGTTGTAATGTACAGCCTGCTGAGCATTTAGCTCCTCTTCAGTGATATTGTGATCATCGATACACAATATTCAAGTAAAGGTGCTGGTTGGATTTGTAACCAAAGTTTTGGTAACCAAAGTTTTGGTTTCTGCATGTATGATCACTTATATGTTCAGCTTTCAGAAAGAGTAGTTTATCCTCTTGGAGTTGACATCTATTGTGATCTTCAAACTTCGTTGAATTCTTAAATTCACTTGTTAGATTATTCATTGATCTGCGCCTGCCTTTGCATTATGTCTGACGCAACATACCTTGCTGCACTGCACTATGTCATAGGTTCAGTAATAATGCTATTACACGACATAGCACAAGATAATTCTAAGAAACAAAAGCAGCATGTAGACTGTGGCAACAAATGGACCTACAAGTGGCACATGCGCAACGATATGGAGAGAAGAATCAAGGGCGTGAGTGCAGCATGTGCATCTATAAGAGCCTGAATCTCACACCCTTCACGTAGC
The DNA here is from genome assembly GCA_023333625.1 of Bothriochloa decipiens. Lineage (NCBI taxonomy): Eukaryota > Viridiplantae > Streptophyta > Magnoliopsida > Poales > Poaceae > Bothriochloa > Bothriochloa decipiens. The sequence goes on along the minus strand of CM041639.1, from coordinate 41,122,425 downwards.
AGTACTCGCGTTCATCATCATCAAATTTATCCTCATCCACATAATCAGGAAGCCGCCAGCATGGCATGGGCACAGGCCACCTGTAGTTATCAATGTTAAATCATAATATATCGATGAAATGCCCCAAAGCATATAGCAACATGCATCAGGCCGGATACCCACCTGTTAAACCTATCCCTGCGATCCCCATCCATTTTCCACAAAGCGACCTAGTTGAAGAAAATAAAACGTTAAGCCAACTGTGAATGCTCCAATAAAACTGTGAAAATGTGTGTGGTGGTGGGGGTGGGGATTGGGGGTTGGGGGTAGCAGAAAAGTAGAACTAGCAGACCTGAGATCCATTCAGTCTCGGAAGCTTTTCTCTTCTTACAAAAGTTTCTAGTGAGATCTCCACCGACCCTCTTAGCTTTCCACATCTTTGTCAAGGCTGAAGCAGAAGTGTTTTAGAAATAAAACAAAGGGGCAAAATATGGGGGGTCATAAGCAGTAATGAAGAAACAATGTAAAACTATAACTGTCTAACCAATCAACGGAATGCTAATAAAAGCCATTATGCCAGGGCTGAAAGACCGATGTGATCTAGGAAGAAACAGACAGATGCCAAAATCCAATGGTAGTATTATAAAATATCACCCATCATCTCCTGCGCAGCTTATTTCAGATTATTTTGGCATCTAAGGGTGGTATTTTACAATGTTGTTATGCTTGACTCATAAGCTAGATTACTATTATATAATCTAGGAGGAAAGCAAACAAGTCCTAAGCACAACTATGGAGTGCTCACATGAAAATGCCTGCGGGATGGACGCCGCTGCCCCTGTATCCACGCGTTGCGGCTCCTCCTCCCTCCTCACGCTCGTAGCCGGCCGGCGACGGAGAAGAAGCCCGGCGGCCAGGAACGACGGAGGGAAGTGGGGCGGCGATTAGAGGCGAGACGCCGCGGGAGGCAGGGCGGACTGCGGAGGAAGCGTATGCGCGCCGCCGCTCGACCGATCCTGACGCCAACGGAGGATGAAAACGAGGCCCATCTTCTGTTTATTTCTTTGGGCTGCCTAAACGTGTCAACTAGAGGCCCAGCTGATAATATGTGGCCTAGCCTGTTAGATCCGCCAGGCGTTGGCCCAAGTCGTGACTCGCGTCCTGTACTCGACGGGGGAAAAAAGCTTACTGCTGAACTTTTCTCTTGGAAAAAAAAAAGGAAATAAGAATAAAATCCATTAGAAGACATCCATTCATGCTTGATGAAGACCTTCATCGCAGTTTGCTTTCAATAAACACAAAACTCACTTCAAAGTCAAAAGCAAGTCTAATATGTAATGTAGCTCTAAAAATAACCACCGTTAGGGCTACTTTGGCAAATCCCGGTCATTTCCCCGGGTTGTAACCCCACGTCGCCGCTCGGAGGGAAGGAAGAAAAGAAACCAAAACGCATTCAAATTTGGTGCCCAGGCTCCCCGGCCTCTCCATGCGAGCGGGCGTCCTCAACAGCAAGAAAATGGGCATGGCTCCCCGGCCACTTCCCGGTCCCCATGCATGCATGTTCACTCGACACTAGACAACAGCAAGAAATAACCACGATTAATTAGTCTCAACCCGGGCGTGCTTCCCTGCCTTCCAAAGTTGCCCTTAGAAGGATGTGAGTCCAATGTGCTGCTCACCTGCTAGGAAGTTCTCTATGGACGAGCAAACCTCTCCTCCCTCTTCCCTGAGGTAGTGGAAGTATATCTAAAAATCAAGCTATTATGTGAACCAATCAAGGTTGTGGGCTAACATGAATGTAATACACAAAATTGCAAATGTGTGATGAAATCTCACGCACTGTTTCTCCCAAAATTGATGAGCGATAGAAACATGGCATACACAGTTCTTTGCTTCTTTTAAGTGGCCGAATAAAAATATGATTGGTATATAAGTGGTCTTGATTATATGTGTCGCAAAATCTTTCAAATAATTGTCACTCTCTTGATTGCCATATGTATGCGTGTATAGGTCGACAGTGTCTCACACTAGTAGCGATCTGTAAACCTCTTGAATGCGGCTCCAATCCAAGTACCACACGCCCCCACACCAGTGTGGTTCGCTCGTTTGTTCATGCGACGCGCATGGCCGGCCATTACTCCACTCCCCGTCCCCCCCGGCTGCAACACTGCACGTAGTGCGCTTTCTTAACGGAAATGGATATCCTGCCCGGTGCAGGAGGGCCTCCCGGCGCTGCACTCGGCAGGTCCCCCTCTCGGGCTCTGACTGAACTGAATTGAACGCGGCGCACTCCGTTTCCGGCAAATTGCTCCAACCGTCGCGGCAGGTCTGGTTTCTACTCCCACCGAGCCCAAACTGCCTCGCAGTCGCAGGGCATGCATGCCACGGTGCCGGGGCCGGGCAGGAGAGCTGCAGCGGTCAGCGCAAGTGCAGAACCGATGGAATCGAAGCGGGACCAGAACTGGATCGTGGGCACCGTTTGGCCTGCCTCGGCGTTTATGGCCGGCCCGCACGGCACGGAAGGGGCAGAGATCTCGTAGAGCCTTCGGTTGCACCTTCAATTCCAGTCCTGAAATCGACACTACTCACCGCAATGCTGTTCCTGGCTCTCGATCGGCTAGCCATACCATAGGATGTCCCGTATGCCCTGCGGCATCGTGCACTGCTTTCTGCTTCCCAGCGCCGGGCACCACGCAGTGCGATTCGCAAGCCGCGACGCGTTACTCGTGGCGGTAGACTGCCACTGTACTGTACTTTTTCTGTTTCTTCGTGTTCTCAGCGTAATAATAACTGATTTCTCCCAACTGAGATGCCCCGGTCGGGTTACCTGCAGGGCGACAAGGAGAAGCTAAAAACTAGCATGTGGATCCACGGCGACCTGCTTCTGCTGCCGCCATGCATGAACCGCAAGTGAAGTTTCCCGGCGGCACGTTGACAAGTGAAAAGGGACACCGATCGAAACCGGCAGGGCCCCGACGAGGAGGTGGAGAAACTACCGTGACGACGGCGTGAAGCGGATCACGGGATCAGGCCACTACGTCAAAACGGAATAACCGTGGCGTTGCAATTTCGGAGTCTGCAACGGACGTTTTGGCACGATTTACCATAGCAAGAATTTTTTATTTATCGCAGCGGGCATCTTAATGCGTCCGCTGCGGTAAATACCCTATTTACCATAGCGGACGCATTAAGATGTCCGCTGCGGTAAATAGATTTACCGAAGCGGGCATTTTAAGTTGTCCGCCACGGAAAACGCCGCAACCCAAATAGGCCAGGCAAGGCCCAATTCAGCCCAATTTGCTGATGGAAGTATAAAAGCGGCTCTTAGGGTTTCAAGTCACCACTCTCTCAGCCTCCTTCTCGCGCAGTCATGCTCGCGCGGCTCTCCTCCCCGACGCCTCGCCTCATCTCCTCCACAGTCTCCCCGGCTCTCTCCCTCCACTCTCTCTTCCACCTCCCACCCTCCACTCTCTCCATCACCAGATCCCGGCGCCACTACTCCCCACCGTGAGTCCCAAGCGGGCAGCGGCGCCTCCGCTCCTCCCTCTCCTCTCACCAGATTCCGACGCCACTCCTCCCTCTCCTCTAAATCCCGGCGCCACAAGGAGAGGCCATGGCGGCGTGGCGCTCGGGTGCGCGAGGCGGACCGCGCCAGCGCGCCTGTGTGGTGCGTGGAGCGGGGCCATGCCCCGGGTACACCAATCCCCTCTCTCAGATTCCCTCTTCAGCTCCTTCTTCCTCTTCCTGCATCTCTCTCATTATCCCTCTTCCTTTGCAGACGGCGTCCATGGCGGTGTGGCGCGGATCGGGTGTGGGGTAGCTCCGGGGGCCTCAGATCGAGGCGCTCCGGCCGACGCTCCTCCAAGTGCTCATGTGCTCTGGCGGCGCAGCTCCCTCGATCCGGCCGTCTGGCGGCGCGGCTCCCTCGATCCGGCCTTCCGGCGGCGCGACTCCCTCGATCCGGCCTTCCGGCGGCGCGGAGGCCTCGATCCGGCGGCACGACGTCCTTGAGCCGGCGGCGGTGGCGCTGCAACCTAGTGGGCTCGTTGGGCCCATGGATGGGCTCGACGGGCTCATTTAAGGTTTTCTTTCTTTTTTTTTAAATTCTTTACCGTAGCGGGCATTCTAATGCGTCCGCTGCGGTACGTATGGTTTACGGCAGCGGGCACCGACGTCCGCTGCGGTGCTGCCACCATTTACCGTGGCATGACACCGCAAGCGGACGCCCTTGCCCGCCACGGTAAAGGCTAAACGCCCGCTGCGGTTGTTGAGTACACACGCAGTGGGCAGTGGCACAACAGTGCCTTCCATTCCAGCTCCGGGGACCGGGCCACCGGGGGCTACTGCACTGATACGAATACGACCGTACCACGACGTTGTGCTCCTGTTCACCGGAGGGAGCTGCCTGTAGCCCGTAGATGTACTCCGTACAAACCAATGCATACTCACACCTCTACGTCACGTGCGGACGTGCCAGGCTGCCTGCGGGCCACGACGCCGTACAGTGCCCCAGATTCTGCTCTGCGTCTGCGTGCTCATCATCGGATCGCAGTCGCAGGTACCACGACGACCGGGACCTCATTCCTCGTCGGGATGACATCACCGGCCGTCCGGTCCGCCTCGGCAACCGTGTCGTGTCAATAGGGTTCTTAAGTTCACTCCTGAATTTACTATGCAGAATTTCTATTCTACAACGCATCAAAATACCGGCATATACGTAGAGTACTAAATATAAACGAAATTAAAAATTAATTATACAGTTTTGTTGTACTTTATGAGATAAATATTTTAAGCCTAATTTTTTAAAATTTAGACAATTTTTATCAAATACAAACGAAACGCTATAACGCGCGTCCGAATCCGGCCGCACTGAACAAGGCCCGGGAGTTACGGACCAAAAGCCCAAAACATACTACTCTACTAGTAGTGTTTTTCAAAACGACGCAGTAGGCCGTACTGTCTCGCTTCAAAAGGTTTCCCGATCCGCCGCGCACGCGCCTTCGCGTCGGGCCGCAGCCGTTCGTTGCGCTTGCGGCTTGCGCCACGGCGAGGGAGGAGCTGCAAGCAACGGTTGGTATTGGTAACTTGATACTACTCGTATATTCTGTTTTAATTTTCACTGTACACAAAGCATCATGGAGCTAACGTTAAACTTAAACGGCAAAGCGTCACGTAGCAGTACTGCTAGTACTCCACATTATTTACGCGATCAATCCGGGTGGTTTTCACGCTATGGCCTTGTCCGGAGAAAAATTCCAAGTTATTTACTCTCTCTGCATCACATCAATCTTCAGTCCTATGCATGAAGCAGTAAATATAGATAAAAAATTAACTAATTATATAATTTAGTTATAAATCATAAGATAAATCTTTTAAACCTAGTTAATTCATAATTAGATAATATTTACCAAATACAAATAAAAATCATACAGTGTTCAAATTACAAAAAAATTTACAATCTACCTACCACACGGAGAAGGAGAGAGGGCACCGTTTTCACATGCGAGGTGATGGGCAGGCCGCCATTATAGTGCATCACGCGTAGGCTTTCCCAACAATGTTCATGTACGTACTACGAGGCATTTATGGGCATGCAGGGGGTTTTCGTACCAGTGTGCTGCAGTTGCGTAACCAGCTCTAGGCTCTAGCTCTCCTCGCAGCGTGGTCCATCTTCACCTACAGAACATGGCCGCCTTCCGCATCCGTCGACGGCGATATACAAATTCGCAGACACGCACATTTATTTGACCGGATCAGCACACGCTGAGGCCTGGGGCCTGGGTAGTGTGAGAAGTGACGAGGCTTTTTAGCTCAAGGTTAGAATTAGAATCCACCCCCACCCAGCATCAGCCCAGCGCCCACCACAAGCCAGAAGGTCGATCGGCCTCGTGGCCACCCAGAAAGACCCATTTGCCGGATCGGATCTTGGCGCGGGCTCTTGGCCGGACGCGGCCGCGCCAGCCAGCCAGCCGCAAAAGCCGCGCCCGGGGTGGGCGCCGCGCCGGCCCTCAATCGCTGCCTCGTCGTCGACTCGACCCTTTTGAGGTGCCGCGAATGATTGCGGGTTCCTCGTGCCGCTCGTGCCGCGCGTGTTTTGAGCCGTGTTCCGGGCCCGGCGGCGCCAGAGCCGGGAGCCGGCGGCTGGCCGCTCTCGCCTTGTTGCCTTGCGCTCGGGGCTCATATAGCTAGGCAACTAGGCAGAATCTTCGCCTCCTGACTCCTGTGCTAGCCGCTCGCCCTGTTTTCGTCGTGAGAACGCGTTTCGCCGCCGCAGTCTCCATATTGCCCGCCCGCTGGCTGGCTGGCTGGCTGCTACAGTGGGTTTGCTCTGCTCGTCTCGGTCGGTCGGTGGTGATTGGCTCAAAAGCTCTCGTGAAAAAGGCTTCCGCTTCGGGGGCATCGCGTTGTTGGCCTCGGCACCGTCATCCCCTCCTTCCCTTCCCTTCCCTTCCCTTCCGCTCCTGGTTCCCCATCCACCCACTGTGGCTCCCCTGCTGCCACATTTCGCTACTCCCCACTCGTTCTTCTCCCTTGGCGCTACTACGCTTCTGCATTTAACTCTGCCGGCCTCTGCGAGAGACCTTCCCTTCGCTTTTGGCCGAACCTCTCTGTTTCGCCCCCATGTTTCTTGGCTGCAGCTGCAGCAGGACTCTGTAAAAGCTCCTGCCCTTTTTCTCCCGGTGAAGCTTCTTTTCTTGCCTTGTTCAAGTTTCTCGACCTGTTGTTTCCTGCCCCTGCTTGTGTTTCAAAAGCAGGACTTCTGATTGCAAAACCTTTTGTTTCAATCTAAAGCAGGACTTCAGATTGCAAAACCTTTCGTTTCGATCTTGTGTTTCGAAAGATGCAACCTTTTGTTTCGACCAAGGGTTGAAAATCGCCCAACTTAGCTTTTCGTCCTCTGCATCCGCACAGTTGATCTCCCGCGAGTTCCCACGCTGTAGGAGCAGTTCTGTTTCTGTAGTCCCGTTGCTTCCCAACCCCTTCTTTTCCTGCATCCATTTAACGCTGTGCTTCTCTTTTTTCACGCATCCCTGCAGCCAGCTACGAGGACCACGCCATGGGCCGCGCGATGAGGTGGCTCAAGAAGGTGCTCACCGTCAGCAGCAGCAGCAAGAAGGAAGCGGACAGGGATCGCAAGGCGCACAATGCAGCGTCCGCGTGCGCCGGCGGCGGTGGCGGTCTCGGGCTGGGCCCGCCGGCGGCGGCGGAGAAGAGGCGGTGGAGCTTCGCGAAGCCGAGGAACAGCGTGGCTGACGCCGGCCGGAGGCCCTCCTCCGTGACCGCCGTCGCCGCCGGGGAGCTGCTGTCGCAGGTGCGCCCGTGCAACTGCGGCGTGGAGCGCGAGGTCGAGGCCGCCGTCGTCATCCAGAAGGCCTTCAGAGGATACTTGGTACGTCGTTCGTAATACTTTGTCTGGTTTAGTTGTCAAATTCACCCTCAAATTTTTTACGCAGAATTTTTATTTTTCGTCACATCAAAATATCGGTAAATACATAGAATACTAAATATAGATGAAATCAAAAACTAATTGTACAGTTTTGTGGTACTTTACGAGGCAAACGTTTTAAACCTAATTAATTAATATTTAAATAATTATTAACAAATAAAAATAAAATTACTACCATGTATGACACTGTAGCTTCTTCCGATTCTGCTGCAAAATCGGCGATCTAAACAAGGTCTTTATTACCCTAAAACGAATCCATTCTTTGTCTGTTTTGTTGTGTTCATGATCCATTGCAGTCTCTTCTTTTGTTTCATCGTTCACAAAAAAGGAAATCAAAATGGTTCCATCTGTAGCACTGTTCAACTGAAGATTTTAGGTGGTTTTGGCCATTCGTCTGCATTCTGTCGTTGGTTCAGTTCTTCAGTTCCAAGAAACGAACGGATGAACACAAGTTGGCAACCATGAACTTCCCAGATTCTTTCGTGTTTGCATTTTAGGCCTCGTTTATATACCAAAATTGGTATCTAAATTTTGCATAGTAAGTGTCCCGTCACACTGTAGTAATTTTATTTTTATTTGATAATAATTATCTAAATATTAATTAATTAGGCTTAAAATTATCGTCTCGTAAAGTATAACAAAACTATGTAATTAGTTTTTTATTTTATCTATATTTAGTACTCTATATATGTGCCAGTATTTTGATGTGACGAAAAATAAAACTATATAATTTTAAACTTAAAGTTGAGCATCTAAACAAGGCCTTATAAGAGATTTGACTTGCAAATCCATGGCCGGTTGCTGCTGTGGTGCTGTTCGTTTCCGTTGAGTCGTTAGCGACTGCTCATTTGTTTAGTCCCACTTTCAGATTAGATTATTTCCAAACTGCCCCGATAATTTTGTTTATTGCTAGAGTGCTTCGTGAACCGCGCGCCGTGACGCACCTAGTCGTCACCCCAGCTGTTTAATGCGCAATTGTTTTCGATTTCCTATGCGAGCGACCTTCAGCGTTCCGATGTGACTGAAAATTTTGAATTTTTTTGACAAAATGCGACGCAGGCTCGGAAGGCGCTCCGTGCTCTGAGGTCGCTCGTGAAGCTGCAAGCTCTGGTGCGTGGCTACCTCGTCAGGAAGCAGACCGCCATGACGCTGCGCAGGCTGCAGGCGCTCATGAGGCTCCAGGCCAAGACCGCGTCGTCGCGGAAATCCGTTGAGCAAGTGAGGCCTTTGATAAGCACTAGTACCCAATCACATTGTAAAATATGAGATGAAATTTAAAGTTTCCTTCGTTTTCTTGTGTTTGCAAAAGGAGCGGATCGTCTTGCGCGGCGTGAAGCCACTGGCGGTGCACCGGCGGCGGCTGTCCGACGGCGGGGACACCGGTTTCGACCGTAGCCCGAGGATCGTGGAGATGGACACGTGCCAGCTCCGGTGCCGGTCGTCCCGGATCACGAGCCGCCGGTACGCCGGCGACCAGCAGCAGCAGGGCACCTCGCCGGTCCTCCCCTTGCACAAGCCGGCGTCGTGGCGCCACCTCCAGGAGCAAGAGCTGGAGCCTCCGCACCCCAAGACGACGCACAACACGCCCCGCCTCGGCGCGTTCCCGGGCTACCTCGGCTCGCCGGCGAAGCCGGGGCGAAACCGCGACGGCGCCGGGAGCAGCCCGCGGTACATGGCGGACACGGCCTCGTCCGTGGCGCGCACCCGGTGCCAGAGCGGGCCCAGGCTGCGAGGCGAACACGCGGGGCAACAAGAGCCGGCGGCCGATGCGAGGCCCAGCGTTGGCCGCGGGTCGAGGAAGCTGGCGCGGCCGCAGCTGCAGGCGCTGGACAGCTTCAGCTTCAAGAGCTCGGAGGCCAGCCGCGTCGAGGGCTCGTCGGAGCTCAGCGACGAGGTCACCAGAGACTACTACCTGGACCGGCTCTGGTGATTCTGCCTTCACACCGGACGGGTCTTGGAGAAGAGAGGAAGGTTAACAATTCGGTACATAGTATTAGTATTGTTATTAGGATCAAACAAGGTCTAGATGATCATGGTGAAAATACCATGATTTGCTAGTTCGACTACTACAAATCTCTACTGCCATGGAGCTCGAGTATCAGAGTATGTATGGTAATCATAGAGAAGGCAATAAATTGTGTTCTAAGTACTAATGTACTCTTCTACTGCTACTACTTGTGACGATTTGAAAAAATGGAAAAGAAAACAACGACGAAAGTGGCTCACCTCAAGTGCAGCTGCGAGCTTGTGACTGCTTGCTAGCTCAGTGCTGACACCACCGTATAGGTGCAGCTTCAATAATGCTGCTGATACGTAGAATCTGATATCGACGTCACTTGTATGGCTAGTACGGAGTACGTCGTGGAATCTGATCGTACTAGTATAAATGGCATGGAGATTGGTGTACGAGTTCTTGGCCGTGGCAGATCCTTTGAAGTAAAAACAAACAAATGTCGTGGCTGTCTGGTACAGTGCAGTCGTCCTTGTCGCAACTTCATTGCGGTATGGATCGCAGATCGCTTCAATGTTGCCGTGCCGTGCCCGTGCATTGCCGTGCTTGCTCTGACGATGTGAAGTGTGAGGCAAGGATCGTGAAAAGGGTCGCTACCACTAGTCTACTGGACTGGTTGTACGAGAGCTTGGCCTGCGCGTGCAAGAGTTAGCAAATTTGTGTTTGTGTAGTACCGGGCGTCTGTTGAGCGTTGACATGAATAGCTTGCGTTGTGTTTGGCTGCTGCAAGAGTTCGCAACGAATTCAATGCCTCTGCACGTTTGGATAGTTCACTACCCGAGTATACTCCCATAGTGTACCTGTACCAACGCTGGAGATGAGACTGAGAGACGAACGCTACTCCAGTTTGGTGCGATGCAAGAAGCTGCATGATTTCCAGCGTCTGGACACCCGAAACGACAGCATCACAGTACCAAAACACCCCAGTTTCGAACGAAGCAGCCAGCATGATGCAATGTGTTTCTGGCTTATCTGCTGCCTGCCTCGCCATTCGCCAAGCTGTCGCGCGCTGCCTTTTGAGGCCACTGGAATGACGCGTGGACGCGACGCCAGGGCACCGGGCACGGGCACGGGCACATGCAGCACGACACGGCCATAGACATTGGCCGTCGCAGACGCAGACGACGACGACGGCACCACATGACCTGCAGCTGTCGATTTTGTTTGAGCCGACGGCGTGACTCGGAGGCGTCGGCGTCGGAGTTGAGATTTGTTTGCGTCTGCGTTCTGCCCTGCTCGTCCTCGATCTGGATCGGTCCTGCAGGCTGCAGCGCCCTCGACAGCCCGGCGTGGCCCGATCTGCCTGCGCCTGTGCAGGCGTACGTGCCGGGGGCAAAGCTTTGCTGCGCTGTAATGCGTGTACGCAAGCTCTTGACGACTGTCACTGATCGGCGAGGCCGGGGCTCAAATACAGTGGTGACCTGTTACCAGTCCCTGTTCCACGGTAATATGTAGTGAAAAATTATAATTCTCGTTTTCTAAAGTCAAACTATTTAACTTTTTATTAAAGTTATATAAAACGTACTCCCTAAGTCCTTTTCAATTGTCCCTTGCGCTTTCAATAAATAACTACCGATAATTATATATTAAAAACTATTTATACTGCCAGTGATCGGCGAGGCGTCGGCTCAAATACCGTGGTGACCTATTACAAGTCCTCTGTTCCCCGGCACCTAAGAAATGTATTCCTCCATTTTCCTCAAAAGTCAAATAATTTGTTCTCCATCCCACAAACACAATTATTTGACTTCTACTATTTCTCTTTCATCATTCGTCTTGTCTAAAACTTTCAAGCAAATAATAAATAAATAAATAAATCATTATGAAAATATCTCTAATAATAAAATAAGTCATAACAAAACAAATAATATTTATTAAAAAAATTGAATAAGACAAACGATCAAATAGAAATCGTAGAAGTTAAAGAATTATATTTATTTGTGAGACGGAGGGGGTAATTTTTTTATTAAAGTTATATATATAAAAAATACTAGCATTATGATAAAAATAACCTCACATTAAAATGGAATATATCTTGTAGGTAGAACATATATGTTAATTCTATTTATTAAAAACTTAGTCAAAGTTAAACTAGTTTGACCAAAAAAAATAATAATTACATTGCCTCGTGAAAAAATGTATATAAAATGTTATTAAAAGAAAGGAATGATTAACTTATAATAACTTATGCCAAAACGTGAAACCACAAAAGTTATTAAACTCAAAAGGAACAGATTAACTTATGTACAAGAGTGTGGAATACAACTTAATTTGTGCGCAGACGTTGTAAGCAGTTTCATAAGTTAATACATGTAACTTGCTACAGAAAAGTTCTTTGAAAAATATGTAAATGGTGTCTAGTTTTATTAATTTTGTCATGTAGAATAGCGAAGACAAGACTAAGAACGAATACACCATTCATAAGTTATAATACATTTGAAAATAAATGTATTGTATTATTTTTGGCAATGTGGGGTGCGTGGGCTATGTTGGACGTATCATTCGCCGGAACCATAACAAAGCGAACGACCGCAAGATTTGCGCCTTACAAGCAACCGTATTGCAAAATGGTTGTTTGGGGTGGCTCCTTGTAAACCTTTATATATATATATAAAATCCCTTAGGCCAGCTTTGTTGATTAAAGATTGTTACATCATTGGACAACAGCTGGACAATGAAACTAGAAGGATCATCGTCCCATATACAAGTTTCTTTAGTAATCATAGCTTGCCTAGCTAACTCATGCGCCACTTGATTTGCTTTCCTGTTTAAGTGCTCAATGAAAATCTTTTGGAATGTCACCTGGTTGTGGTCCTCTGTGTAATATTAAATTTTAGACCGGTTTGTTAGGATGGTCCGATCTACGACTGTACGACCTCCGAATGCGCTCTCATAAACACGTTGTTATATTTTCAAACTCTTCTTCTTAATGCAATGATGCGTAAATCTTCTGTGTATTCGACAAAAAAAGAAAATCTCTTGCAACCCACTCCACACTATATAACAGTTATCATATTGCTGAATTCACAGTGACTCTCGTATTCATAATTTCAACGACCTCGATACAATCAGATTGTATAGTCAGTCGATTACCACCAATATGTTGAGCTAGCATTAATCCTGCCTTAAGAGCAAAAGCTTCTGCCATTGGCGCATCAACTAGGTAGGGTATGAAAGTATTTGAAGCTGCAATCATGCCCCCCCGAACTATCTCGATAATTGCACCTGCACTGCCGCAGCCCATGTCCTCGGTGTAAGATGCATCTATATTCAGCTTCACATAACCTTCACCAGGCTCTCTCCATCCTAGTTTTAATTTGGCCTCTTTCTTCCCTGCCGTCTGATAATTCTTTGTTAAAGAGACAATTGCTAAACCTGATCTTGCAGGTGGCTGTACGGTTTCTCCATGTGTTAGTTACATTCTTTCCCACCACAAGTACCACCCTCCGGTGAGGACTCGGCAAATCCCACACCCAGGCCATGAACCTCCTGACCTCTATGAATTATTTATTCCAAAAGCCATGAACCTCGTGACCTCTATGAATTATTTCTTCCAAAACAGTGGACCCTGATCGATTAGCTTCAATTAGGTTGTAGAGTCACGAGAAGACAGAGCTAGAGCCCTGTTAAACTGGATCTTTCGATCTATATAAGACATTCCACGCATGTTAACAATTTAGTCAATATACATTCTTTTAATATATTTATAAAACTATTGGATTTAGAAAAATAAAAATAAAATAAAAAGATCGTGTTGTGTTAGACTATGTCTCTGAACCAAAGGAAGTAAATGCTAGTACTGCTGTAGTAATGCAGTGTATCTTATCGTATCGTATCGTCGCTCCTTTTCAGAATCAAATGTAGCAGTACGTCGACAGGTTCAGTGAAATCAGTTTTTTGTGTTAGTGTTTGATGAAAAGACGGGACGAGATGGAACTTGGAAGGGAGGACAACGAAGGTAATTGAGTTTGACTGTGAATATAAATGCTTGGCTTATTACCGAGGAAAATAATCAGCTCCTGCTGCACACAGTTACGCGTGGCAGTAAACAGTACTGGGCTTCACTATAATATGAATGCTCCGAAAGAGTAATGGGCTTGGCTGCACTTACACATCACCACAAAAACCTGACGCAAGGCCTGGGCCAGGTTCATGAAAGCCTCTTTAAATGAGAAGTCTGTGCCACGTATTGGGCCTTTTGAGCCCACAATAGCCCGTAGTGACTACTTGCAGCGATTCGATGCACGGGAAAAGACTTGAGTAAAGAGCTCTGCAGTGCTCATCGGTCAGTCACTAATCTCATCTTACACAGCAACTGCAACAATTGAATTAGTATTTGCGTTCTTTTTTTTTTGTTTTCTCTTCATTCACAGCAATTAATTAAGGTCATGGATGGTGTGTGTCAATAATGATGAGTTGCGGACCCCGTGCTAGCTAGTGCTACAACTTGATCCACTCGAAGCCGTCGATGAAGTCGAGCGAGATGAAGGGCTTGGCCTCCTCGTCGGTGAGCTCCCGCGACCACTGCACCCTGCCGGCGTAGTTCGCCCCCGGCCCCGTGCACTTGTACTGGCCGTAGAACACCGTCCTGCATCCATGCGAGTCAACCGGCGTCAGCGGCACGGCGGATGCATGGATTCCGGCCATGCATCGGCGCCGGAAAGAGGAAAGAAGAGGAGGAGCACTGACGACCGACGTACATCTCCCGTGTGGGGTCGCCCCAGTTGTACCAGCCGCGCGGGATGATGATGTTGTCCATGTAGGTGTAGGCGAAGACGACGCGGGAGAAGGTGCCCCATGCCCGGCCCAGGTAGAGCGCCCCCGACCCCGTCACCTTGCAGTTCACGAACGAGAACCCCGTGTCCTCCAGCAAACTCTGCCGGTTCTGTGCCGTCAGCGCGCCGTAGTTCCGCGCGATCGCGTGCACATGGCACCCCTGCAATTTTTGTTTTTCATCATCCATTTAGGGCAGGTATGTGCACACTCTTTTTCTGCGATGTTTCACGTTATATACATACAGCCACGGGAACACAAGAAAGTGATACTGTCAAGTGTCAACTGTGTGTGTAAAAGGCAAAGCAACCAGAGCCAGACAGGCACGAGGAGCCAGGCGGCGTCCTGCGATGGCAGGCGTCACGGGCGGCCGGCAGGGCGCCTGGGCCAGGGAACATGCAGGTCTCAGGGAACCGCATTTCGCAACCGTGCCGCCGCCAACGACAAGAGGGCGGCGACATCAAAGGTTCACCTCACCTTACTACTGTGTAGAGTACGGAGTACGTCTGTACTACTCCATTAAAAACTGAAAGGGGGGTTGATTAGCTAATGTGCATCAACATTCCATTTGCACGCACCTGCTCTTCAGTGACTCCTTGGCAGTAACCGTGGTAGCACACGTAGCCACACACTACTATAGGCTGTACTCTACTCCTGGCAAAATGTGCTCGTACTATACATTCCATGGCCGGATCGACATGGACGTGTTGTAGGTAGAGTGTAGGGCCAGGCACAAGATGAGGCCAAACGAGGATAGAGCACGAGAGGATGCGATTCAGTGCACAACAGCGGCAGAGCGATCTGTGGCGCTGGGTGCGTAGACATGCCGCCGCGGAGCTTGCGGAATGGCATGTTGTCCCAGAATGGATGCTGGGACAGCGTCACAGATTCACAGTGCCCTTGCCTAGGAAAGAGGAACTCCCGGGTTTATCAGTGCCTGTGTCTGTGTCCTACAAACTACAAGTGCCCCCTAGATACTGCAGTGACGGCCTTTGCGACTGCTGGGATACGGATGTCGATGCCAACGAGATGCTCAGTGCGGAAGCTGTCTGTGGCTACTGGCATGCCTTTGGTTTATTCAGCTGGAGCCTGGACAGAGCTGCTGCGTTGTGTAACGAACGGGAGGAACGTGCAGATCGAGTTCGCTGGACCGCGTTGTGCATAACAAGCTGCGATGTGACGACTGACCTCGTAGAGGGAGAGCGCGTTGCCGAAGATGAAGTCGACGGAGCCCTCGATGTAGCAGTCGCGGTAGTAGTGGCGTCCGAGGTGGTCGTACAGCGTGTCCTGCGCGCCCAGGAAGTTGCACCCCACGAACGCCGCGTTGTCCGCCGATATCCGCAGCGCCACCCCCTGCTTGCCCAGCGCGCCGGGCCGCGGCACGGGGGCCGTGTTCTGGGCAGAGCAGCGCGCGGAAACAATTATAATGGCAATGGCAATGTCAGGCTCGTCGTGTTCGTGGAACAGAGAACGAGGTTGATGCGTGCATTATTGCACAGGAATGAAGGAAGGAACCTTGAAGGTGATGTTCTTGGCGACGAAGAACATGGAGTTGACGGCGAACGTGGCGGAGCCGAACGTGCCCATGGGCCTGCCCCAGGACCCTGGCGTGTCCGCCGTGTCGCCCCACTGCACCACCGTCTTGTCGGCGCCGGCGCCCTCCATGGTGACGAACGCGCGCATCGGCGAGATATTCACCTTCTCCCTGCACAGCGGTGCCGCGCGGCACGGTTACAGAGGCCAGCAACCAAGAACAATCAAGCAAGAGGCGCGCAATGCAATGCAGTGCAATGCAGAATGTACATACGTGTACGTGCCGGCATTGACCCTGATGACGACGCGTGCGAGGTTGATGAGCGGGAGCGAGTCGACGGCGGCCTGGATGGACGTGAAGTCCCCGGCGGCCGGGTTCTTGTCGACGACGAGCGTGCGCGTGGGCAGGAACCCGCGGTTCAGCCCCCGGTTGTAGCTGCTGTGGCCGCCGGGGCCGCCCATGAAGCGCACCCACCGCGTGAACTGCCGCTCGATCGCCTCCACCCGCGTCGCGTTCACCGGGTACGGCAACGGCGGCTTCGCGGCCGCCGCCGCCGAGCCGCCCTTCCCGGGCCGCAGCCGCCTCGTGTGCGTGTGCCGCTGCTTCCCGTGCCCCGCGGCGACCGGCCCGACGAGCAGCGCCACGGCGATGACGAAGAACATGAGGAGCCGAGGCCGCGACGCCGACGCCATGGTCTGGTCGTCGCGCGGTGGCGGTGGCCGGTCAGCCTGTAGCCTGTGGCTGTGGTCACCGCGGAGCTAGTTGCCTCTGCCTGCAACCGCAATAACTAGCAAGCGGCCCGACCGGGGTTATAATTCCGGAGGGCGTAGGCGCGTAGCGTCAGGGGAGAATTTAAGGAGATCACGGGCGTGCGCGTGCGCGGACGGCGGACGGGAATGACGCGGCTCACGAGTGACGACGAGGTAGCCGCGCCGGGGGGGGGGGAGAGAAACTGTTTTGTGGCGCCGCATGCGGGCGCATCTCATCCAGCCGGCCGGTGGCCGGTGGGCGTGGGCGTGCCGGCGTGGGCGCGTGGCACATGCAGGTGGTCGCGTCTCCGGGGTGGGGCGGAGGGCTCAGCTCGCCGTCGCCGTGTCGCATTAGCGAAGATGGCATCTGGACAGCAGGACAGGTAAACGCACGGTACAGTTGCGCCGCACTGCCTTTTATTTTTCTCGTGCTAGCACTGGCGAAGCCGTGTTGTCCATCGTTTCTGAGAGATTTACAAAAGTTGGCCCTTTAGGCACCCCCCACAGCCCAATAGCAGGCACCCACGACGCCATCAAGCCCGCGACGGAAGACGCCATACCGCGATTCCTCTTCCTCCGCGCGAGACGCGAGTCGTGACGGCTGTAGGCATGCAACGACGCATATGCATCGCCTGCCCCTTCCTCGGTTCCTCGCCACTTCACAAGCCGTCCCTCTCGCCCCTGTCCGCTCTTCCGATTCCCGGCGCTAGCAGCGATGATCATCTCATCGACTCGTCGTCGTCCAACGGCTACGTCGACTGATCGACTGATCACCGGCCATGGCAACACCGCCGTGGCGGAACGGCGCGCGCGGCCATCTCGGCGAGCACAGACCACACAGGAGCAGCGGCATAGCGTAGCAGCGACAACGGCAGCCGGGCCACGCTCTCGCCACTGGCCGCCACACATGGGCCACCGTGGACCCCCACCCGCGCGGCGAGGCCGCCTTGCCCGGGTGGTACGTCCGGGCGTCGCTCGCCCAGTCCGCGGGGCTCCGCACCGTCGTCTTCCTCCCGTGCAAGGGCGGTGTCCTCGAGCTGGGCTCCGTCGTGCCCGTCCGCGAGACTCCCGAGACCGCGCAGGCCAATGCGAGTAGGAGCTCTGCTCCAGCGGCCATGGCGATAGCGTCACCGAGAACTCAAAATTCGTCGCTTGTCCTTGATGGTTTGCCATGAGATCACGTCCAGGGGCTAGCTAACAAACGAACGAAGCCATATGCGCAAGGAATTGGAAAATGGTGAAGCAGCTGGGACGAATTTGGCCGCGCGGGCTGCTCTGCCGCGACCTTGCCGGCGAGCGCTCGCAGCTCGGCCACAGCTTCGCCGTCGCGAGGGCACGGCGCACCGCCGCGGCCTGCTCGCCCGCCGTGGCCACGCACGCGGCCCTGTCCACTGCGCCCAGCATGGCAGCTGGCCACGCGCGCGGAGCTGAGGCCGCGCCGGCGGCGCCCAACAGGCTGCTCCTGCTGCCGTCACGCCAACCTGGGAGCAGATGAACGAAGGAGCCCATGGCAGCGCTCTGAGCACGACGGCGGGGTTCGGGTGGGGCGCGCGGAGCTCGCGGCACGCGGCGGCGGGCGGGGCGTGCGCACCCACGCTCGCGTCCGGCAGCCGCGCCTAGTGCCGCCGTGCCTCGCTTCCTCTGCAGCTTCGGTGGCCCGCGCGACGGCGTCCTCGCCGTGCCTCACCCCATCGGGCCGCGGGCGGCTCGGGGGCGGAGCTAGCGGGTTCACGGACTAGAGGGCCGGCCTGCCTCGCGTCTTCCGTGCACGAAGGTGTCCAGCGCGTGAGGCGTGCCCTGATCCTCGTCGCGGGCCGCCCCGAGCACGAGGCGGATGGAGGTGGTGGCGGCGGCCGCCTTCGACGCCGCGGTCGGGCTCGCCGCGAGCTGGAGAGGGAGTGGCCGGGCTCGCGCGTGCTCCTCCTCGACTCCGCCATGGCCTAGCGGGGCACGGGGCAGGCGTGTCTAGGCGCGGACTGGGGCGGCGTGGTGTGGCCCGGGCGATGCGGCAAGGTGCGCGCGAGGCTGGGCGCGGAAGGGGCGTCGCGGCTCTCCTGCGTGCGGTGACGGAGGTGATCTGCGTCCCTTCCATTGCTGGAGGTCGAAGACGAGTAGCGAGGGAGTGATTGAGGAGAGTCTAGATCAGGTGAAGGGGTTATTATAAAAATACCAAGATGCTGACACGTGCAAGGCGAGGTTAATACCATCGGTGTATAAGTTATATTTTTTTATTTTAGTACTTATCTATTACACGCGGTACAATTTAGTCGACGAAAACTACAGCGTAATTTGTACCCGAGAGTGATAGGCTTTCATGGCTCCGGTGTCCGAGTATCTGTTATCCACCATGTGTCCGCAAGGTGAACCACCGGTTCTGAAATTCAGCGGTTGTTCATGCCTTTCCTTCAGAGAGGGATGATCTTACCAATGCAGCAAATATGCAATGGAATGCGGTAGCCACAGAGAGCTGGAGAAAGGGAATCACACAATCAAATACATATTATTCCACAAAATTTCCTGTCTCGCCAAGTTATATCAGGAAACTTCAGAGACTGCGGCCACTATTATATTAGGACGAAAACACCCGAGTGTACATCTCTCCTCAAAGCACAAACTGTCAAAGCTCTATCTGATAAAGAGTACCACCCGTTACTTATTACACAGTAGAAGCATGCATAGTCTTGGCCTATTGAGCAACTTGACTTTTGTATCATGTCAGCCTGCAGATCCAAGTTTAGTACAGAGAAGGGAGAGGGCGTGTTTATGATCCTCCTGCGTTGGAGTTTCTGGCAGCAGCATCCTTCTTCTTCATCTCCTCAAACTTGTCAATCGCCACCTGCAGCTCGTCCGTGCCTCCCACCGCTCTCATGGTGTAGTAGTAGACCCCGAGCACGAAGGCGGACAGTCCCCCAGCCACCACCAGGTTCCTGGTCTTGGGTGCAAGACTTCTGAATCCTGCCATCTTTTAAGATGTAGAGGTTCACGATCTGTGCAGCAGGACATGGAAGGCAAACAACACTGTTATTATGTGGACAAAATCAGCAAACCCTCCAGTCATTACACTTGATATTCTTACAGAAAAATACAACTATTGCAGGCCAATTTGGGAGTCTGAAATGTCAAATATTGAATGGAGGTGGTATAAGATTTACAAAATCGAAGGTGTGTTTCTCGGACAGACTATGATCCATTAGTAGCTAAAGGGTTTTACATTAACTGACAATAGCATCAAAGCAAAGGACAGCATATGTATGATACGGGAAGAAGCTGATGCAAGTCTGCAGCCAGCTGAAGTGAAAGAAGCTGAAAGTCTATCAGAAAGTGTTGATGTTGCATCAAGAAACAGCCTTGAAAAAGAACCAAAAAGACAGAGAAAGAGTGGTAACGTAGAAGGACTGATGGAGAGATATCTTGACACGAGGACCAAACAAACTGAGGATGAGGCTGCACAATTAGCAAAAGAAAAGGAGATTTCTCAAGACAATGATTTCTCAATCAAGAGGTGCATCTGTTCTCAACACAATGGAAATGACAAAGGTGGAGAAGACCAAAGCATATGGGGTCTTCAAGAATCCAGCAAACAGGGGATTTTTGAGTGCTTATGATGGGCATCAAGAATCTGCCCTGATATCGTTAAAATATGAAATGCCTTAGGGGTATCTCTACAGCTCTACTCTTATACTATGCCATGTTGGACTTGCACCTGCGCTTGTCGCTTTCCCCTTATTATATCTCTTGCTGTTTTTGCTAAACCTGAAAAGAAAAAAGGTTGTGGTTTTCTTCTGCTCAACTTAATCAGCTAGGAATGGGATGGGTGTCAAAAGTATCTGTTCCGAAATGGATGGTTCACACAAATGTTTATCAACTAATAGTACATTTAGAAAATTGTTTATGAACTAGCTAGGCAGAATTAATTATGCAACATATTATTTTCATTTTTTGTCTGGTCCTTGTTTTTGCTATGAGGATTATGGTACTCTACAGTAGTTATAAATCTCAATCATTGACTTATTCATGTAACTTGCTACGGGCAACCTGCTGGTAGTTAGCTAGGGTAGTTTACCAAGAATTGTTTAGTCAATTATTTAACAAGAATTGCATTCAGTTTCTTCACTCTCAGTTAACTTGGAGCTTTAGGCCGAGATACAACGCCACTCACTCATGTATTGTGTTCTCTAACATATGATTTCTTAATCTAAATGCTACTTATTCTAGAATGTGCCAGTGATCCATTAAGTTTGTGCCAGTGATCCATTAAGTTTGTTTAAAACTTATTAAAAGAAGCCATTGTTGTTATTACATTACTATGGAGAATAGAAGTCTGTTACTATCACGAAACATCATTTCAGTTTCAGTGCTTATTATTTCCCCTTGACTTATTATTCCCCTTGAGGACACAAATCGATTGACTGTTAATCTTTGACATTGTAGACAGACGAAGCTGCACCGGTGACGGCGGTGACTTTCCTACTTCGTGTCCTACCTACAACCAACAAATCCATGCTTTACTCAAACAAAGGTGGATCATATGTCAAGGTTGTTCAGAATCTTTGCATGCCCTGTTTATGTCCAGGAGCTGCAATAATTGAAGAACATAGGCAGCGTTCAAATATAAGTGTTTAAACTTTACATTTCTAATTATTGCCTGTCGGAGTGAAGCTAATGTAATATACAGTACAGTACTATTTTGTATGACCTATTTTTAACAACACTTCAAGTCTGACCTTAATATGAACTGCAAATTTCACTATAAAAGACTTGCATATTTAAATCGCTGAAGCGAACCTATCCCATTGTAATATGGCTGACAGGGTCTCAATCCCTGCCATATTCGAGCACAAGGTTAGAAATGAGGGACTAGGCAGGAGCAAAGGATTTATCCCCCCCACAGGGTTTGAGTGACATGGGAGTCCACGCAGCCCCGCCACCGAGTTCTCCATCGGGGACGGCGGCGTCAGCGTGAGGTGCCGATCCATCAGCGGGGCGGGGTTGGGTCGCGGAGAATAGGAGTTGGGGATCGAGGGGACGCAGTGCGAGTGCGACAGATCCGTTTACAAATAGGCAGAAGAGCTTAGGTGCTTGGGGTGCTCGGTTTCGCATGGCAGGAAGAGAAGAGAAGGAGCGGGCATACCTGGGTGCTCTTGCAGGAGAAGGACCTGACGAAGACGAAACCGGCGTAGGGCGGCGGCGGTAGCCGAGTTGTCGACGTGGGAGTGAGACAGAGCACGCGGGAAGGGGAGAACGGCGGCGGCCGAGGTGGATGCGTGGAGCAAGCGCACCCGCACGGCGGCACGGGCCTTCTCCTGGGACATGGGCCGTTGCTTGTTCCTTTTTTTTTTCTGTTCTTCCTGGTTTTTTGCACTGTAAATTGTAATTGGTTTTAAAAAATTAGAGAAACCATACAATAATAAATATATAGGAACATTGCAAATGAGCAAAAGGAAAACATATATTTTATTAAGGTGACACTTTCTTCCCTCGTGATGTTATAAACACTTCTATTTGATGTTTGAACATCAAACTATTTTCACAAAACTGGAATCTTTTTCTAATGAAGCTAGAACACTTTTCTTAGACCTATAGAACTTTTTTTTGTTAATATGAAACAATTACTGTGAATCTATAAGTTTTTTTTCCTAATTATGGATAGTATTTTCATGTAAGCCTAGAACATTTCTATGCTAAATATGGACCCATTGTTATTGTGAACCTATAACATTTTCTTTTGAATATGGAACAATTTTCTGGTAATCCTAGAAAATTTTCCCCCAAAAATACAATTCATTCTTTCTCATGAACCTGAACCAATTTTTACAAAGCTAGAATACTTTTTCATGAAGCCAAGATGTCTCCCTCACAGTTAGAGCATCTTCGAGAGATTAGCCAAAAGAACTAACCAAATTTACCAAGTAGCTACTCTACTCTCTAAAATAGATTTTTTGGTAACTTTCTAAAGTAGATTCGACAAGAAAATAGAAAATTACTTAAATAGACTTTGTAAAACCAGAGCCTAGATGGCTAGTGAGGTAATGTATGAAAAAGTAAAGAGTGAACGAGGTGGAATGGAGAGCTACTAAATTTGAAGAGTCATTTACATAGACAGTTTTCCTTCAACAATAGCTAAATTTATCTAAATGATTTGTCTAGTCTCTTAGGGATGTTATTAGATATCTATCGTGACAACACGTTATTCCATACCATGCCAACGTAAAATTGAATAAATGGATGAATTTGATGTTACGCCTTGTTTAGTTCCTCCCAATTCCAGCATTTGACGCTATACAAAAAAAAGATTCTCCGTCACATCAAAATATCGGCATATGTATGGAGTACTAAATGTAGATGAAATCAAAATCTAATTGCACAGTTTGGTTGTACTTTGGGAGACGAACATTTTGAGCCTAATTAGTTAAAATTTAAATAATTTTTATCAAATACAAACAAAATGCTACAGAAATTATGCTAGAGAAATTCTGGCCCAATTTAGAAACTTAACGAGGGCTTAGCATGGAGCGCATCAGCAGAGTTGATCATGCAGTGAACCAGGCTCTCTCTAAACGCCCCCAGTCAAATCGTCGTCAGATGTCACATGTCACTACGTCAGTAACACGGAGTACTAGTCCGGTTGCTCATCAGCATATCTCTGCAGCACCTTTGAGCACGTCCAGCAAATTGTGAACGTGAAGGGGTTTTTTTTTTTGGATGACGTGAACGTGAAGAGGTAAGTACAATGCGGGGAAGTGCATTCTCCCATCCGATGCATTCCCCCTCCGGTCAGCAGTGCTCGCTGGCTCCGTGGTTTTGTGCCGCCACCCGTGAGCGTCCAGCTGCCTCTGGACAGCCGCTAGTGACTCCATAGATTCTGGCTCAAAAGAAGAAAAGGACAGCGCCTAAAATCGCCAGATGCCAATGCCATGCCATACGCATTGGCTGCTGCTGTTAACGCTTGAGATCTAGCTAGGCTGTCAGGCTGATACTGTTGCCATTGTCATTGGCCCCAGCTGAGTCAGGAATACAATACCATCGTTAGCCGGATAAGTGTAAAGCGTACAAGTACATCTGGTGTTCGCTGCATAAAAACAGCACCTGGATACTGAGCACACAACTGAAGGAGACAAAGCCCTACCATGGTATACACCTTGTTGAATCAAACCAGGTCGATAGTCATTCTATTGAGCTAAGCCCCCGGTACCAAAAGATTTCGTTTGCCATGATGAATAAGCCAGGTACCTGTTGGTTGACGGGAACATCACGAAACATTTTGTCCAACTCAAAATTTGTGATGGTGCACGGCTCAAGAACAAGTCATCATAGGCCCTGGAGGCTGGAGGCACATCCTCAGCCACCTTCATGGAGTCAATTATTTTTCTTGAATCCTCTTCACATCGATCATCTGAAACGGCTCAATGGTGCCATCATCATCCTTTCTGCCAACAATGGCGACCATGCAGATCGAGCTAGTCAGCTTCTCACCTTGCAGGCCTATGGAAATTGGGTCGGGCCTATTTTCTCACCGGTCCCCCTTGACGAGTGATCCGAGCTGCATCTTCTTAGAAGTGATAAACCCATCTGGCTCCAAGCCATGGAACATTTGTAATTGGCATATACTATGGAAACAGATATTATTTAGACAAAAAAAAGGATTCCGTAAAACCCTTCAGTGCAGGGCACTACAACAGTACAACAACCCTGAGACTTATTATTTTACAAGGAACTTCACCATCACTACTCACTACTATGCCAAGAGATAAAAGACAGGCAGTCACTGTGGTGCGTATGAACTAGAGACGACAGGAAGAGAACACCAGGTCATACATGGCTTAGTAGTTCACTGCTACTATGGCCTATACATACATCGAAGTTGGGAGCATCAGTCGCTCTGATCTACTTGTGTGTCATCTGCAATTTGTGAGCTGCTGATCCCCCAAAAGGACCTAGGCCGCAGATTCTTCTTGGTGGCTTTGAATAACCAGCCTATGTGGGACTCGCAGGCCATGCACGCTGCAATCGTCCATGAGTATCTGCACGGCAAAAAAAGGTACTTACTAAAGTTGCTAGTAGCATTGTCGACTTAATTTCATAGTTTAAGTTTTGCTACAGAAAAAGGCAGGCACTAAATTGAACAACAAACAACGGAGACAAGATCATACCCAGGAAACCAACTGTGAACTGTAGATGGATCGCCAATGAGAGCTAGCCCAGTTGCATTGCTGACCGTAATCGTCTCATGGACACAACCATGAGGGTTGACATAGGCTCCAAGAACACCATCAGCAGACATCACAACCATGTCACTACGTTTTGCTATACGAGACTGCAGAAGAAACAAACAAGTCAGCAAAATGGGGTCACAGATTCGATTATGTATGTTTTACTTTGTACTCGTAGTATTGTAATTGCCAACATTTGCCATAAGAAGTATCAACCAGCTTGATCTTGTTATTTTCACTAAATCATCATGGAGCATGCAACAGCTAAACCATTAAGACCTATTGCCTCTGCCTCCAACTTTAAACTAGACTAGACCTTATGACGAATAGACAAGGGGCAGCCGAAAGGTCTAAAAAGCTAATCAACAAGATCATAGCTGTAATACCATTCGACTACAGAAAAATCTTTTGTTACGGAAACTACAGAGCAAATCCAATTAAAAAGGTTCATTGGTTAGGATACTTTGTTAAAATAGCACTTCCAGATACAGTAGACCATTACCTGGCAATTTCTGCATTTAATAAGATTAAAGGCCTTGAGAAGCTGAATTTCTTTCTGTAGGCGATATGAAATTCCATCAATCTCCAGAAGTTTTTGTCTCACAGATTCTGAGGCTGGAAGTTTGCTTCCGATGTGAAATGACAAAATATCTGGCTTTCTTACATGATCGTCCATGCTTGGGTTTACAATTATCTGTCTCCATAACTCTGCAACGATGGCAATAGTGTAATTCAAACAATTGACCAAACATTCCAAGGACACCTAAGGCAGCTTGCACTTATCTTAGAGTAACAGGAAAGAGTTTTACAAAACTGCAGACATACAAAACGGATGGGATTGGATTTATATACCTGCAGCGCTGCAAGCAAGTGTATATGAATCATACATTTCATATACCCACCGAGGCCAAAATGATAATGGTGCCTGAGAAGCCTGCTTTGAGTAAGCATGGTACTGTCGCCGCCTCTTAGCATCTCTTGTTTTTGCCATTGGCAATGATTGGAGAGGCGTCAAACAAAGATCGTTCTCATTGCTCATGTTGGTCTTCTTTTCAGAATGACTTGATGCACCACTGTCCCTCACAGAATGTTGCTTCCGCCTCCAAAACTGCGTGTGCATCAAATCTCCATCTTCATCTGAGGATGATTTCATTGAGTCACTTGACTGTGAACCCAGATGGCACAACCTTGTGTCCATTGATGAAGGGTTGCTTATATTACTGTTTGGTGATGGAGTATCACACTCTACATCTGAATCTATATGGTCTTGTTTGATAGGAGACATATCCAAACTGATGACTGATGATGAAGCGCTATTACATGCAGCTAGCTGAGCAAATGCATCTCTAGGAGTTCTCAAGGGAGTATCTTCTTCAATAATTTGTACCTCACCCCACACCTATTGAGAAGAGAAAAATGAAGTTTGCTATATTCTTAAAATGATCCTATTTCAAAACAACAAGAACACGCTTGGACTTACCACCCGATCAACATCAATCCAATGCTTCCTAAGACGAAATCGTTGCTGCCCACGGGCAACAACATTTAATGAACCATCATCCAACCTTCCAAGTTGACGTATCTATAACATGACCAAAAATAAGAAGACAGTTTGCAACTTGATGTTGACTAAAGAACTGAAAGGAAATGAAGCCCGCGAAATGCCTATTAACATGTCAATGTTCGTAATCATACTATGCACGAGATAATCCTGAAGCTTTATGCATGCAGGATCAATTATATTTAGCTATTTAGCTAGGGGACACATGATTGACAGATGGCAGTGCATACATATGATTCAGTTGTTCTCTAAAAGTCATGCAACCACAAGATTGATGAGCAATTGCTAACTGGTCTGCAAAACGAAACAAAAATCACAATTGAAACATGCATGCCAGACCTGTGCGGTTGTTCCAATAGAAGCAGTAGCATAGTGTCGATTTGAGAGTCGACGCATGAGAACCTGGACAATAGGATCATAAGCATGACAAATACAATTCACAAGAAAAAGTAGCAAACTAGCAGGTGAGTTTAACATGATTGGCACGCACCACACCAATTGTGCCTGGAGCATCATCCAGTCTCAAAGCTTTGTCAATAGTTACTGCTAATCTGTCCTCAATTACTC
The DNA here is from genome assembly GCA_023333625.1 of Bothriochloa decipiens. Lineage (NCBI taxonomy): Eukaryota > Viridiplantae > Streptophyta > Magnoliopsida > Poales > Poaceae > Bothriochloa > Bothriochloa decipiens. The sequence continues at coordinate 41,095,594 of CM041639.1, read as the reverse complement.
TGAGAGGCAGGGTACCTCCAGGAAATAGAACAACACCTGCAAAACCAAAATGCATAGGACCATTATTTTTGATACACTGTTTATGAGAGCTGACAGTTCTAAATTATGGCTGCAATCTGTTAATGCTTTAGTTCTGCATAGTCAAATGAAAGATTGGCGGATGTGTGTCACATCTCTAATGCACAGCTTTTGCAGCTAAGGCAAAGTTTTTCACACAACAGATATCCATTCAAGGATCCCACAGAACTAGTATAAATGGCAAAACATCCTTGATTATCAAGAGAAACCCTAATCCTTCTGGAGGTTCCTATTGGTCACCATGCAGGAGCATGTTGAATTTTGCACGTCTTGTATTTAACTCTACAATGCGCCTCAGTTTGCTGCAGCGTAGGCGTAGCCACGGCAGCAAATTCGTTTTCGTTCTTTGGATTCAGCTATGAACGGTAAGATTTTATTTACGGTACTGTTAGTTTTTGTTCGTATGTAATAAATACGTTCAGCAACTACTCCTCTCCTCCATTCGTGTGAAATCGATTAATTAATAAAAAAAGGTTTGCTTGGCCTGCCTCCTGGTTCCTCTCGTCGTCACGAAAGAAAAAGAGGTGGCCCCCCAGACGAACCCGCTTTTACTGCCCACCTATCCCTGCTATCTACTCTGCTTTTACTGGGTCGTTCTTATCCTCATTGACCGGCTCCCTCTCGTTTCCTCCGTCTCCGCTCTCGTCGTCGTCGCTCGCGCCGGCCCGGGTGCGGCGGCGGCGCTGGCTTGTTCCGTCGGCGGCCTGTTCTTCGCGTCGCCCGTCCTGCTCCTTCTTCTCGCTCGGCCTCTCCTTCTCCGTCTCGCCCGATGTGTGGCACAGCCGGACGGCCAGGCCGCGGCCGGGGATTCCGCGCGCCGGCGGTCGGCCTCCCTCTCCGGCTCCTCCGCTCCTGCTCGGTCGATCTCCGTCTCGGTCGATGTGGCGCCGTAGCCGGATGCCCGGGCGGCGGCTGGGACAACGCCGTGCGCTGGCGCTGGCGCCGGCGCCGCCGCTCCCGCTCCTGCTCCTCCACGTGATTTAATCCGTCCTCTCGCTGGTTTGCTCTCTCTCACCACTCTCCCTCTCCATTCTTACTCTATGCAATGAATCTGCCATGTGCCGTGGTATGGCTTCCCGATCTGGAGGCAATCCAGCAGGCCACGGTCTGTTTCACCCTGATCTATTCTTCTTCCACTTTCTTCTTTTATTTGCCCCTCCAATTTGGCTAGGTTTCGGCTAAATCTTGAGACTACCTAGCTGTTGTCGTACATATCTGAGGCCATGACCATGTCAATGACATTTGTTTGATTTCTTAGTACACTGCAGTGCTCATAATTTTGTGCCATATGTATCTATTGGAGAACATCACCATATGCCAATGATATTTGTTTCCTGTGCATTGCGGTGCTCATGATTTTGGTCATGTCCAATGACAGAGTACACTTTCGTGTTGCTGCTACATTGATTTGAGGGAATAGGGTGGTGCTGTGATGAATAAACAATATAAATGTTTGATGATTGACACAGCGATCATGGGCTATGATGATTTTTTTCGCATCTGCATCGTGGGCATAGCCATGGTAGTAAATTCGTTTTCGTTCTTTGGATTTAGCTCTGAATGGTAAGATTTGGTTTACTGCACTGTTAAGTTTTGCTCCGCTGTAATAAATACGGTCGTCTCACCTACTTCTCCCCTTCTCGTTCATATGAACAAATAAAAAGAGAAAGTATTGGTTCTATTGTTCTTGTCTTTCTAATTCAGGCATTGATTTAATTGGTTGGCTCGTTTTTTTTGCCTATGATGTTAATAGCACACAGCTGTGCAATATGAGCTCCTTATTGCCCGTGAAATGAGACATATTCTTCTTCTGTTGTCTATTATCATTGGTTATGAAGTCAGGTTGTACACTTTTAGTTCTGAGCACACACCTTATTCCCAGAGGTAGCATTGTGAGTCACTTTGCTTGTATCGGTTGGTTTTGGCTTTTGGGTGAACCAAATAGAGGTTTCAGTTTCTCAAAAAAATGATGATAGTGGAGGGTTTCCCAAAGGCGAAGTGAAAACCATGAAATTAGAGGTATGTAGTCCTCTCAAATTACAGGAATAGTTAGTTTGTGTTGACGAATGCTGCATCTCCTTTGTTGAAGAAGTCAGCCGCATCTTATTTTCGAATGGAGTTCCAGTACCACTCTACCCATTAGTCTGTGTGTCTAATAACATTCACGCCAATAATTTATAGGATTCTACATGCTGTTGTGTGCATTGTTAATGTTTATAGTATATCTCAATATTGACGGATCAATTTGTACAGGTTACAAGATGATGAAGATTTATACTATCAGCTGGGTCTTACCAAATTACAAGAACTAATGTGATGTTATTCTCCTTTTTTTAATTCTCCAAACTATATTATACCTGCCTATCTACTACAGCTGGTTTTCTCCCTGATTCTTGTGCAGTGCCGAGGTGGTATTTTATAGTCACTTTGTCACCACCAACAGCTGCTAACCAATCTGTTCATCTGCTGTTCGGGTGAGGATCTTCTCTTTGTCCCTTTTAAATTTACACTCTATGTATGCCTTGCTTCTGTTCGGTTGTGATGGTGCCAGTCTTGTTTCGTTCATTGGAAAGTCTCTACCTTTTTCTCTACTTCTAGATTTCAGAAATCATGGTTCTATTGATATGCTCCTAATATTTGCCTACTTTCATACCTTAGACATAATATGAGCTCACCAAGTAGTCTTTTTTTGGCCATGGTACCGAAAAAAATACTTACACCATCTGATCTAGAGTTTATGGTTGGTGTTCACAACATTTGGCCTGCCATATTGTAACTCCTCCAAGTTTTCTAATATGTTGGATTTAGTTTTCAACCTGAATATTACTTTCCAGCTTAGATATATGTACAAAGCACATGCAGCCTCCTACTTTGGTAGGTTCTTCTCCTATTCCTCCTGTTTATCCATGGTCCAAATTATACCTAACAAGTTAATAGCCTGATTTTTTGCCCATGTTGTTCAGTGATGGGCAGTACTGGCATTGTGCCTACCTACAACAGATCAAATGATATCATTGTGCCTACATATACAACAAAAAATGTGCACCAAGACATGTACGATGTACCTGAATTTTGCTTTTGGTTTTCTTATCACAGCTTACTTAGCTTTGCTATAACAGTTGTAAAGAATTTGTGTTGTTACAATATTTGGATCTTAACTACTAATTGTGCTTAATTTACAGCTTTTCACAGAGGTTCAAGGCGTAGTCGATAAATAACAGTACCAATCTGAAATGGCACCAGCAACTCAGCCTCTACAGTTCCTACTAAAATGGTATGCGTTCAGTTTCACATCATCTATCTCTTTCTTTCCTAAATCTGTTGCCTGTGTTTTCTGGTCCATCCTAAATTCCACTTTTCTGGTCCCAAATTTGTTTCCTGTTATGCTACATTTCCCAAATTTTGTTTAACAAAAGGCAGTACTGCCATTGTGCCTACCTACAATAGATGAAATGATATCTTTCTGCCTGTCTATACAACAAAAAATGTGCACCAATACATGTTCTTGAATTTTGTTTTTGCTTCTCTTATCATAGCTTCCTTAGCTTTGCAACAACAGTCCTAAAGATGTTGCGTTCTCAGAATATTTTAATCTTATTTTTCATGTTTAAAGTTCCACGTTGTGAGTTGGTGAGATGCAAGGCAATATTTCAAATTTGTTTGTGGCTCATGTCATTGTCAGTTAGTTTTGTCCAGAAATAGCTCCCAGCGTGATCCTGGGACTGTGAAATCAAGTCTGGTTGTGCCACAAGCCTGACTAATTTGAAAAACCTATCAATTTTTTTCTCTTTTAAACTAAATTTCTAAAGTAAAATTGTTATATTTTTACTGTTAACCTTTGGAACAATGCAGCTATAGTGTGAATCTAGCACATCTCTTAGTTTACTATTAAAACTTTTACCTCCCTATTGGAACTTATCGCTATCAGGCTCTCTCTAATGATTTTCCTTCACTTCATCTTACTGATTGGTAGTGCCCCTACAACAACTGTAACGCATTCAGCAGGCCACAACAATGAAGGCACTTCCCAGCCAAGAGGTACACTATACCTTCCATTACCACAATATAACATTTGCCTGCCTTGGATCTCCAGATCAATATATCAAAAAAAAATACTCAAACATGTCGATTTTATGCAGATGCTTATACTCAGGGAACAGTAGACTTCGATGATTACAATCGTATGAACCAAACACTGAAATTACATTTCTTCTATCATTTTACCCATACAAAATACGCACGTAGATATATACACACACTGTTGCCTAACCAGTCTATCCTTCTACAAAAACATATGCAGCTACACCAAGAAGAAACTCTGATGATGACGACTCAGGAACCGAATCTTACTCTTACCGCCATGAGACAAGATCCACGGCAGGCCGGACTATTGTACAAAAACTATCGTATTATAGACGTCCACCACGTGAAGACCACCTACTGGCAGCCTTCACAACCACAGCTTTGTTTTGTCTATATTTTAGCTCCAAACTAAGGCTTCTCTTATGCCAATATACATAATGTAATGAGGTCTGTAAAATATATATCGTACCATGCTTTGCTAAACTCTTAGCTACAAAACCGTACGAATCAAGATTTGTTCCAGCTTTGGCGCGCAATGGCGCGCCCTTTCCACTAGTTTGCTTTATATTTGCAAATACATTTTAACACGATTAAACTACTACAAAAAAGAAGACAAATTTCCAAATACCCACTAACAGTACCAACAGCTATTTGTCCAGCTCAGATGAAATAATCTAAACAGGTAAATGCGAACCACAACATAGAAGAGCAGATAGAAAATTAAAACTATGATAAATGAAAGTATGGTGGAATTGGAGCAAGGGTAACTTATATCCCTTAAAAGATAAAGACTGACAAGACGATCAAAAGAAAAGAAAGAATGAAGGAAAGAGAGTACGTACAGCCAGACATTACCTTGAAGATAAAACATTGGCAAGTTGAGGATTGTGCCACCATCTAAGAGAGTAACTCTACCCCGAGTATCATCAACCTCTGAGTGATATTTAAAAAAGAACTTCACAGTTTGCAATTGACATGATAAACATGTTAAGATTAGGTACAAGATTTACCCCCAAGGTAGGTGTGCATTGAGGCTAGAGACCTATTAAATGTGAAAGGTCCAGAGGTGGTAGCCACTCCATCTCCATTGTTATCTCTGATAAATAGAAACATGTAAATGGTTAAACAAATTTGGATAAACACTTGAAAATATTATAAATAAGTTTTTAGGTGGTCTCCAAAGGCACCAATCTCTGTATATAGGAATGAAGCGAATAAGAATAAAGGTTGTAAGGCTGCGCATTGCTAAGCTACACTGCAATTTTCAGCAGTCACCACACTTGATCATGAATTCCATTTGAATGAAAACACAAGGAACTGCAAGAATGAATAAATAATCACAAATTGATCAAGAGTTCATGACATTGGATCTGAAATATCGGTGAAGGATGCAAAGTTCACACTGCCCCCGGCTTTCCAGAGTTGTTCCTTTAAGCTGAAATCCCCAGATTCCCCATCCTAGGCAAAACACTAGTTCTTCAGCGCTGAATTTGGGGCACTTAAGATGTTGATAAGCTTAACGATATCCGACCACAGCCTCCAAATTACTACCTCTAAATGTTGCGGAACATTAACTGCACTGGCTAGGCCTTTGGTAAATCAGCTCTACAGGAAATGGGTAAGCAGCATCCGTACGACAAAGACACGGAACAGCACGCCAGCACAGTGGGGCCTCAATGTCGGAGAAGGAAGATGAGGATAAAATACACGCGTGGAGCTGAAGGAAGGAAGGGCTGTGCGGTGGCCGTGTGGCCTTCGAGTCACCTGAGGAAGGCATCGACGACGTCGTCCTCCTCGTCCTCGTTGCCGACACCCTCCTCTTCCTCCTCTTCCTCGTCGTTGTCGTCGACGACCTCGACGTTGAGCTCCTCCATGTCGAGCTGCAGGATCTCCTCCATCTGCCGCCGCTCCCGCTCCGGGATCCCCTCCCAGTCCGCCATCACGACGCCGCCGGTGCCGGGTACGGAGAGAAGGACAGAGACACCACGCTAGAAACGCAAGCGAGATTTGGGACGATTCTTCGGTTCGTCTCCTCGCCTTTCTGTTGGGCTGTATGGCGGTCGCAGCCCACTTTTCCGTAGTCTCGACGCAGCGCCCACGTATCTGGCCCACGTGTATACGGCCCATCTTTCACTTCGTCCTATCCCGGCAGCCCGATTCTGTGGCCCGCCTCTTCCCAGAAAAACAGATTGCGGCCCCCATCTGTCCGCCGCGGCGCCCATCCGCTGCAACGCAATCCTATCCGCGGCGTCCACTCGCCGCCGCCGTCGAGCCGGCGGCCTAACGCCTCAAGCCGGCAGCCACTCCGCGCGCTTCGCCCTCCCATCTCCTACTCTCCAGCTATCCTGGAAGGGGAAGTGCACTCCCAGTGGTGCTCCTGTGATCCTGTCCGGGTTTGTGTTAGTTCACCTTCAAGTCTTCAACCGTGTTGTGAACTTGTGATTTTCTTTCCCAAGCATTTGTGTGGTTATTTTTCGAGATTCCGGTGCTAAGGTGCTGATCCGTAATGAACTGAGCAGGTGACGTCCGGACTGCTCGGCGAATCGGGGACCAGTCGTGTATGGTGGCCTCTGCTGCTTTGCCCCCCAAAATGGATGTCACTGGGGAGAATGTGTTGCTGTGTGCCTTCACATCAACCAAGGAATCAACATATCTAAAAGGAGGTAGTGTATTCACTCGACACACATTGCCAATACCAACGCGACAAGGTTGCCCAACTTGGGTATTTCGTTTGTGTTTTTTCAGTTAAATAGACCATCGAGATAGACATGCCGTGCCACTAGAAGCACGCTGTGTGCATCGCTGAATAAATTCTCAACTTGTGTTCTATGTAGCTCCTTTTGGTGATGCTTGGACATGGATGGTTCTGAGTTCTGCCTAAGTGATTCAATTGCATGATACAATACTCCTTGTCTGGGGAACATACACCATTTATTTGTATGCCTGCAGATTCAATTAGGCTTTAGGATTGAAATCTTAGTTTCAAAAGGCAATTGAACTTATATACGAAAAAACAAGGATCTCCCAAAGGAAAAACAGAGTAGAGATTCTTACCATTCTGGTGGGTAGTTGGTGCCAATCCTCGACTGTAAAAAGCTTATGTCACACACTCACACTACGCGATGCTGTTTAAGTTACGGGAAGTTGCATTTGTGGTTGCTGATCTTTTCTATAGTGCTATGAAGGGCGTACTGAGTACATATAGTCTTCAGCTGGTAGAAGTTGCTAATTTGCTATAGATAGAGTGATAGACTCGTTACTTGTTACACGTACGCAAGAGGATATGTATGCCATGTATATGGTGCTTCAGGCCACGATCAGAGAATCTCGTATTCTCACGATATGACAGTGGTCCACCATCTATGATATCCTGCTCACTGGATGCATCCATGCATAATCTTATATGAAGTGTAACACTTATAACACTTCAGAAATATCCAAATGTCCAGGAAAACTATTCTCTTACAATTTTCAGAAACCTGAAATGAACAAAAGAAAACTGAGCACTATCTCAATGGGTGGATAGTAGACTGATTATTATTTTATCGTACAATAGGTAGCAAGCAATTACCAGTTTACCACATGGTGTCAATATTTCAGTATGATGACCATGAAATTTCATCACATTTATTATTATGATTACTCAATCATACATTTCATATCAGATCATCACACCATAAATGAGGAAATGACATGTTACAATCTAAATTAAGCCACCATATTTCATCTATTTCTAGGTATAAATACGAAGCATTGGTGTAAGCATGTATCATAATGGGCATGCTTCTGCTGTTTTTTTTTAAGAAACACAGTAGATGGAAGTTGCACTTTTCAAATCTTTTGTGCGTTATACAAAAATATAACTACTCCCTCCATTCCAAACAGTAAGTCATTCTGGCTTTTTAGATACATAGCTTTTACGATGTATCATAGCGTATATCTAGGTGCATAGCAAAAGCTATGTAACTTGAAAAACTAGAACAACTTACATTTTGGAACATGGGGAATACTAAACTACTAGTTTTTGCTCATGCAATTTCTACCGAGATATTTCATTACCTATTGTATGTTGAGGTTGGTACACTATGTTGAGGTTGGTACACTATTAAGGTAAATTGATATCACCGTCGAGTTGTATAGTGAAAACATTTTATAGGATCTGTTATGAACAGACTTAACATTCAGGGACGGTTGCAACTGCTTAACTTGCATTCAGACAGTTTTGTCCATTCATTTCAACCTTCATTGTCATGAATTTGATCTACTAGAATTTGCTTTTTTGATCTGTTCCATCAGTAGGCTTTCTGGTTGTTTCACTTCACATCGGATTCTCTTATCAATATGTGAAGATGATTGGAGGTGTGAAGGGCACTCGCCGGACCAATCATTGAATGAATCTGTTTCACCCCTTCTGCTATGTGGTCCAATCTCCAGTGATCTGAGAGATTTATGGTTCATAACTCCTGAAAGAAACTATTGAAGTCATTTTCTTTATCCAACTTTTTTGTCAGTGCAAAAAGTAGACATCTCTTGGTACTATTCTAATTCTCTACCGTTGTCTTGAATTTTACTACAATATTATTCAAACAGCATATTCATTGCAGCAATGTGTCGCCCTACAGATGCTAGAATATTTTATAAACTTAGATACACAAATCATTTGAATATAAAAGGATATCATCATATGAAATATGATAATGTATGAACACTTTTTTCTGATAATTGTTCTGCTTTTACACATCTGTAGCAAGCACTTGACCTAGCCACATGACTTTGTGTAAAACATGGTCACATGACTTTGTGTAAAACATGGTCCACTGACCTCCGTAATTGAACCTAGATGAGATCATGAGGGGGTGACTGGCATACAATTTGACACCGCCGTCCACTGTCTGTAACTCAAATGGACCCATAAGACAGTTAGAGAGGTAAGTTGATACTTCATAAGAGTGGCACAAGACCAAACGCCTATGTTTTCATTCACAATCCCACGATGGTTGATTTACTTCTGCTTTCCTAATCTGAGTTTGATGGTTCCAATTCTTGAACAATTTGCTCAGAAGCTTTACCCAGGCATGCATCTAGATTGTCTATAGTCTAGACGCTAGTCAAAGCTCTCAAGTCGGGGGTACCAAGCTTGTAACGATGCACATATGACTCTGGCCAAACACATCCACACGGCAACAGCAAGCAAACTTCCAGAACAAAAGCCCCCCTTCACTTTGACTACTACAAACAGACAGCAACACAGGTGATGAGATAACAGGTACTTAAACTCAGCCGACAGATTTCATAACTAGCTTCACAAGACAGACTCCACCTTTTTTTTTTGAAAAAAAAGTATTGAAGACGACAGACTCCATCTTTTAAGCTCCAAATACCATCCAGAATTATCAATGCCACTTCTTGGTCATGTTCTGCTTCCTGCTGGTGAAAGTGCAGTGTTAACCCTTTCGGTATCTCTGCTTCAAGATCCAGCATCTCCTTGTACTCCAGTGATTGAATACCTGCCCAGTACAAAAAGGATAGAACAAGTAAAAATTAAGGTGATATCTGAGTAAAAAAACTCTGCTGACGAAACATCAGAGTTTGTGAAAGGAGCTATAGTTGATGAGGAATAGAGTACTACCTGAGATGCTAATGTAGTATTGACCATGTGAAATGCTAGTGATTTTTCATCACAAATAATAATAAATAGGATAGGCTTGCTTATGGATAACCAATGAAATGCCAGTCTTATTGCATCATGTACTAATCAGTATGCTTAGTTGAAAGAAGAGCACTTATTGTTTCTTCAGGCTGAATCTGCACAACATGCACTTCAAATGAGCATCAGATACACAGCAGTATAAGTCACTGTCCAAAAATGTGGATAGACGTTGCACACCTTGGCAATAAAATCCCTTCTGAACGTGGCATGCTAACATTAGTTGTTCATACTTTGAAATATCTTCACTTTTACTCATGTTGGATGATAGCAATGGCCTCCTCGGCTATATAAATGGATCTCGTAGCCAATTATTTTACAAGCAAGGTGACCAACCAGTTGCATATGCATTTTGTGCCTACTCTACCTTGAAGGCATTCATTTATAAATGGAGTATTCTAACTTGCAACTCCAGGCAGCATCCTTGAAAAAGAGCCTCTTTGATCAGGTTTATTTTCGCATTTTGGTCCAGTCAATAGTGTGTTTCCTGTTTGTTCAAGTGTTGCCGACTTGCAGTATACCTACCAATACACTATGTACCACAGGAACAACTCCCTTCGGAGGCTGTGCAACTCTACTTCTCAATCCCTTCTGTCTATAATTATTTTGTGATATCTTCTGTCCAGTGTTGAGCAGGGAGTACCGTTTGCATCATTTCATATTAGTTGACAGAAAGCTAAGAACCTGAATCAAGTGTGTCAACATTATTTGTATAGAATTTAGAATTCCACTAAATGTCTGTCGACCTTTACTAGGCAAACTGATGCTAAGGTCTTCACAGTCAGATTGTTTTTTTAATCAAATTCTGCTATTTACCTTACTTTAATATGTGCTGTTAAAATGTTTGCTGATTTTCCTTATTGTAATGACAGGGATACTTGGATGAGCAATTTTGTCAGATTGAGGACTTGCAGGATGAAACAAGCCCTAATTGTACAGAAGAAGTTGTTTCCTTGTTCTTCAAGAACTCAACCAGGCTAATGACTAATATAGAGCAAGCTATGTAAGTGTTGACAATGTTTTTCTCGAATGCGCAGGAGAGCTGAGATGTTCAGTGACATCAAGTTTTGTTGGTTATGTAACAACATTGTGCAGGGAGAAGAACCCCAGAGATTTCAGTAGATGGGATGTAAACATGCAGCAATTAAAAGGAAGCTGTTCTAGGTTGGTCATCGATATAGTTGCTTCTTTGTTTGACTGCACTTATCATGCATCGCAATGTGATAGAACTATTAATAATGCACTTTAGAGGTTGTTTGAACTTGTTTCCCCTTTAGGCAAGTTCATTATAAATGTTAGTCACCTCTTTGGCAGGGGAGAGAAATCCCACTTTCTCAAACAACCGATCCTAACTTAGATTTGAAAAACACTGCCAGGGGGAGGAGAGCCACATATACCCAGGTCGTTTTCATGGCTTGAAAATGATAATGTTTAGGTTTTGTACTATTATTCTTGTTCATGTGTTACCTATACTGTTAACTCAAATATTAACAAGTGTTCAACTAATTCATCATCATACCTAATTTATTTTGCCAAGAAACCAGCACGGCAGACAAAACTAAACTGGACTATAAGTTGTGTTCATGCTTATATCAATGTTGTACAGAAGATATCGTGATATTACTGTCACAGCTTATATTATGTGAATGTGTGATTATGATCACATAGACATTTTTGACAATGTGTTTATACTGTAACTACTTCATGTCTTTGTATGATCTATTCATGCCTAACATAACACTACTGGTGACAGCATTGGTGCTTCTAGGATGAAGAACGAGTGCACCTCATTCAGGAATAGTTGTGGAGATGAGAATGCTGAAGGGTATCACCCCCCACTCTGTAATTTGCACAATGATTTTCTTATTGGGCTTTGAGTTGTTAAATTTGGATTTGCATATAAAATTGCTCTAGTTGCAATTGATTTTTGAGAACCCAACCCATGGGCAGTTTGCAGAAAGCACCAATACCGCCAATGCTTCAGCGTGGCTTTTGCCATGTCATGTGGAACCGTACTAGCTACACATACTCTACTGCTCCTCTTTCTTCTAACAGTTAGGACCAATTGGTTTGGCTTGGGCGGTTCAGCACCTTCTTTTCTTGGTCTATTGACAGTTTCACGGCTGGGATGGGCACTAACTTTTCTCTCTGAACGAGACTTGTTAATCAGCCATTACTGATACACCTGCCTTTTGTTTTCGCAGCTGTGTGAAGTCCTTCCAGAACTTGAAGAGGGAGCACGGAGTCCTCAGGCAGAAGCTGGAATCCTACTTCCAGGTGATCTTTCTCGACCAACCAGCACGCCCAGCTTCATCTCTCGAGAACCATACCATTCATCACCTTGCTTTGCTATTCTCGCCTGCGTGCAGCTGCTGCGACAAACCGGTCCTGCTTTGACTGCAACCAGGCCTAGAGGCATGTAAAAGAACGGCTGTTGGCGTGGTGACGTGCAGGGTGCTCCACTACGATGCTGTTGGAGCTAGCCGTAGCGACGGGCCACAAATAAGAAATTTCCCCGTTTGTTGTGGGGGAGAGTTCTCTACTGGTTTAAGTGTAACATCCTTCAAAATCTTAGGCCCTTAAGCTGGTGCTGCCGACTAGCTAGGCCGGCATATAAAAACAGCCTAGAGTGATGTGGTCTGGTAGACGTGTTTCCATGCCTGCCTCTATATTTTGGTCAAATAAACTCGATGGAGTTTGTATCTTTGCATCATGAGTTCTCTGCTTTTCGCCCTGATTTTGTCCGTTCTGTCATACAGATAGCGATGTATGTTGTGTGATGTGCTGCTGCTCAGAACTGTCGATAACCATTGAGACCGACTCGATGTGGGTGTTGCGATGGGTGCAATCAAAGATCTGATGGACATTACTGAACTAACATGGATAGGAGTAGGACATGACACTACCATCCGTGTGGATGCCATGGAGATCTTTGTGACGACTGACGAGCATGTGACCAAGCTTATAACTAGAATATAAAAACATATTCTCTTGAAACATAACGAGGCTTTCTTGGTCCCAAAAAAAAAGAGGTTATCTAAGAGCATTTGGAACGGAGAAACCTGAAGAATATTTGGAATGCGGTGAAAGAAAAGGTGAAAACAACAAGATTCCCAAAAACATGGATAGAAAGTTGAACGGGATTGAACTGATTCCAATTTTGTTTAGAAAAGGAATAACAACATCCAAGAGTTTGGTAGAATAACCGTACTTTGTAAAGACAAGCGAATTGGTAAATCTCCTCAACTCCTAAATATATATGTGCTCCTTCCACGCTTACTCCGGCCTTTTTTTTGAGTTCTAGAAAGCTAACTATGTCAAACCATTGAAGACGAGTGGTCAACATGATATCTCAAAGTCAAAAAAACATAAGTTATTTGTGGACGGAGGGAATAAAATAGAGCTCTCTATTACATTACCCATTAGCATAATCATTCATTTACCAAGTGGATTTTAGGAAGCTTGTAGGGATGCTTTAACATAGGATCATTAGATGTTGGGAAAAGTACAAGTACAAATTATATATATTCTAGTAAATAGTAATAACAAATTAATGTGGTGGCTCTCTGATCCATTTGACATGTATATGTTACCTACTTAGCTATGTCTTGGATATTCCATGATCAGTTGCAACCACTTAAAAAATGGCACTCAGTATCATATACTCCGTAGTTTTCCCATGCAGAGAACAGTCGAAGCCTCTGCTTGTTGTCAAAACAAAAACAATTAAACAAAACAAAAAACAGTCGAAGCCTGCAGCGCAGACCGACTTCACGAAAGCGTGCAGGGAGCGAGTTGGCTAGCACGGCCGGCCGGCTTCGTTCGGAAGAAAAGAGTTCACAAGCAGCCACGAGTAGGCGAGGCGGGAGCACGATTAGAATTATTTGACACGCTGTCGACGCTGCCGAACGTGCCGGCCACCAACTGGGCCCCCACGTCTCTGTCATCGAGGAAAAATCTCTGTTTACCCATGGCTTAAATATATTAGCCTGCTGACTAGATAGATTAACTGGAGTGCCATTCCAGGCTAGTGCTATGGTGATTCGGTGACAGAGCTGCTAAAGGGCATTCCCGTGATTCTTTGAGGAACCGAGGGCTGTCTCGGTTTCGGGTTCCCCGAAGCTTCAAAAGCGTCACGCGCGCACGTTGTATGGATTTTGGTGCCGTCGAGCGTCGAGTAGCCCTACGTACGGTTCGATGGGTTCGCCGGACGGCCGGAGCAATCTGACGCCGTCAGTTCCCAAGCCTCCCAAGATCACGTGAATAAGAGTTCAACGGTTTATAACTTCTTCAATTCTTAAAAAAAAACATTCCCAATGAGATGAGATCATGAATAAATGAAATGTGTAGAATCAGTGAAATGAAGAGTGTAACATTTGAATGGGTACTTGTTGCTAAAAAGGTTCGTGCAACTTAGTTTTTCATAGGAGTATTAGTACAATTCTTTTTATCATAAATTGTGTGCATTTAACTTTTTATCAATACCTACAATATTAAAGTGGGTGGTAAATTATAAAAATGAACTATTTCATATTTGCCAGATGGCCGAAGCAATCTAATTGTGCTTATTTTTGTAAATGTTATCTGTTCTTCTGCGTGAATTTGATCACATTTAGAGTTTCGGTTATATTAAATTTATAATTCCTTGAAAATAAATAAAAGGTTGTACTCTTACCAAACAACTAAACTATTGCTCACTCCGTCGCCCAAATAATTGGGCATTTAAAACTGGGCACCGACCCAAGACAAGTGGTAAATTACCAAAATACTCTCGTACATGTCAGCTATCTGCCGTGCTGGACTGTGGCGAAGGAGTACGAACGATGACAGACTTTTATTATTTTATTATGGCAATGATGGATCAAGCGGCCACAGGTAGGTTCTAGATGGGCCGAGGGAGCATGCGTTCATCTTTTTGGTTTGTCTTTTATATTTTTTCAACGGACACGTTGGCACTGCCAAGCGCTGCACTGCTCTGAAACTGCTGCACGTGTCTGGTTCAGGCTAACATGAACGATTAAATGTGTGAAAAAAATTAAACTCCATACGTCCAATTAACGGTGAGACGGAGAGAGTAAGACACATTTTATGGTGAATTCAATAAAGTTGATGTGACACTGTGGATTGCCTTTTTATATAAACTCTGTTAAGATTAAAGAAATTTTGTTTGAAACAAAATTAAAGCGCTTCCATTCTACTTTGTTAGCAAAGAAATGTGATTATGAACAAATGTAGTATTTCTCTCCCAAAGCCCAACTATGCTAAAGCCAACAAACTAAGCAATCACGTAAACATGACTGTTTTTTGCGTGGTTCATCCCATACAAACCTAGGAGTATACTCAAGCATCTACCCATTATGGTCATTCATTCCCAATGGAAGGAGTATGATACGGCATCATTGAAGTATAATCATCTTTCATCTCAGGGGGTTCACATCATGATGATATATAACGATTCTACTCGATGACATACTGATTACGAAATTCTAACCTACTACTTCGTTGAACCATAATATTCACAAAATTATTTTCGTGGGTGCGGATGAGATCAGACACTACACTATTTTTTTTCGTACAAAAACCAAGAGAATTTGTAATAAATTCAATCAGAACTTTCAGGGGAAAAAACGGAATGGAGAAAAATAAAAAAAAACGGCGCCACTCTTGTGGCCCCTACTAGCTAACGGTAACAGTGACGGGGCGCGCGAGTTCAGGAAAATCCGAGTCAGCGTGAGGCAATTCCGCCGGCCGCAATTCAACACGCGAAAAGCTGAAAAAAACAATTCGAAAATCGAAGTTCCAAACGCCCCCGACCTACGCGAGGAGAAAGCAACAAACCATTCCGAATTCCGAATTCCGAAACGAAACAAAGCGAGCGCTCAGCCGCTCACGAAAGGCAGAGGCGCGAGAGCGCAGCCCGGCGACCCCCCGTGGCGGAGGCAAAAAACCCCGCCGCCGTATTGCGCCGAAACCCTCGGATTCGGCCGGGGCCGAGCTCGAATCCGCGCAGCCTCGACGCCGGCGGGGCTCGATCTGAGCCGGGGCCGCCACGCGCCGGCCGGAGATGGGGAGCGTGGACGGCGACGGGGTCCAGGGGTTCCACGAAGGTGAGCCGTTTGCTGATCTGGATGCACTTTGGGTTGTGGAATTCGAGCCAGGCAGCTCAGATGTTTGGGGTTGGGTTCTCATGATTTTGGTCACTAAATGGACACCTCTTGTTTTCTGTTTGTTGAGCAGAATTTTAGCTTCACGGTCATATTGTTTGGATCTCAGTGTTCGACTGTTTAGCTATATTTATTGAAGTAGCATCAGTGTGTATACCTTAGCTGTTGTGCTTCTGTTCGTTCTGTGATTTTTAGTTTGGAGCTGTCGAGCTTGGAGTGCCATCCCTCCTCTATCTATTTTTTTTCTTTTTTTTTGGGGCCATATTCATCATACGGTGCTGTAAAATCCTTGTAGCTAATCGGCGTGCGCAGTTGATGGAATGGATGAATGCCTTACTCCCGGAACTGGGTTTGCCTCCGGATTCATCGGATGAAGAGCTGCGGGAGCTGCTCAGTGACGGCGTGGTCCTGTGCCGTGTTGTGAACACACTCATCCCGGGGGTTCTGGAGGCAAGTCTTTTTGTCTTCCTTGGATAATATGTGTTACTTTTGTTTTTTGTTGCGCCACGGAGATGTTGATGTTTTTGCCTTGAGTGTGGCCATTTTTGTTCAGGGGTCCTGGCAGGGTTATGCACCATCAGATCAGAGGTTAGACAACGTGAAGAAATTTCTCTCAGTGGTTGCTGATATGGGGCTGCCAGGTTTCAATGTGAAAGATCTTGATGAGGTGAGGGTTTTAATATCAGTTTTCACACACACAAAAGTTGGTATGCATGCCAGAATTCTGAATTGCCGTACTTCTGAAGCTCAATTCTACATGGATGCTGTTTTTGATGCAGTATTTCATAGCATTGTTGGTCATGATCATGTTTTTGAACTTCTGACATGTTCCAGTCATCTATGTTCAGACAATTATAAGTTTGGAATGTACATCTATATGCTGTTCCTTTCCTTTGTTTTTGGTGATAAATGCGTTCTTGATATCATCGCAATGTGTAGCAATGATTGAACTGCAGCAATACCTTAAAGACCTAGTTCCATGGTAATTATACTTGATTGTCTTAGTTCCTTTTTTGTACTATGCTGATTGCTTTAACATAGGACGGTAGGAGGCCTTCAACTAAAATGTGATGGGCTGTTGCTTTAAATATATGTCACAACATAGCTATGCAACCTTGTAACTTGCATTTTATTCAAATGTTTTTATGTTGTTGAGGCTCATGAGTACGGGAAAATTGCACAATTTATCTGTTTGTGCACTATACGATAGGGAGTACTCTTAGATGTGGCATACTATTTCCCTAGTTCCTGCACTCCTGGTTGTCACATTCTGTTAACTTATTGGCTTGATGATTACAGGGACTAATGTCTTCTGTAGTGGAGTGTCTCTTGGTTTTGAGGGACAGTGTGGATCATAGATTAGGTGGTGGTATTCCACCAGATGGTACCAGAACTCCTTTGAGAAAACAATGGGGGGTTCGAGAAATGGACAAGCCTCAAGTTCCTGGTGCAGCACCAGCATTAGGGAAAAGATCCCCTGCAGAGAACAAGAGAAACGGCGTTTCAGATCCCAAAGCCCATCAGAAAACTTCTGTCTTTTCTGGTAGATTTATTTCACTCACAAGCTTTCAAGATGAGATATTCAGATTCAGATTACACCTTAGATAGTTTTAATTCATTACAATTTGCAACTCAATAGTCACTATTATTCTAATATCATTTTCAAGCTGCACATTGACAAATATTATAACATTTCCCACTTTGTATAGTGCCATCCATTGCACCATATCTGTTTAATCTATGGGATTATTATATATCCTGCAGGACAAAAGTTTCGTGAAGTTTTCCAATTAAAACGTGGATCATATTCTGAACTTCCTTCTCATATGAAGTGGGAGTACAGATAGTTGAGATATATAATGAGCAAGTTCGTGATCTGCTATCAAATGATATTGCACAGAGAAGATATCCTTTTTAAACTACCACTTCAGATTTTTATGACACTTATTATCTTTAAAAGATTCATATATGAAACTTTGATGGTATTCTTGCATTTGGGAACATATTTTTTTCTTTAACATAAATAAACACTTGGGATTTGGAGTACTTCTCAACCCAATGGGCTTGTTCTTCCAGATGCAAGTTAGCACTCAGTTAAGTCAACATCTGATGTATTGGACTTGATGGAAATTGGGCAAGCGAATAGAGCAGTTGGTTCAACAGCTTTAAATGAGCAAAGTAGTCGGTCACATAGGTTAGTCATACGAATAATTATTTTGTTTTCCTACATGTACTTTAGCATTGCATCTTATTATGAATATTTTATGTGCAGTATTCTAACTGTACATGTTCGAGGGTTGGATTTGAAAAATGGATCTACCTCTAGGGGTTGTTTGCATCTTATCGATCTTGCTGGTAGTGAGAGGGTGGAGAAATCTGAAGTAACTGGAGATAGGTTAAAAGAAGCTCAATACATTAACAAATCACTCTCTGCATTAGGCGATGTGATCTTTGCTTTGTCACAGAAAAGTGCCCACGTGCCTTATAGAAACAGCAAGCTAACACAAGTTCTTCAAAGTTCCTTAGGTAATCAAGCATTTTTTGCTACCAGTAAATTATAGATATTAAATAGGTTTATGTAAACCTTATAAATATTTATATTACCTTTTATTTTTCTTCCAGGTGGACAAGCAAAAACGCTAATGTTTGTTCAAATAAATCCTGATGCTGAGTCATACTCAGAAACTATTAGCACTCTAAAGTTTGCTGAAAGGGTATCTGGAGTAGAGCTAGGTGCTGCAAGAAGTAAGGAGGGAAAGGATATAAAAGAGTTATTGGAACAGGTTTGTATACTTCTTTTTGACTTGTCGCTAACTGGAGTTTGTTTGTTTTCTCATTCTGTTGTTTGATTGTCTGAGCAATTATAGTTTTTTTTTTAAAAAAAATGGTATGCTCAAAAAAGGGAAAGTTTTTATATGAATGCTATGTTAGTATTTATCATGGTTTGCATACTAAAATCACTTTTGGTCTTAGCTCTTGAATCAAGTTTAAAGCTCAAGTGATTTTAGTAGTTAGTTACTAAAAGCTATGGTGTGCATAAACTGGTTTTGATTAATCTTCGCATGACCAACTAGTTTAATATAATATTTGTGAAACACATCATTTTTTTGTGAAACCATGTATATTCTTTCTAGGCTCTTGGTAGCTGAGTTTCTATAGTATAAATAAATTTTTTTGTTTGGAGCTGCCATTGGTACAAATAAATTTTAGGAATCTAATATATTCTGCTATCAACGCATAAAATGCATTTTGGTTTTCAATTTTCTTGAAACACCATTCTGTTTCTGGCAACGAATTTGTTCTGAGGTCAGAGCTGCCACTTGCACAAATATTTTGTCTAAGGATCTGCTGAAAAGTTCAGCAGAAAAGGAACTTGCGAAAATAGAATTCTGTGTTCGTTGATCGAACATGCAAGCTTCAGTATAACACTCCCAATTGACTAATTGAGTCGTCTCGCCTAATAAAATGTACAGGACGGAGAGCCAATCCGATTTTATTTTGGAAACGTCAAGGTGAGCTTGTTGCGTACAACAAGTACAGTCATCTACCTACTTCAGACTGTAACTGTGCCCATTCACATCGATGCCCGTCTAGCTCAGTTGGTAGAGCGCAAGGCTCTTAACCTTGTGGTCGTGGGTTTCGAGCCCCACGGTGGGCGATTCTTTTTCCTTTTTTGGTCCGGCGGCAGTGGCCCCTGAGTGGTTTTCATTATTGGGCCGGCGGCAGTGGTCTTCAGTTTGGTCATACAGCGAAGATCCACCTTACCTTCTTCAGCTTCCTTCTGCAGAATGGGCAGCCACCATTTTCCTCCGCGATCCTGCACCACCACGAAAACATTGTTTAGCCCCAGTTTTACCCACTTCTCTTTGATCACCAAGGGCTCATGTCATCGGTGTGCTTCCAAGTCCGAGGCTTTACCTGACACCGCAGGCGTAGCAGGTGGCGGACTGCCGACACGGGAGGAAGAAGCAGTCCTTGGGGGCGTCGCAGCAGAGCACGCATCCTCTCTGCCGCCGTCGCCACTCCCCTCCGGCTCCCGGTCGTCGCTGCCGTCGTGCGAGACGGAGTCGTACGATAAGCCCAAGCTCTCGGCGTCGTCCTCTGTGCCCACCAGCAGTGGCCGCCTCTGGTCCGCACCACCGCCGGTGTTGCAGGGGCCGAACAGCAGGTCCAGTATCTCGTACAGGAGCAGGACGACTGCAAAAGGCAGATGCGACGAACTGTGTAATCAGAAGGCCGCCTGATTGCCTGAACATTTTACAGGCCTTTCTTTGAGCTAGTACGCCGTCCAGCGAGGGAGTATAACAGTTTCAAGTGCTGTGCATAGAATTCAGTCTCCGAAGAAAGGTGGCGGAATTTGGGTACAGGATGCGATGGCATAAACGAGAGGACCTGAAGATCACAAGACTCTGCAGTTTACCTCTTCGTGGCCAGATACAGGACCGCGGCACTCCGTCCTAGAAATGGTAACCTGTAGGTGCAGATGCCGTGGCCCGGTGAGCAACTGTAATCTGCTCCGCTGGTGTTGTAGAGCAGGGTCCTGATTCTGAATTCCAGCTACACCTGCCGGATGAAACGTTCGGAACAAATGCCGAAGCTGTTGCACGACATTCAGGAACTCCACCAGGCTATCATTTCAAGCTGCATGGCTACTTAATTTGCCGTCGCGTCGTGATGATTGTTTAGGTTGCGCACGGCAATGTGGTACTCAGGAAAGATTGGCGGTTTGCTCAATTGTTCCATTTCCTGTGGCCAGACAGTAGCATTTAGAATTTCACTGAACTTTTTTTTTTATTATTATTTTTTACAGTACGTACCCTGCACCAAGTGCCAAAACAACGTGCTGTTCTGGACTGATGACATCTCAGTCCACCGATCCTTGCCTATGCAGCCACCGCCAGAGATGACACAACCAGAATTTTCAGGAAGTAAAAGTAAGATGATGAGTGTTGAGTGTACGGTTTTTTTAAGCACATCATATTCGCTCCTTTTCTTTAGTTCAACCACGCCTTCGGTTTATATATCTGAAGGTGCCTTACCTTGCGCAATGATGATGCAGAGTGGATGAGGGCTGAGGCACGCCATCTTCAGACCTGATACTCTAAAAGGCTTGAAGTTGAGCCTCCTTGTTGAGAAAAATACGTCCATTGCTGCACGATACAAATAAAACAGCACTATTTAGGCGAGACAAATCCATAGAGCCGGTTGCAGTGTTTGGTTGCCGACGTTCTGATGAAAGCTTCTGCTGGAAGCCTGCAGGTACTCTGAACGTGCAGAACAACCTGAAGTCCAGACTAGCCTAACAGACAGTCTGAATTCTGAAAGACGCACACGCGTGACACTAACCGGCGCGCGAGCGGGACAATCAGATCCAGAGATGAACGACGACGACACAACGCGGCGTTACCCTGTGAGAGTTGGCTGGCGGGCACGACGACGCGATGAGCCACCGGCCACTCGGTCGGCGCGTCTGGCGGTGGAGCCCCCAGCAGGCAGCCCGTAGAGCACCAGACCGCCGCCGCTGCCTTGTGACCCCTGCTGCATCCATGCTGACCTGAAAGCGCACAAAGCACACACGCAGACACGTTAAAGACTTGAGGCCTCCTGGCTTGTTCAAAGATCGAGCAAGCAAATTCGCTGCTCACCTTGATGCCCTGCACGATGACCGAACTGGCCTGCAGGAGCCGCGAGCACCCCAGGTACGACGACGACGTTGGGCGATTGTGGATCGAGGGCGAGAGAGATCGACCGAGGAGGCAGAAGGCGAGGAGCGAGACGAACCGGGACGCCGTACGTCGTTGGTCGTTGCCTCCATGGAGCCACTGGCGGTGAACGTGTGACGGACGGGCCCGGGTCACAGTGAAGAAATGCGTACATGAAAACGTGATGGGAGGTGTGCGTGAGCAGTACGCGACACGTACCGTGAAGAACAGGAAACGTGACAAGGAGCATGCGCATACCTTGCCACCATGGTCCTCCGCCCCTGCCGTTAATTAATGGTTGGCACAAGAGGCCGGGAAGAGATGGGATGACGATTGTATCGTGACTTTTGAGAAATAAGAGATATGGTCATCTAGCAGACCACTTTAAAGTTGATAGACTTAGATAATACCTCATCCAGTCAAAAATTATTGGGCCTCTACCCTCTCGTGTGTGCATTTTACACAGTATGAGCGTACGAGAATATTGTTAAAAAGTTTGTACGGTTTTGGGTGGGGAGGCCCTCTTTGGTTAGGCGGCCGCTCCTCTCCCTGTTCTTCCTACTCCTGAAATCTGGTTCGTGGAAGATAACGCTACGATCCGTCGATGAAATCTGGTTCGTGGAAGATAGCGCTACGATCCGCCGTTATATGTTGTTCCTGGGATGCTGTTCTGAACGCTTGGGCTTTGGCGCCGTCGGTGTTGAAGCCACTGTAGGTGGGCGTGGAGGGGAATAGTAGTATACTATAGTTAATAGTAAATAAGTACTGTAAATACTAGCAGCTTAAGCAGTCCTGGCTCTTTTACCACGTTGGCGGAGAGTGGGTTTTGATGAGAGGGACTGGGCTCTTTTTTTATTCTCCCGAATATATAGTACTATATACGTACTTATGCATTGTAAATACATGGTTCAGATATCTGGGTTGTGTACTTATGCATTTTGTAAATAAATAAATGGATTGGATTATATACACGTGTCCTTCTTTTACCTTGTTTGTTAGACGCCCTCCTGCTCTTGCCGCACCAGCTTCTTATGTTCTTCTGACATGAGGAGATCACGCGCTAGGCCAAACAGCGGCTGGAAGCCTCTGCATGGCGCCCTACTAGCCTAAAGGATTGCCTATGTCCTCCATTGTGCGCTTGATTTAGTCAAATCTCTCTCGACACCGTATTCACGCTATAGCGCTTCCCGAACCCTTGAAAAAACTTTTTATAGATAGTAAAAATGGATTTGAGTTCAGAAAAATAAGACACATACTATTTAACCTTCAACGTACATGTTGGAAACTTGTATTAATATAGACCACTTAGTAGTAAGATCAATAAATAGATTCGAATCAAAATGTATAACTCGCTAGCAATACAATGACACATATATTGTAAAATGGTGGTTTTTACTCTTAGGGTGGGGAGGGGGGCATGGGCCCCCTTTGGTTAGGTGGCCGCTTCTCTTCCTCCTACTCCTACCTCCTGCTCCTGCCCTTGCCACGTCCTCGTGCTCTTGGCGCGCCAGCTTCTTCTATTTTTCCGACCTAAGGAGATAACGCGCTAGGCCAAACAGCGGCAGGAAGCCTTTGCACGGCGCCGTGCCAGCCTGAAGGATTGCCTCAGTCATGCGCTTGATTCGGTGAAATCTCTCTCGATACCGTATTCGCGCTATAACACTTTCCGAATCCAATGAAAAACTATGAAGTTGAGTTCCAAGAAAATAAGATACGTACTCCGTACTATTTTCCCTTCAATGTACTGGAAGATTGCATTAATATAGACCACTAAGTAGTAAGATCAATAAATTGATTCAAATCAAAATGTATAACTTGCTAGCAGGCCGTACGTAGCAATGCACGAACATCAATGTACTACTTGCTCTTTACCACTCCTTCGTTGCCAGCGAGAAGTAGGTACTTGTCTTTCCTCGTGAAGGTGGTCGCTTCAAACCCGAGTGCGGCGGCGAGGTCACGCTGCACTTGGTTCGCCACCTCTATGCTAGTCCTCCCGCCCTCGGTGCTCAGCGGCTCCAAGAACTGGACGCTGTACTCGGGCCGAGGATTCATCAGGAAGTACACGGAGTCCAGGCTCTTGGCGAGGGGCGACGTGGACGTCGCGTAGAAAACGCTCGTCCGCGCGTCGACCGCCACGGGGGTGACCTCGGCGGCGAGCTCGGCGAACAGCGGGCTGAACCGCAGTAGGTACGGCTCCCGGCACGTCGTCCCCTCGGGGCACACGACCACGTCGCCCCGCGCCAGCATCGACGACATGCGGCGCCGGTCCTCCTCGCGGTCGCGCGTCAGCCGCCGCAGCGGGATCGGGGAGAGCACCTCCGATAGGCGGCCCAGGCTGTACGATACCGAGGCGACGGGTCTCTCGAGCGCGCTGGCAATGCCAACCGCGTCGAGGAGCGTGCGATGGTTGCAGGCGTAGAGCCTCCCGCCGTGAGGCTTGTTGGCGCTGTTGTCGTCCGCTGCGGCCCCGATGACGCGCACCTTCACGCCGGTGAGCGCGGCAGCGACGGCCGACACGCGCCACGGGAGGAGGACGTAGATGGCGATGCGAACGACGGCAAGGACGACGCCGGAGGGGAAGTAGATGTACATGGCGAGCGCGGCCGCCGCCGTCGGTGTGAACGCCAGCCGGCCGTCGTGGAACACAACGGGCTTCGGGGCATAGCGGATCGATGCCGTCTTCTCGGTTTGCTCCAGGACACGCGCAACCCTCTCCGTGTCCAGCTCGGTCATGGCCCCGTTGAGGTACCGTGCGCCTCCCTTGAGCTCCATCCCGGCCACCGCGTCGAACCCCATGTACTCCTTCAAGAACGCCTCCACCATCACCGTCGGGAACGTCTGGCTGACGGCCACCACCTTCGCTTCCTTAGGCAACGCCCGCAGCAGCTCCTCGACGGCGTGCACGCCGCCCGGCGCCTCCCGGGTGAAGAGCTTGGGGAGCACGGCCCTGCCGACCCTGGCCGCCTCGTCGCGGCGGAGCCCGCAGAAGGAGACCATGGCCATTGCCCTCGCGCGCGCGCCGCGGGGCAGCGCTCGCAGCACCGGGTAGAGCGCGAGCAGGACGAGGCCCCGGGCGTAGCCTCCCGCCTCGACGGCGGCGAGGAAGTAGGGCGGGAACACGGCGCCCGGCGACGGCTTCAGGAGCAGGGTGTCCGCGTCGACCGCGAACGCGTTCTCGCCGAGCTGGCGCAATGCCGGAGGCGTCGGCGATGCTGCTGCAGGTACGGCCGCGCCACGGGAGCAGCGGCGGAGGCCCGCGGCGAGGTTGCGCTTCACGAGGCGGTGGATGCTGAGCGCGCGGATCGTGAAGGCCTCCTTGGTCAGCGCCATGTTGATGTTGATTAGCTGCAAGCTGTTTGAGGATTTGATCTGCCGCAGGTATGCATGTATATAGTGGTATTAATTGGACGCTAGTACGTAGTATATTACGTGAAGTCGGAACAGGACTTGGTGAAGGACAAGAGCAGAGCTAAAAGTGGAGTCGGACACGGGCGACGATGAGCTCTCACGCGTTCGAAGTTTACTACTGCGTGTCCGTGTCCGTGTCTCTGGTACCGTCGTACTTATATTTTTTCCTGGTGCAAATTCTGGTTTCCATCATGAACGTGTTTGTGTTCAATGAGTATAAGCATCCGAACGGTTCGGCTTCATGGTTTAACTGCATCACAGTTGGGCTTGCAGGTTAGCAAGCTGACGCTGTCCTTCGCTGTGAATTCAGCCACGATCACCCTCTCCCACCAAAATATGCTTACATCAATGTCACCTGGTCATCTGAAATAAACCTTTGTCATTCCGCCTTTTTTGTTTTTCCTATTCTAGTCGTGCTGCATTTGCAACACATGTTGAAAGAGTTTCAGATCCACTACCGGTTCAGAGTGGATGAAAAGTATTTACCTTGTGTACTCTGGCAACGTTTCAAATCAAACAGAAAAAGAGCTATTGGATTGAATAGCGGACCGTATCTAGGCCTTGTACTGCAGATGATCCATGGGGGCCTGTTTGTTTCGGCCCGCATGATGCATTTCTGACCAGAGAACACATGTCATCGTCGCACCGCTCCCGCTCCCGCTCTCCTCGTCCTCTAGCGTGGTGGCACAACATCGTCTTCGCTCGGTGGTCTGGTGGCAACGGCTACGGCACTCACTGATCACCTCAAGGAAGATTTGTGTTTGGGCTCCGGCAACACGTTTCCTTATCATAATCACGTCAGTCCGACGGTTCGCTCTTGCAGTCTCGCGTTCGAACCCGCGCCGACCCGACGAACCGGCGGCCCGGCCTGGCTGGCCCGTGAACGCGACGCGCCCGAGATCGACGGGCACGGCCGCCGGCCCGCCCGATGCCACCCCGCCTGCCGCGCGCCCGCGCCGCCCCGCTGCCTAGATCGTTCGTTGCGCGCTGCGCTTTGCGCAGGTAACCAACCAGTCGTGCCGATCCCTTTCTGCTCATCAATTCCCGTCCAACTCCTGCAAGCGAAAGGCCGGCCGGGAGCCCGCGCGCAAGCCGAGCCGCCCGTCACGGTTTCTGCCGGGACGACCTACCCGCTGCTGCTGGCCGGCGGCCGCGCGCTCTGGCACGGCAGCCAAGGTTGAACGGTGCCGCCTGAGCCTGAGCTTTCGTGGCGCGTCTCTGAAACGAAATGAATGCTGTGGGCGATACCGCGATAGCTAGCTAGCGACAATGATTTCGCGGCAGGCAATTCTCCCGCCCGGCTGCGATGGTTGTTGACGCGCCATGCCTTGCTCCAGCCTCCAGCTAATTGAGAGGTGCTAGTCTACTCGATCGCTCCCAGCAGATCTCTCACTCTCTCTTCGTCCTCCTGTGCATGTGGGCTGTGGTCCTGGAGATGGATGCTGGACGACAGATGGTCTCTTTGCAGTTTGCTTGTGCAGGTGACGCTGTAGGTCCGGCGGAACCATCAGAGTTTTAACTCTCCGTCTGCTTCGTGATAAGCTCGGAATGAATTCTGATAGGCTAGCTCTCATGGAGGAGGACTCGCCATCAGCT
This sequence comes from Bothriochloa decipiens, assembly GCA_023333625.1. Lineage (NCBI taxonomy): Eukaryota > Viridiplantae > Streptophyta > Magnoliopsida > Poales > Poaceae > Bothriochloa > Bothriochloa decipiens. The sequence continues at coordinate 41,068,856 of CM041639.1, read as the reverse complement.
TCAACGTCAGAAACTAACTGCACGCAGCAGACAGATCAGAAAACCGGGCATGGAGTAGTGGAAACTTACATCTGTTTACGAAGGAATTTCCCAGTGTGAAGAGTGGCGAAGCTGGGCATGGAAACCTGCATCTGTTTACGAAGCAATTTCCCTGTCGAAATTGCTGGTTAGTCAACAGGCAGTAGAGAGTGCAGACTTCTTAGTTTAACGGAGGTACTATCAGTTCGTGTTTAGCGGTACGGAAATGAGACGTTTGTCTCATCCCCCAACACATACACACACCAAAAAAAAAAAAAAAAAAAGAACAGCTCAGTCAAATGAAGCAGCTAGAAGCTCCTTCATTTCTTCGTGAATGAGCAAGCAGATAAAGCACGGACGACCATTATGCCGTGAACTTTCAACTCGTCACGAATCAGGGAAAGCAACGGAGATAAACTTCTTACGAAATTGCGACGGAAATGTTAGCGTATTAACTGCACTGCTGGTTAGGAATCCCAGATCAGAAAATAATCTACTGAGACAGTGACTTCGTTTCAGCAGAAACACCTGCTGTCGCTTGCTGTAGAAGTGCAGATACCAGTATGATATCTATGATCATGATTGGCCATCATTTGATCCTACTGATATTTCCACCTCATCCCATACAGAAAGATAATTTCTGTTCACCTAAGGTACTGACATGAGAAAAAGATACAGAACATTCTAATCCTCGTTCATGCATGGTACTATATACCTGAGAAAGCATATTCAGAATCAGACTTTAGTACTAGGATTGTAGGGTGATAACAGATCATGTACATCACTGTCTCCAGATCAGGGAGATATATGCAGATGTAGACAGAGTTTGAATCTTGGACCGGGTGACATGTTTTCTTTTGGGGAGGAGTGGAGTATTGGGGTGTGTGTACACACACACACACTATGAGCAGGAGTATATTATTAGTGTGTGGTTTGGTATCAACATACATGATTACCATGAAGTCGATACAAATAGTGCAAATTCTGGACGGCAACTCTCAGTGAATGCAGCAGCATCAATCCTATCGACGCAGTTAGCCCGGAATTCCGAAGCACGCTTTCATTCAGAAAAGCATGCACAACTTCCATAGCCCTGATGTCACCGCTGTAACATCAACATTTATACGCCAAAATTGACTACAAACTGCGATTTTCTTCCACAACACCGGAAGGAAAACAGGTGCAAACCTTTCAGTTATGCAGCACAAGTCATTGAAGTCAACAACCAGCAAGCTAGCCTAGCCCACTGAACTCCCTCCGACAGTCTAAATATGAAATTAGTTTCAGGCTTTCAGCACACATTTAGCCCTCAGCCCCCATCACCTATGGACATGTGAAATTGAAGTAGAAAGTCTAAGAGACACCAAAAAAAATGACAAACAAGTTCAGGGAGTGTAACAAAAAGCAAGCACTGCAATTCATCACAAAACTGTCAAAAAAAAAACAAATTCTACTACAACCGAATGAAAATGTTTCATGAGTGCGCATCTCCATGGAATGTACCCTCATCTAATACGTAATCCATGCGATTGATGCATGCATATGCATGAACTATTCGTCCACAAAATCGTAAGACTACTAGAGGCAATGGTCTGCTTCTGCACCACTACCTTATATGACCCAGTTGCGCGTGCTGCGCTGCTGCTGCTGCGTCCTTAGCTGCTCGTGGAACCACATGATGAACTCGTCGGCGCGCCTGTCCACCGCGCTCTTCAGTTCCTCGTTGCCCTCCTCCCTCGCCGGGTACGGCGAGTCCGTGATTCGCACCTGCCGCGGCGCCGACCCGACCGCCGCCAGCGCCGGCCATGTCGCCGCGGCATCCAGATACGGGTCCAGATCGCCGTCGTCGTAGCCATAGCCGACGACGTCCGTCGCCTCGCCCTCGGCCACCTCCTCGACGTCCATGAGCGCGAACAGCCTCGTCACCGCCGCGGCCGATCCGTAGTAGTGCTCTGCTGGCTCCGACGACGGCTGGTCGTCGTGTCCCTTGTCGGCGGCGGCGGCGCGGCTCTGCAGGCGCAGGCGGCGCTTCTCCTCGCGCCGGCGCTTGTGCAATGGCGTGCTCTTGCAACTGAACTCCACCTCGCGGGGACGGTACTGGTACTTGCACACGGCGGCGGCGGGGTCCATGGACCAGCACGACAGGGACGACGGGCCCGTGTGCCTCGACGACGCGCGGCGGTGGCCGTGTCCGCGCGGGTACGGGTGCACCACGGCGGCGGCGGGGTCCATGGACCGGCACGACAGCGCCGACAGGAACATCAGCGCCGGGTTCTCCTCCCGCTCCAGCGCGGCGAGGCTGCTGCGGCGGCGGTGGCCGCGGCGCTTGCTGTTGGAGAGGAGGCTGTGCAGGTGGACGCCGAGCGCGGCGAGCTTCGGCTGGTGCTTCTTGACGAGGACGAGGTAGACGGCTTGCATCCCGCGCCACACCTTCTTGGAGATCACCGCCGGGGCGTCGCCGTGCGGACATGCTCCAGCGCTTGACTCCATCGGCGACGACTGCCCACTACTCATCGATCCCCTTTCTCGTTTTGGAAACCGCTGCCGCTGGCGATCTTGGCCTTGTCTTTCAGGAAATGCCGGGATGGAATGAATAACTGCAAGGACAGGATAGGCGGTGAGAGGCGTATTTAAAGGCAGTAGGCGACATTAGCGGTGGCCGTTGGGCCTCCGTCTCCATCTTTTTCTTTATTTATTTCTTGTTTTGGAATATCCAGATCTCCGAATGCTCGAAGAAACAGTCAGGCACATAAAGATGTTAAACTGCTTGTTCAAATTCGAAGTTAATTAATAGTGTAAAATTCCTTGTATTTAGGGCTACTAGGCAATTATATTAGAATGTCTGTGTTTTTTTTTTGTTGCGAATCTAGAATGTGTGTATTGTTCCTTTTGTGTTTAATTTGTTTGGTTCATGATTTTTTTTTAAGCAAATTTTTTTTAAGCAAAGTTTGGTTCGTGATTGAGATTGGTTCTGGCACAAGCTATATTTGTATATTTTACTATATTTTTAGACATAAGTACATAGCAAAAATTATATATGTATCTAGAAAACTTAAAATGTCTTGTAATTTGGGATAGAGAGAGCACTACTTTAAAACCTTTGAACACAAACACAAACCAAACAAACAATTTTGGAAAAAAAAAAGAGAAAGATCGCCCGTACTAAATGTTTTAATGTTTTTTAAAAAAATTTATATATATGAATGTATTGCCGGAAAAAATTACAGTCGAAGGTATTGTAGTGAGACAATAATCTCCACGTCTTAAACACCTTTGTTGCATGACGGGAGAGGACAAACCATCAATAATCATGTTCTGACAAGTTCTAGAGGATGCTTGAAAGAATCAGAGAAACTTTGTCCAATGATTTCACCATCATAATCTTTAGTGAAGACAATGGGTATATTTCTCTCATCATCAAGCAAGCGTTGGAGCATATATGGCATGTGATCTGTATATGGTGACAAGAAAATCGCCAATCATTTGAGCTTGTTTGGCGTTCATAAGAATATGATGAGAAGGGCTCATGAACTTTTCATTATATAATGTGATTAGTCCATATGGTCGGGATCAACATGATGGATATTCATGACCACTCATGAACACTCAAGACAACGTGGCATTTCTGAAGATCTTAGAATGCATTTGTTTCAAGCCTTTACAGCAGGATATTGGGTTACCGTACTTATCGTTTGGTTTGATTGGCACGTCCCTCAACATTAAGGATTACGGCCTGCACATCACTCTCCGCAGAGCTAACCAGACAAAACTCAATTTCCGTTGGACCAGAACTGACAGCAGGGTGATCCATTTATATTAACATTACCACTTCTAAAATGGACCAAACACCACTTAATGGTTTGAGAAATTGAGAATAGCGATGCCGGGCCTCACCTAAATTTTTGGAACTAGCCTATGGGCATAGAAGATAAAAGAAACATTAGCAAGAGTGCAAGACTAACAAAAGGAAGTGTGAATGGGGAACAAATTACATTAAGAAACTGCATTAACATCTTTTGTATTCGGATTTTTTTACTGAAAACAACATAATAAAATAAAAGAAACCAAAAGACCTATGTGTCTGTTGCTCCCCTCTATGAACTATCACAGAAAGTAGTGGAATTTTGATGAGCCGCCACTAGGTCCAGATACCAAGCCAGCTTAGCTCAGCCCAACCTATTACCATAACGAACTGGCTTGTTAATTGAGACGAGCAACAAAGGTGATTTGACTTGGCTCATTAGCGGCTCGAGCTAGCCAGCATGTCGTCAAGCAAAATTAGTCGCTTTACTAATAAATATAGGAGTTAAATGCATTGTAGGTCCATTGACTTGCAGCTTTGTCCTAAATAGGTCCACTAACTTCGAAACCGGTTATCTGCTCCCGAAAAGTTTGAAACCGGTTCACTCCAGATCCAAATGTCAAAACCTTTTGCTAACGTGGTAGGTCCACCGTGGACTGGGCCCCATGATATTTATCAAAAACACCCCTCCCTCATCTTCCATCTCACACATATGCCCTCACCCTTCTCTGTATCTCTTCCCTCCCTCATCTTCCATCTCACGGCGGGATGGCAACCTGAGGCTCCTCCGGTGACGCAAAGGCCACCAGAAGCTGCTACGCGCCCAGGAGGACCTAACCCAACAGCTAACACAGCCAAACACGGCTCCTCACGAGCTAAGCCACGCACGCGGCGGCGACACCAAGCGCAGCTCGCCGGCGACACGCGGTCCTGTGAGTACACTGTGGCAGCGACCAAAGGATAGACACCGGAAGGGCCAGGAGCTCACCACGGATCTTATGCGTGCGCTAACGAGGCCGGAGGTGGAGCGGAGACGGGATGCTAGCGGTGATGTGAAGGCGGCGGCGTGAATGGGCGGCAACGACGACGTCAGTGGCGGCGGCCACTACAATGGCATGTTTGCTCTGATCCCGCTCAAGTCCGCCGCTGCGGGCATGCTCTGCTGCGCGCCAGCTCCGCCGTGGGTGAGCTCCACCGTGCGCCAGCTGCTCCACCGACGATCTCTCCTGTGAGCGAGCTGCACCGCGTGCCAGCTACGCCACGAGCGAGCTACGCCGCGGCGGGTCGCACGGCCGTGGCCTTGCGGGATTGCCCGAGATGGTGGCCTCGGTGCGGAGAACGCGGCGAGGGCGTCAAGCCGTGAGTGCCTGAGAGCATCTCCAACAGTTCCCTAATATGTCTTTCCCAATAGCTGGATAATGGGGGTACCTCAATACCATTGTTTGATCTATTGGGGAGAGGTGCTGCAGCAATTACCCAATAAAAGATCCCAAAAGAGGTAGGGCCCACCTGTCAGTGAAAACATTAACTTCTACCTCCGTTCCTTCTTCCTTTCCCCATGCGACGCGGCCGTCTCTCTCCCGACACTTCTTTCAATCGCACACGCCGTCGCCGCTCCTTCACTCGGCACACCCGCCGCCGCTGCATCCTGGCCCCAGCCGCCGTGTCCTCACCCGCCCCAGCCACGTCCAACTCAGGCTCGAGCTCGAGGAAGGACGCTAGAGGCCGGAGTCCTCACGGGCTCCCGACCTCTCGCTGGTACCGCCGCGGTGGCCGCGACCGGCTCCTCCCATACCCCCGGTCGGCTCCTCCCCTGCCCCCAGCCGGCTCCTCCTCCGCTCCCATCTCTCCCTCTCTCTCTAACGGTGTACGTGTCTCTCCCTGAACTGTAGCGGGATCTTCACCTACCGATGGCCAAGGAACTCGATTCGTGCCTGGCAAAGGTCGATCCGGCAAGGTACGAGCTCCATTCGCTAGCAGTAGAGGCCGATCTAGTGGCCATGGCGGCTGGGACCTCATCGCTCTTGGGAGGATCGACGTGGTTGGTTGAAAACTTCATGCCCGCCAAAATCTCATGGATGCAAGGTTGATTTGCGGGGAGGGACGATTCCCCTTCTTTTGCTGGGTGAAGGGCTAGTTTTGAGGGGGATGAGAAAAATTTTTTCTCATTGGGGGTGGGATTGGGAGACCGTTGGAACCTACAACTTCCTCAAATTGCAGTTTTTTCTCATTGGAGGTGTGGATTGGGGGATTGTTGGAGATGCTCTGGGGCCGTTCCTTTGCCTCGGGTGGTTTCTCCCTGCAACGCGTCGTTCACGGGCGAGCTCTGCCTCGCCTCCGGCTAGCGTTTACCTCGACGCCGCGGGCACGGGTGGGCCACTGGGCGAGCTCCGCCTCGCCACTGCCGTGGGCACTGTGTCGCCTCTGGCCGGCCTTCGCCTCGCCGCCGCGGGCGCGCCCCTTAGGCTCCGCTAACCTCGACGCGCGCCCCAAGGACCGACGCGTAGCTGCCGTCCACGCGCCCATGAGGCGGGTGAGGCAGTGGCTGAGCTCGCACGCATCCGCTCGTCGGCCTCCGCGTTTTCCCGAGTCACTGGCCGCCGCGCACCGCTGACCTCGCGCGCGCTCGCTCGGACTCCCGCTGGCTGCGGCGCTTGTCGAGCTTGCGCGGACGCACGCGCCCGTCCGCCGGCCTCCACGCTCGCCCGAGTCGACGGCCGCCGCGCCCCACCGAGGCCACACACGCGTGCCGCCACAGCGAGAGCGGCGGCGCCACCTCCTCGTCTACCACCTCCTCAGCCGCACTTTCCCGTTCCCGCCCATGGCCGTCCAGGCTACGGCAACGATGCCCCTGTCCCCACGAGGCAGAGCTCGCCCCACGAGGCGGAGCCCGCGGCGGCGGCGAGACGGAGCTCGCCCGCCCCCATGGCGGCGAGGCGCCCGCCAGCGGCAACGCGAGCGTAGCCCGTGCTCACGCCCCTTGGAGCACTCAGAGCGGGCAGCAGCACGGCGACGCCGCGGGCACGGCAGAGCTCCGACGGTCCGCGGTCGAGCGCGAGCTGCGGGATCGCGCGCGCCGGTCATGGTCGCGGTGGCCGAGGCGGAGGTCACCGTCCTCGACCTCCTTGCAGCCCTCGCCGCTGGGGGGCAGTGGACTGCGGCCTTGGTGCAGAGCGCAGGGGATGGGGATGGAGAAGTGCGACGTACAAAGAAGAAGGGTGGGTGAGGACATACTGGTCAGAAGGGAGGATTGGGGAGGGACGTTTTTGATAAATCGTGCAGGGCCATGCCACGGTGGACCTGCTACGTCAGCAAAACCGGGTTGGTTTCGGCTTGTGGATCTGGAGCGAACCGGTTTTAAACTTTCCGAGGCCAGATAACCGGTTTCAAAGTTGATAGACTTATTTGGAGCAGAGCTGCAAGTTAATGAACCAGTATATTTAACTCTAAATATAGTTAACAATATTATGTCGTGTCGGGAGCTCCCTTCAGTCGTTTCCTATGGTACGTCACTAGACATAAAAGAAAAATAGGCGCGCAGCTCCAAGAACCGGGCCTTTGCACTGCATGCTCGGCCACCGCCACGCCGAACGCCGGCGTTCGCCGCCTGCGTGTGCATATTATCAGCATATGGTTGGTCGTCACATGATAACGATCCACGACTGGGTGGCCTGCATTCCTCCTCGTCTCTTTCGCCGGCATATGCGTCGTCATCAGCCGCCAGTGCCAACATGTCCAGTTCCTCGCCGCAGACAGACGCGTGAAGAACGAGCTCGTCTCGGAGGACGCGGCTGGGACGAGAAGAACACATTCTCCGTGCTCTGCGCCTTCGAGCGGGAGTGGCCTATGGCTAATTGGTTATCGCCAACGCCGAACGCGCCATCGCCGAGTGAGGTGGCCTGGCGTCGTCCAGATACGGTCGCCATCAACCTGACGGCCTGATCCGCCGTGTTCGCCGCTTGGACGGCGCCAAAACGGAGAAAAGAAGAACGTGGGGGGGAACTAAATACCGGCGTGACAGGACGGATACGTACGCGCTTCTTCACGAAAAGTTGCAGAGTTCGACGGAGCTTTGTCAACTTCTTGTTTTTAGTGAGCTGCTTTACCAAGCTGTCAGAGAGATCAAAGAGGGAGTTCATTTTACCAAATTCATGGAAGATCGAGTTGCTCTTAGAATACAAGTGGTGGTAGCATACTATTCAGGTCATTGTTCATTATTACGTTTTAATTTTCAGGCGATTTGTAATAGGAGGAACGTCACTGTCCAAAATTAATAACAGTAACAGCCGACCAATAATACACAACCAATGGCCAGCTCAAATCAACGGCGATGAGTACGACCAACAGCGCATCTATTCCCACTGTAGAGCCCAAATACTAACTGAGTCGTTTCCGTTCAGAAAAGACTAATTGGACTCCTCTTCCCTTCCGAAGTATATGATTCATGTAGAGTGCAGTACAAAGTCTCTGCCGTACTCATACAGTTTGTTAGAGATTCAAGCAGCAACGACTTGGATTCGTGCTGAAAGTTGTATGTGTTGAAATATAAATGAATTGCCCACCTCTCCTCATAAGCTTAAGCTTTTGGGTTGAATTGGTTGGTGCATGCAACTCAATATGGTATCAGAGCCAGAGGTCTCGAGTTCGAATCCTGGTTAACGCAATTAAAATAAATTAATTGTTGCTCGCTCCTATTCCACGTCTGAGCCTTGCCTGTCGCTGAGATCTCTCGCCGGAGCCTCGACGTGAGGGGGAGTGTTGAAATATAAATGAATTGCCCACCTCTCCTCATCAGCTTAAGCTTTTGGATTGAATTGGTTGGTGCATGCAACTCAATAGTATGTAACTAACTCTACAAATGTACTCCAACTCGAGGCATGTAAAACATGTACATGTATGTATGGCTCGACAACTTGGATACATATTGTTTCTCTGGACAATGTAAGCTTCAGCCCGATATTTGCGTATTGGTTCATTAATTGATGAAGTCTATCTCGATCTAGACCCATAATAGCGACAGGTACCCGGGTGCTGACTAGTAAGTGATTGATCACCAATAGATTATTCTGGTAAAATTTCATTCGGTAGTACCAAAAATAACTTATGTTTGGCTGATCCTAAGCTAAGGCGCGGCTATTTGTGCCAGACTAATCTAGGTCTGTCTGTTGGGAAACGAATTTTGTTAGCCACTCCAATTTGTCACTTGGCTTTTACTAGTTGCATGTGAATAAATACTTTGATTTAGCTATTAGGCTATCTTTGGCAGAACTTTTGTGGGGGCTACTCTCTACCAACTTAACCAAAATCATCGTCAAACGTGCACAAACGAGAAAGGATCCTAAAGCTAAACCAAGTAAAAGATGGTGAAGCCGAAGCTATATTATTTCCTAGAATCCGAAGAAACCAAAACGTGACTTTTTTGTGGGCCACATCGGACTGGTTTCCGTTGCCACACACATGGGACTGTTCAAACAAAACCAATGTTTGCTCAACCTTATTTTGATTGATTGTTTAAGCGTGAACTCCAACTTTATCTTTATATCACTTTCACTAGAAAAGAGTTTAGTGTACCCTTTCTCTTTATCTCACCTTTCATTGCCTGATGTCATGTTCCCCTCTAAACTTTAATGATGGGCAATTTCTCCCTTGAAAGGAAGTATTTGAGTCCGAACTTTTCTCAAGGACATGGACATATGGCCTCAGGGCAGCTCCAGTGTACAATTCGATTTTGGTGCTGTGGTGGATTTCAAAGTTCTGCTGTTTATGGAACTTTCCATGTAAAATCTCCTTGATCTCGACGGTTCATATTTGCATTGTGCTACAGTTCCGGCTAAGAAACAAATTACTAGACCGTCTTATCACCGTGTTTTGGCCCAGTACAGTACACCCTCCTCTTCACTTAGTTGGCCCAATACGAGCCCGGCCCAGTTCCTCAAGATCATAACCATAATAGCGACAGAGTCAACGCAACCTGGGTTCTGTGCTGAGAGACACAGGCAATCTGACAGAGACAAATATTGATCATGTATAATTGTATATTATAGTAGTACATAGTATATACATATAATATGCTAACAACAATACCCAGAGTATAATATAATAGTATGGATGGATGTATGCATGCTACCTACTCCATACAGTACAACTATAGCTATGTATACGTATTACTCCTTTCATCATAAATTATAAGCCATTTGACTTTCTTAATATCAAGCGTGACCGTTTATCTTATTTAAAATTTGTTTAACATATCAATTTTTCAACATGACTTTCTTTAATTAACAAGTTTTCTAAAAATAACTTAAATTTGTTTTTTTTACAAACTTTTTTAAATATAATATAAGTGATCAAACTTGAAGTTGAAAAAATTAAATGTATTATAATTTGGGATAGACTTAGTAGTAGCTAACAACCACCTGAACTGATGATGCTGCATCCTTATGGTAGAATAGCATGCATGGATGTGTGCATGCTACCTACTGTACTAGTAGCCGACCGAATATATGATGATGCGTCCTGCTGGCAGCATGCAGGCCGCGTGATAGTGGTACTGCTCGTATACGTATATATACAGCACTTATATATGTATATATACTACGCTCGGCTATATATATGCATGCGCGTATAAGGCCAGAGCGCCAGAGAGTTAGCAGGTAGCAAAGCGCCAAATCACGCAGCAACCCGCCGTCAAGGCGTCGAGCGAGAAGAACGCGCTCGCGCTCTCCGGTGTCAGACGTAGGGGAGCGCGCAGCTGTTGGCGCGGCTGAGCTTGTCACTGCCGCAGGCAGACGGCGGCGTGGCGGTGGCGCCACCTCCGCCGTCGCCGTCGACGCTGTTCCTCCGGCCGCTCCGCCGGTGCATGCAGCTCTTGCGCGCGATGTCGCGCATGGAGCTGGCGAGGGACAGCTTGGGGTTGAGGCGGACGGTGGAGTTGAAGCGCTCGCACATGGCGGCGTGCGCGGCCACGGCGCCGCCCACGGTGAGCGCGGGTTCCCGCGCCTGCCGCTCCTTGACGGCCTCGGCGCACAGCCCGCACACCCACTTCCCCTGGAACCGCTCCCGGACGCGCCCGATGTACGTGGGCGTGCACTCCTCCGCCATCCCGCAGCACTCGCACCGCACGCTCCGCGGCTCCACGCCGCCGCCGTCCACCGCCGGGTCCCCGCTTAGCTCCGACGAGCCCCACCGCTGCAAACAAAAACCTCGTCCAGGTCAGTATATATACGGTGGTGAAATGATCATGCATGTTGCATATGCATACATAAAGCTAGCACTAGCAGTCCGGCCGTCGATCGATAGATAGCTACCTAGTAGATGAAGAGTTGCGATCATTACCGTGAGGGCGGACTCCGTCTGTCTGCTAGCTAGACGCCACGGCATTGTTGAGCAACGACGGGCCTCACTCGAAGCTTCTTTTAACCGACTGTTACACTGTCGTGACTGTGCTAGCTAACCGCAACAGGTAGATCGAAGAAGCAAGCAGGTAGTTAGCCTGACCGATCAGTTTCAGTCACTTCTGTGCACGGGTATCCAGCTATCACCCACAACCACACCTACTTGTGTACTGTCGTGCGCACGGGCTGGCCGGCGGGCTATGGGTGGCGATGCCTCCCCGGGGGCCTATTTATAGGCGCGGCGCAGGCGGCAGGGTTGGTCCCGCCCACAGTATTATTATCAGAGTAGTATCACAGGAAAATCGGCTCGTCTCTCCTGCAAATCCTGTGTGCGCGTGCGGCGGAAAAGGGGAGGAAGAACCTCCTGACGACGCTCGAGCAACTAGGGCCAGGAGATTGTTACCCCAAAAGTGCATCTTCTTTCCCCCCACGGGATCAAAATATCCTGCTCGCTTTGCTCTACAGATCTCTGCTCCTTTATTTGCCGGTAAAGTGCAACGCCACGATGGAGATCTTTGCGATCGATCCCTCAGGTAGGCTTCCCCCAAAACCTATCTATCTACCTGAGCCTGAGGAGAGAAGAGTGATCATCTGTCGTCATTGCACATGAACACTGACGTAGTATGCACACACTTGCGCAACCTGCAGCTGCGATCATCAGAGCTCTGCCATTGCCCATTTGCAGACGTACGTAATACAGTTGGAGCGCGGCCCGGACGGACGAGGATCGATGTGGATCGGATGCATGCATGGCCGGATCGTGCAGCGCGCGGGTTGTCGAAATCGCGCGCCTGTGATCGGCTCACGGGATGCGCATCGCCGGCGCGGGGCCTTGCCATGACAGAGCTCCAGGGCCTAACCTCATCTCTCCTGAGGACGGTGGTGAGTGCCTTTTCCCTGTTCATCTCTTTCCTTTTCCTTTTCAGACCACTACGTCGGTCGTCCTCGTTCATCTGTCCTACTGTACCTGCTATTCCTAGCTAGCTGCCTGCCTAGGCGAGAGTAGAAGCTTTTGGCCTCGGCTGATGACTGGCCTACCAATGACGACACCAAGAGCAAGACACCACTATAGCGTAGGATCGATCGGAGAAGGCAATGCAATTGGGTGCTGCAACAGTAGCAGAGATCGAGCAATGATTCTTTGCTGTTTGTGGTGCATGTAATACTAGTGACGTTTTATGAAGATCACGCCATCCAGCAAAGAGCAGTAGGGAAAGCATGTACATGTACTGGCACAAACAACATCCCGTCCTTTGGAATCACATGGCAAGCAGGCATGCAAAATGAGAAAAACAAGAGGAACATGGAAACTAACTGGGCAGAAACAACACCAAGCATATACTATAGTTTCTTAGTTTGCATTATTGTGTGCAGTGTTTGTTGTACTTGTATCAACAATTTCTACATGGATCATACAATTAGTTTTTTCTCCACTTGTATCCCTACCACACGGTTTTATAACCACCAGATCGTCCGCCAAGCGGTTTCACCATTGGTGTTTGGCGGGTGAAAATTGTTTCCACTACGTACCCGACTCAGCGTACGTTTGATCCGGCAATGAAAACAATTTTCACTGCCGTTTTTATCTTCTTGTCACTACGCTCCGTCGGCTTTTGAATAGGCGGTGAAACATTATCGCTGTCGGTTCACAGGTGGTGAAAAAACATGCTGAGAAAATAATGATATATATATATATATATATATATATATATATATATATATATATA